>RJWH01000183.1:150000-750000 GCA_004363575.1 Solenodon paradoxus | reverse complement strand
GCATGGGGGCCCTGGGTTCAGCTGGGACACAGGCCCTCGTTCTCTCCCCTTTTTGGGGGTCCCAGTTTGGGCCGTCCTCCAGCTCACACCCAAACCTCCCTCCCCCCCGCCCAGCTTCAGGCTGGAGCCATGGAGGTGGGGGCAGCAGGCAGGGAGGGAGACATGTCACCATATATCCCCGTCAGATTAAAAAACTAATTTGAAAAGATTAATGTATTCCATTCTTGTTACGCTGGCTCTGATACCTCTGGGCCCGCGGCCGCTCTGCCTCCTGATTATTGAATTTTTATGGCCTGGTAATTAATTGCAGATTCCCTGTTTTGTTCTATTTCTTTTTCTCTGACATTTTAATTTCAACAAAAAGCAGTGGTCTCCATGCAGGTTCTCTCTGGAGATCCTAATGGTCTATAAAACAGAATGACTTATGGACGTGGCACCCACTTCAGTTGGCGAGCGATTGTTTGAAACCTTGCTGATCACGCAAAATTTAATTTTTCCACCTCCCTCCTCCCCTTTCTGCTCATTTCTTGTCTCTTCCATTGTCGCACCAGTGTCTCAGTTCACAAGGAAGGGAGCACAGTTTGGCCTCCGAATCTAGTACAGTGCCTTTTCCCAGGTAGCCAGCAGGCTGGACACAGAGTAGGTTTGGATTCTTTTCCTCGGAGGTGGCCTGGTGGTGGCGGTGGCGGGGGAGCTGGGTCCCACAAAGGGCCCGGAGGATGTGAGCAGCTGCCGCCGGAGGCTGGAGGTATCACTTCTTCCTATCTCAGTTGCCCCTTTAGCCAAAATGCAGCTGCCCCATAAGAAGGAGCCCACTGGCTCATGAGGACAGCGCGAACAGATGTCTCTGCATGCCCCTAGCTCCACACCGTGAGAAGCCCCTGCCCTGATGAGCTGGTAGCCAGACTGAGTCACTGGAAACAGCTGTTAACAAAAACAGGTCTGGAAGAAGCCTCTGGGTTTCTATCCTGATGCTCCCAATGTCTGCTTCTCCCAGCCCTGTTACGTCACATAGCTGGGCCCCTTTCTTGGGGGGCCCCCAGGACTGGATGGGACAGGGGAGGGGAGAGGAGCAAAGTCTTGCCTCGTCTTCAGGTCACATTGGGTCTGAGGGACTAGAATTCGAATGTCTATGGGGGCAGGTGATAGGGGGCAGTGGGGACTCTGGTGCTTCAAAGTCCAGGCTGTGTCAGCGGTGTGGTGACCACTGGGCTCCAGACCGTGCTGCCAGGTGGGAAGATGACCAGAGCATGACTAGAACTCCTGGTTTTTCAAGAAAGAATGAAACTGGGTTTTTACGCAAATGCTCACAATTTTTAAAACGAGGACTCAACTTTTTTTTAAGGTCTGAATACATCTTTGATCTTGATCTGTGTGTCTCACCTTGGCCATGCGATGACTGTTTCCTCTGATTCAGAACGTGGATCAGAGAAGCAGAGTGTGTCAGGGCCAGGAGGGACTCAGTGGCCAACTGACCACCCTTAGCCCCAGCTCTGCCCCCAGGAACCCTGTGCCCACCCTGGGCCTCAGTCCCCTTCCCACACTGCTGGGCCCCCAGAGGTGTCTTTGGGGGCCTCCCCAGGCTTGCTTTGCTGGCCTCCTCACCCCACAGGGACACTTGCAGCCTGAAGTCTGACAGTCTCCGGGTGACATCTCTCTAGCTCCCAGAGTTTTAACCTGAGTCTTTGGGAGGCAGTGTGCAGACTCTAAGGGCTCTGGGGGGCCATTTGGGGTTGGGTGGGTGAACACAGACAGATCACGAGTCAGGGCTTCTGGGAATCCTCGGATGGACTGGGGAGCTCCTGCTTGCTCTGTGCTGAGATGCTGTGAAGTGGTACTGGTGACGTCGCAGCCTCCGGTGCCTCCATCACATCTGAACTGGCCACAAAGGAAAGGGAGGGCTTGGGCTCCAGGGTCAGATGAACTTGGGTTCCAGTGTTAGCCCCACCTCTCACTTTGTGACTGTGTGAGCTCTGAGATTCTCAGCTAGATATTGGTGGTGCTCCTTCTGTCTTCATTTTTGCTTTGTTTTGTTTTTTTTCACTCCTGCCTAAGGCAGTAACTACTAACTTAGTGGCTTAAAGCAATACCCAGTCAAGTCTGGTAAGACGTGGTGGGTTTCTCAGGACCTCGCCAGGTGTCTAGGGTGGGAGCTCTGGGGCTCCTGGCTCCCTTCCAACCTCACTTGTTGTCCATGGAATTTGGTTCCTTCTTGTAAAGCCCCTCCATCTTCAAGGCCAGTGGAGGTGCCGCAAATTTTTCTAGTGTTTCAAATCACTCTGCCCTCCTCTTCTCTTTTTAAGGGCTCATGTGATTACCTGGGATCCACTCAGAGAATCCAGGATAAACTCCCTACCTTATAGTGAACTGAGTTAGTGACCTTAGTTTAGGCTGACCATTTTAAATGAGAAAGTACTATTTTTTTTTCTTATTTTCCAACTGCCCTGTTTTAATATAAATGTCAATTTTGTCCCATTTTTAATAAACCAGAACTGTCTTTAATGTGGGGCTGCAGCTGCTACTGCTGTTCCTGGCCCCTGTGAGGAAACAGGAGGCACGTGGGAAGAGGCTTCTGAAACCTCCTCCACCTGCAGCTGTTTCTTCAAAGGGAGCAGAACCCCGCAGCGTGGTTGAGCTGCAGGTAAGTACTATGGGGGTATCTCTGACACTGTGGGGGTTATTTCTGGCACTGTGGGGATTATTGGACATTTTTGGAACTAGGTTAAAATTGCTTTGCGTTTTAGGCAGGACATTTAGAGTGGGACTTATAGGGGCACCAAATTGGTTTTCTCCTAAGGTACTAAAATTCCTTACAGTGGCCCTGGACATTTGTACGAAGTCCTGCAGGACCACACTTCATTACTATGTGATCACATATTGGCATCACATAGTACTTACCTGTTGCTGGCCTGGCTGCTCTGCTCCTGCTCGGATTGCTCTACTCCCCCGCTCCCCTTAGTTGCCTGCACATAACTAGCAGTGTGGTTCCTGGTGGTGTCACTTCCAAGCCTGAATCTCTGGTCCTCCTAGAGTCTATTGTTTGTAACAGAGTAGAATTTGCTATTTGCTACAAAGTGGAATTTTTTGGGAAGGAGGCTAGTCCTGAGCTGGAGGGAGAATCCTGAGGGGACAGGATCCTGAGCTCCCTGGGGAGATCAGGTGCCCCTGCTGGACATTCCACATCCTTCATGACTCTGGGCCGCCCCAAGGAGTGGGGAGCGTGGGCTCAGGGAGTTCATGCCACCCAGCGCCATGCTGGTAGGAAGCTGACTGCAGGCTGAAGGGTAGAATTTGTTATTTGCAACAAAGTAGATTCTGTTGTTTGCAACAGAGCAGCTTCTCTTCTTTGCTGTTAAGAGCCCTGCCTGGTACATACTCCTCTGTGGACCTGATTCCTTCACCTCCAGCAAGTACTCTTACCCATATACCTCTATCTACTTCTGAGTTTTGTCTCCTTCTGCCTTGTTATTAGGAGCCTGTTATTGTTTATGCAACAATGTGGTCAAGTCTAGAGGATGAATTGTGATCAGTTTCAAGCTGTCGCAATCATTTTCTGTTTCAAAAGATCTGCTTTCTCACCCTTACTGGCAGATCATTTCTGGCCAGGAATAAAGGAGGGCTTCTCAGGACATTTTCCTCCCAGGTAACAAGAAGCTCCCCTTACTTGCTTAACTTCTTCTTACCTGGGATGGGGTTGGGTAAAGATGAAATGCTTGGAACCTTGGCAGCTATCTTGTGGCCATGAGGCAACAAAGTTGATTAAAAGCCCAAACTGTGAGGATGGGGCTGGGGGGAAAGCAAGATGAAGGGATGGTCCATGAAGATGTTATCTATCCATTGAACCACCACCCAAATCTATCTACCTCCGGATTCCTTGTCATGTGAGAAAATGGAGACTTTGCTGCTTTAACAATGACTATCTGTCTATTCTTTGACTTGAAGTTCCAAGCATTCCTAACTAATACAGGTCCCCAAGCAGTGTGGTCTGTGCACACAGGGGTGGTTTAGAGTTGGTACTGTGATAACCCTGGTGAACTTGAAATAATGCCCTCCACAGTTGAGGACTCTCACAGGAGATGCCCTGTCCACAGACAGATGGCACCCCCGGCCCCTCCTTCACCTGACAAGTCCAGGTGCCAGCACTGGGCACTTCAGACTCATAGTCTGTCATCAAACCTTGCCAGTTCCTGGGGAGGCAGGCATGACTCCCACACTCTACAGGTGACTTGAAGATAGGGAAAGTATCCCATGCAAATTCTCACTGCCAGGATGTGGGGATTGGCCCATTTCTACATCGCCCACTGCCTAGAGGCACCCTGCTCCAGAGGGAGTCTCTCTCTTTGTCTCAGGGTCAGGGGCCAGGGGCTTCTGGGATAGTGGATGACCGGTCAGGATGGGGTGCAGTGAGCAGGGGTGGGGCGGGGCAGGGCAGCCTACATGCTCCCGCATGTAGGTTTCTGGGGCATCGAGGCTGTGTAACAGCCAGGTCTCAGCAACTTTCAGACTTCTCTTGCTCATGGCTGAGTGGGTCAGACAGGGTGCCTTGGCTTCAGGTTATGGGTCCAGATTGTTCTGAGAGCAGCAGCTACCTGGGGTGCTATTTCTGGTGAACAGCCCTGGGGACAGGGGTCAACCACACAAACTCTTGGAAAGCAGAAGTGTTCACTCGTGTCACTTGGCCCAGCCCGGAGTATGGGGCCAGGGCCTACGGTCCACTGCCTCTGTGGGGAGGCCCACAGGTCACACAACAAAGGGCGTGGATGTGTCACTCTGTTGCAGGTGGAAGAGTGATGGAGTATCAGGATCAGCAGGTCCGTTCACACACAGGGCTGAGGGATCCAGGGTGACCCCAGTGTTCTGGGTGTAGAGACTCCCTCACCCCCAGCCCGGTTGGGTCGCTGCCTGAGCTGGAGGCGACAGTTCCCCAGTTGCTCTCAGAAGGAGGACCTGAAGCTCTGGGAGTCAGTGTCGCTGAGGTGGCTGCACCCACCCCACGCCCCGCACCAGCCTGCACTGCTACTCGAGCCCTGGTGGGGAGGGAGCCGAGGGGTCAAGGAGCCCAAAGCACCTGGCCCTGGGCAAGGACCAACCACAGCCCCTTTCTTTCCATCAGCATATGCCCTTTGCCCCCCAAGCCTCCAGGTTTGGAGCCCAGGAGCCAAGGCTTCAGAAGCACCGCCTGGAAGGTCTCTCTGCTTGTTTACATCTGCTTGTTAAGCTGGCCTGGGGACAAATTTTGTTTGCCTTGATCAGTGTTTGGTTTGTTTGATTGGAGCCAACACTAAACAATCAGAAAAGTTCACAAAGACTGCAGCTTTGATTTCCATGTCTTTGGAAGAAGTGGATTTGACAACCAGGCCCATTCTGGCATGGCTGGGTGGGCTGCATAGTCTTGTCCCCACCTGCGGGTCACGTACCCTTGACCCAGCCCCCACCACTTTGCTGCCTCCAGCCCAACCATTTCACTGAAATTCCATATTGGCAATGAGTCCTAACCTCCAATTTAATCTACTCCTCAGAGACCCAGGAGGAGACCTGCCTGGGGCATGCAGCTAGGTAGGGGCTTCCATTTCTCTCTTTTTTTCTCTTTTCTCTTTTTCTTCTTTTTTTTTTTTTTAAGGAAAGGTATAGGCAGGAATACAGGGGAGTGGACAGGTAGGAAAGAAAGAAGCACTTTATTTTATTAGTTGTTCATTTTGGTTGTTTTCCCAGGCCCTGGGTCTTGAACCAGGTACCCTGGGATGTATGTGGACTATACTCGGTGAACTAAACCTCTAGACCACCAGGTTACAACTCTCTATTTTCTTAAGTGAAAGTCTCACCTAGTTCCCAGTGAGCAGTTCCTCTTCTGGCCTCCAACCGATGAGCTCAGTCTCTGCCATGTATCCCCATTCACTCAAGTTGGGGTCCTCTCCCCTGAGAAAAATCTGTTCATCTCATGACTGAAGCTCAGAGTGCCCCTGACATTGCTACCCCCTGAGCACCTAGAGGTGAAAATTCAGCTAAGCTGAAGTCTTGGGAAATATTACAGGGATTCGAGTCCCTGAGCTACATAAGGAATTCCTATTAACTTGTTTAGTCCTCACATTAACTGAGTGCGTGTGTGTAAGGAACTATTTCAGTCACTGTCTACAGATGAGAAAGCTGAAGCGCAGAGAGGTTAAGTAGATTGCCCAAAGGTACACAGCTTGCAAGTGGACGAATTAGGTTGTGAACCCAGGTCCTCTTACGGTTCTTAACCACTGAATTATCCTAGAAGAAATACCTACTGAGGTGGCTGCTTTTTATATATTGTCTCACTTTATCCTCAGACTTGCCCAAGAAGATAAGGTTGACTCTAGCTATGAGTGACAGAAAATTCCAAAAGAAGAGGGACTTAAATGAAAAATAAGTTGATTTCTATTTTCTGTGGATACAACCTGGAGGTGATAAGGAGGCTCCAGGGTTAACAGAGACTCAGGCTTCTACTTGATCGCGCTGTCACCTTCATTGTAGCTTATCCTCATTAAACAAGATAACTGCTTGAGCTCCAGTCATCACATCCTCATCCCAGTTTTCAGGAAAAAAAGGAAGGGATAAAAAAGAACTCACTTCCTTCCTTTAGGGACACTTCCTGAAACATTCATAAGCTACTTCTGCTTGCATCCCTTTCACTAGCACTTATGAGCACACTTCAGCCTAGACATGGGCTTTATTCTAGAGGATGGCACACTCAATTTAAAAAAAAGCCAAACATTCCTATTATTAAACTGAAAAAAAGAGAATGAACAGCGGGAATGTTAAGCATCGTCACCACATTTTGCAGATTAAAAGGAGGCCCAGAGAAGTGAAGGACCCATTAGAAGTCACACAGCCAAGAAGAAGTGGATCTGGGATCTTCTAGGCTCTTTAGAGGAGGTAGGGGCTCCAAAGATGCACTCTGCTGATTTCCTGAGGGCTGAGAGGGACCGTGGGTCTGTGCCCAACCCCCTCCCCAGGACACAGGAACACCCAGGGCCCAGAGTCCCGGCAGCCAGACCCCGCAGTGCCCTCCAGCCCTGACAGCCTCTCTGGGCCCAGATCCGTCATCCCAGCACCGAGCCTGCCCGGGGCCTGACTCCATCCATCCCACTAATGCCGGCATCGACTGTGCGCGGTCGTTCCTGGGGCGGCCTCCAGAGCGCTGAATAATTCAGGCCTGCGTAATGGGATAATGAATTCACTGACAACCCAGTGTGGTCTCGGTGCTTACATTTCAAGAAATACTGACTCCCCGGACCCGCTCTGCAGACTGGGGACGAACACACGCCAAGAAACTGTTTCCTCTGTCTGCCTTGTGGGACTCAGACCTGGTGAGTGGGGACCCACCTCGGGTCTCGCTGGTTCTCCAGCTGCTGGGGCGAAGTGGGGAACCTGGGGCTGAGTGGAGGGGCAGCTCGGTGGGAACCGACGGCATCGTGGAAGCAGATTCACAGAAGCTCGGAAATGCAGAGCTGGATAGGAGCCCAGCAACCCCTTGGTGTACAGGCCCATTTTATGAACGGAGAAACTGAGGCTGGTGCTTCCAGACTCTTGTGTTCTGTGGCTGAGGACGCTCTGCCAGACTCGGGGCGCTGGGGAGGAGACCTGCTTGATTTCCCGCTAGACGGCTGCTGCCGATGGCGCACAGCTGCCCCTTCCCTGGAGATGTGCCCGCAGCGAAACTAGAGCCACCCCCTCTAGGAGGTTCTGCACTGTCCGCACAGCCTGGGCAGACGTGGCCCACGACGGGCTGATGTGGTAGAAAAGGTGACCCCAGTCTTCATAATAGGACTAACTCTGATGCTCTTCATGCCCCAGAGCCCTATACCCCAGCTGAGACCACATTCTGGCTTAGCTCTCACCCGCCTCCCTGTCTGCCTTTCCTCACTCGCGTTCTCCTCAGCGCCACCCCCACTCAGCCATCTATTAGACATCCCCGCTTTGTGCACTGCTTCTGGGAACCCACCAAAGTCACCCACATTTCCTGGTCGGAGCCCTCCTTCCTGAGGCCTCCCCCAGAGCGCTGGAGGAGCTCAGACCCAGGAATCCTCGGTCCTGACGCAGACTCTGCCTGTGACTGTGAGGGAATAACCTCTCTGCCCCAGGTTGGGCCTCCATTTCCCCATTTGTAGGGTTGGAATTGAGGAGCCTCTCTTAGGTCCCTTCCAGCCGTGAACTTCTCTGCTATGACCAAGGTGTAGGAAGCCTTCTTCTGCTCCTGCCTGGTCAACTTCATTCTTTTGCATGTGACTGTCCAGTTTTCTCAACACCATTTATTGAAGAGACTTTTTTTTTTTCCATTGTATGCTTTTGGCTCCTTTGTCATAGATTAACTGACTCTATGTGAATGGGCCAGTTTCTGCTTATTCAGTTCTATTCCACTGATATGTGTCTCTATTATTATCCAGCGCTATACCATTTTGATCACTTTTGCTTTGTAATATAGCTCAATATCTAGGAGTATAATCCCTCCAGATTTGTTCTTTTTTCTCATAATTACTTTGGCTATTTTGGGTCTTTTGTTGTTCCATATAAATTTTAAGATTTTTATTCTGTTTCCTGGAAATAAACCTGTGGATTTTAATGGGGATTGCACTAAATCTGTATAATGCTTTGGGTAAACTGATCATTTTAATGATATTGATTCTTCTCAGCCATGAGCAGGGGATATCTTTCCATTCCTTGGTATCTTCCTCTATTTCTTTTAAGAAAGACGTAGTTTTCATTGCACATGTCTTTTAATTTCTTTGTTAAGTATACACCCAGGTATTTTATTCTTTTAACTTCTATTTTAAAGTGTGATTTCATTTTGTTCTAGCATGTTGTTTGCATATAAAATGAGGTGGATTTTTGTGCATTGATTTTGTAGCCTGTCACTTTACTGTATTCATTGATGAGTTCTAGAAGTTTTTGACACAGTTTTTAGGGTTTTCAATATATCTAATCATGTTATCTATAAATTATGATGGTTTTACTTCCTTGTTTACAATTTGGATTCCTTTTATTTCCTTTTCTTGCTTTTATTTCTTTTCTTGCTCTGGCTAAAGATGTCCAATACAGTGTTAAACAGCAGTGGTGAGAGTGGACAACTTTGCCTTGCTCCTGACCTTAGAGGAAATGCTTTCAATTTTTCACCATTGACTATGATGTTGGCTGTGGGTTTGTCATATATGGCTTTTTTATGTTGAGGTATGCACTTTTTATTTCCATTTCATGGAGTGTTTTCATCATAAACGGGTTGGATCTTCTTGGATCTTGTCAAAAGTTTTCTCTGCATCTATTGATATGCTCATGTGGTTTTTCTCCTTGCTCTTACTGATACGGTGTATGGCAATAGATTTATGTATGTTGAACCATCCCTGCATCCCCGGGAAAAAATCCCACTTGGTCATGATGAATGATCATTTTAATGCATTATTGGATTTGGTTTGATAATGTATTATGATTTTTGCATCTATGTTCATTAGCGATATTGGTCTGTAATTTTCTGTCTTGGTGATGTCTGTATCAGCTTTTGGTATCAGTGTGATGTTGGCCTCATCAAAAGTATGTGGGAGAGTTTGCTGTTCTTCAATGTTTTGGAAGAGTTTGTGAAGAAGAGGTGTTAATTCTTCTCTGAAAGTTTGGTAAAGCTTATTTGAAAAGCCATCTGGTCTTGGGCTTTTATTTTTAGGGAGACTTCTAATTGCCTCTTCAACTTCTTTGCTTGTGATTGTTCTATTCAGGTTTACCAGTTTTTCCAAGTTCAGTCTTGGTTGACTGCATTTTTCTGAATATCTGTCCACGTCCTCAAGGCTGTCCACATTGTTGGCGTAGAGCTGTTCACAGCAGTCCCTTAGGATGTTTTGCATTTCTGTGGTGTCTATTGTAACTTCTCTCCTTTCATTTCTGATTCTTGTTATGAGATTTTCTCTCTTTTTATCTTTGTGAGTCTAGCCAGTGACTTGTCAATTTTGTTTAGTTTTTCAAAGGAACAACTTTTGGTTTCATTGATCTTCTGGATTGTCTATTTGTTTTCTATTCCATTTATTTCTGCTTAAATTTTGATCTTTTCCTTTCTTCTGTTGATTTTTGGCTCTAATTGTTCTAAATGTAGAGTTAGGTTGTTTATTTGTGATTTTTCTTGTTTCTTTATGAGGGCCTGGATTGCGATGAACTTTCCTCTTAGTAGTACCACTTTTGCTCCATCCCGTAGATTCTGGTTCATGTCTTCATTTTCATTTGTCTCTAAGTATTTTTTAAGTTCTTCTTTGATTTTCTTTTTTATCCAAGAGTTATTCAGAAGCATATTGTTTGTTTCCAGTTAATCTGGGGATAGTCCAGCTTTCTTTTTGTGGTTGATTTCTAGCTTTCAGCAATTGGGGTCAGAGAAGATGCTTGGTATGATTTCAATTTGTAAATTTGTTGAGAGATGTTTCGTGTCCCAGCATAGGCTCTATCCTTGAGGATGTTCCATGTGCACTTGAGAAGAAAGTGAAATCTGTAGTTGTTGGGTGTTCAGTATATGTCTGTTAGAACTATCTGCTTCAGATGATCATTTAAAGGGGCTGTTTCCCTGTTAATTTTCTGCCTAGTGATCTGTCCATTGTTGTAAGTGGGGTGTTGAAATCTCCCAATATTATTGTGTTGCTGTGGATGTTTCCCATCAGGTCAAATATTACCTGCTTAATATATTTTGATGCTCCTTCGTTTGGTGTATGTATGTTAGTAAGCATTATGTCTTCTTGCTGGAGTGACTCTTTAATCATTATATAGTGTCCACCTCTGTCTTTTGTTATGCTCTTTCTATGGAAGTCTGTTTTATACAGTATAGCTGTTCTTGCTTTTTGTGGTTGTCATTCGATTGTAGGGTTGTCTTTCAACCACTGAGTTTGAGCCTTTATTTATCTTTTGAGAGAAGATTGGTTTCCTGAATGCAGGAGATGGTTGGGTTATTCTTTTTAATCCATCAACCACTTTGCATCCTTTGACTGGCGAGTTCAGTCCAGTAATGTTTAGGGTAATTATTGATATATAGCTACTTATTGTCATTTTGTAATTGTCTTCTGTATGTTGCTCCAGACAATGACTTCTTCTCTTTTCTTCTTAGGTTGGATCGGTGTAGCTATGTTTTCATTGATTTCCCTTTTTGTTTTCTTCTTTGCTTTTTCCAAAATGTATTTTGAGGTTACCCTGAAGTTAGCATTAACAATTTAGTATTTGTTTCCTATTTTCATTTGAAAGTATATTAGTCTTCACTCATTTTAACTATCCACATTTTTTGTTCTCTTCTCTTTCTCCCCACTTTTAATATTTGCTGTCTATAGTTTTATGTGGCTTTTTTTTTTTTTTTTACACTTTATAGTGCATCCTTTAATATTTTTTGCAAAGTTGGTTTTGTGGTGATAAATTCCTTTAACTTGTCCTTATCAAAAAAGCTTTTTATCATTCCTTCAGTTCTGAATGATAACTTCTCAAGGTATTGTATCCTAGATTGAAAATCCTTTTCTTTTAGCACTTTTAATATATCATGCCATTCCCTTCTGACCTGTAGAGTTTCAGTTGAGAAATCTGCTGACAGTCATATGGGGACTCCTTTGTATGTGACAAGTTTTTCTCTGCTGCTTTTAAGGTTCTTTATCTTGTATTTTTGACATTTTGATGACACTATGTCTAGGTGTAGTTCTGTTTGGATTTCTTTTATCAGGAACTCTTTGAGCTTCCTGGGTGTGGAGGCTTGCTTCATTTTCAAGTTTGGGAAGTTTTCATCTATTATTTCTTGAAATACAGTTTCTGCCCCCCCCCCCCCTCTGTCTCTCTGCTTCTGGGACAATGACGTGAGTGTTGTTCCTTTTGATGCTATCTCAAAGGTCTCAAATGCTGTCTTTGTTTCCTTGCATCTGTTTGATCTCTTAGCTGGTTTGCTTGAGTGACTTCCTCTGCACTGTCTTCCAGATCGCTGATTCCATGGGAAGCTGCACCCATCCTGTTATTGAGTCCATGTATTGAGTTCTTTATTTCAGCTATTGTACTCTTCATTTCTTTGATATTTTGCTTCATGTCATCTCTTTCTTTTTCGATGTTCTTTTTTACTTCCTCTGTTGTTTTCTGGATTCCCATGAGTATGTGAATCACTGTTACTCTAAATTCATCTTGAGGTAGTTTGCATTTGTCTGCTGTGTTCAGATTTTCTTCTGGGTTTTTGATTGAATCCGTCATTTCACATATATATCTCTGTGCCTTTGCTCTGTTTGGCATTCTGTTCATATTTCTGTGGACTGGGTTTCCTGCAGTGATGGCCTTGTGTAGGGTGATCACCTTGCTGCTGTCCCACAATTGGCAATCAGGCTGCAGTTCCAACTCTACCCATAGGGTGGTGCTACTGGGTAGCACCGAGATTTCTCCCTTCAGGGAGCCAACCTTCTTCCTTTAATCCTGGGGGTGGGATATCTGGTGGGTGGAATATCTGGTGGGTGGATCCTGAGACTCCCACACTAAGTGGTAGTGGGAAGAGGTGGGAGTGGGGAATTTCCCAGTTGCCTTCTGGTTATGGTGGCCCCCAGTTCAATTCTGCCATGTGGGCTCCTGCACAGTCCTGGGGGTGCTGGCTCTCCTTACACCTTGTACCAAAATGGTCTTCCCTTCCTCCATGTTCCTCCCTCCCTCTGCAGCAGCTCTTCAGGCTCTTTGCATCCTCTGACAATTCTACCCCACTGCCATGGCTACTATGCTGAGTTCCAATCTGCAGTTTAGCTGTGTACTGGGATGATTTTGCCTACCATTTGTCGTCAGGAAAGGTGCCCCATCTCCGCACCCGCTGCACCTGCCCTTCCTTAGTATTTGCCTCTGGAGAATAGGTGAATTTCTGGTTGCTCTGTGGGGAGCATCTGAATCCTGCCTCTACAAGTTTGCCATCTTCTCTGTCGGCATTTTGTTTCTGCTTTTGTGGGTTAGCTTTTCCTGCAGGAATGGCCCTGTGTATTGACTTGCACCAGAGAAGCTTGGATCTTGGTGTGAACACTGGGATTTCTTGAATTTTGTGTGTCACCACTGGTTGGATTTGTTGACTTCTTAGGCACCTCCTGCATTGGGACTTGAGAACTCAGCCTATGGAATTGGAGTTTGTGTAGGGGACTCAGAGTCCCCCAGTGTCACAGTTGTGAACGAAATGACCACCTTTTTGATGGCCTATAATCAGCAGTCAGGTAGCAGTTTTGCCTCCACTCACAGGGTTTCACTAGTGGGTGGCTTAAAGTTTCTCCCTTCTAGAAGATTCTCTTCTTCCTCTAAGCCTTGGGGAAGAATTTCTGGTGTTTGGGTCCTGTGACTCCGGAGCAATATGGTGAGAAGGGGTGGAGGTGGGCAATTCCCTTAGCTACCTTCTGGTTATGGTGGCATCCTGCGTAATATTCCTTCAGGGGGTCTTGGTTCTCCTTTTTCTTTGGGCTAAGACCTTATCCCCTCGATCCACGTCCCGGTCCTGCTGGGTGGGCGCTCTGCTGCTTTCTGAGCAACTCCTGGGAAACCCGGTTCTTCTCAAGGCTCCATTCCCTCCGCTGTGGCCCTCTTTTCCCTGAGGCTGGGAGTCCCAAACCCACAAGGTAGCACTGAACCCCAACACCTTCACCTACCCTTGTGGTGCCGAATGCTATTGCCCTCTCTTCAGCCTATAGACCTTCCCATCCACGGTGTGTTTGTCTGAAAAATAGGTGATTCTGGTGCTGTGTGGGGAGGAGATGAGACTCACTCCTACCAGGTCACCATCTTGATTCCTATAGCCACCCAAGTTTTCCCTAATACCTTCTAATGCAGGCAAAGAGCTTGGGTTTTGCTTTATTAGGTATTCCTCCCCCTTTTATAAATGTTGAATGTTTACTAACAGAGAATCAGTGTTGATTGTTTATGCCTCTACGTATGTCAGTATGGTTCTTTTACTAACACCTGCCCCATCAGTACAGTGGTTGACTGTGGTGCAGTTTCCTGGTTACATGTCTTATTTCTCCATGTGTATAGGCTATGCTGAGGGCAGGGGCAGGCTGCATCTGTTCTTCCCTGAACCTCCAGCCCTGTTCTTGGCACATATTAGATGCTTGATAGTTATTTTCTGAAAGTGTGGATGTTGGAAAAGGAACAAAGGGATTTTAAATCTAGTGATGATTAGTATTTACACATGCATCAGTTGCAATACATCTAATGATGCTAGAAAAAATTATTTTGAAATTATCTTCCATTAATGATAGACCCTCTGAGAAAATACAGGATAGACAGAAGGTCAGGAACGTATTGAAAACATCAATCCAGGGAAGTCAATAATTACTGAAACTTCTGCTGACACTGAGGACCCTGGTTTCACTGACAACCTGCCACTTCCACATCTTGTGCTTCTGGGGCATTAGACAGAAGCAAGGAACTGTAGCAATGACCAGGACGATTTGAAAATCAGTCAGAGGTTCTAGAAATTTAAATGTATCACCTTTGAAGTTAAAAACTCAATGGACTTGCACAAAGAGAACGGGATGAGGGGGGTGGGGGGTACGAATGGCGTCAGAGCCCACTGGACAATGGTGGAGAAAACTTGGTGATTTGGTGGAGGGCAGGGTGTATTGATGTATATATGAGGAATGAGTAACCTGTACGTATGAGTTTATTTTAATGTGTAAAAATAAAAATAATTTAAGAAAACTCAATGGAACATTCATATAGAATAGATACAGCAGAAGAGGGAATTATTAAAGTGGAAGATGGCTTTAAATATTACATAGGAAGAAAAGGGAAAATATAAAAAATCAGTTAAGAAGATAGAGGACAGAATGAAAAATCCTAGTATATGTCAAATCAGGTTTTTGGAAAACAATTATAGAATAATAGAAGGAAGGCAACATTCAAAGAGGGAAGAGTTGTGAGTTTCCTATGGTTATTTAAAAATCATGAATCCTCAGATACAGGAATTCCAAAAAGGATAAATGAGAGTTCATATATAGATACATGTAGTTACACTGAAGAAAACCAGACATAAAGCATAGATTTTAAAAGTACCAAAAGTAAAAACTTTTATTGTTCACAACTTTTATAACAGGAGAAATTAGATTAATGACTGATTCATTACAATAGTATCAATAGGAAAATGAAGAATAATAACTTTAAGTTTAAAACAGTCATATCAACTGAATAGAATGTAGTGTATAGAGATTTTTAAAATTGATTTCTAATGCCGTAGCCTGAAATCTAAAACGTTATAAACCATCTTACACACACACACACACACACACACACACACACACACACACACATATGTTCTCTTATTTCATTTAAAAAATGTTTCAAGGAAAGGTGCAGCAGTAATGAAGGTGAACAGGCAGGCAGGAAGGAAGAGAGAGGAGGAATAAGTACTTTATCTATTTTTAGTTGTTCACATTGATTGTTCCCCCTGGAACAACTAAGTAAAATAAACAAATGCTTCTTCCTCCTCTCTCTTCCTGCCTGCCTGCCTACTCAACTTCAATCCTGCCTGTACTTTTCCTTTAAAACAATAAGATCACTTCTTACTTTTAAAGAGTAAGTGTATGTCCTAGGTATATACCACAGGTCCTTGAAATAACGTTTATTGTAATGTCGATGAAGAATAAAATCAATTCCTGGCTGCGGCCGCTGTCTGTGTGGTGTTCACGCATTCTTCCCAGGTCTGGGTGGGTTTCTCCAGACACCAGTTTCCTCCTACAGCCAGGAGAGCTGCACATTAGTTTCACTGTGTGTCTAAGGTTTCCCTCCACCCCTCCAGCCCTGTTGACTCTGTGTGTGTCCTTGCAGTGGAAGGGTCTCCCATCTAGGGTGGGTTCCCGCTTTGTGCCCTGAGCTGTTGGCCTCAGCTCTGGTTACCCAGACCATGAACTGGAATAAGCAGGTTGGAAAATGACTGAATACAAAATACTGTTTAATATTAGAAGTGTTTTGGTTCTTTTCTTTAGGAGTTTGGTAATGTTTTTGTGACCTGAAATACGTTGGAGGAACTTAATCCTTACGTATACCAATTAGCCAGAGGTAAAATTAGTTTGTTATATGTCATTTCACTTAAAGTCAGTTTCTAAGAACCTATCTATGTCATTAAGTGAGGGCTTAGTGTACTCAAGAGAATTCAAAACATGTCTACACAAAACCTTGTATGTGTTGGTACACCCTGGTGGCTTAGCAGTTAAGTCCCTGGTCTCTGGCCAGCATAACCTACCCATATCCTAAAGATCCAGGTTCGTAACCTGGGGTCAGGGGGAATGACCATGATTAACAACTGAGAAATGAAAAATAAAATAAATGCTTCCTTTTCCTCTCTCTTCCTTCCTGCATACCTGCCCACCTTCATTCCTGCCTGCACCTTTCCTTTAAAAAAAAAAAAACCTAAAAAAAACTGTATGTGAATATTAATAGCAGCATTTTCCTCATAGTGAAAAAATGGAAATAACCTAAATGTCTATCACCCTATGAATGGATAAACAAAATAGAGTGCTACTTGCCATAAAAAGGAACACATACTGTTAAATACTATAACATGAATGAATCTTGTAAACATTATGCTAAGCAAAAGAAGAGCCAGACACAAACAAACCACAAATTGTGTGATTTCATTTGCACAAAACATTCAGAATAGGCAAATCCAGAGGGACAGAAGGTAGGTGAGTGGCTGCCAGAGATGGGGGTTTGGGAGAGGGATGTGAAGTGACAGCCAATGGGCATGGGTTTCTTTTTAGGGTAATGATATTCTAGAATTAGTGATGTTTGAAAA
Source organism: Solenodon paradoxus (assembly GCA_004363575.1). NCBI lineage: Eukaryota > Metazoa > Chordata > Mammalia > Eulipotyphla > Solenodontidae > Solenodon > Solenodon paradoxus. The sequence goes on along the minus strand of RJWH01000183.1, from coordinate 733,247 downwards.
ACATAAGTATACTAAAACCACTGAATTGTACACTTTCAAAGGGTGAAATTTTATAGTATGTGAATTATAATTCAATACAAATTCAAAAGGCTAGAATAAGGGTAGAAATGACAAGAAATTTCATAAACAACAGCTCTCCTATGCCCCCACTAAGGGAATTGCTGAAGGATGAACTTGAAGAGAAGGAAATGATCTTAAGAAGAAAATCTGATATATAAGAAGAAATCATGAATTGATAAAATAATATAAATATGGGCAAACTTAACAAACACACTGATATCCCAAAATGATGTCTATTCCCTGGAGTTAAGTCAGAGATGGAGCCAAAAACTGGGTCTCAGGTAAACAAGACTAAGGTTTTATAAGTACTTTGTATTATTCAGGAGAGGAGTAAGATATTGATTAACTTTAGACTGTGTTAAGGTAGGTAGTAGTTTCAAATTGCTGAGTCAACAATAAAAAAATAATAGAATAACAGTGCCTATGTTCCATGTTAGCAAGTGGGGAGCAAAATGGAGTGAGTTAAAAATTCTAACCAATTTACCATAAAGCTACAAAGAAATGAAAAGATACCCTTAGGGAGCAGGACCAATGAAAAATCAAAAACCAAGTAAGATCATAGGAGTAAAGTCAAATGTATTTTTAATCTCTAGAAATATAAATAGACTAAAATCTCCAGCTAAAATGCACTATCAGATTAGATTTAAAAAAATAGATAAATGCTGCTTGCATGAGACCCTTCTAAAACACAGATACAAATTTGTGAGTGAAACGATGAAAATGACTAGAAAATTCTAACCTAAAGAAGATTTGCATAGTTCTATTGCCAGACAAAATAGAATTTAGCATGTGCCTTGGTGGCCTAGTAGATAAGCCCCCTGTGGGGTAGTCCACATACATCCCAAGGAACTGGGTTTGAGACCCAAGGCAGGAGGGAGCAACCAAGATGATCAGCTAAATAAAATAAAATGCTTCTTTCTCCTCTCTCTACCTGCCTGCCTACACATCTTCATTCCTGCCTGCACCTTTTCTTTAAAATGAAACAAAACAAAACAAAAAAACCCCAAATAGAATTTAAGGCAAAAGGCATCATTTGAGATAGATAAAGGGTCAATAAATGAAATTGAATTTACCAAGAGAAAACAGTAGTTCTAAATTCATAGATACCTAATAATATAAGCTCCTTAACAGATGAGTGATTTGAAAGTATTTTCTCACATTCTGTTGTCTTTTTACTTTATTGATGGTGTCCTTAGAAGAACAAAAGTTATTAATTTTAATGATGTCCAATTTCTTTTTCTTTTTTACTTTGCCAAATCCATGATCATGAAGATTCATCTCTATGTTTTCTTCTAAGAATTTATAGTGTTAGCTCTTGCATTTTGGTCTTTAATTTATCTACGGTGTGAGGTATAGTTTCAACTTGTGTTTGTGTGTGTGTGTGTGTGTGTGTCTAATTGTCCTAGCATTATTTTCCATTTATGATCTTGACACTCTTGTTGACAGTGAGTTGACCTTATATGTGGGTATATCTGGACTTTTGATTCTAATCCTAGGTCTACAGAGCTATCCTTGTACTGTTGCTTTTTAACAAGTTTTGAAATCAGCAAGTGTGAGTCCTCCTACTCTGGTCTTTTTTCAAGATTCTTTTGGGTTATTAGGTTATTCCTGGCCCCTTGTAGTTCCACATGTGTATTAGAACCAACCTGTCAATTTCTATAAAGAAATAAGCTAGGATTCTGATAGAGATCGCATTGCATCTGTACTCGAATCTTCTGTTGCTTTTCAGGGTGAACAAAGCTCAGACAAGCTGATCTGCCAGAGAAGGACCAAAGGGCCTCTTGCTCAGGCTGGTCTGATATGTTCCCATGTGTGTCCTCATACCATGTGGGTGTCACTGGGACTGAATGTGTGTGATGAGAGAGATGCCGGAAATAAAGCTTTAACTCAAGTCTTTGAGACTCATTCAAGGTTGTTGCCCAGGACTGTAGAAGTGAAAGATCTTAGGTTGGCTCTCCCAAGAAGCAGACCTTGGGACAAAATTCGAGTGCAAGTTGGTGCTTGGGAGGTGGTCACAGGAAGTCACCTGAAGTGGACTCAGCCTGGGGAAGTGGGCCAGGAAAGAAAAAGCAGTCAGGAGAGTATGCCTACATGAGCACATTGCTGTTGGCATCTGGGACTCAGTCCCATCAGGGATCTCTGGGAGTGGGTATCAAACAGGGTTTCTCAAACTTGGCACTGCTGACACTTTGGATTGGATAATTTTGGGTTGTGGGGGGCTTTCCTGTACATTGTAGAGTATTAATAGCATCCAGGTCTCTACCCACTAGATGCCAGGAGCAATCACCCAACCAACGTGTCTCCAGATGTTGCCAAATAACCCTGGTGTGTGTGTGTGCAGCATCACACTTCGCTGAGAAGCAGTGGTGTAGAAACTTTCTCAGGATTATTCCATCGGAGAGAAGAGGGAACTCTTGTTCATCATAGTTTTCGGGCTGTTCTTGGTGTCAAGTCCCTGGTAGCTCTGCCTGGCTTAAGGGCCTACGAAACATGACCCAAGACCAGAGAAAATTCCCAGGCTGTCCGGTAGGTGCCCACAGTAAGAAACCACCAACATGAGTAGAAATAACAAGGGTTGAGGGGATATGAGCACCCACAGTGTAACTACATGGATCCTGCTATGTGCAGCTTTGGAGACCCCAGTTCTTTCCCAGCTCTGCAGTTTGGCCCTGAAGTCCAAGGTCCTGGGTGCTTTGCAGGTGCCTATGCATGTAGTGTTGAAACCACCCATCCCGAGCAAGGCTTTGTCCTTCAGTCTTGCTTCCCCCTTCTAGTTCTGGTGCAGGCCTGGACCAGTTTCTGCAGGATAAGGAAAGACGGCCTTCCAAGATTCTGAGACTAAATAGCCCCTAGGTGATCTTGTTCTCCTAGATAAAAGACTTTCCTGGGGGTAAAGGTGTGCCCACAGAATTCTCTTCATTTCCCCATCTCCACAAAAATGAGTATCAGCTCTCTGCTGAGGTTCCCACCTCAGGTTCCCACCTGGAATCTCTTAACGATGTTCTCCTTTTTCAATATGCTGTGTGACTTCGGGCAAGACACAGTTCCTCCCTGGGCCAAAGTCTCCCTTCTGCAAAAAACAAGTGGACCAGATGACCTTGAAATGTCCTTCCATTTTGAGTGACTGCTGAGAGCCCAGGGAGGCAGCGGCGAGTCGCCAGGCAGCTGAGCCCAGGGACAACCAGAAAATGTGACTTCGTGACAGCTTGGTCCCCAGTGGTGCTGCTGCCCTCTGATCTCTGAGCATTTGCACAGTGTGCCTGACACTCCAGGCCCGGTCACAGCCCAGCGTGGCCCCTCGCTCACTCAGGAACATCTGCTACAGCATTTACCCCGTTAATAGATTAGCTTTGAGAATCGGGCAGGTGTTTTCCACCCAAGCCAGAAAACATCAAAATCAGATTGCTCTCCAAGCCTTTCCACACAGGCAATCGAGTTAGAATGACTCATACGGTCTAACAGATAATAAAACACACATAACATTTGCTTTAAGGTACAGGCGGGGGTATTTTGTCCCGCACTTAGGAGAAACAAAAACTCACTCTATTTGGGAATAGGGTAATTGAATACAGATGGGAGGAGGTAAATGAAAGAATTTAGCAAATATCTCAGTGGAATAGCTAATGGGAATGAGACAGAATAGGAAATTAAAAATTATTCGAAGCAGATGGACCATTCTTTGAGTTTTTAAAAATTTATTAGGGCCGCGAAAAAATGTGTCTGTTTATTTTCTACGGCCATGAAATTAATGACTTGGTGAGTTTTGCTTGTGCAATTTTATGACTGCCATGTCATCTGTCATAATTTGGGGATTGTTTGATATGGATTTATGAATGTCCCTACTCCTCCACCCCTCCCTGATTTATTGGTGGGGGTCATATGTGAATTAGGTTGTCCCCTATGGAAGGAGCAATGCCAATGGAAGCTTAACCCCGCAGGTACTGGCTGGGGATCTTGGGGGGTTCTTGGCCTAGAGGTGAGTGGAAAAACTGCAGAGGGTCACCCCAGGGCTGTGGGAAAGGGGCAGGCTTGACCTGGTTGAACTTCCTCTGCGAGGCTGACCCCAGCCTGCCTGGGCTGAGGAGGTGTCAGGGAAGGGGCTTCTGGCAACTGCTGGAAGCAGGAAGCCAGCCCAGACTGCTTCTGCTTGGCTGAGGGTGGTGGGGTGTTGCTGCAGCCTCATCGTCGCGTAAGGGCCACCTGTCCTTTCAGTCCCCATAGCTGGGCTCACCTACCCTCAGATCTGAGGCTCAGGGAAAGAGAGGAAATTCTCCTTTACGGGGAGCCCGTTACTCCTGGCCGGGTGCTGTGGTGTATGTTCATTCTCTGGAAGGTGGCTGAAATAGGGCTTTGCACCAGCAGGATAGATCCAATTTTGCTCCGATTCTGCCTGTGTGCCTTTGGGCTGGTCACTCCCCTCTCTGCACCTCGGTTTCCTCCTCTGTAAAGCAGAAATAGAAATACCAAATGGTGGTGTGCCCTGTTGGAGCAGTGATTAGGTCAGTCATCTCTGAAGGAGCAAGTCACGCACCCCTGGATTCAAGTCCCAGGTCCGGGATGGGGGAAGTAACCAGTGTGAACAACTAAATAAAAACAAATAAAGATGCTTTTTCCTCCTCTCTCCTCCTGCCTGCCTGCCTGCCTACTTGCCTTCATTCCTGCCGGCACCTTTCCTTAAAACAAAACAAAACAGAGAAATACCTTAATGCTAGGGGATGTTTTGAGAATCAAAGGAGATAATATAACATTGCCAGCACCTAGGAAGGTGCTAGTAAATGGTAGCTATTATTATTTACAATAATCATCCTGTCAACATCTTGAGGTGGATTTTTTATTGCGGTCTAATTGATATATAACTTTCTATTAGTTTCAGGTGTACAATGTAATGATTCGCTATTTGTATACACTTCAAAATGATCACTACCATAAATCTCATTACCAACAGTCACTATGCGAAGTTACAAAAACTTTGTTTTTTTCTCTTGTGATGAGGACTTTTAGGATTTACCCTCTGGGTAACTTCCAAGTTTGCATTACACTGTTATTGACTCTAGTCATCAGGTTGTACGTTACATCCCTAGGACTTACTTATTTCCTAACTGGACGTATGTACCTCTTGACCCCCTTCCCTGTATTGCCCTCTCTCTCACCCCCCTGCCCCGCCACGTCCCTCTGACAGCCGACATTCTTTTCTCTGTATCTTTGCAATTTGTTTTGTTTTGAGGTGGATATTATTTCCACCCCGCAGAAGGGAACACTGAGGCTCAGAGAGGTGATTTGCCCAAGGTTGTACCTTAAAGGAGGAAGCTGATTTCTTCACAGGATTTTCTCTTTGCTCCATAACCCTGGGACCCACCTGTCCTGAAATGGGAAAACCCAGGCCCTGAAAATACAGTTTAGGGCTACACTCATGACCCTGTTCTCTGGTTCCTCTGGCTGGACCTGCCCTAAATTCCCTGTGGTCTGGGCGTCCACCACTAACACAGTCCTGGTGACCAGTCCCTTCTGCTGCCTGAACTTCTGGGGATTGAGAGCCTCCTATCAACCCCATTGCTGGAGCTAACTGGGTATCCTTCCAGCTGTGAGCCTCAGAACCAGTCCTCCTACGTCCCTGCCTCCACCTGACTCAGTTCAAGGAGGATACTGGAAACAGGACTTAAAATGACTGGGGGCTTGAGAGTCCCTGCTGGTTGGGATGTTCTGTGTTGACAAATCCTTGTCCTTGGCCAAGTGGTGCAGCCTGTGGGTTTTGACTTCAGGACAGGCTTTGAGTAGCTTTGAGTCCCATCTGAGTTCTTCATTTTAGTTCCACCTATTCCCAGAAATCCAGGCCCCTCTTAACCTCTCAGCACCTCCAAATTCATAGCAACAATAACTTCTATTTATTGAGCATCTGTGACGGTTTAGGTACTATGCATAGTTTATGCAATCCGTCACTTATTCCTCCACTGGTTACATAAAGTTACTTCTATGTGCCTGGTACCATCCTAGCACTGGGGATACAGCTGGGAGCAAACACCTGCATGGTCCCTGCCCTCACTGAACTTATATTCCATTGGGGAGGACAGAGAGTGAATAAACACATTATTCTCTGGGTTGATATTAAGGGCTTTGAAGAAAATTAAAGCAGGGTAAAGAATAGGTGGTAGTGGTTGTTGGTGGTGTTTGTTTTAGATACCCTGGTCAAAGAAGACCTCTTTGAGAAGGCAGCATTGGAGCTGAGACACAGGAAGTGAGGAAGTGAGCAACGCATCTGGACACAGGAAAAAAGTTTCTGGGTTTAGGAAACAGCAAGTGCAAAGGCACTGAGGTGGGAGGATGGTGGGAAAGTTTGAGGAACAGATAGATGACTAGAACAGAGTAAACAAAGGTGAAGAGTAATTTTGCAGTACATTATCTCATCTAAGCCTTACAACAGTTCTCCAAGGTGGGTATTATTAACCACAGTTTTCCTGATGAGGACACTGAGGTTCAGAGAAGTCAGATCACTTAGCCAATGTCACACAGCAGAGAGAAGTTTGAGCCCTGGGTCACTGTGAATTCTTCCTACTGCACTACATTATTTCTTTGGATATTATAATTGAGTGACACAACAGAGTAGGACCTAAGATCGAGAGGTAGGGTGAAGGTTGAAAAGTGGTTTATAGGCCTTGAGATGTCTAGAAGGTGCCATTCAAAGCACAGACAGGGCTCACTCTTGTGGCTGGGAGGCCCACGGCGGCTCCAACTGTAAGGATTCTTTAAGGCTGCAGCACCAGACTCTGACAGCGCAAGATGGATGAGAGCTCTGGGCTTAGTACTGGTCGAGTTTCCTGAACGGTTTTCATCCAGATGGTCTCAGGGAGGATAAGGTTTAAGAAGATTGATGCCCTGGGAAAGGAGGCTGGGAAAAGAGAAGGAGCTCCTAGCTGGCCTGTGACAGTGAAAAAGACGCTTGTCTTTGAATAAGGGAAACCATTGCTTTGAAAGGTGTAGACTGCCCAGCGTTAGGAGAAGCGGGGAGGACAAGAAAGGGGTGGAGGTGATAGAGGGTTTTCTTTCCTGGAAGGAGGGCAGAGGAGAGTAGCCCCATTCCTTTGGGCAAAGTCATCTGCAGCTCCCACATTGTTAGGGGCCCATGGGAGTCCCCCTCAGCCCAGACAGGATTTTTCTGTCTCCTGCTCCCTCCTGCACTGACATAAGACTTAAGGTTCTGGTGCGCCCTGATGGAGTAGTGGTTCATGTACATCCCAAGATCCTGCGTTTGCATCCCAGACCAGGGGAACAACTAAATAACATAGTTTAAAAAATGTTTCTACCTCTTCTCTCCTCCTGCCTGCATCTTTCCCTTTAAATAAATAAATAAATAAATAAATGAAAGACTTAAGGTCCTGTACACCCACAGCTTTACGCCCCCATGTGGTTGCTCCTGCTGAGCCTGGAAGATTGTCATTCTGTGGGGAGTTGGCCAGTGAAGTGGCACAGACTTTGGGGTGTGTGTGTGTGTGTGTGTGTGTGTGTGTGTGTGCAGTAAATGATACTGAAACTTGTCATATTGTAGGAAAATGGACATAAAAGATGCAGAAGCCTCTGGGGGAGAATGAATCAAGACTCCAACTTCTTTTATGTGATATTTGAAGGTACTAGGGACTTTTGGAGTGTGTGCCATCAAGACCCAGTGGCAATACTTTGAAATTGACTGTAGGAATAGCTGTACATATCTGTGACCACATCAAAAACCACTGTATACTTCAAATGGGTGAATCAGAGTGATATGTGAATTATTTCTCAATAAAGCAGTTATTCTAACAACAATAAAAATACTCAGTAGCAGAGAAGGCTGTCAGGGTCCCTGAGATAAAGTCACCATGGAGTCTCCCCTCTGTGCCATAGGTGGTTAAGGCACAGACTATGAAACCCATGGACCTAGGTTGAAGACCCGGGTTGAGACCATTCAGGGTGGCAAAAAAAAAAAAAGAAAAAATCAAAATCACCATCAATAGGTGTGTGACCAGTGGGCTGGTGGGTAGAGGGGAAGAGGCTGTGGTTAGGGCAGGGGGCGCAGCAGAAACCCACCTATATACCTTGATCCAGTCTTCTTGGATTGTGTTCTGGGATTTCGTATGTGTCAAATTTTTGAAAATTTCTAATAGAAAAATATACCAGAGGTTTCTTTAAGGAGATATCAAAAAGCATTCCCTGGTGGCTCAAGGTTAAGTCAGCAGCTGAGGCATAAACCAGGTAAAGACCAGACCATGCAAAGACCAAGTCAAGGGGACATCCAGGCCAAGGGGACAACCTAAATGAACAAATAAATAAATAAAAATGCTTATTTCTCCTATTTCTTCCTGCCTTCATTCCTGCCTGCTTTTCTTCTTCTTAATTAAAAAAAAATCAAAGAAAATTTCAAGTATCCGAACAGAGAATACTGTCATGAACTCCTGTATACCCATCTCTCATCTTCAACAACTCATGACTAATTTTTTCATTTCATCACCTTTCACTTTCACTCTTTCCAGAGTATATGGAAAGCAAATCCGACACATCATTTTATCTAAAAATGCCATGATTTCACCTAAAAGAATTAATAGTAATTCTTAAGATCATCAAATAACCAGTCATTATTCAAAATTTCAAATGTTTCATTGATGTCATACGTAAAATCTTTATTATTTGTCTGATTCAAGATCTAAATAAGGCCCATACATTGTGATTAGTTGATAGATCTCTAAGTATTTTTCAATTCATAAGTACTTCCTTGATTTTTTTTCCCCTCAAAGTTGATTTGTTAAAGAATCTGCCTTTAAGAGTTTCTCACAGCCTGAAGTTTCTAATTGCTAAAGCAAGTTCCTCCATACTCTGAATTTCTAATAAATTAGAAGTTAGATCTAGAAATCTGATCGAATTTGGATTTTTTAAATCTATTTTGACATAGCAAGGTGACGTCAGTGGTGGTGGTGTATTCCTCTCTCAGGAGACAATGTCTGATTATCTTTCTTTTTTATGACATTTAAGATTATCAATATTCAATGCCTAGGTCTATAAATTTATCAGAGGCTGAAACAATTACAATTTCTTCTTAATATGTTGACAAAGAGATTTTTCATCTATTATTTAGTTACCCAGTGGTCCAGTTCAGGTAGGAAGGTAGGATAAAACTGGATTAAATTTTTATCAGTCTTCAGAAGAACAAATTAGTATCCTACTCTCTTCCTGGGTTGGTTTATTTGCTTTTAGTATCATTATTTACTCAGATTTAGACATATTTGATGTATTTCAACACATTGCAGTTATCTTTACTATGGATGGCCTACTTGTCCCTTCTTTGTTCAGTGGGAGTGCTTTTGTTGTTCTTTTAATGCCACTCTAGATAGTGTGAAATGCTCATCTTGCGTATTTCCTGCCTCAAACTGAATCAGCATTTCTGTGGCTGTATCAATTTCTAGGTCTTTTTGGAGGGAGGGGCATCTTCTTTCAAACCATGGGCAGGACAGTGGTTAGACACTGTGACTCTGCCCTGGGGGCATTTAATTCATTTTTGTAACAGTCAAATTCTTGCAGGCAACAGAAACTTCCTCTGGTAACTTAAATGGAAAAAGAGTTGGTTTCTTGTGTGTGTGTGTGTGTGTGTGTGTGTGTGTAGTTGGGGTTGATTTTAAGAAAATATTAAGGCATAGGTTTGACTGTATTGACAGATACGTAAAGATAGGGGTTTTATTTTTCTCTTGCAAAAATATAAGATGATAGGTGGTACAGGAGAGATTGGAGGGTGGCTCTGTTCCTCAGAATTTCCAGAAACCCAGGTTTCTTCTGTCCTGTTTCTCTACATTCTCCATCCAGGACAGTGTTGTCCAACAGAATTTTTGGTGATGATGGAAATAGTTTGTGCTCTTCCCTACAGTATCCACTAGCCACATGTGTCTGTTGAAGTGTGGTTAGAGTGACTGAAGAACTGGATTTTAACTTTTAATTCATTTAGGTAGGCACACGTGACTAAGGATTCCAGTGTTAGACAGCAGGCCTCTGGAGGCTTGACCTCATCTGCCAGAAAGGGATTCCACCAACCCACTTGCATATTTCAGGAAGTGGGAGAAAGGGAAGGGCCAGCAGCTTCCTGTTGAGGCGGCACCACTTCTCTCACATTCCATTGGTTGGAACTTAGTCAGAAGGCCACGCCCAACTGCAAAGGCGTCTGGGAAATGGAGTCTCAGTTGGAGAGACTGTGTCCGGCTGACACTCAGCAGTTGCCACTACTAAAAGGAAGAAGGGAGAGAATGGATATTGGTGACATTTAGACATAAGGAAACTGGGTAACTGGGCCAAGGTCAGGAGGTGAAGAAGGCAGAGGCTCAGGCTTCGAGCCCTCTAAGACAGACATGAAGCTCAAAATGCTCCTGTGATGCTGATTCTGTTTTGCTTGCCATGTGTCTTCCGCAGTGAGCTCTCTGGGAGACAACTTGAGTTATTAATATTGTCACTTCAAATCTTCAGTCAGGATGTTTGAGTTTCACAATTAACTGTATGTTCGTTTTATTTTATTTTATTTTTAAAGGGAATGTGTAGGCAGGAATGAAGATGAGCAGGCAGGCAGGCAGGCAGGAAAAAAGAGGAGGAAGTGAGGAAGAAAGAGTTTATTTATTTTATTAAGTTGTTCATCTTGGCTGTTAGCCTGGCCCAGGATGTGAATCTGGGTCCTTTGTATGCGTGTAGTCTGAGTTGGCCAATAGCAGCTGACCAAACCTCATTTCATTTTAATCCTCAAAAAGAATCTTAGAAGAATTATCCAGCAGCAGTCTCCCTCCGACTAATATCTGCTTCCATGTTCACATCACCTTCCCTTCTGAGGTTCTATGTCTTCTCTACTGCTCGTCTGTGTAAATATCCCACTGCCTCATTTTTTCTTTTTTTTTTTTTGAAGGAAAGGTGCAGGCAGGAATGAAGATGAGTAGAGGGAGGCAGGCAGGAAGGGAGATGAAGAAGAAGCACTCATTTATTTTATTTTAGTTATTCATCCTTGGTGTTCCCTCTACTCTGGGACACAAACCTGGGGCCTTGGGATGTAACTGGACTGTCTCAGCTGGAGGCAGGAGACTTAACTGCTGGACCACCAGGACATGGCTCATTTCATTTTTAATCCTCAAATATAATCTCTGAAGAACTATGTATTATTAAACACCCCCCCCAAAAAAAAAAAATCTCTGCCTCCATCTTTTTGTTCTCTTCTTTTCTGAGGGTTTGTGTCTTGTCCTCTTGTCTGTGTCAGATCTCCCATTACCTCTTTTATAAGGACATATGTCATTTATTTTGGACCAACTAGATAATACAGGGTAAACTTTTTCTCTCAAGATCCTTTACTGTTTCGCATCTTTTGTCATATAAGGTAATATCCACAGGTTCTGGAATTAGGTCATAGACGTGTCTTTTGGGGGTTCACCATTCAACACATTATAGTTCAATTCACATACCTGGTAAGCGGGCCCCTGGGTTGTACAATTCCGGGACCATTGTGTTTGACACAGCAGCCCTACTGGTGACAGCAGAGCTGGGACTTGAATCCAAGCCAAATTAATTCCACAGTGTAGTGTTTCCACCTAGAATGTAACCATCCCATGTTTGAGAGTTAGAGTAGTTCAAGAACAGCGAGTCCTATCAACCCTGAATGCTGGGTCTGAGGTTTGGGTCCTGGAGGACCCCTTCATCTCCACATCCCAACTTTTCCTTTTGGTCTCTTTCCCCCTTACTGGGTCCTCCTCTACCCTAGTGGGGTGTGCTCTGCCTCCAAAAGGGAAAACTTACTCACATCTGTGAAGTGCTTTATCCTTTATAAAGCAATTCCACATAATATGAAATAGAGGACTTTTTTAAAAAAGAATTGGCGCCACTTACTGTTCTTGATTTAGAAAGCAGAGGAGTTGAATTCCTTTATTATTTTTCAAGGAAAAACAGCCCCCACATTTAGTTGATTTTTGTATAGGACCCTTGCTTGATTATTTTTGGGGAGTCAGTGGCCTCTGATACAAAAAAATACTCCCATTCCTGCAGCCTGAGGAAATGAAAAGACAATAGGAGGCTTGGGCAGTCCCAGGCAGGAAGAAGACTGGGGGAAAGGAAGCTTCCCAAAGAGAGCGAGTCTGGGCTCCTTAGAAAGTGGACTCCTGGCTGGGAAGTAGTGCCCTCGCATTGGCACCTGGCTGGATATGTCTGCTTTTCCCCACATCCTGATACTCACGTCCTCAAGAACACTCACGCTTATTCACTACAAAACTCTCACACTTCCATACTCAAAAGCACACAGGCACACACATGACAAGGGCACACATGAATAATAATTGCAGACACTTATGCAGCAATTACTGTATACTGGCACCACTTAATCAAATGCTTTTTCATTTATTTCAAACCTTTCAGTAACCCTGTGAGATAGGTAATGTTATTTTCCCTATTTAACAGGTATAGAAACTGAGGCACAGAGAAGCTAAGTACTTGTCCAAGTTGAGTTTGACCCAGTCCATCTGAGCTCAGAGCCACAGTCTCATTCAGATGCTCACCTACTCGGGTGTCACTTACGCAAAAACACACACATAACGTGCACACGTTGACTCACATGCACACCCCCGACACGCATAGATTCTGCTACTTTGCAATGCTGCTAGACCTGTCTGTGCACGTGCTCTGACACACACACTCACCGCTGACCCCACATGTGCACTTGGCTGCCCTTCCTGCCTTCCCCTTCCTCCCAGGGACCAGTTTTCTGCTGAAGCCAGTGTCCGAGGCCAGGCCAGGCGGGTGTTAGGGTCAGCAAGGGGGCAGGGTGGCTGCTGACAGGGTGATGGAAAGCAGGAAAGTCACAAATAAGCAAACAGTCCTGCTTGGACACAGCCTTGTGGCGCGTTTCCTGAATGTCCAGGGACATGTTTATTTTTCAATGACTGTCCAGATCTGACCCCAGCTCTTTCCCTTCCCGAATGGCAGTCTCGATGGAGCCGCGGTGCTATGGGTCTGGCTGGCTTAGGGTTGGTGTTTACAATGTCTATCTTTCCTAACAGGGCCTGGGAGGCCCTCATGGGGTGGGTCCAGATTCTGGCCTCCCTGCTTTGCTCACACGGTCCTCTGCCTGGGTTGCCCAATTCCTGTTCTCTAGGTAAATCCTACTTTCCTCCGTCAAATGACATCTCCTCTGGGAAGCTGTCTAGGATTTTTTCCAGGTGTAAGGACTCTCTTCCTTTCCCTGGTACTTAAAAAAAAAAGTTTAGAAAATTTGACACGTGACATAAAATTCACCACTTTAAAGTGTACAGTCTTGCTAAGTATATTTATATTGTGCAGCCATCATCAGAAGTCTTTTTGTCTTGCAAAATTGAAATTTCATACCTATTAAATGACACCTTCTCATTCCCCTTACTCTCGTCCCATGCAACCACCATTCTACTTTCTATGTCTATTAATTTGACTGCTCTAGGCACCACATGTAAGTGGAATCAAAAAATGTTTTTTCTCTTTGTATCTGACTTATTGCACTTAGCATAATGTCTTCAGCCAGTAGCACTGTAGCACGTGTCAGAATTTCCTTCTTTTTACAGCTGAATAGTATTCCATTGCCTGTATGAACCGCATTTTGTTTATCCATTCATCCGTCAGTGGACACTTGCTCCCAACTTTTGTCTACTGTGAATAATGCTGTGATGATATTGCACGCACCATGTTCTTTCAACACAGCGCTTGTTTGTCCATTCATTTGTTGGTGGTCACTTGGGTTATTTCCAGCTTTGATTATTCCAAATACAGCAGCTATGAACAGTTCTCTACATGTCTTCATATAAACCTGTGCTTTCATTTCTCAGGCAAATAACTGGGAGTGGACTGGATCATTTGCTTGCCGGGTGTTTAAATTTCTCAGGAGAGTGCCAAGCTGTAGTGCAAAATGGTTGGGCCATTTGACATTCCTTGGAGTAGTGGACGAGCATTCTAGTTCTGTATTCTCCCTCACCCTTGGTATGGTCGGTCGGTTTTCATCTGAGCTGTTCTAATAGGTATGTAGGGGTACCTCATTGTGGGTTTCATTTGCATTTCCCTATTGACTATTATTTTCCATTTGAATATCTTCTTTGTGAAAGTGCCTATTCAAATCCTTTGCTGAGTGTTTTTATATTGAATTAGTTTTTATTGAATTTTGAGAGTTCTTTATATATTCTAGATACAAGTCCTCTTTCAGATATATGATTGGCACAGATTTCTAATGTATATTTTTCTTTTCATTCTTTTAACAGTGTTTTGAAGAGTAGGACATTTAAATTTTGCTGAGGTTCAATTTATCATTTTTCCCTTTATATTTCATACTTTTGATGTCATATCTAAGAAATTTTGCCAAACTCCAGGTGACAAATATTTCTAGAAACTATTTATTTTAAGTTAAGTTCCAGGCAGGAATGAAGGCAAGTAGACAGGCCAGCAGGAAGAGAAAGAGGGAGGAAGAATTTTTATTTTATTTTTATTTAGCTGTTCACACTTGTTGTCTCCCCCCATACCTGGGACTCAGACCTATGTGACTTGCTCCTTTGGAGGTGATTGACCTAAGCACTGCTTCACCAGGGTGCACCTTGCTCTAATCTTTAGCATGTTATGAGGTTGAGCTTAATTTTTTACATATGCATATCCAATAGTTTCAGCATCACCTGTTGAAAAGGCTATTTTTTCTCCACTGAGCTGCCTTTACATCTTTGTTGAAAATTAATTGTCCATGTATTTATGGGTCTCTCTCTGTTCCACTGGTCCATTTGTCTATCTTGATGCCAATAACACACTATCTTTTAATTTATTCATTTTAGACATTCATTTATTTTATTTAATTGTTCATCTTGGTTGTCCCCCCCAGTCCCAGGTCTTGAAAAATAGGTCCTTGGGATACATATAGACTGCATCTGGTGGCCTTATCCGGTAGGCCACCAGGTCATGCCACTAATGCATAATCTTTTTAATAGTAGCTTTATAATAAGTTTTGAAATCAGGTAGCATTAGGCCTTCAATTTTGTTCTTTTTCAAAATTACTTTGGGTATTCATTTCCATATGAATTTTAGAATCAATTTGTCAATTTCTACAATACGACCTACTAGGATTTTGACTGGAATTGCTTTGGTTTATACATCAATTGGAAAAGCGACAGCCTACCATTTCCTGACCCGTGAATATGGTATCTCTCTCTCCTTTTATTTATCACTTTATTTTCTCTCAGTAATGGTTTGTTGTTGTCACTGCACAAGTCTTACATATCTTCTGTCAGATTTATTACTAAGTAGTTCATATATTTGATGCTATTGTAAATTAGTAAAACAAAAAGTTCAGCTTTATTGTGGTATAATTGACAGAATTGTAAAATAAAGGGTATGATGTGATGATTAGATATATGTATATATTGTGAAAGAATTCCAACATCCTAGTTAATTAACCTATCTGTCAACTCACATATTTATCTTTTGTGTGGGTAAGAGAAAATATTTAAGTTCTACTCTCAAAAATTTCAGCTGTATAATACACTGCTTCAACCAGAGTCACCATGCTATGCATTAGATCCTCAGATCTTTTCTGTTTTATAGCTAAAAGTTTGTGCCCTTTTACCAAACTCTTCCTATTTATCCCACCCTGTTTTATCCCATACTGTGTCTATAAGCTTGACTTTTTAAAAAATATTCCACATGTCAATGATATAGTACAGTATTTGTTATTTTCTGTTTGAACTATTTCACCTAGCTGTAATGGCTTCAAGTTCTATCCATGTCATCGTAAATGGCAGGGTCTTCTTCTTTCCAGTGGCTGAATTATCCATATTATACGTATGTATATATATATATATATATATATATATATATATACACACACACACATACACACTGTATCCATTATATATATACATATAAATATATATACCACATCTTCCTTATCCATTCACTTGTTGATGGACACTTAAGGTTGGTTTCATATCTTGGTAATTGTGATTAATAATGCTTTAATGAACATGGAAGTTAGATATCTCTTTGGGATACTGATTTCATTTCATTTGTATATATGGATATACACTCAGAAGTAAAACTGCTGGATCATATGGTAGCTATACTTAACAATTTTTGAGGAAACGCCATACTGTTTTCCATTGTGGTTACACCAATTTATATTCCCACTAATCATGTATAGAGATTCCTTTTTCTCCACATCTTCCCTAACACTTGCTATTGTTTATCTTTTTTTTGATAACCATTCCAATTTCCATTAGAATGGAATTAGAATTTTCATTTTAACTTCCAATTGTTCATTTTTAAGTATATGGAAATAAACTTGATTTTTGGCAATTGATCTGGTATCCTCTAATCATGCTAAATTCACTTATTAGTTTTAGTAGGGTTTTGTAGATGCCAATGGATTTTCTACATAATAGCTATATTTATATCTACATCTAGACAGATTCTTGATATATGCAGTAGTTATGAGGAATTAAACATATGTACATGCGCATAGACATACACTCACACATGTATATGTAAGTAGATGTTGGTGTTTGAGTTGTTTCAGTTGATGGTATGTTCAATTTTATTTCTATAGAAATTGGTTGGATCCTTTTTGTCTTCCATGCCTCTGCTTAACATGTTTGCTCTCTCCTTTAGCTTTTGGATATATGGATATATTTATAAAAATAACTTTTAATGTTCTTGTCTACTAATTCTAATATCTGTATTAGTTCTAGTTTCCTCTTTTTATGCATTGCACTTTCCTACTTTTTTTTTTAATGGAAAGTACAGACAGAAATAAAGGGGAGCAGGTTGGCAGGCAGGAAGAGAGAAGAGGAAGAAGCAGGTTTATTTTATTTTTATTGAATTGTTCATGCTGGTTGTTCCCCACAGACCCAGGACTTGAACCCAGGGGTATGTGGCCTGCTGTCCTTTGGAAGCGTTTGACCTAACTGCTGCTCCACCAGGGCACACTGCACTTTCCTATTTCTTTGCATGTGTGGTAATTTTTGACAGATGTCAGACATTTTGAATTTTGCTTTGTATCCTTATGACTCTTCTTGATTGTTCTGGATGCCATTAAGTTACCTGGAAACAATCTGATCCTCTTGGGTCTTGCTTTCAACATTTGTTAGGTGGAACCTGAGTAGTGTTAGTTTAGGGCTAATTCTGCCCCACTACTGAGGCAAGGTATGTATGAGCACTGTGCTCAGTGGCCAGTGAAAAATGAGGGTGTCCAGTTTAAGTGGTAGAGACAGGTAATCTTGGCTCTCTAAGCTTTTCTTGAAGTTATTTGCCTCAGGTAGCATCCTTGTGCACCATGCATTAGGCAGTACTTGGCTGACTACTTGAGAGGGGAACCACACAGCTCCAGTTTTGTTTTTCTGTGCATCTGTCTCTTCTCAGGATTCTGTCCTGTAAATTCCAGGTGGCTTGGTCTCCTCAGAGACCATCTTAGCTCCATTTCCTTATCTTCTTAACTCAGCTCTGCTTGGGATTCCTCCTCCCTTTGCTTCATCCTGGAAACTCTCTGAAGGCAATAAACTAGGAAAAGTATATGGCACACTTCATTGATTTCTCATCTTTGTTGCTTGATGTTCAGTGTCTCAGAGATGGTCTCATATATTATTTACTGTGTTTTAGTTGTTTCAGGTTGGAGGATAAATCTAGCTCCTGTATTCCATCTTGGCTGGAAGTGGAAGATGTTCTGTCTTTTGATTTCAGTGATAGTGCCATTAAGCTGGGAGGTAGCAGTTCTGGAGGAGGCTGAGGTGGGTCATGGGATTGGCTGGAAGGAGAGTCCGTTTATATGAAAGAGTATGCACCGTGTGTCTATGGTTATGTCTCTGTCATCCCTCATTGCATATCTGTCTGCATGTCTAAATGCCTGAGTGTGTTCGGCTAGAGTCTGGGAAGCTGTCTGTGGCTGTCCTACTGGGACAGAGTCTTTCCTTCTGCTTGTTCTAGGTTGCTCGTACAATCTTCTTGCCAAATTTCTGCATGTCCTAAAGTAAAAGCCATCAGGCCTGGGCTGGCCGTGGACAGGCTAGAGATGAGCCAAGCAGAAATTTGCCTTTTGTAGTTCTGTTTATGAGAACGGAATGATACTTGTCTTTCGAGTCGGCTGGAGCTGGTCTGGGGGCCTCTCCTGCCCCTCCCACAACAATTTCACAGGCCCCAGGCTGACCCTCTGTGGTTTCTGGCTTGTGTGCTGGTCTCTCTGGGAATAAAAGGGTCTGGTTGTTGCTATCAACAACCATGCTATGGGAACAAATATGTTCACTCAAACTGAGAAGGTAATTTGAGTACAAAGAACAAGGTGTTCATGTATATGAGATATAGTACTAATTGATTAGACTAACTTACCTGCAAGGGTTCTCAATACTAGAGCTGGTAGACAGGACTTTGGTGGAGGTAAGATCCATATCCCTTTAAAAACTAAATGGTCTTCTTCTACCCCTCTATGTATGTTTGTCTTATCATTTGACTAAATAAAAGATTCATGTAAGGGCACAGACACCAATATCCTGGAGATAAGCCCTGAGGTGTCTTCGTTCTCCTAAAGATATTGGGAGTATAGAAGAGTGAGTCAATGGTTCTAGGAACTGGTTCTGCTGCATGCCTGAAAGAGGGCGATCCTTGGTCATAGGCCTAAGATGGCACAATCCTAGATGGTGTCACCTTGGTTCATACATGAGGCACTGGAGGAGCGTGAACAAATGTTATGTACAATGGATCTTCCCATGGACCTCCAGGAGAACCAATGCCATCATATCTCCAGAAGATTCAGTTTTTTCCAGAACGCTCACCTTCTCCTCTCGTTTCATTCCTCTATGTCAAGGAATGAGCAAGGCCATTGACCAGGCCACCTCTATAACATCTAACTCAGTTTCAGACTCTTTTTCCTAAGAGTGGGCAATGGCACATAAAGATGTGTCTATAATAGGCAGCAAATTTATCATGATACTTGAAATAGAAAAAGGTCTATTTCTTTTTTTTTTTAAATCAAGTTTAATTTGATTTACGCTTCTACTTGTCAAGATAAATCATCAGCCCAAGAGGTCTAGAACTTATAAATACCAAAAAAATTGATGAGATTAAATCTAATTAAGTATATTAAATACATATGTATATCCCCAGTGACTCATCAATTCAGCTACCTGGGAAATCTAAATTCTCGGGGAATTTTATCACAGATTCATAAGGGGGCGTGTTCACTGTGCCACTGGATGTGGATATGGGGAGCTGGAGGTAGCCTGGCCGTTATCTTGCCTGAAGTGGGATGAGAACCAGGTTTAGGGAAAGCCTTCTGGTAGAGTCTCTCATTCTATGATGGCCTTTGTTTAAATTCCTCTCATGATGGAGAACTCAGTGCCATGTTATGTTGCTGGGAAGCTTAAATTGTGCCAGAGTTACTTCTCCTTGAAGATGATCCTGGTGAACTTGGTGTCTTGGGATTGGAGAAATATGATGTATTGATTCAATCATGAAACAGTCTTGGGACAATAGCCTTTGCTAAATTCTGGAGGTACAGGAATCTTTGTTTATAGTCTAGTGGGGAATGAGATATTAAAATATGTCATTGAAATGATGATTCTGACCAGGAAGAAAAAGATCAGTATTTGTATGATAGTATGAAAATAGGCTCCAATGTAAGATTCGTGGGAGATAAACACCTGGAAAAAGAAACGCTGGAATCTGAGAGCTGAGGAGAACCAGGCAGAGGAAGGAGTAGGGGCTGTGTGTTTCAGGAGGGATAAGGCAGGCCTGAGGGTGGTGAGGCAGACAAGAGCTTGGCCCCTTCAAGGAAGTTCTCTGGCTGGAGCAAGGCGGTGAGTGGGAGTGAGGAGAGGAGAAAAGACTGGGGACAGAGGCTGGGCTGGGATCATGCAGAAGTTATTGCTGAATAAGGTGGTCACATAATTTATCATCCAGACTAGGACACATTTGAGTCTGAAAGGGGAAGCAACTCATAATAATGTCAGGATAACAGGTCACCCTAATTGTAGGTCAAGGCAAAGAGTTTGAGCTTTATTCTCAGGGATATGAGAAGCCGTTGGGGAATCAGGAAAGGGAGATATGACTTGTCCTGGGAGGGACAGAGGTAGGAACATAGCACTAAGAAACCTCCCTTCATCCTTTCCATTTTTTGCATGGAAGAGACTCTTGAGAAAGATTTGGAAAATAACAGAAATATGGGAGGGAGAGAAGCACCCAGGAGCCCAAAAGTGGCCCGGGAGTTGTGTCTCTTCTATGAGGCCAAGAGGCAGCTCAGGGTAAGGAATGGGCATGGCAGGCGTTGTCCTTTGCATACGCAATAATCATGCCCTTTCCTTCCCTGTTAAACAGTGTGGTTTGTGTGATTAACAACTGGAGAAAGGAGGTTTTTAAGAGACTGGAACCCTAAACTTCCCTCACAGCCCCAGGTGATAAATCATGATGGGTTTAAATCATGCCATGAGTCATGGCACCTTATTTCTTTGGCCTTTGGACAGTAACTGGTCTAAGTGGTGGAGAAAGTGGGGGATATAGGATCCAATTCTGGAAAATGATATGCAAATAAAAAGACAAAGTTCTTTTTCCCTTCCTGTACTGAAGACCCGGATGCTTGGTGGTGCAGTCACTTTGTAACCACGATGCTGGAAGCTACAATAAATACAAGGGAGGTGGAGTAGGACTATAGGATGAGTCTGGGTTCTTGAAGTCATGGCTGAGCTTCACCAGTCTTGGGCGAATTGCTTCTGGCCTGCTTGTTATGTCAGATGAATGACCTGTACTGTGTAAGCCGCAGTAGCCAGGTCTTCTGCCATGTGCAGTCAGTCTGGTCTTGACTCCCAGCTTCATAAAATACCTGTGGTTTGGGGAAACCCTGCCCTGATCCTTGAAGGAGGAATCAAAATGGCACAAAGAAGAGAGATGCTCCCAGGATCATAACCCCAGCCAGGCCTCTTCCTTTACAGGATGACTTTGAGCACATGAATGTGGCTGGTTCTTGGTGCCCTTGTCTGCACAATGGAGTCAATAAATAGCACTGGCCTCGTTGGGTTTTTGGGAAGGAAATGAGATGATAAATGGGCAAGGAGAAATCAGTAAATAATCCAGGAAGTTACTGGATATAAAGTAACTGTTCAGTAAAAGTCAGTCCCCTTCCCTCTCTGGGAGACAGAAGGAACCGCCAACTCTGACTGTCGTCACACACACCTCCACTGTGCATGTCATCCTTATTGCCAGGAAAGGATTTTGCATTATGGAACCTTGAGTTTTAAATTAGGTGTCAAATACAATTTGGCCACACTAAGAATGAATTATGTGACTGCCCTTAGAACAGCCAGGGAGCTCAGCTCTCAGTGTGAAATTGGTGTCTGCCCACAAGAGAGGGGAAGTGAGTGGAAGGGGAGAGGATGGTGCTTTGTTGGCTCCTCAGAAGAGGGCTTGGGGAGGAGAGACCAAGGGGATGAGGCCGAGGGTGGAGTAGGAAGTGCTCCCAGGAGAGGTCCCCCAGTCGCCAGCCCCTGGCTGTGGCTAGCTCCGCCTCTGTGGCTGGTACACATCTGTCAGCTGCAGACACGCGTGTGGCTGGTGTCAGTTCTTCCCCTTTAAAGGAAGAGAAGCCTTTCCCCGAAAGGGTGGGGGGTGGGGAGGAGGGGCATGTAGGGAGGCTACATTTGTCTCCATGACAAACCAAGGACTATAGCTCAGCATTTTATTTTCTCTCTTAGATTTGGGTGGAACATTCCAGGAGGGGCCTGCCTCCTCTTGAGAGTGGAGAAAGCCATCTTCCCCTGGCCTCGGTGGCCCAGGGCAGGTTTTGAGGGGGAAATAGGGCACAGGGAGGGAGCAGCTGGGCATGGGCATCAGGAACCAACTCAAGACAACAGCCCCATCCATCCAGGCCTTCCCTCTCTGAGGAGTCTGGGTTTCATTTTCTGGTCAGTGTGAAAAGGAGGAGGAAGAGGATGAGAAGGAGGAGAAGAAAAGAGCTCGTTGAAGTTCTAATGCAGTCGGCTGGGATCTGTCACTCAGCGCACAGCCCGCTGACGACTCAGGGCAGCCCCAGCTGTAAGCAGCCTATGATTTATGGACACCGAGTGAACTCCTGCGGCAGAAACCAGCCTTGAGATCAGAGCGGCAATAGGGCCCTTTTTTTGGCAGGAGACAGGGCCTGCATTTTTCTCATTCATGCCAAACTGCTTTGCACGGCAATTAGCTCTGTCCTCATTTAGTCTCCAGTCCCAAAGGGTAATGAAAGTCATATATCATCTTCAAGACTGCTAATTATTGAGCTCGCTTACAGGTAGGCTTTGTAACTGTGAGAAGGGCCTGTCGGCCCAATATTTATTACTCTTCCAATAAGTAAGCAAAGGGAGGGGGGCTAAAGGGAGAGGGAGAAGATGGGAGGGAGGGAGAGAAAGGGGGAAAAACAACTTTCTTGAGAGACTGCCCAACCCCAACCCTGGGATCTGTGACATACCTTCTGCAAATGTGCTCATCAGAGGGGAAACATCTTTATTCCATGGAGTCATTTTTCATGCCCTAACAAACCAGTCTTTGAGAGCTGAGAGAGTGGTGAAGAGAGGCCTGTGGAGGGGGCTGGCTGGGGTGTGTTCTGGAGGACAGGAAAGGGGACTGAGGGGGCTACTGGGGAGGACAGACAGGAAGAGAGCAGAATAGAAATGCAAGACAGAACCCCACCCGCTACCCCCAGGCTCCATTCATCCAGCTCCTGGCCTTCCTGGGCCTGCTGGGTGGATAGTGAGGTGGAGGGTCAGGACCCAGGGCTGGGACTGGCTGTGTCTGTCACGTCAGGGTGTGGAGTATACAAGGTTAAGGCTGGGCAGGTTTTCCCCTGAGCCCTTTGCCTGTATTTGGCTTCCCTGCCACCCAGACGGCAGATACACTCGCTGGATTATAATCTGCACCAGCAGGTTTTCCTGCGTGTGGTAAACAAAGGGGAAGGTAGGGTCTTATTTCCATTCAAATAGACTTAAAAAATAGAATCTCTTTTCATAAAAACTAGGCATAAACATTAATCAGGGTTGCTGATAGCTATTTTTCAACAGAGGATGCCACTAAAGCAATAGAGAAAGAAATACAAATATTTAAGTAGTGTTAGATGCTATGTAACCATATTTACTGAGTGTCTACTCGTTAGTTAGATACTGTTCTATGTCTGGGGATACAGCAGAGATCCAGATGGACAAAGTCCTTGCCCTCACAGACCATCTAGGGATCAATCACTACTTATTGATCAGGGTTTGTTTTCTACCCCAACTTAAATAGTTTAACCTCCTGACTTGCGTTAGAAATGTAGCTAACATCTATTTAGTGTTTACTATGTGTCAGGACTGCGCTGAGAATTCCGTGTTCACATCTCATTGAAACCTCACAACCCTGTGAGGTTGTCTGTGGTCCCACCCCCATTTTACAGGTACGTTAGGTTATGTCTAAGCTCACACAGTTAGTTAGGATTGGACCCATACCATCTGGCTCCAGAGTCCATTCTCTAGACCATATTTTCCTCAATTCATTCTGAACCCTTTACCTTTCTAGTTAATGACTTTGGTGCATTGGCCTATTTTGGTATCAAAAGTCCTTTTGATGGCATTTACTGATTTCAAACTAAATTGGAGGAAGCCAATTAAGTTGACTTGAAAATCCTTGCACTTAGCACCAGCTGCTCTGAGATCCTTTCTTGACCATGGGAAGGACAGTGGTGGCCGGAGTCCTCTGAACTCTGGTCAGGGACATCATGTTAGAAGCTTGAAATTGGCACACCCTGGTGGCTTAGCTGCTACACCCACAGCCTCCAGAGGGCGCAGCCCACCGGCATCCCAAGGACCAAGTCCTGGACCCGGGAAGCTGGTGGGGAGCAACCAAGATGAACAAGAAAATAATAAAATAAATAAAATACTCCTGCTCCTCTCTCTACTTGTCTGTCTGCCTCTGCTCGCCTTCATTCCTGCCTGCACCTTTCCTAAAATAAAAAGGAAGCTTGAATTGACCAGAGGAATTTTTACACTATGGAAATGGCAAGTACTAGGATCAGGATTTTGTTGTTGTTGTTGGCTTGTTTGTTTCTTAAGAGCTGGTTATTAAACATTTTCCAGCATATCACTGGGGCGGACCCAAGGGAAAGAGGAAAAATGCTCTTGTTCACGGCAATCTCATGGTAATTTCTGCAAGTGGCAAGCGCAGAGACTACAGAGGAAGTCTAGAGATCTGAGTTCTGGATGTGGCTTTGCCAGCGAGGATCTTAACTTGAGTTCTTTGTCCTCATTTGCGTCAGCTGGGAGATTCCAATTTCCTGTTATCATTCCCCTGCTCCAGCATCTCCCCTGTAGTCTTTGAACCTGCACATAGGATTTCCTTTTTACATCTTTTTAAATTTTATTTTACTTTATTTTATTGTATTTAGTTGTTCATCTTGGTTGCTCCCTCAGCCTTGGGACATGAAACTGGGTCCTTGGGATGTATGTGGTCTGTGCCTGCCAGAGTGTGCTGACCCAACCGCTACTCCACCAAGGTGTGCCTCCTTTTTTTCATCTTTTAGCTGCCACTGACTCTGATAGGGTCAGATCAGTCTATTGGCTTGGATGTATGCCCCACCCGCCTTGTCCTCTCTTCTGATCCTCTCTCTGCCCCATCCTGCTACTCACCTTCCTTTCCTCCCAGTCTTCGTTTTGTCCATTTCCTTTCTCATCATCCATTCTTGTTACCTACCATTCCATACCTACTTACCAGGATCCGACCTAGTGATACTTTCTAGATCTTGATTTAAGGCTTCCTGAGAGTAGGTTGAACACTCTGAAGCTTGAGCAGAATCAGGGTCTCCAACAAAATTAGGACTCCATGCTTGTTCCCTACGTTCTGCTTCTCATGATGGGACATCATCCTCCCTGCCCAGTGTGTCCTCACAGCAAAAGCACAGCGGCCAAAGCTGTGGCCTCGCATCCAAGCCCTTGAAGGACAAGGGATATCTATCCCTGGTCTAGCTTAAAAATCCTTGAAAGAACTCTGTCCAGGTTGAGACATGCACTCAACTCTGGACCCATCACTGTGCTGGGCAGATGGGGTAGCAAGGATGGGCCGGGCACAAACCCCCGCCTGCTCTCTGGTCTACTTGGAGGAAGTGTTGTCCAGCAGCAGGGAGGTGCTGTGCTGAGCATGGATGCCTATCTCCACGTTGGGGAGAGAGTCTGCCCCAACATTTTAGCATGAGCAGCAAATTCAGGCAAAACTGAATGGGGGCACTCGGTTCAGACACAGATACCCTGCCCCTGGGGATTTGTCTCAAGAGAACCAAGGTCATATTGAGAACAAGAAGATCATCAGTTTTTTGAACCAAAATTTAATATTGCAGAATTTTGGCCAGGGTCCCAATCAGATGTCTCCATCTGAGGTTGGGCCAGGGCTCCCTGCACAGAACAGGGCAGGTGTGATGAGGGGCCTGGGGTCTCAGAGCTGCAAGATGAATTTGAGTGCCAGGCTGCAGTAGAGGCCTTTGCTCTTGGGCTCCTTTAACTCATTGTCCTCGATCACCATGACCCTCCAGAGCTATCGATTTCCTGCCAAGGAATCATCTAGTAACAAATCTGTCTCCTCCCAGAGGTCCCAATGGGGTCAGCGAGGAGCCATCCTTGCCTTCCGCTTTAGGGGATCTCTGTGCTTCGCCGGTCACAGACTTCATGAATACGCAGATGTGCCACCAAGACCCCCTTGGCCTGCGGAGCCCTGTCCTGCTTCACAGACCCTGGCAGTAGACCTTGGCCCAACCCGGATACAGGGGAGACTTGAGACCTGTGATAATGTAGAACACTTATCCAGAAGAAGTTGGGGTCAGGATAAAGGGGAAATTCATTCAACTTTTGAATTCATGAGTGAAGGTCCAAATGAGAGTGAAAGAATAGAAAATGCCTTCCTCTAAACTTCGTTGTCCCAGGGCGATGAGAAGAGGACATAAACAGGGTTCTGTGTGGTGGGTCATCCCAGTGGGCACAATACTCACACTATTAATACTTCATGCTACCTGGTGGGTCAGAATGGATCCCCGAGGCCTGGAGAGGTGGAAGCAGCAATAATTTATGTTAGAGACAAGACCTGGGTTTAGATTTGGGAAAAAACCTAGCTGGAGAGAAGGCCACACTGGGGGAGAGAGACAACACAACATAGATGGTAAAAACTGAGCCAGTAGTAGGTCCCAGCCCTAGAACTGTCTCATGCCCACAGGTATCTGGACATCTTGCTCCTACTGTTCTCAGAACAAACCACTCAAAACCATTTTATAATGTCAGAGATTCTGTGGGTCAGAAATTCAGACAGTGAGAATGGCTTGTCTCTGGGACCTCAGCTGGGTCAGTCAAAAGCTCAGGGAATCATCTGTAAAAGTTTTCATTCGCATGGTTGGTGGTTGCTGCTGTGTCATCTGGACCTTGACTGGGCTGTGCGTCAGACCGCTCAGGGGGCCTCTCTGCTTGGGCCCGTTTGGGCTTCCTCACAGCATGGCAGCTGAACTCTAGGAGCAAGCATTCCTGGAGGGCCCACAGGAGCCATGTGGGCATTTCTTAGAGGTCATGCAGCATCTTTCTGCCACAAACTAGATCAGATGAATGAGAATTAAGAGAACTAACTGCTGCTTCTTCATGGGGAGACACAAGGGTATACTGTGTGAGATGGGTCCATTCTCCGGCTCTGTGTCTGCCCCGATGAAGAAGGACTGGACAAGATAGCAGGACACTAATGCTCTTGAGTGTTATTTGCTCAGCTTGTACATGGGGCTTTCACAGGAAAGGAATAGGCAGGAATGAAGGTGAGTAGGCAGACAGGTAGGAAGAAAGGAGGAAGACACTTTTTATTTATTTTTATTTAGTTGTTTATCTAGGTTGTTTCACCCTGCTCTGGGAGGTGAACCTAGGTCCTTGGGATGTATGTGAGACCTGGTGGCCCAACGACTTCACCACTAGGGTGCGCCACCCTGCTCAATATTGACGGACATGTGACTTCTCAATCCTGATGTCTTTCCCCTGTTTCTCAGTGACTGGGTCCTTGAGATCTCTTGAGAGTCCTTGGAGAATCCAGAGTGACTAAGTCACCAGCATCTCCTCAGAGAAAAGGAGGAAGGGCCATCGATATACTTTATCTAAGCAGATTTCATTTCCCTTGGAGGAAAAGGAAGAGATCTTTGTGTTTCTCTGCTGTTTTTTCCATTTCAGACAGATCAGAAATCAGATCCCATCAGATAAGCCCAGCTGAAATGAAAGAGGCAGAGGCTGGGTAAAAGACAAAGGTCTCCTGCCCCAGTCACGCAGGAAGACACCCAGAGAGACCCTCTGCCTGCAGAGGAGGGAGAAGGGGCTCATGTCTGCCTCACTTTCCCCCAGGGCCTCCCTTTAGACTTTTAAAAAAACATTTCCAAATGAGGTTTTTCATACAGTGATAATATTTTCTTTTTTGAGGGAAAACAGTGGAAAACTTAGACTTCACACTTCTCATTCTGAAGTGGCAGCTCTTCATTGTTTCAGGGGGCTGGGGTGGGGCTAACAAAAGGGAAGTGGTCCAAACCTCACTTGACCTCTGAGAAGCCGTGGAGGCTGTCACAGGAGGACAGGGGTCCAGGGGCAGAGAGGAGAAGGGAGGGGAGAGAAGACGGAGGAGAGAAGGGACTGGGGGAGTCAGGAGAGAAAGAGGAAAACCCAGAGAGGAAGAAGAGGAAGACCCAGAGCAGGCGCGCTAGGGAGCCAGGGAAGAGGGCAAGGTGACCGCGAGTATCAGCGAGGGGCCAATTGTCAAGGTTCTATCTGCGTGATGATTGATGGGAGCCTGGGTTTTTCTGTCAGCCTGTCACGGCGCAGGAATGTTTAATGTTCTCATTATTGGTTACGCTGTTGTGTATATTTCTCTGTCAGCACCGCGGACCCAGCTGAACTGGCAGAGCACTTCAAAGGCCTGCGGGTCATTCATCATCCCCATGACGCTCCGGCAAATGCTCAGCTTCAGCTCCGCGCCAGGGATTTGTTATGACTTGCGAACCGGCTGACAGACAGGACTGTGGCGGGGAGGGGGACCAGGAGGGAGGCACGGAGCCCTTTTTGTCACTCTGGGCCAGGCAGAGCCTAGTGCCCGGATGGGGCGGCTCCTAGGGGCAGATGGGGTGCACCAGCAGGGGGTGATCCCCTAGGGTGCTGGGAGGGCTCCGGAGGGAGGTGCGCCCCAGCTGGGGTTCCCGGGTCCCCCAAACTTTCTTCGCAAGCCGAGTCACTGCCCTCTCTTTCCAGTTTCACCCTGCTTCTCTGGGCGGGAGGCCGTGTCTCCGAAAGTTGTGCCGAAAACCCCGAGGTTGGAGAAAAAAGCAAAACTTGCAAACGTCCACGGTCCCGGGAGGGGAGGGCCTGAGGAGGGTGTGTGTGTGGGGTGTGGGGGGAGAGCAGGAGAATATCGGAGCTTTGTTTCCTTTCCCAGGCCGTGACATGATTAATCGTTTTCTTCTGATCTAATTTTGGAACATGAAAAACAGCACATTTGTCTTGAAGAAAAATGATGTGCCGAACTGCGCAGATGGAAATTTCGAGCAATGAGAAAGATTAAAGTGAAACCCCACTCCTTAGACCTAATCATGAGTTGTAGATTATTCTGTCGGCCCAGCCAGATGGTAGCTCTGATTCCACAGCCCCTTCTTATATTAATGAATACTAGACTGTTATATTTGACTTAGGTAAGTGAAATGTCTATCAGAGCTAATGGACTGCCAGCCAGCATAACACATGTTGTACCGCTAAGGGTCCTTGCTGCATTTTTCATGTTTTATACTAATGTAGAACATTTTGTTTCCTACTGTTTTTCATCATTGTCACTGTTTGCTAAATATTTTCACATGGAAGGGGGGTGAGGGAGACAAAGTCAGGAGGAAAAGAACCCCCCTCTAAACTTGTGTCCAAAGCTAATTTCCTCCCGTTGGGCTTGGCTATAACTCTACAAGTAAAACAGTCACCCCGAGCAATGCGTACAGGAACTCAATAGTAACGTGATTAAGTTCCTAGTCAACAAGACTACACTCGACTGTATGTTAACAAACCTAATTATAGCGCGGCGGTGATAAATTGGGCCAGGGCCCTCGCTGTACATCTCGGAGGTCCTGTCCAGAAGAGCAGCTTGACCCTTTTGTCCCAGAGGAGAGAGTTGCCCTGGAGGAGGGGTGGGGGGGCTTGTCCTCCATGACTCTGTTGTCCAGCCGCGGGGAAGAGTGGGCAGATGCCAGGAAACATTACAAGCAGAAGTTTAGAGGTCTGAGCAACTGGGTGTTAGGCTGTCTTGGCTGAGGCTAGGATGGTGATAGCCTCTGAGCCCTCGGCCCCATTCATGTTGTGCCTGAGAGAAGAGAGTGCTGTCCCTGTCCCAGTTCTTGGTACCATGCAAGCTTCAGAACTGGTGGCTGCACCGGCTCTGGGTCCAGTATGGATCGCTCAGACCCTCCCCTTTCTTCTAGATGCTTAGTGTGTATACTTCCTGGTGAGCCTGCCATTGAAGAGGAAATCCTGAGCTACTCATTTTTGGAGAACCTAAGGCTGGGTGGGAATGGTACCTTGGAGAAAGAGTCCTAAAGATGGAATTTGAGAACTGTTTGGAGACAGATAAGGAAGAAGTTGAGAGACATCTTTTAGGGGTGATCATGAGAAAAGAATGGAAGAAATACACAGCAGAGAAACCGAGACATGAAAACGCAGGAGAAAAAAAAAATGCAGAGAGAGAAAGCGGGGGCAAGGAAATGTAGGTATGCTCAGAGTAGGTGGTTCATGAACTCAGAGAAAGTCTTCTTGCTCCAGCCAAAACAGGCTCCCTAAAAAACTAATTTGAGCCCTACTTAAAATTCTCTCTTGGGCCAGTCCTGGTGGTGTAGTGGTTTCTTCTGTCACCTCTGGCTGAGAGCAGTGTACAAACATCCTAAGGACCTGGGCTCACTTCTGGGAGTTGAAGGAAACAATCAAGATGAACAACTAAATAAAACAAATTAAAAAATGCTTTCTTCTCTCTCTTCCTGCCTGGCTGCCTACTTGCCTTCATTCCTGCCTGCACCTTTCCTTTAAAAGAATATTTTTTTTTCCTCTTGGTGGTGATTCCTGCAGGAGTCCGTTCAAATGTGGAAATGGATGATCCTTTTCCATCTGTCCCCAGCTTATCTCTCTGGACTCATCTCTCATCTGTCCTCCACTATGAATCTTGAACTTCTCCCACATAAGCCTTTTCAATGTCCCCAAGAATTCTAGGCTCTTTCAGAACAATGTGCTTTTTGCTTGTGTTTATTTGTCTATCCCACTCCCTTGAATTCCTTCTTTGGAAAACTCCTACTCATCCTTCAAAACCTAACTCCCATGTGTCCCCCTCTGCCACATTTTCCTGACATCAATCAGGAGGCTTTATTTCACCCTCAGTGCCCTAACACTATTTTGTCCATATCTCTGTGAAAAAGTTGGCCAGGATACATTGAAAAATATCTGTGTTTTCAAATTTTTCCCTTGAGTTGTCCCTTCTACTATACTATTCCTCTGTCATTCATTAAAGAAATATGTATTGAGAACTGACTGTATTTCGGGTATTTTTTGTAGACACGGAGAATTTAGCAATGTACAAAATTCCCTACCTCTTGGAACTGAAACTTTGGTGGCTATGTGAGTGGGTGTATTAGTGAGATTGCTTTCTAGTAAGAAACAGAAACTCTAATGATGGGGATTATTATCAGAAAAATTATCATGGAAATCCAAGAACAACTACAGCTGAGTCTCTCATTTTCTGTAGCTCATAACTGACTCATCCATGGCCGTTCTCAGCTCCTAATGTCATTTTAAAAACTTTGGTTGTGGTACATGATACATGCAGAAAACTACACATATTGTGAGACTACAACTCAATTAATTTTCACAAACTGTAGCCCACAGAGAGATTAAGAAACAGGATATCTGGTGCTCTAGGACCTCCCTTCTTTTCTATTTTATTTCTTTTTTAAATTAAATTCTTATCCCAACTTCCCCATCCCAACTATTTACTTTGACATTTTGGTTTCTGTTTGCAGTGGCTTTGTTTTTTGAACAGTTTTACACTGAGGTAAAATTTATATGCCAAAAATTACTTAATGCATGTGAGCTCCCCAATGATTTTCAGTAAGCGTGTAGAC
This sequence comes from Solenodon paradoxus, assembly GCA_004363575.1. NCBI lineage: Eukaryota > Metazoa > Chordata > Mammalia > Eulipotyphla > Solenodontidae > Solenodon > Solenodon paradoxus. The sequence continues at coordinate 702,046 of RJWH01000183.1, read as the reverse complement.
TCATGCAACCGTAATCCAGCTTGAGAACATTTCTACCATCTCCGAAAATTTTCTTAGGTCCATTTTCAGTCAGTATTTGTTTCTAGTCCCAACCCTTGTCAACCAGCTTTTGCATTAAGATCTGTGATCCATTTGGAAAAAAAAAATTGCAAACATTCCAACTTTTTTGGCAACTCCATAAAAATAATCTATTTATTTTGTTTTTGTTGTTGTTGTGGTTGTGGTTCCTCAGCTCCAGGTCACAAACCTGGATCTTTGGACTTTTTACATGGACTGTGCCCCACCTGCCAGCTTAAAGCCTAAGCTACCAGGGTATGCCCGTAAAGTCCATTTTTTTCAATAGGTGAAATTCAGTGGTTTTTAATATATTAGCAAAAAAGAAAACCAATATCCCTAATGAACAAAGATGTAATAGTCCTTATAAAATATTGGCAAACAAAATTCAGCTACATATAAAAGGATTATATGCCATCACTAAGGGCTATTTATCCCAGAAACGAAAGTTTGGTTTCATATTTGAAGATTAATTGACATAGTAGACTGTATTAAAACAATAAAGGACAAAACTTTAAATGTACTAATAACACCACTACCTAATTCCGGAACATTTCATCACCTGAAAAAGAAATGCCATACCCATTAGCAGTCACTCCCTATTCCTCCCTCCCTCAAGCTCTGGGAAATCACTAGTCTACTTTCTGTCTCTATGAATTTGCCTACTGTAGACATTCCATATAAATGGAATCATACAATGTGAGGCCTTTTGTGCCTGGCTTCTTTCACTCAGCCTAATGTTTTCAAGATTCATGTAGAATGTATGAGGATTGCATTCCTTTTTAAAGGCTAAACAATATTCCATTATATGGATTTATAGCATTTTGTTTTTCCATTCCTCAGTGATGGATATTTGGGTTATTTCTACTTTTGGACAATTGTGAATAATGTTCAACGTTTGTATCCACAGATGTTTTCAATTCTCTTGGATTGATCTCTAAGAGTTAGTAGTATGATTGCTAGGTCATATGCTAACTCATGTTTAACTTTTTGACTGTGATCCATTCAAAGTTAATTTATGTATGTAGTATGAGGTCAGAGTCTATGCAATTGTCCAGCATAGCTTTTTTTTAAATCACGAATTAGCACTGCATTTTGTCAAATGCCTTTCCCGTATGCACTGAGTGAGGAATTGAAATCTTGAAATTATGATGTGAATTTTGTCTTTTATTGTTTTAATATGGTATACTAAATTAATTAATCTTCAAATATTAAACTAACCTTTCATTTCTTGGATAAATACCACTTAGTCATGGTCTATAAACCTCTTTAAATGTGGTTGAATTTGTTTTGCTAGTATTTTGTTAATGATTACCATATCTTTGTTCATTTTTTTTGGGGGGGATATCTTTTTCTGGTTTTGATTTTTGGGTAAATGTAATCTTATAGAATAAGTTGGAAAGTATTTCTTCCTATACTTTTTTCTGAGATTTTGAAAGATTAGTATTGTTTCTTCTTTAAATATTTAATATTTAATTTACTAGTAAGTCCATTTAGGCCTAGACTTTTTTGTGGGAAGGTTTTTAATTATTCATTAAATTTCAATTTTCATAAGTTTATTCAAATTTTCAATTCTTTTTTAGTCAGTTTGGTTATTTGTGTGCTTCTAGAAATTTATCCAATTTATTTTAACTGTCTAACTTGATGGCATAAAATTGTTCATGCATTCTCTTATATTCTTTTAACTTATGTAGTATCAGTAATGATGCACTTTCTTTATTATTGACTTTGGTAATTCTCTCACTTTCAGGTAGTCTGGCTAAGAGTTTGCCAATTTAGCTGATTTTTTTAATGAATTGACTTTTGGCCCTATTGATTTTTTTACTTTCTATTTCATTGATTTCTGCTCTAAGGGTATTATTTAATTTATAAAATTTTAATATTTTTTTATATTTCTGTTATGGATCTTTAGTCTTGTGATCAGGGAACTTACTTTGTATGAGATCAATGTTTTAAAGTTATAGAAAGCTGTGTTGTGGCCCAGCATATGGTTGACCCTGAAGAATTTTCCATGTGCTCTAGGAAAATAATTTTTGTTTTACAGTTTTTGGGTGACTTGTTATATAAACGTCAGTTATATCAAGTTGGTTAATGGTGTTATTCACATTTTATATGTCTTTTCTGAACTTCTGCCTGGTTGTTCCTGTCAATGATTGAAAATGGGATATTGAAATCTTTATTATTTTTGAATTGTCATTTTCTCCTTTCAGTTACATAAATTTTTGTTTTATGTATTTTTGGGGCTCCCTTTTTATAATTGTTATAATTTATAATTGTTACTTCCTGGTATGTTAACGCCTGTATGATCATGAAAATTTCCTTGTTTATTTCTGGTAATATTTCTTGTCTTGAAGTCTATTTTACCTGATATTAATCACTCTGGCTTTCTTATGATGATTATTTTCATGGGATATCTTTTTATTATGTTTTTACTTTCAATCTATTTATGTCTTTCAATCTATGACATGTCTCTTGTTGACAACACATTGTTGGGTCTGGCATTTTAATCCAGTGTGACAATCTCTGCTTTTTGAAAGGTGTATTTAGTCTATTCCCTTTTAATTTACTTATTGATGTGACTGGATTTATATTTGCCATTTTTCTATTTTTTCTTCTTTTTATTTTTCTCTTCCTCCTTTATTGCCCTAGTTTATGTTAAATAATTTTATTTTTAGCTAAAAATAAAAATAAAAATTTTCATATGTATTTTCGTTACTGTATTACTTCCAGATACTTTTCTTAGTGGTTGATCTAGGGATTACAATATTCATTTTAACTTAATACAATCGAGTTCAGAATAATACTAACTGAATTCTGATAAAATACAGAAATTGTCTTTTAATAAATTTCCCTTTTTCTCTTCTTTGTGCTATTAATGCTATATAGCTATATATATACATAACATTTATATATGCTATAAACAGCAATACAGTACTATAATTATTTGTTATTATAATCCTGTGTTTTATAAAAGAACTTAAAAGATGAGAAGAAATACAGTCTTTTTATTTACTAACATATTTATCATTTCTGGCACACTTTGTTCCTTTTCTAGATGTGAATTATCAACCAAGATCACTTTCTTTTAGCCTAAAGGACTTCACTTAGTATTTCTTATAAAACAGATCTGGCAGCAACAACTATTCTTTCTGTTTATCTGGGAATGTTTTTATTTCACCTTCATTTTAAAGGATTATTTTAGCTGAAGATAGACTTTTTGATTGATTGTTTTTCTTTTATTCCAGCACTTTGAATAAGTCATTCCACTGCTTTCTGACCACCATTATTTCTGATAAGAAATCAGCTGCTAATTGTATTCTTGTTGTCCTGGATTTGAGTTATTTTTCTCTTGCTGTTTTCAAGATTTTTTCGCTTTAACCTCTCAACACTTTGACTATGTGGATCTATGTGGGAATCTCTTGTATCAATTCTACTTAGGATTTATTGAATTTCTTGGGGATGTAGATTAATTTTTTAATTAAATTTGGGGAGTTCTTTACCATTAGATCTCTAAAATGTTTTCTATCCCTTTCTTTTTCTGCTCTCCTAGAATAGCGTTTATAGATATGTTAGTGCTCTTAATGTTGCCTTGCTCTCTTCTATGCATGGGTACCAGCTCTGTTGATCAGGGATGTGTGGGTATTTGGGGCCCTCTGTGATCTCTGTGATACAGGCACATGACCTCTGGTCACCACAGGATATGTGGGAAACTTATCAAGCCTCTTATGGGGCTTTTACCCCCTGAAACTTCTTGATAAGTTCCTGACTAATCGAACAGCTCTTTCCTTGTATGAATCAGTCTGAAACTGCAGATTAATGGAGATGATGGTCCTCCTTGCTTGCTTGTCCCTGAGATCATCACTTCACTGACACTGCACTCAATCAAGAGTTCCCCTTCTCGTGTTGGTGTGGAAGCTGCTGGTTGTCAAGGCACTGGCAGAGCTGGAGGAAGAGGACTGGGGTGTGAGTAATCCAATGCATGTTATTTGCACTCAAAGTTTGGTAGTTTTAATGAATGTTTCTCAGCTGTTTTATGTCTCTGGTAGATTTCAGAGTTCTTAAATGCTTTTGTTTATTTATTTATTTATTTATTTTTTTGACCTTGATAGTAATTTTGGGAAGAGGTGTTTTGAGGACCTTCTGATTCCATCATGCCGGAAATCAGAAGCCTTTTGCTTTATGCTTTGAGCTTCTGCTATTTACTACCTCAGTCCTCCATATTTCCAGTTCGGATGTCCCATGGAAAGAGTCTGATTGGCCCAAAAGGGTTAGTGAGTGGTCCAGCAACAACATTTCATAGATGCCTGCCTGCCTCTCCTTAGAGGAGATGAGAAGGTTATGGGGGGAAATTCAGGCATAAGAAGAGGAACTATGTGAAGCCAGGACCAACTATTGAACATTGGGATTTCAGCCCAGGCGTCAGTGACCCCAGAGGTAGTTGGAAAGTGGTTCTATGTAACATCAGGGTGTGAACAGGGGCTGTGTGAGGAGTAGGTCAGGGAGGATTGTGGCAAAGAACAGCAAGGTTGTTGGGTCCACATTTTACCATGTAAAGTCAGTATGAGGCAGCAATAGGGGGTCTGGCTAAATGGAACTGCTCTCATTTCACTCTTCCCCTGCCTTACCCCTGCACCTGGCTTTTTTTTTTTTTTTTAAATTCACCCCTGCCTTTGTTTGGATTGGGTTCCATATCTTTTCTGTCAGTACTCATTTATTTATTTGTTCATGTGTGCATTCAAGCAGTGTTTGATTGTCCACCTTGTTTCAGATGCTGTGCTCTTACTGGGAATATTTTGTGGACAAGGCAGACCTAGTCCTTCCTCTCACAGAGCTTATAGTCTATTAAAGTTGATTGATTCTCTCTCCACAGAGTCAAAATGGGTGAAATCATGATCGGTTGAACTGTCATGTTTGCTCCCTAGAAAGAATGGGACAAATGAATGGGACAGCATATCAAATGAATGGGAAAGCATAAGCAAGATTGTAGAGAATATACTTAAACTACTTAAAATAACTATTTTGTGGAGAATTTAGCCACTGTGTTTGTTATCAAATTCAGCTTGCTAATTACTAATGTGTATCCTTATTCATTTTAAAATAGGCCCTGTGTGACTCCCATGTAATAAATTTAGTTATTAGTTAAAATGATCATGATCTTCAAATGTACAGAAGCTTTGCTAAATTATTTCCATTTTAAAATTTCTTTATCCTCTCTGTAAAACACATGGACTGAAATCCTCAATACGATAAACACATAACTGATATGCGACTCTCCAGCCTGTGCCAGTTGTCTTGTCTGTTTACTGCAAGTCAGTTATGTGTTTCCCTAAACCTATTAAAGTCAGTTTTACTTATTGTTTTAATTACCTAATTTATCTAAATGCACCATAAACAAATAAAATCTGACTCTAACAAGAAAAAAATTATATTAACTAAATTGAATGTTTGGACTCAAAAATGATACATAGTAAATTTTTATGGTGACTTGGGTGCATATGACAGCTATAAAAGATTAGAGGGAAAAAAATCAGATATTCATAAGGAATCTCCATTTGTGAAAATTCTGCTTACTTTCTCACGGTACCCACAATGTAAGAAACAGAGGTGCTAAAATTATCCGGCAGTTTTTGGAGGCTTTATTTATTGCCGCAAATAAAAACTTTATAAATGATATCTACTGTTAATCATTTCCTTCCTTTCTGTCTTGGATCCTGGTTTTCTCCAGGCTTCTTCTGCCAGGTTGTCTAATTAACTGCTTTGAATATGTTCCCACCTAAAGTGCTGAAGGGGCAGGACAGACCTTCACTTAGTCCCTGTCTGCTTCTCACACCCTCACCTAAATAATTGGACTGCTGGTGGTGAAGGTGGTAACTGATGGATAGAAACTGAAATGTAGAGCTTATGCATATGTATGTAGGAGTGCGGCAACCAGGGTCTAACACTACTCTCAGAAGATTCTGAAATTCAGGATATGTAGGACTTCGAGTGGAGTGGGGGTAGCTTAGCCCTGAGCAGGAACTGAAATGAGGATTCTAGCACTCAACTCTCACACCAAAAACCTAAGTACAACTATGAAAATGCCTCTTGGACAGAAAGAGTTTGCAGTAAAGAGCTAAAATGACCAGGTCAGAAGAGTCTAGCTCAGTGGGTCTCAATAGGGAAGTAGTAGAGCCCTTCTATACAGGTACATTAGTAAACAGGGTGGAAGGGATGACCCGGGGAGCACTGCTGACACTTAGCAGGTGGGCACCTCAGCAGCTGTCGGTGATGAACTTGATATTCTTGTCGGTGAGCTCCGTGATCTGTGCAGTGGTCTGTTTAGCATATGGCATCACACCCCACTGCCCTGCCAACCTACGACATTGACCCCCTATCTGGCAATTTTTAAAGTGACCATAATAAAAATGTTTCAACAAGGAATTAAACATATATTTGAAACAAAAAAGTAGAAAGCTTCATCAAAGAAATACGAGATATAAAGGAGAACCTAATGGAAATATTTGAACTAAGGAATACAGTAACTATGATTAAAAATTCAGGGAGTAGGATTAATAATAGAATGGAAGAAAGTAAAAAGAATGAGTAAATGGGAAGTTAAAACCATAAAAAAAAAAAAGGACCCAATATGAAGAGGGGAGGAAGGGGGCAGTGGGGGAGAGAGGGGGCCTAGAGAGAGAGAGAGAGAGAACAGTTTCAGAGACATGTGAGACTTTAAAAGGTCTTGTATTTAGGACATCAGAATCTAGGAAGGAGAGGGCAGAGAGGGTGAAGCTGAAAAAGTATGAAATGAAATAGCAGTGAAAACATCCAATTTGTCAAGAGATATAAATATATAATTCAGGAAGTTGGATAAATCACTAACAGGGTAAATTAAAAATATCTGTACTAGGATGTATTGTAATCAAACTATTGAAAACTAAAAGTAAAGAAAAATTTTTGGAAGTTGGAAGATAAAAACGACACTTTCTTTGAAAGGGGGAAAGTTTGAATTAATGTTGTTTCTATCAGCAACAACAGGGGCCAGAAGGGAATGCCACAACGTTTTTCAAGTGCTGAATGTAAAAACCAAACAAAACCAAACAAAATCAGTTGATTCAGGATAACATGCTCAGCACAAAAATAATCCTTCAGGAATGAAGAAGAAATGTAGACTCTGATACAGGAAAACTAAGAGAAGTCATCAGAAGAACTATTCTAAAAGAATGACAAAAGAAAGTTAAACAGAAAAGAAATGATAAAATGAACTTTAGAATATCAGCAAAAACAACACAGTAAGCAAAAATATAGGTTAATACAAATACTTTCTCTTCTTAAATTTTCTAAAATAATGTTTGATGATTCAAACAAAAATTATAATACTGTTTTAGTGGTTCTAAATGCATAAGAGAAAATATTAATTTCTTAAAGAGGCAGGAAGAGAGAGGAAGAAGAAACATTGGCAGGAAGGAAGGAAGGGTGGAAGGAAGCAGAGGAAGCACTTTTATTTATTAGTTTATTTATTTTGGTTGCTTAAAACTACCTTAGATAAGTCAAATGGAATTTTTAAAAAGTCAAGTAATCCACAAAATGTCATGAGAGAGAAAAGAGAAAAAAAAGCAAAAGCAAAAAATAAAATGGTAGACTTAAGCCCTAGCATAGTAATAATTACACTAACTATAAATAAAATAATTAAAATAGATTGGCAGCATAGATTAAAAATAGGATCCAAACATACACTGTCTACAAAAAATTTCCCTTCAAATATAATTATATAGCAAGATAAATAGTAATATGCTAGAAAATGATGTATCATGCAAATGTTAATCAAAAGTAGCAGGAGTGACCTAGATGAAATGGACCAGTTCCCAACATCAACTACCTCAGTGACATAAAGGAATAAGTTATCGATGCACTGAGCAGTATGGCTGGATCTCTGATAATTATGTTAAGTGAAAAGAAGTTAGCCTAAAAATGTTAAATATTGTATGATTTCAATTATATAACATTATTGAAGAGATAAAATTAAAGAAATAGAAAACAGATTAGCAGCAGGTGCTAAGGCTGGAGTTAGGAGAAAGGGAAATGGGCATGGCTTAAAGGAATAACAAAGTTGGAAATGTTCTGTATCTTGATTGTGAATATCTTGTTTATGTTATTGTGGTATAGTTTTGCAGGATATTACTATTCAAAGAAGCTGGGTAAAGGCACACAGTTCCACTCTGTATTATCTGAAAATGAAAACAAAGAGTTTAATTTAAAATATTGGACTCTCTAGATCATCTCCATGTGCAGCAAATGTGATACCGAGAGAAATTAGTAAGATAGTTGTTCTTCATTTAAATATCTACATCATTATTTGTATATTCTATCAATTACTAAAGGCAGTGTTTTAAATAATTCATTATGATTGGGAAATGTCTATTTTTCCTTTTATGTATATCAATTTTTGCCTTATATATTTTGAGACTACGTTATTGGATGCATATACATTTAGAATTATTCAATACTCTTAGTTGATTGAACCTGTAATTACTATGAACTGTCACTCCTTACATCTGGTGATGCTTTTTGTCTTAAACTATTTTGTCTTATAGTAATATAGTGAAACCATTTTTCTATTGGTTAGTATTTGCATAGGAGCTCCCTATCTTTATTCCTTAAGTTTAAAATATTCTTTATCCTTATTTTAAAAGGATGTCTCTTGTAGACAACATTTAAAATTGTTTATACTTAATGTAATATGTGCATTTTATCTTTTAACTGGAGTATCTTGTTCACATACATTTAATGTAACTAGAAATGCATTTGGGTTTACATCTACCATTTTGTTTGTTCTACATATTTCATAAGTTCTTTATTCCTTTTCTCTCATGGCTTGATTTCTTTTAGAGTAAGCAAATAGTTTTAGTATTCCATTTCTTCCTTCTATCATCTTACTAATTGTATATTCTTTTACTATTATTTTTAATAGTTAATTCAGAGAATTCAGCATAAATCTTTCATTAATTAAAGTCTAATATTAAATAGTACTTTTACCACATTGCATGCCACATAAGGACTTTAGAATACTTTAATTCTATTGATTACCTCCAATTGTTATTATTTTACATATTTTAATTCTATAGAGATTTTATACCTATATAATTTTTCTATAGAAACAACATCACTTTTCATTTTTTATAATTTACAGTTTGTATATCATTTGGGGTTCTCTCCACTTCCTGATTAATTTTTTTTTTTAAGTTTATATACATAGTACACCCCTGTGCTCAGTAGCTAAGGTATAGCACATGTAATGCCTAAGGACTCAGGTTAAAGACCCAGGACGAGGGGAAGTAAAAAACAAAAAAAATTGTTTAGATGTTTATGTACAGTATACATCATATTAATCATATACTGTTCTACGAGTTTGTCACATACACAGCATAATATATCTACCACCACCACCACCACCAAAGTCTTGATATAGAAACTTCTGCTACCTCCTGAATTCCCTTATGTTGTTACCTTACAGCCAATTTCCAAATTTCGATTCCTGAAAATGTATATAGCCTTCTGGGTCTGACTTCCCTCACAAAGGGAAGATTCATACATGTTTTATGTAAATCAATAAATAGTTTGTTCCCTTTTATTGGCAAATAGTATTCAATTATATGGATGTGCTATATTTTGTTTATGTACTTACTGAAAGACATCTGGATTGCTTCCAGATTTTGGTGATTATGAATAAAACTCCTATAAATATTCATTTACTATAAGCATAAAATTTCAAATCTATTGGATAATTATCTGTGAGTAGGATTGATGGGTTCTATGGTATGTGTAGATCTAAATTTTTAACAAACTGCCAAACTGTCCTCCAGAGTACTTGAACATTTTACATCTTCACCAGCAATATTTGAAGTTTTTGGTTTCGACATGTCCTTGTCAGCACTTGGTATTGTCAGTCTTTTTAAATTTAACTCTTTTGATTAGTATATAGTATTATCTTGAGGTAGCTTGTTTATTTGTTTTTAAAGAGAGAAAGGAAGGGAGAGGAAGAAGAAGCATTTTTAAGGAGGAGGAGGAGGAAGCACTTTTATTTATTTTTAAAAGAGAGGAAGGAAAGAAGAGGAAGAAGCACCCACTTTCACTTATTTGTTTATTTTGATTCCTCCGCACCCGTAACCTGGACACTTGGGCTCTTCATGGTACATACCCTTGCATCAGGCGTAGTGACTGACCATTTTCTTGGCCCTAATGACTTATTATGCCGAATGTCTTCTTATGTGCCTATTAACCACACGTATGTTTTCTTTGGTGAAGTTTGCGTTCAGAACTTTTGTCATTCTAGAAATGTTTATTTTATTGTTGTGTCTTGACTTTTTTTATTAGGAAAGGTACAGGCAGGAATAAAGGTTAGCAGAGGAATGTAGGAAGGAAGAGAGAGAAAGACGAAGTGCTTTATTTTATTTAGTTATTCATCTTATTCCTGCTGGGCCCAAACTCCAACTGGGGACCTTGGGATGTATGTGGACTGCACCCAGCCACTACTCTACCAAGGCACGCCTACAGTTTTTTATATATTCTATATATAGGTCTTTGTCAGAAACATGATTTGCAAATATTTTCTTCCAGTCCATGGTTTACTTTTGAATTCTTTGAACAGTATCTTTTGCAAAGCAAGAGTTTTTAATTTTAAATTTTAATTAAAAATTATCATTTTTTCTTTTGTGGATCATCTCTCCATGGATTTTGCTTTCAGTATCTAGAAACTCTTGGTCTAGTGTAGATTCATGCAGATTTTCTCCTGTATTTCTACTAGAATATTTTTAGTTTTATATGTTTAGGTTTATGACCCATTTTGAGTTAATTTTTAAAAACATTTTGTTTTATTGAGATGTAATTCACATGCCATAAAATTCACCCTTTGGAAGTATTCAGTTCAGTGGTTTTAAGTATATTCACAAAGGTTATACAAGCATCACCACTAATTCCAGAGCATTTTGTCATCTGAAAAAGAAACCCCTGGAATTCATTAGCCTGTTGCACTTGTTCTATCTAGCCTTAGGCAACCATGAATACTTTTTGTCTCAGTAGGTTCTTTCACTTAGCATAATGTTTTTAAGGTTCATCCATTTTGTAGCATGTGTTGGTACTTCATTCCTTTTTATGGCTGAATGATGTTCCATTGTGTGGATATACACATTTTATTTATCCATTTATCATCCATGGTCATTTGAGTTGTTTCCACTTTTTGACTATTATGAATAATGCTGCTATGAACATTTATGTGCAAGTTTTTGTGTGAACATATACTTTCAATTTCCTTGAGTATGTACCTAGATGTAGTTGTTACCTTCTGTATAAGGTAGGGTTGAGGTTTTATGTTTTTGTTTTTGCATGTAAATAATTATTCCAATATCATTTACGATAATAACTCTCCTTTCATCATTAAATTGCCAATGACCACTATAAAAAATCAGTTGAGCCTATTTTTAGATTCTCTTTTGTTCTGTTCATCCATTGGTCGATCATTTTACTAATACTTTTTGCTTGATTGTTATAACTTTAGAGTAAGCCTCGAAATTAGGTAGTTTAAGCTCTCCAACATTATTCTTTTTTTGAAATTGTTTCGGTTATTCTAGAGCCTATGCTTTTCTCATTTACATTTTAGAATCAGCTTTTTCAGTAGTGATTTAAAAAAGTATCCTAAGATTTTAATTGACATTACATTGAACCTGTAACTGGGAGTTTTCCTTGTATCAACTTGATTCTCCTAATCTGTAAACACGGGTTATCTTTTCATTTATTTAGATCTTCTTTGAATTCTTTCATCAGTATTCTGTAGTTTCCAACACACAGATCCTGCACATATTTGTTGGATTTATAATCATGTCTTTTATCTTTTGGGTACAATTGTAAATGGCATTGATTTGAATTTATTGAATCCAGTGTCCATTGCTGGTATGTAGAAACACAATAAATTTTTGTTCATTGACCTTGTATTCTGTGACCTTGCTAAACTCACTTATTAGTTCTAGGAGCTTTTTTTTTTCTTTTTTTTGTAGATTCTTTAGAATTTTCTATATAGACAATATATTCATTTTTGTTTTACAGTCATTTTGACCCTTACTGTTGCTCTTGATTCCTTCCTGATTATCTTTGCTTTCATTTAGGATTTTTTTTTTCTGCTGGTGACACTGTTTTTAGGTCTTTTTTAAAAAACGTGAGTGTGTGGGTGAAATATTTTAATTTTTGTTCATCTAAAACTTCTTTATTTCTAGTTACTTTTTATTTTTTAAAGCCTCTGGCCCTGGTTCTCAAACCTGGGTCCGCAGTGTTTCTGTGACCTGCACCTGAGCCACCTGAGTCACATGGGCACGTCATCTATTTACTTTTTAAAGAATATTTCTGCAAGGATGTTATTCTAAGTTGGCAATTCTTTTCTTTCAGGACACTCATCATTGTCCTGGCCTCCACTGTTTCTGAAGGGAAGGCTGTGCTTCTTATTGTTACTGCTCCAAAGATAATGTTTCTTTCTCTCTGTTCTTAATGGTCTGTCTTTGACTCTTTCCACAGTTTTACTCTCCACTTTTCTCAGTGTGCCAAAAGTGTGGACATGGGAGTTTTTGTATTTATTTTGCCTGGGCTACATTTCTTGAATATGTGACTCAGTGTTTGTTTCTTTTGGGAAATTCTTAGTAATCTTTTCAAATATTGCTTTGACTTTATTTTCTCTCGCTTCCCTTTCGGGGACTCCAATTACACATATTTTGTGCCTTTTTGCTGTGGGCCCCCCATGTCCTGACTGCATTTTCCAGTTTTCCCCCTTTTGCTCCAGTCTGCTTTCTACTAACTTCTCATTAGATAGATTTCGAGTCCTCTCTTCAGCTGTGTCTACTTTGCTGTTATTCAGTTCTTTGTTGTTCACTTATCTCTAATTGCCATCTAGTTCTTAATTTTTTTAAGTTTCTGTCATCATGGACTTGACTGCCATCCCTTGTTTCACCCGCCCAGTTAATTTCAGTGATATTTTTCAGCTTTCAAATTTCTGTTTGATTCTTTTTATAGATTCTAGTTCTCTGCTGAAAACTTTTACTCGTAATTTATTTTCCTAAATATATTGATCATAATTTTTTTATACTTGTGTGATAATTCCTACATCTGTTTTTATTCTTAAAATTTTATTCTTAAAATTTTATTCTTAATTTTTTATTCTTAAGTTCCTGAATCTGTTTTTATTGTTTAGTCTTTATCTATTTTTTTGTCAGTTGGTCTCCCCCTCCACCGATAAGTCTGGTACCTTTTAATTATGGATATTGTAGATAAAAAGTTATAATGGAAATTTGAGCTTGAATGTTATCTTCTTCCAGAGAGCACTTACTTTTGTCTCAGGTTCTGGTCAGAGCATCTTAATCTAGTGTTAGATTGAGCTGAGTTTCAACTTTTGGGGTGCCTTGTATATTTACATATCCCCAAAGGAAGGTGGCCAAGAGTCCCAACTGAAAACCAGAGGTATTTGTTAAGGTTGGTCAGTTTATGACAGCCAGATTTCAATTAAAAAAAATTCAGTTCCAAGATACTGCAGGTTATCTATTCAGTTTTTGGGCTCCTCAGATGTTTGCTTACAAATCTGCAAATTCCCACAGGAGAAAACTGTGGTCAGGTGCCAGGCTCACATGAATGTACTTTTCTCTTGGTGATCTTGGTCTTTCATATCTTCATTGCCCTGGTAACTTTGCTTTGTGTTCAAACTTGCTTTCCTATTTGGTTTTGGCAAAGAGTTTGTTGTTGCACCAGTAAATCTTCCATATCCAAAAGTAAAATGAAGAGCCTGGACTTCATTTCTATTTTTTGTTTACACTGGTTTTCGCCTCCCCCCCATCTGGGACTATGAACCCAGAGGTATGTAGCTTGCATCCTTCAGAGGCAATTAACTGCTACTCCCCCAAACTACCAGATGAAACCTCAGCTCCATCATTTATTTGCTGTGTGATCATGAACAAGGTATTAACTTTTTGAACCTCACTTTTCTTGTCTCTAGAATGGTGGTAACAGTAGCTTCCTTACAGGTTTTTAGGGTTATTATGACAATTTAATAAGTATGTATTTAAAATAATATATAATATAATTAATATTATATATATATCTTAGAAAAGTGCCTGGAATCAAAAAAATGATGTATTATTGGTAACTGATTTGATGTTATTTCCAGTTACTATTGCTTGCCACACTGTATTTTGTCGTTCACATGTCCATGATAGGGTTCACGGGTTAGTAGATAAAGTCCAAAATTTATGCCTGTGATTCTCAGTCTTGGTAGAGTAGTGGAATAACCTGTGATATCTTTTGAACTCTGGAGTCCTAAGTCAAACCAGGACAATTACATGAAAAATGTGAGGTGGAATACAAACCATCAGTATTCTTAAGAGTCCCAGGTGATTCCAATGTTCCTCTAAGTGAAAATCCCTGCTTCTTAGCTTTCAAGTCCCTTCTAGTCTAGCCCAACCCATCTTTTCACCATAATTTCCTTGCTTCCCAACACTGGAAATCTCTTAAGCAAAGCAATCAACAAAACCAGCCCGATTTCCCCTACAGAATCTCCTATATAAAGCACAAGGTTGTGAGACTGCTGGTTTTAACTCTTTTCCATTCCTTCTGTGGCGGTGAGGACATAGGCTCATGTCTCTGGCTTTATGTCCTCCTTCCTGGTCTTTGTCCTTTTACCTCAGCTTGGATCTGTTCCATGACAAATTTTGCCTTGATATTCTTGGCATACTTCCTTCCTCTGTCCTCTTTCCATCCAAGACTAAGACAGCCGCTGCTCCTGTCTAGAAACATGTCTTTATTTCTCTGGCCTTGTTAGCAGTAATTCGGGATAGTAGCTAGTTTCCAGTGATAGGGCTGGAGAAACCTGACCTGCCCTAGGAATCAGTGTCGACCAATGTCATGCTCATTCCTACTTCCATCCTTTGCGTGTGCTCTGTCCTGTATCAAGATACCTCTTCCCGCTTCTCTGCCAATTTAACATCTCTTCAACCTCCAAGTTTCACTTACTCCAACCTTACTCCACTTCTGCTTTCCTCATCTATTCTGAAAAATTTTGCCTCCAAATTCTATGCTGGCCTCTACCAGAGAACTGGGAACATAGTAGGCATTCAATACTTAATACTTGCTGTTATCTTATATGAAATTGGCAAAAAGAAGCCTCCATTCAATATTCCTCAAACCGATTTCTTCCTCCCCTTAAAATAGCAATAAGAGTCTGGGTTAGTAGGGATAATTACATTCATTTTCTATTATAGATAACAAATGCCCATAACCATAGCAGTTTAAACAGCAACCAGTTATTCTCTTGCAGTTGTGGGTCATTACGTGTAGGTGGTTTGACTGATGTCTCTAGTCGGGACCTCACAAAGTCAAAATCAAGACACTGGTAAGGTTGAGCTCTAATTGGAGGCTGTGGGGAAGAATCTACTTTCAAGCTCATTCAAGTCGTTGGTCATTTCGGTTCCCAGTGGCTGTAGGATTCAGGTTCCCTTCTCGTTGACTAGGGGTCACTCAGCTTGTCGACATGGCTGGCAGGTGCTTCCACAGGCGCTTCCTCCATCTCCACAATGGAGAGCCTTCCTTAAGCTGAATGTCCCTCACACGCTGAATCTCTGATTTCTTGCTTGTTACTAGCTGGAAAAAAAAAAAATTCTCTTCTTTTAAAAGGCTGTTGATTAGGTTAAGTCTACTATCTGTCTCTGAAGGTCAGCTGATTTGAGTCTATAATTACATCTGCAAAATCCCTTCACCCAGTACCTAGATTTATGTTTGATTGAATAACCAGGGGGAAGGAATCTTGAGCTATATTTAGAATTCTGCTTACCACAGGAGTGATGGAACAGAAAGCTAGACAACCAGTAAGAAAGGGACCAATGTGTTGCAGACAGAAAAGAACCCTTAAGGTTCAGCTACTCCAGCCCTTGGATTTTTTCTGTTGTTTTGTTTTGCTGTTGTTGTCTTTTTTACCCTGGATGGAGACATTAAGACCCAGAAAGGGGAAAGGAATATCTACTCTGAGTCAAATGCTACACTAAATACTTACGGAAACTATAGAGACAAATAAGACACCTCTTAGGATTTTATTACCCACCTGCGAGACCCAGGAAATCTAGTTTTCCTTTAGAAAATAGCCCACTCACCCTTTGGAGACACTCAAATTGTGTTAGAAAGGGACCTCAGATATCAAATATTCCATTGTTTCTCAGAGGCAAACCAATGGCTATAGGTTACATGTAGACCAACATTTAAACTTATTTTGAAAGGGGAAAGAAGTGGGAGGGAGTGAAGGCAAGTAGGCAGGCAGGAAGGAAGAGAAGGGAGGAAGAAGCATTATTTGTTCATTTTGGTTGTTTCCCCAATGTGGGTCTGTTTGGAGGAATCAAATGTTTTTCACATGTACTAAAGAGTTGTTTAAGGTGATTTTTCAGAGGAAGGGGTGGTGGGGCTAAAATGGGGACTTCAGACAATGGCACCAGGTGATTTGGCAATAGGTGAGAGGAACAGTCAGAGAACAGAGGTGAGAGAGCCCTAAAAACTCTTGGTTAGATCATAAAATGTAACCCAAGATAACTTATGAAAGTTTAAAAAATGCTTAGTGTAAGTCACTAGTGGTAGAAGTTTCAGGCACTTTGACAAGCTAGATAATTTTCTCTCTAAAGAGAATTTGGAAATAATTGTGTCTCTATAAAGAAAAAGCTCAGATATAGCTGTCTATTCTGCCGGAACATTGGTGTAGGAGTCTGCTAGTTATGAGCCTATGTGCTACCCCTGGTAATATCTGCAGGGTGGCAGAGTCCTTGGGTGGAAGGACTATGGTGGAAACGGGCCTGGTATGGCAGAGAATAGTTTAAACACTGGTGCTACTTAAGTCATAAAGACATAGCATTAGACCTTCACAAACCAACCATTTTTCTTCAGCACCTACTGTGAAGGGGAGTGAGAGCAAAAGATGTGAGATTTAAAATAATTGCTTGCTCACAGTACAGAGAAACAGGCCATTCAACTTTACCAGTGGGAGTATAAATGTATCTAATATTTCTTGATGCATTTGGGCGCTATGAATTAAAAGCCTTAAAACTGTTCGTATACTCTGATCCAGCAACTCCACTTCTAGAAATATATTTTAAGGAAATAATTGGACAAATGCATGAAGATCTACATATAATGATATTCATTATAGTTTTGTTCACAATTCTGAACAACTTAAATACCCAGCGATTAATGCATTAGATAAAAATGGGGATACTTCCGTGGAACACTACGCAGCTATCAAAAAAGATACTGCTGCTTTTCCAAATTCATAGATATGGAAAGATATTTATAATATTTTAAAGTGATGGGCCACCCTAGTGGAGTAATGGTTAAGTCAATTGCCTCCTACAGACACAAGCCACATATCCCAGAATTTGAGTCCTGGGTCTGGGAGGAAACAACCAGTGTGAACAACTAAAATGAAAATAAAATGCTTCTTCCTCATCTCTCTTCCTGCCTGATCACCTTCATTCCTGCTCGCACCTTTCCTTTCAAGAATACTTTTAAGTGATAGAAGCATATCCCAAACTATATTTACTATGATCCTATTTTTATAGATAAAATTAGGCATTACTTATTTCAGTACATTTTTTCCTCCCAGGCCATTATTTTATTGGCTATTACTTCATGCTAACACTGCATAAGATAGAGGTCCAGTTTTATATGGATTACATTACAGAGTAGTTTATCACTACAATGTAGTGAAGATTAGACCCGGAGTATGTAAATTACTTTGTAGAGTGTCTGACACAGAGTAGGAACACAGAGATAGGAAAGGTAATATTACTTTCAGAAAAATATCTGCATGTGTTAAAGAGAGCATCTCTCGAGAATGATTTGGCATTTAATAGGGTAGAAAGTATGATATGGTGTGACTGGTGGCTCAGGTGTTAAGCCTATGCCTGGGGAGCAGTCCACATTCAGCCCAAGAACTCGGGTTTGAAGCCTGGGATATGGGAGAGAGGGGACAACTAAAATGAACAACTAAATAAATACAGTGCTTCTCCTCCTCTCTTTCTGCCTGCCTGCTTTCCTCTTTAAAAAAAAAAGGAAATATGACATAAAAATTGGCAAAATGTGGTGGTCACAGAGCATGTAGTTGGTATGATTTCAATTCTGAAAAAAAAAGAGTGCATGCACTCATTAAAAAGTCTGTAAAGACATAAATAAAAATGTTAACAATGTTTGAGTAATGTTGGAATATGAGTGATTTTATGTCTCTTATTTTGCTTCAATACATCCAGCCCTGTGTAATAAAACAGACTTTTTATTACTGTCTTTCTCTTCACTCAAAGTTAAAAAAAAGACTTTAATTACTGATATAAAGTAAAACAATTACTTATTAGTTGGCTGAGAATCGCTAGAAATTAATAAATAGTTTGGAAATTATTTAGTAAATTCTAATTACTTAGCAAAAGTAATTAAAATATTTATAAGCGAACACCCATAAAACACCACCAAGCAAATACATTACTCAATAAATGGTTTAATTAGTATTTCATTACTAGAAATTAATCTCAGTAACCAAACATTACTACAAATTACATGTAGGATGGACAACTTATTTTACTGCTATTAATGATTTCAATTACCAAGTTTGTGCAAGTCTAATTCCTTTCCTCTTTCTCTCCCGCCTTCTGCACCCACCCAGGCGAGTTCCCACACACAGGGCCTTAGTTAGAATGTTCGGGGCTCATGACACCATCCACATTGTTGAGAATCCCCAGATTATCAATTTCCCTCAGCTTATTTCCTAGTTGTCTTACTGAAATACTGGCCCTGGGTGCCTCTTTATCAGTTGCAGTCAGACTCCAGAGGCTGGTGGGCTTCTTACACAGATATACTCTTGTCTGGAGTCTTCTAAATCACTCGGCTATGAGCTTGATTCCTTCCCCATGCCTCTGCCAAGGCCTTTCTGCACTGGCTGCATTCCTGGTTCAGCTCTTGGATGGGGGGCAGTCCAGGCTGCAGCTAAGTCATAAAAGGGCATCTTCACTCAGGGTAGAAAAAGGAGTCCTTTCCTCCAGATAGAGATAGTTACATGCCAGTGTGTTTCTGCCTCCCATGTGTTCCTTGCTCAGGACTCTGTCTGGAGTCTTATGGAGGACTGCCCTCAGAAACAACCCCTGTAAGGCGTGAGGGAACAGCACTCCGCAGCAGGGGAAGTTGGACAGCAATCCCATGGAAAGCTTTGAAGCTGAGATGATCCTTCAGAAATGTCCTGGATTGAGGTAAGGTGTGACCTTTGTCATTTTAAATGACCTGACATCCATTGAGGGCTACTCTGAGAATGACATACTTCCCTTTAACTGAAGACAGTGCCCAGAGAGGCACTCAGCTGCCAGCCATTAACAGCTAACACTCCTAGCAGTTGAAGGAATATGGCGGTTCAGACCAGCATCCACCACAGTTCCCCTGTGTCATGTACAACCTGAGTGACCACACATGAAGGCCCTTCTTGGGGTGGTCTGAGGCCATGAGTTGAATTGGCATGTGTTGTCCCCTTGTTTTATTGGAGCTGGGAGGAGTCTTATTCTGGAGTTAGGCCGCACCCCAATTAGGCACCAGCTGGGACTTACACCTAGCTCTTAAGCACTATTGAACACAGTTCCATGTCTCTTGGTATCTCAGGAAGATAACACACTGTGTCTCAGTTGGTATGTTGATGGAATGTATAGCATGCATTCACATAAAGTGGGAAACACCTGATAGAACCACAGAGACTGATGTAACCTGAAGGGTCAGAGGGAGCTTCTCCAAAGTGAGCTAAGACCAAAAGAACAGGAGAGGTTGAGCCATGCAGATGGGGAGAGAGGTTCTCCCTCCCCTGGGCAGGTAGGTGTTCACCTTTGCTACCTCCTGAGTAGTCTCTAGAGCAGAAACAGAGGAACCCAGAAGTCACACTGGCTGAATTCCCCTGGTTATCTGTTGCCAAAATGTGTCCTTTGTCCTTATCACAGTCTTACATAAGAGTGTCAGAGAGCCTTTCCTTCAAACTGCAGCTGGGCCACTGGGAGGCATTTGCACACACCTGGCAGGTAGTTTCTAGGGTCTGAGATACAGGTGAGATGTCACAGCTGGAGGTGAGTCGGACTCCCCCTGAGTTGCCCAGGGGGTGTCAGGCACATGGACGCCATTTGTGGCGGAGGATCCGAGGCTGGAAACAGCTGGGCTGCTGCACATCTAAACTCCTGCTGCCTATTTGTCCTCATCTCTGTCCTGCCCAGCCTTTGCTCACCCAGGCCTGGTCCCAGAGTCCCCACTGCCGCTGACTGTGCTGCATGTCTCCTCCACCTCTGTTCGGGTGTCCTTCTCTGGCTCCAGGACCACCCTACTTTTGACAAAACCCACCCAAAACCCTGTCTGTGACTCCAGTCCCACTGAACTCACCTTGTTCTGAGTTTCAACAGCCTTTGGCTGTAGGCTCTTTAGGGTAGAGGCTGTGTTAGAAATCATGTGCCTGGTGTCAGCTGGGTTGAGAGCAAGGAAACTGGGACAAGGCCGTGGGAGGAGAGCCCTGAAAGACTTTATACCCACCGCTGCCATGGCGTCCTGGGAGTGCCGTGCAGCGTGAGCAGTGTGACCTGGATGACATCTGCTGACCTCCCACATGGACACATGGTGGGGGTGGGTGGCTGGGCACATGCCTGGCTTCTGCTGGCGGTGACTGGATGGGGAGCAGGGAAGATGGAAAGTTCATGTTTATCAAGTCTGGGACTTTGCCTGCCTTGTCCTTAATCAGTCTACAGCTAATTAGCTGCCTCCCCCCAGCTCAGCAGAGAACTATTAATCACTTTAGGAGAAAGCCGACAGCTGGGCCTACAGCTCAGGGGAAATCCTGCTCCTTGGGTGGGTCCTTCTTGCCTGGGGCTCTGAGAGGGTCACAGGGATGCAGGGACTCCTCTGGGAGGTGCCTGGGGTTGTTGGGAAGGGACCCGGGGATCTTATGTCACCTGGGAAGATGGTAGGAGGAAGGATATGGATTTTCCACTTCCTCTTTGCTTCACTATTCCAATTTTATTTGTGTTAATAATGCCTTAATCCCAGAAGAGGCTCATGTTCCCAGATTCCCTTGCAGCTAGGGAAAGCAGGTGATGCTGTACAGACCAATGCAGCATAAGCTGAAACTTTCTGTTAAAAGGCATTGGATGCTGCTTGTGCTGCCCCCTTTTCTCCTCTCTTCCTTCTGCCTGAATGCAGACTTGAAGACTGGAGCAGCAGCCATTAGCCTATATAATGGAAAGACTAACAGAACTCTAGTGACGCCAGCCATGAGCTGGTAACTGATTTCAGTAACCATCCTACCTCCAGCTGTCCGTCAGGTGGAAAAAATGAGTCTGTTCATCCCACCATTGGTTGTACTCTATGAACTGCAGCTAGGTACATTTCTAATAGTAAGAGGTGAACTCTGGATGGTATTAGCCTGACTGCGGAGATGACAGTGGTACTCAGAGTAATTCAGATATTCTGGAATCTCACCAGTCAGTGGGTATAAGTGGGGTTATGATACCCAGATGCACTTGTTCTGCTTCTTCCTCCAATCCTTCATCCCTTATAGTCTCATTCTCCAAGACTGTTAGCCACTTATGTCATTAAGAAATGATCTGGGAATGACATTGATATATCAGTCATGTTAAACTCTGTAATGGAGTGCCTAGAAAGGCAAAACTAGGTTTTCTGGCTAGTAAGTAATACCTCTTAGCTCTACAGCAGTGAAGAAAGTAGGCAACAGTGCTTTGGGAAAAGGATACAACAAAGGATGTTGTGATTCTAAGAATGTTTTGGTGAGGCGAGCTGGCCACAGAGGTGGGGATATTGATATTTGCATATGGGTCAGACAGTCACCTGGGAGAACAGAAGCCAAGACCCTCACTGACCCTCCCTGTTGGGGATTAAAGTTACTAGAGGCTGATGAATTGAATTGGTCCCCTCTGAGGTCTTTTGGGAGGAAAAGATAGAGAGACCCCTAGAAATAAACACCATCAGGAAGTGGGGAGTCTGAATAGGAGAATCAAGTTAATATTGGGCTGAGATGCTTGTTAGAGAGACTGTGCCTTCTCCATCAGTGGAAGGGTATAGGCTCTTCTGATCTAGGCACTTGGGTAGATGTTGTGATGTGGGCACCATGGCTGCACAAAAGTATGGAATAAAGGTGGTGTAGCCTGGAGCCCCAGTGTTGGACCCTGCTGTGCTGTGCATGTCCAGGAATTAGACAGCAAGGGCAGCACCGAGTGCGGAGTTGGAGGTGTCAACCTGCACCGGACTTGTTTCAACAGCGGCCCCTTGTGGCATAAAACTGATAGGACAAGTCAGCCTTGTCTCCCTCTGACTTTCAGAGACAGGTCTTGTTTTCCAGTTCTTGGGCAGTTTGTGGAAGTGTGAGGGGCTGAAGATGCTGAGGGTTAGAGAAGATGGACTCTGGAGCCAGAATGCTCAGCTTCAAGTTCCCACCCTACTACTTACCAGTTTACTTTGTGTGCAGGTCTGACTTCCTGGACTGCGGATCTATGCAATCTCACAGGAAGCTTAAATAGACTCCGTGTTTGACATAATGCTTGGGGTCTTGAGAGTCCTAATTTTTGAAGAGGGGTCTCGCACTTTTACTTTGTACTAGGCCCTGCCAAGTACATAACTCATCTTGCTTGGACTATCTTGCTTGGACAAATTACTTCACTATGTCTCAGTTCCTCAATCTGTAACATGGGTTAAACAATTTGTTTACCTTTTTCAGAGAGTAGTTTTGAGCAATGATTAAATAAATAAATAAATGTGTGTGTATATATACATACATATGTGTGTATATATATATACACACACATATATACATATATATATATAAAGTACTTAAAACAGGATGCAGCATATAGTAAGCTCCACGTAATTGTCAACCACTGTTATAACTCTTACTCGCTTAGGCAGATGAGGACTCCAGCAATTAATCAGCAACACACAGGGATATGTGTGTCTCCAGTTAGTGAAGAAGATCAGATCAAGCACATGGGAAAACAAAGCATGGAGAGGAAAATGTGACCCTTGGACTTCTCACACAAGATGAGATGCCTCATTAAACCCACATCCATCTGGGCCCACAGACCTGACAAGAGGAGAATATTGAGCCCTGAGAAGAGGAAACTCCAGGCCAACCTCTGGCTGCAGGGACTGGCAGCAAAAGTTGGGCACGGCTTGGAGGGGCCGGCTGAGGCACCTCTTGGAAGCAGCCCGCCTCCTCCCTGCTTAGACCCAGGTTCCATTGCCCTTCCTTTCAGATGTGACACCCTAGGTCCCTAGCCCCAGCCCTCCCTCCAGCCTAGGTTCATCTTGCACTTAGACCCAGGTCAGAGGATAGGAGGTTGTGGAGGATGCTTTATTATGACGGTTCCTCTAAATAATCTTACCTATCGACATGTAAAAAGTGGAAAAATCACAAGTGCCCAATTCATTTAATTCTCACAAAGTAAGCACACTCAATTCAAGAAATAGGACATCCAGAAGTATGTCTCTGACCATACTCACCTCCCAATAATTTTTTTCCTTCTCCTACCAACCATAATCCTGTATTTTATTTTTATAAACCATTTAAACTGTTTTTAAAAACTTTTCTAAAGATTCTATTTTGAAATATTTCAAATCTATAAACTGGAAAAGTAGAATAGAGGCCCAGTAGCAACCTACTCGTATTAATTGCTGACGTTTTCTACATAGTCTCTCTCCGTGTCTTTCTGTATGTCGCTCTCCCTTTCTTTTTCTCCTCCATCCTTATACACATTATTTTCTGAGTTATTGGTAGACAATATGATATTTATCCCTAAATACTTCAGCATACATTTGTGCAGAGTAGTGATCACACTCAAGAATTTTAGCATTTACAATATTATTATATACTAGAGTTAATATTCATATCTATTCATTATCCTTATGTTCTATATTTGCATATATGTAAAATATATGAATTTACATGTATGCATACGTACATACATTATTGTAAACCTGGGATACACTTTGCATTTAGTTTTTTTATCTCTCTTTTGTTTTCTTGTTTCTATAAGTCTCCCTTTTGCTTTTGTCTTTCATGACATGGACAGTTTTTTTTAAGGAAAGGTGCAGGTGGGAATGAAGGTGAGCAGGAAGGGAGAGGAGGAAGAAACATTTTTATTTATTTTATTTAGTCATTCATCTTGGTTGTTCCCTCTGGTCATGAGACATGAACGTGGGTCCTTGGGATGTTTGTGGACTGCATTTGGGGCTGAGGCAGTGGACATAACCACTACTCCACAAGAATGCACTAACATTGACATTTTTTAATGTCAGGCAAGTTTTCCAGGATGTCTCTGCTTTTGGACTTCTCTGTAAATATTCTTTGCAAGACTATTGCATGAGTTTTGTTGTTAATTATGTATTATTTAGATTTATTATTAATATAGTGGCTATAATATATTGAGTATTCATCATGTGATGTGAGGATTATCAAGACCATTTTACAGACCAGGTAACTGAGGCAGAAAGTGAGTAAGCATTTTCCCCAAGGTCACAGGTCAGAGAGAAGTGCCAGGATTAGCTCTGACTCTAGGGTGCATGCTCACATCCCGTTCTGCCCTCTATCACTGATGACGGGTCCCACTGGAAGGGGTTCTGAGGCTGTCCCTTGGCCAAGCTTGGCCAGGGTCAAACTCCGAGCAATGGTTCATAATTGTTCTTTAGTAAATGAATGAATGAATGATTTATGAACAAGGGTTAACATTGAGTCCAGGGACTAGCAGCGTCAAAATCAACCAGAAAACATCTGAAACACACATCTAAAGGCTCTGTTGTCAACCCTTGGATCCTCCTTCTCTGTAAGTGGGACCTGAAGTGAGGAAGTATATGCTAGTCATTTCCTGATGATTCTGATGTAGACGAAACTAAATAAAAAGAGCCAGTTTTCCAACAGTGTGTACTGCATAATTCCGTATGTCTCTTTCTCTGTGTTTTAAGGTTATGTGGTTATTTGTGGATTTTCCATTTCAGAAAGGATACTAGCGCTGTTAATAACAGTTACCTCTGAGCAGTCAGGCTGTGGACCTGGGGTAGATGGGAAGAGGTCTTTAACCTTCTACCTAATACACAATTAGAAATGACATAGTGATCAATTAATACATTCTTTTTGTAAAAAATTAAACACTCCAGATAAGTAAAGTAATTGTATAATTTATCACCCAAACTAAATACTTTTGGGGAAATGAAAGGCAGCACTGTTATTAGTTACACCAGCAACAGAGGAAAGAGGGTATCCTGGGCAAACCTGGGCAGGTAGTCACTCTGCTAAGGCTCAAGTCCCCTTTGATCAACTCCCAGCCTGGAGGTGGCCACCCCCAATCAGAGGCAACTTCTGCTATCTGTTTGATATATGTTTTAGGGACTTTACAAGTACATTATGTAGTTACTGAAAGCACTTGGGCATTCTTCTTTTTACATACATGAGACTACACTGAAAGTGTCAACATACAGGCTGCTTGTTTTCACTCCACGATTTATATCAAACCCCTGTGGGTCTACTTCATTGCTTTTACCTGCTGCAGAGCATTCCACATAGTAACAGACCATCTCTTATTTTTCCACTCTCTTGTAGATGGATATTCAGGCTGTGTTTAATTCTCTAGAATACTAACAATGCTACCAATCTTGATTAATGGTGACAAAATCCCAATGGTGGAACAGCCTCGCAACCATCAAAAGTCAAACTTAAAAGTCAAATTTAAAGTTAAAATACTATCAGGAGATGGCATTTTTGAGGAATGACAGAATTTATGATCATGGTCCCTCCACAGGCTTGAGATTCCCGAATTTCTCTTGATGTCGAGGGACGTTACAGGTGAGAAGCGGGACTCTCTGAGATTTACCACCAGACTCTCAGAATACCTTGGTCTCTCCAGGTCTTTCCTGCAGTTGAGGTCCAGCATAAGCTGACTCCTCCAGCCTCGCTGGTCTTTCTTCCTCTTCTTTCACCTCTACTCTTCATGAGACACTGACTCACCCGAACTGACAGATAACTGGATGTGGCAGAAAGACTATTCTTTTGAGCTGAACGAACTGTTCACCATTCCCAGTTCTACCATGAATTGTGTGACTTCACCTTCCTGGGTCTCTAGTTCTTCACCTGTACAATGGGAAAAATATCCACCTCCTGGGCTTGTGCGTTCCCATGTGGGATACAAAAAGGTTCCACACCCCTGTTGCCACAAAGTAGGTGCCCCCTAAGTGTTCATTCCAGCCCCTTTCCCTCATGTCACCATTGCTCTGTGTGGATTAGTGTCACTGCAAAATTGAAGACTATGACTGCCCTGAGGGCAGGGATTATGTTGTCTGCTCTCTCTGGCATAGGCTTGGGGCATACTTTGGGCCCCAGAGAGGGAGGGCTACAAGGAGGCTGTCTTTATTTCATGGTCCTGGGGGCTAACCAGAGAAAGATAGGGAAACAAGGCCCTGCCCCTGGACAGATCCCTCTTTCATGAGATTTTTTTTCAGTCTGATGGGAGTAATAATTTCTAATTCTGGGGCTTTTCAGTATGAGAAAAGAGCTACTCTTCGCTTTTGAGGGCCTCCTAAATGGATGGAAGGTGACATGGGCATGGTCAGTGTCCTCTGAATCACCTAACCTAATGAGAGAAACATGACATCAATTCCAGGGAAGTTTCCTGACAGATGGAGGAGGAGAGACAGTTTCATCTGGTAAGTCCTCCTGGCTTTGACTGAAGACCCCTGTTCTACAGCCTCCTTTCCTCCTGTCTGTGCGCTCTCTATGGGACCATGAGTCTCATGAGGGTAGAACTGGTATCTCACCTTTGGGATCGAACTTCCTCGGGGAAATTTGCATATCAGTCATATTCTCAGGGGTTCTCAAGAGTCAGGGTCCTCAGGAGACTTGGGGCTCAGATGAAATGTTTAGAGAATGAGAGCAGATCATCAGAGGTGTCTGAGAGGAAGCGATGAGAGAGCGTGCCTGGCCGAAGGGCACCTCCCACCCTCTCTCCATGCCCTTCTGGAAGCTGCTGCATCTCAGGGGCACCCCACAGCCTCTCCTGCCTTGGGAGCTAGGTGCTGAGGGGGGCACCTCTGTCTGTGGAGGAGAGAAGACGCATCATGGAGATGATGGGCAAGTCAAAACTGCTGGTTAAATAGCTTTAAAGTAGTGGCCATTTATAAGTTAATGAAAGAGAAAATAGGCACATTATACATACAGATTTGTCTTTAATGAGGGGAAAAGGCATTGTTTACTGATGTTATGTTCTAATTATCCATGCACAAAGCTAGCTTTTTTCCAGCACTGTCTGTGCCCCCATTCTGTTTTCCACCATGTTCATTTAACCCTTTCAGTGCCCAGCTGGGCACACACTCATGGCTCAGAGCATCAGGTCCCAGTGCCAGCTGAGTAGCCAATACCCGATCAAGTATGCAAGGACCTTTGACCCTGAGACAGGTCCAGATGCTGCTTTTGTCCTTATTTCTCCTTGACTGCATAGACAGAGAGGATCCTCAAGGAAGCTACCCTAGGAGGAGGCAGAACTCAGGGACTGCAGTTTTTCTGGGGTAGGAACTGTGGGGGTAGCAGGAGATTCAACCAAGGAGGCAGATGGAGGGTGGAGACTCCAAGCCAGGAACGTCCCAGGAGGCATGGGCTCAGTAGTATTGCCCACCAATCCCATCCTTCAAACTGTCCAGAAGGAAAGGTCCCCACTGGGAAAGGGGAATAGCAGGGTGGATCTCTAAAGGACACCTCACTGAAGCCATTGCTGATGTGACACCTCAGGTCTCACATAACATAAGTACACTTGAGGTCACTCTGGGACAAACAGACAACCCCTCATGGCCCCCTGAGTTCTCTCACCCTTGATTCCAGTCCTTATCCCAGCCTGCTAGATTCAGTTTGTCCTGGGTGGGTGGGGGAGGGGAAATAGAGTAGCAATGGAGATGAGAGGAAAACATGCATGACTATTGCCAAAGTGAGGTCATAAAGTCTGCTCAGTTTGGGAAATCGGTGAGGAAGGAAAAAGGTGCAAAAGGAATTACATCCTGTAAGTGGGGTGGGGGAGATGGATCTATCAACCTCAAACCCTAATCATCTAGGGCACCTTTGAGCTGTCTTTAGGAACTTCGGCTGGGGAGGAATTTGCCTTTCTCTTGAACTTTCTGGGTGAGTTATGGGCAGCAGTTCTAACTTGTTAATTCTGGGTGTGCCTCCACCACTCTGCCCTGGGTGGTCCAGGAAAACCAGCCTGTGGGTGACACACAGATTGTCGTGCTGGAGATGGCAACATGCTACCTCATGACCAGTAGATAGGAGTACGTGGCATGACCCTAACAGGACAGTTTGGACGGTTTGCTGGAAGGGGAGACATCATGATTAATGTAAAAGGCAGTTGAACACGTTTATTTACCAATAAATTTGAACATTTAGATAAAAAGGACATAGTCCTAGAAAGACACACCTGATAAAAACTGACGAAAAAATAGAAAGCCTAAATAATCCTATAACTATTAAAGACTGAATTCTTAATTAAAGATCTCACAGAGAAAACCCTAGGCTCCAACCATAGCCCTTCCTTTGGTAGTTATTGGGCCTTCGCTGCTATTAATAAAGCTTAGACTTTATCCACATTCACCTCCTCCTGCCTATTTCTACACATTCAGACTCCAAGATAAGGAGAGCTATGGTTTAATCCTCCTTCCCCACCCTTCACCCAGAAGAGATTCCTGCAGCCTTGTTTTCACTGGCACCTCCTATTCACGTGCATGTTTGAATGGGTGACCAAAAGATCTTCTATGAGAATATTTATGAAGGGTCTATGTGTCCAGCAAATCATCTATATTGTTCTTATTTAGCCTGCACAGGTAGCCTGAAAGGTAGACATTATTTTCTCATCTGAGGACTGAGAAGTGACCTGACTTGTCGAAGTCACAGAGTTAGTGAGAGGGGAAAAATGAAAAATAGAGCCCAGGCACGATGGATTCCAAGTCCTGTTTCTTTGCCCTTGTACCACACCACCACCCAAGACGAAACTCTCCCTTTCTCAGGGAAAGGTCATGACTGAGTCCTCTTTCTGTCCCTACCCTTAACTCTCATATCCAGCTTTCAACATCTAGGTCAGAGTTCCAGGTCCCTCTCACACTAACTACAATGATTAGAAATATTTTCGGTTGGTCAGTGCCTTTCACATAGCAATACTTAGAACTGACCTGGCATTGAAAGGCATGGATGGCTATTCTGATTATCTATTGCTAGGTTAAAAATTACTCCAAACTTAGTGGTATAAACCAACCATATATTACACTTACAGACTCTGTGGGTCAAAAGTTCAAAATAGGGTACAGCACGAATTCTTTGTCTCTGTACACGAAGTATGGAACTCAGTTGGGAGATTCAAAAGTTAAAGGTGACTCAACCACTGGGGACTGAAATCATCTGAGGGCTCACTCACTCATATGTCTGGTGTCTGAAGCTTATGTTGACTGGGAACTTAACTGGGACTCTTGTTAGATATCTATATATGGTATTCATATGCTTTTGGCTTCCTTACAATCTGGTGACTAGATTTCCATGAGAGAGCTGGGTAAAAGCCATATTGACTTTCATGACTGACTTTGCTAGTTGTATAGAATCACACGCACAACATTTCATTTGTTGAGTTGGTCACAAAGTCTTGCCCAATTTCAAGGTAAGGAAAACTATATTTTACTTTTTGAGGGGATAGTGTCAAGGTTCTAAAAGAGCAGGTATGACTGAAAATATTGCTATGGCCATTTTTGGAAGACACATGTACCTCACTGATCAGAAGAACCTGAGAGGTGCCCAGATTTTACAACGTCCTTCATTCAGTCAACACACTGATCTAAGTGTCCACCTTGTGCCAGGCACTGCCTCCCCAACTGGTCCCCAGTTGCTCAGCCTTTCAACCTCTCTTCCACTCAGATCTTCCCCCTGAGGCCCTGAGAGATTTGATCAAGAAGAGGGAACTTTGGGTATAATTCTCTCCAGCCTCTGGGAAACATTACTCTGGGTCACTGTGCCTACAACCCAGAGAATAATTTCTCCCTCTGGGGGCTGCTGTTGAATTGAAGTTTTATACACCCATTTCTGAAAGAACTGGTATATTGAACAGTTTCTAGTTATTAAAGAAAAAATAAGTCATTTTTTTTACTTATATATAGCTCTTATTTTTGTTGTCCTCATGGGACAAAATGAGTTCCTTAATAGGAAAGAGGTTCCTGCCCTTTGGTGAGACTCCAAATGGGAGAATCCATTTGTGAGTTAGGTCACTGTGGTGTAGAGGAAGAAGCTGGGACATGTCCCCTAACCCTTTTCTTGAGCACAGGAGTATGGTTAGTATAACTGTTCACTAGCTGTCACTGTGGAAAATGTAATGAAGTGGTCATGACAAGCTGTGACATAGTAAGTATAATAATCACAGTAATAACCAATATGTAGCATAATGTCCTATTTAATCCTCATAAAAATGCGGTGAAGAAGGTATGACAATTGTTTTCACAGATGAGAAGACTCTTAGTAAAATTCAGAGAGGTCAAGTCAATTATCAGAGGACACACAGCTAGGAAGTGATGGAACTGGGATTTGAATCCATATCCATGGACTCCAGACACTGTGCTCTTAACCATGGACCATGCTTTCAGAAAGTAGGCCTGGTAACTTAAAAGGGAGGGGAGGTATCAAAGTGTAAAAGACTCTGGGCATTGGCTTTTTCTTAGTTGGATACCAAAGACTTTGTTTTGCTGCCTCAGTCCCCTCATCTGTAAATGGGGATAATACCTACCTAGGTGAGCTATTAAAGCCCCAGTATAATGCTCTGGAGCCATTGAGAATGGTGGAAAAGTCCCCTTCCCTTTCTCCTTTCTCTATAATGTGCCTTGAGTTGCCCCGTGCAGGGGCCTTCCTTCCCAGAAACAGGGGGATGGCCAAGATGACTTTTCTTCCCCATGGCTACACTAAAATCCTTGGTTCGCTAAGCTTTTGCTGGATTTCAGGATTCCAGTCTCTCTCCATCATGCTTTTCACTGGGAGAACTTTAAATGATTTTATAAAAACTGCAAATGTACAAGGTAATTGAGTCTTCTGTTTTATTACCCTGGGCTGCCTGGACCTTGCCTGGCCTCCTTCTCACTCACTGAGCCGCTGGAATAAAGTTGGAAGTGTTTGTGCTGGTAATATATAGGACTTAATTAACCTGGCCTTTTATAGCATTTCCAATGGAGGGTTGGAACGAACTTCGAGGCAGCTTGAAAAGAGGGAAGGGGGGCTGGGGTGGGAGTGTGTATGTATGTACAACACTCGATGTTGGTTTTTTCTCCTGTTCTTTTCTCCAGTACTTTAATCAGCATTTAATGACTCAATTGAAAATCCATCATTTGGACCCAGGTACTGGTGGGAAGGGCTGGAGGGGAAGCCTGCCTTCTCTCCTCCCTCTTAAGCCCTCCAGAAGACCATGGCTTAGTCACCAAGTCCAGCCACATTCCCAGACACTTCTAATAGAGACTGATCCTGCTCATTTCAGGTAGAAGACATTAACCAATAGCCACTCTCTGTTAGTTAAAGCCATTCCCTACTCAAATGCAAAGCAACCTGGGAAGGTTTTGATGGCCTTAAGACACCATTCCTGGGATCCTGGTTGAGTTAATATCCTACCTTCTTGCCCTTACTCTTTTCCCTTTCCAACATTCCCTTTTCCTTCCCCTCTCAGTGAGGATTCATGCCTGAACGGGACACCCTTCTAAACCTGCCCAGGAAATAGTGACTCAGCTCAGCTGCAACCTGGGATCAGGAGGATGGGTTTATAACTGCTGAAATACCTTCATGTCTTCCAAACATTCTTTTAGGGAAACTTCCAAGCAAGGGCAGGCAGGGTGAGTGCCTCTCACCAGCTGCCTGCTCAGACCATTGCTCCATATACCAGGGCTCATAAATCCTATTGCTGCACTGCTGAGTGGTTACATCACCCCCAAACCTCATACAACAATTCGATTTGGAAATAAAAAAGGCAGGTGTTAATTGACTCACTCCCTCTGCCCCTTTGTGGTGCCCCTGACCCTCGATAGCTTTTAACCTCACAGTTAATAAAAGTTTGGGGCCCAGCCCTAGCACAGCTCCTCATTCATTCTTTCATAACGTCAGCAAATTCTTACCGAATGACTGTAATGCAGAAGTCATTGGCCAGCCCCTTAGGGGAAAGGGTTAGGTGGCCAAAGATGAGCAGGAAGCCTTCTAGGCCTTAGGAAAGATTCCAGAGAATGTAACAAACTATGCACATTTGGACAGCAGTTACTACAGGCACCCAGAGAAGGCCTGGGTGCTGCCAGAGCTTTGGAAGAGGCTCCAGTGTGCCTGCCAGCATTCATCTCTTCTCCAAAAGCACCTGGGTTCTCCATTGGGGAGCCACATCTCTTCCACTATGTCTATCTGCTTCTCAGTGGGCTTGCATGTTGATCACTTCAGTGATGGTCTTGAGATAGGAGCTGGGCCAGTAAGAGCTATTGATGAAATTCCTGGGAGGGAGAAACTTTTTTTTTTTTTCTGTTAGAATTGGCCAGAAGTAGAACTGGCATGGCTCATGGCTCTCTTGCACTCACTCAGGAGATGCCTTCTGAGTCTTAGAGTGAGGCCTCCCCTTCACTCCCTTCTGTGAGAGAACCTCTGGCTTCAGACCATTGCTGTCTCCTCCTCCACTGTGAGCAGCTCTTGGTTTGGACATGTGTTTATTGTTGCAGGTCCAAGCGACCTGCTATCTACCTTCGACTCCCCTGTGCCCGGGAAGAACATCGAAGAAAACAGAGCTGAGCAATGGAAAGAAAAATAATTTTTTGAGGACATTGCATAACTGTATTCTGCCTAAGATGAGACAACCCTGGTAATTTCGTTTTAGTGAGCCAGTGTTTGCACTTGAAAAATCAGCTTTCTTAGAATTTTTGTTGTTCATCCAGTCCCTGTGTCTCATGCTTTCCAGACACAGGTGCCAAGCTTTCTAGGAGCAATTGGAAGCCACTTTTCTCCCCCAGCTCAATCGTGAGACAAGGAGACATGTGATCCTTTTCCATTTTCTCTTTTGTGATAGAGCCAGGGAAATTCAGGGTCAGGTCCGGTGAGAGAGATACCTAGAGTACATAACTTAAGGAGCACTCATTTTTAAGGCCCTTGCTTGTGTATGACTGAGTGAATGCTTCTTTCACTTTTGCACCCTCGACCTCTCTTAGTTCATCCAAGAGTCTCTGTTCAGATTGCTGGGCATCCATCCCTTTCTGTCCCCAGACCCAGCCAGAAGAATTCTGAGTTGCTTGCTACTGTCTTTTCTCCCTTAACTCGTTCTCTGGGTCTTGAAGGGTAATATTCTAGAAAGTCCTATTCTGAGGCTTTATCAAGTTAAACCAGACAAAATCTAGTGTAGCTCACCCTAATCAAGTGTTCTTCAAGGGAAATCAACCTACAGAAGCCATGTTTGAGAAGAGACTCAGGCACAGAGAAATCAGTGGGGAATCTCCAGCTGAAGGTGAGCTCAGAATCATGGCAGACACCAGATCTGCTGTTACCACTGTTTCATCTGTGTTCATCCCAGTTTTAATTATCTTAGGGTGAAGTGGTATTCTTCCTGGGAGTGGAGTAGTTAAAGGTAGACCCAGGGTCTCTCTCCACTTGGATCTGGGGTTACACACGTGCATGAGAGCCGAGCATGGGGTGCTGTGGTACCAGGAAGCCAGAGGCTCTCCCTTGCCCACACCCCCTGACTGTGCTCTGGGGCCGCTCTTTCCCCCTCTGACTTCTGTTCTTGGCTTTGGAGGAGCAGACCACATAGGATAGGAGGAGCTCTGGGGGCCAAGAGATCTGGTGACAGCCCCACCTCTCACTCACTTGGGTAAGGTCCACTCTGAGACTTGTTTCTTCATTATTATTCCTCAGTGAGACTCATAATGGCAATGTCTCCTGGGTTGTTTTAGGGTTCAGTGAGGTATGGGGGACACTTTTGTGGCTTAGGCGGCTAAGACAGGTAAGGCACAGACCATGTCAGACCTAAGGATCCAGGTTTAAGACATGGGTCCAGGAATTTAAAAAAAATTCAATGAGATGATGAAGCACTTAGCACAGGGCTTGATAAAATTTCTCAATGAATTATTACGGGTGTTAATATTCTATAAAATAAGGGGACATATTAGAAAATCAAAAGTACCACTAAGCACTGAAGTGCAAATTCTAGAGCCGTCCCAGTTCTTGGAGAACAATCACTGTGTGGGGGCCTTTAACAGCTGATGTGAATTTGACACATACCCTGAACTCTCCTAGGGAAGAGCTAAGTTCTCTTTTTTCAGTTTTAGGAGATCTTCACACCTCCATCCTATAGCAACACCCTCTAGGACAATGGTTTTTACTCCACTTCTGTTTTCAATAGATGTCTTTTGTCTCCCTTAGAAATCTTTCAGGGAATCATGTTCACCTCTGATATGCAACTCAGGTGGCCATTCGACTGCCTCCTGACATTGATCATTTCTTTTCAGATTCAAGTCCTGTCTGTAGTTAGCTCATCAGTACCTTGAAGGCAGAGTCAGGTCTTGGACTTCTTGGTGCCTTCATAACTGTAGATACAGGACAAGTCCTTAGACATTAGTGTTAGGCCCTTGAGCCCCTGCCTACGTAACTGTCTGCTATGTACCTGGGCCTGGGCAGGACAAGCGGGGGCATGGAGAAGGTTCTGGGGAGGTGTCCACTGAAGGGACCCATAGTACTTGGAACAACTGGGATAATCAGAATGACCCAGGGGACCCCACTGCCTGAAGCTCTCCAAGGCCACAGCCAACCCAGGTAGCCAGTATGGTTTCCCTTCAGCCCCAGGCTGTGACTGAACAATGCTGGCCTTTTAATAAAAACAGCACCAATGCCAAGTCCTACCTCCACTGGAGAAATAGCCCTGCGCCCCTCAATCCCATTAACATTTCACACCTTAATGGGGCCATATTTTTGGAAAGCCGATATGAGCTGAGGAGCATATTGGTATGCAGCGGGGCGGTGGGGAGAGCAGTTGGGGGCTCCAGGGAGGGGGGCACTCTGCAAAGGGATGTAATTAAGTCTCGGAATGTTCGATACATGCCCCCAAAAGGAGGACATTTGGGAGCACGGGAATAAGAGTGATGGAGTTGTCCAGGGGTTCACGTGTGCAAAAGCTTGACCACTGCTGGGAAGTCCCAATGCAGCGCCGCCCCTCGATGTTCACCCTCAGCCCCCACCCCAGCAGGGCCACCCACTCTCCTTTGGGTCCCTACCTTTGCATTTCCCAAGCAGATCCTATCGGCAGCTCTTCTCAGATAAAATACATCATCATTTGCACCATTAGAAAATAAATGTATGGCTATATTATGGGATTTGCATTCCATTACCTTGGTTTGCATGCCATAAAACATTTATTACACCCTTGGGCTAAAGTCTTAATAATGACTGGGTGCGAGGCGCTAATGTGGTGCTGGTCTTGCTCGGGAACCAAAGATTAATGCCTTTTGATGTCACCCAGCTAATAGTCGTGCTCACCAATTTGTCCCATCAGAAGACATTACAGTCGGGCCCTGTGCGGGGGTGGGGACCACTGCTTGGCTCCAGCTGGAGGTGAGACCCCTTCTTTTTGCCCCTCTACCTGGTCTTATTCAAAATAGCCAGAATGAAACCTTAGAATGCCCTCTCTTCAAGGCCCCCATTCCACTTCCAGCCCACCCCCACCATAGCCTTGGGCAAATTCCCACCCCTGGGTGTGTGATGAAGCAATTGAGAGGGGTTTAAATGTCTGCTGTCTTGCCAGACGCAGCAGTGCAGCCGCAGTAGCAGCATGAGAGAGCGTGTACACACACACACACACACACACACACACACACACACACACACACCCTCCCTGTCTATGCTGGAGTTTGCCAGGCCTCCCCATTCCACCTTGCCAGCCCAGCAGCTCAAGTCCACCTACACCCCACAGCGAGGCCCACTCACAGCCCCTGGCCAGGGAGTCAGGCCCTGCAAGTGAGGTGCAGGCCCTTTGGGAGCAGTGTGGAGGGTCCTTTGTCTTCTCAGATGGCTTGGTTGTTGGAACAGCCCTGGAGTCAGGCCTTAGGGGGTGTCCTGGCTTGTGGGTGGTTGAGATTCTCTGTGGGCTCCCAAGTCATCCCTTTCTACCCCTAAGGCTGAGTAGAGATACCACTACCTGCTTTTTGCAAGCCTTGGCCCTCTCTGACTCTGGTTAGAATCATCTCAGAGATTGAAAACAAAACCCAGAAGTCCAAGATCCACTTCTGCTTCCCAAATTGAATTCTTCAGACTGGGGCCTGGGCATGTGTCTTTAAAGATCTGGTTCTTGGGTGCTACTGATTTGTTCTCAGCCTGAGGCTGTTGGTCCCTGGCAACTTGCGCACTGCAGGGAATGTAGGACAAGGATCAAAGGTCACCTGTCACAGAGCAGCTCAGGCTGTGACGGGAGCTGCAAGGGTGCCAGATGACAAGCTCCAACTCTGTCTCCCTCAGGGGTCCTGGATTCTGACACCATCAGTATGAACTCTAGAGGGTCCCTCATTGTCTATTCAGGTCACCAATTCACTCCCTCACCCTTCTCTGGGTCTGGCTGCACTAGAAGCATTCATACCATGGCCACACCCTTGGCTGGAATCTCTCGAGGCCATGGAAGAGGTGGGCCCTGGAAAGAGGAGGGGCCTGAGGATCTGGTGCATGGTGAATATGGGGGCTCCTTCTCTACGGAGGAAGTTGGGTGGCTAGGAAGAGAGACTGGGAAGAGTTTTCTGAAATTCTGTACCCATCCCACTGGTGTCATCACCTCCCTCTTCTGGCCTCTTCTGAGATAGCCTTGGAGAAGGAAAGGGGAAGTGGGGAAGCTCTGTAGAGATGGGGATACACAGAAACTAACAGTTAGCATGGCCTTGGGTGACCTACTGCCCATAGGGTAGCCTTCCTTAGATAACAATATAGGATATTATTATCCTATAATAATGTAACCTACTCTACTTACAAAATGCTTGTTGAGCTGTATTGCTAAGCTGTATCTAGATTAGGAGGGCATGCAGAAGATGTTTAATGAGACTGATGACTTGAAAATGAGAGTTAACAGTAATAATGTGGCTTTAATTTAGCTAGAGACAAGTTTATGAAATTCTCTCCTCCTGGGACCTCCTGGCACGGTGGGCCACCAGGCACCGTGTACTCCTGCAAGCATGGTAGAAAGGGTAGCTGACTCAAACCCAGGCCTTTAGACACCTAGGCCAGTGCTCCATCCACAAGCAGTGGTCACTTTCTTCCCTCATGCTGCTGAGAGATGGTGGCACCAATCATCTCCAAGACGGAGTAGATTCAGGGCTTTTCTGATTTCTTCTCTCACTTGGGAGACCAAGCTGTCATCCTTCCCTATTGTCATATGGCAGCAGCCTTCACTCTGCCCCCATACCATGTGCCTCACCTCACCAGAGTGGCCTGTCAAAGCACCACTTCTCAAGTCAGTTGCCACTCAGGAAGCCCCATGGCTCCCACAGCCCATCGATTAAAGCCATGCCCCTGTTTGGCTATTCCGACCCTGTCCCCAACCTCAAGTCCGTGGATCTCCAATGCTGGGGCCCCAAGAGCAGTAAGTCTTGGTCCTTGCTCTGGGGGAGATTCTAACTTGCAGAGGAAGATGAACACACTGCAGAGGTACAAAAGGTCCACAAGAGTTACAGATGAGACAGAAGGGGCACATTACTTCTGACCACACACATCTGGGAAGGCAGGTGAATAGGGTGGCATCTAAGGGACGAGACGGGGGAGGAGGTGGGATGGGGACAGGGTTGGCCAGAAGGGAATGGTGGGAGCAAAGATCTGGCAGTAGGGGATGTATGGAGAATGGAGGGGCAGGAGTCAAGATGACTATAAAAGATGGGTTTGCAGTGAGGAGCTCTGTCAGTGTGGCGCTGAGTTCTTAGGGCAGTGGTCAGAGATGAGTCTTTGTTCTGAGGTGCTGAATGGCTTTCCTGGCTGGATTGGAGGGGCTGCAGCCTGAAGTGGGAGCCCACATAGATGCCTTTGCTGACCCAGCAATGAGGCAAGAGGAGATGAGCTGGAAGGAGAAAGTGAATGGAGGAAGCAAGAAAAGGGGAGTCAAGACTGAGGAGGCAGGAGAGTGGGGAAAGGGGAAAAGGGGGCTCAAGTGCATAGTGAGAGTTGGTCACTAGTCATTTAGTGGTGAGCACGTTGTAGTATGTGAAGATATCGATTAAAGGTTCACCTGAAATGTATGTAACATTAGGAGGTCTGCCTGCTGGTGGGAGAGGCTGGGGCCACAAGGCAATGCTTCTCACAGAGACATTTGTGAGGCTATTTTGTTGGTACAAAGCTAGCATTTAGTGGGTGTGCGGACAAAGGTAGGGGAATAAGTTAGGGGGCCAGGAGTGTTCTCTGAATACTGCAATGTGCACGACAGTCCCATGAAATGAATCCTCCCGTGTCCCAGGCAATTTTTGAAGATTGCATGCAAGTTGCCATGTGCTCCACAGCCCCAGGGGCACCGCTCACTGACTGGATGAAGTGAGTGGCTTGTGCAGTGCACAATCTGCACAACCAGCAGACAGGTTCTGCATCTGACGGAAACAGAGGGAAAAATCTGTCTACAGTGACCCGAGGCTAGGCTTAGTTCTGTGTCACAGGTATGCCCAGAGTATTATTGCCTGCTTTTAATATACACTAAATTATCTGGGAGTGCAACTCCTGTGACAATTGAGGGAGAGCTATTCCTCTCTCCTGTAGGGAACCTTGCCAACTGCTGCTGATCACCATTTCAGAAGCCACAGCTCACATGGGCACATCACTCACAGCCCTTAGTCACTATCACACTGCCCCACGGAGGCATTGACAGCTGTCCCATCAGGGGGTTTTATGTCAGGTGCAAGTAATTGATTTCTTCATTGTTCCTAAGCATTTACGTATTGAGATATGTATTCTATTATTATAACTTACTTTGCTTTGATTTCTCCTTTATATTGCAGTTAGGTCAATATATTGATTTTTTTTGGAAATTATGAGCAGAGGTTGACCATATTATCTTTGCTTTCCATCCTAGGATAGTCAATGGAGCATGACAAACCTGGTAATAAAATGAGGCTGTGGGTCGAGGGGCCCAGAGATACGGTACAGAGAATTCCAGCCTTGACAGCTTCCCCAGGAAACCTTTTTCTGATGACTTCAACCCCACAGCCCACCCAAAGCCTGCTTGTCTTCCTCCCTGAAATGAAATCCTTTATTAGCTCTATTTTTAATGATATCTTATGAATAATCTTGTCAACTGTGTCCCAGTAAACATGTAAACTCCCAGAGACAGCCTTGATGAGGTCACCATCTATGACCTGACCAGGCCCTGTGGAAAAGGTTACTAACTTGGCTGGCTGACCTGAAGTACATAAGTCCAGTGGTGATGGGCCCGTGGGGGCAAACACAAGAGAACAGAATCTGCAGGAAAGTCATGCAGAGTTCAGGAAACCCCATCACCCAGCTTGAAGAGACAAAAAGCTTGAGGGGCAAAGTGGAGAGGCCCTCTAGAACAGAAACTTCCCCATAGTCTCATCAAAGTAAGGACTGACAAGGGAAAAAAAGACTGATTAGGAAAAAAATATAGCAGTAAACCACTAAACAAAACAAGGCCACCCCAAATCTGAGATCATTAGAAAACAACTTATTGGACGTTCAAAGACAAGACATGTTGAAGACTGGGCAAAAAAATCTGCTGTGGCAAGAGGGTGACTTCAAGGTGACTTCTGTCAGCAGATAGACATCCTTCGTAAATGGGAAGACTGGCCAAGTGCAGAAAGGAGCTTAGATAAGTGACTGCGTGATTGCTCCATAAAGCTGATGGGGGCTCTTGGACTTCTGCAGGGCGGAGCTGTGCTGGGAATGTCTGAAAGACAGCCACACAGTCCCAGCGCCGGTCCTTGTGCCCTGACCCGGGGTAGACGATGGGACTGACAAACCGGGAAGGAAGGAGGCAACAATGGTGGGGCCTCCACTTATTTTTAGAGATTCCCCCAAATGGATTCAATAATCCAGTTAGGTTTTTTAAAGAGAGAATGAAAGAGAAGGGGTTATGTTCTACATGCAGTGAGGAAAAAGGATTGTGTGTGTGTGTGTGTGTGTGTGTGTGTGTGTGTGTGTTTGTGCATATGTACGTACGTATTTTGGTTCAGAGGAAGCATGAAGCAAAACCCAGTGAAGGTGTAGTGAGTGTCAAAATTCCCAAGGTTGTTAATCTCACCGCTGGGGTTCCAGATTCAGACCACTCAAGTTCATATCCTCACTCCACCACTGAGTAGCTGGGTGCCATTAGATGAGTTGATTAACATCTCTGTGATTGAGTTTTCTCCCCTTTAAAATGGGGATCATGATATCATTTCACTGGCTTGTGAAAATGAAATGCGTTAATATGGTATACAAAAATGCTTAGAGTGATGTGTGGCCTATGGTAAGTGCTCAATCCGTGTTTGTTGCAGTTGTTATTGCTCTTGAGAAAAGTAAAGTATATTTAGCTCCCACTCCCTCCCCACTGTGAACCAATGACAGATGACTTTGGGGGTCACAGGGAGGAGCAGAGTGGGGTGTGTGTCTCCCCACTTCTCAGAGAATTCTGGTCTGGAGGTCAGGTGCCCAAGTCCTGGTGGTAAACCCACTGTTCAGAGAATAAGTACACTAAAAGGGGAGATTCCCTCTTAGCCCAAATGATTCACTGTATACAGGTGTCACTCTGCAGTCTGTGCCACCCAAAACATTCTGACTAGAGAATCTGGTGATCAGGAGAGGTAATCTCTCTAGTTTCATCTCTTGTGCAGCTAACATTGATCGACAGCGATCTTACTGGGGATTCTCAATCCACCCTGGATAGAGGGAAGACTGCCAAGATCCACCAGGGAGCCCTGCCTGCTAGGGGCATAGGTTAGGCAAGTGTAAACTCTGGCTGGAGGGAAAGAAATCTAGTCCATTCACAATGGCCTGGCCAAGATAGCCTGGGATCCCGGATGTGACCAGGTAGGGAGAACCTGCCACTCAGAGGCAGGTGATCTGACTTCTCAGCTGCCGTCTGCCAGGCTCAGTGACCCTGGGTGCATCACCCACTTACCCTCTCTGTTCTCCCTGTGTAAATGCCTTAGAGAGCGATCTGAGGAGTGCTGGGGAGATTGTAGGACTGTAGCACTAAAAGGGGCCCTTAGAAGTTGAAGCAGACACCCCACGCACTTGCCCTCTTTTGGGGATCCATGCTTGATCTCCAGCTGTGGGCATCTGCCATTCTTTGAGCACTTTCTCCAGTCAGGTGCACCTTTACACGTCAGCCTGGCAAGTTCTCCAAGAATGACCAACAGGATCACCATGTAACTATCCTACCTAGGTCCTTTGTCCCACAGGTGGGGCAGCTCTGAGATGTGGGCTCTATGTTATCTCCCAGAGATGTGAGCAGGAGCGAGCTCCAGGTACCCACTTACTTAGGAGCCTAGGTCTGTGTTTTCCCCCTTTCCCGATCCACTCCCCCACACGTGGGATCACCTCCCAAGTAAGTACCATGCCAAACTAAGGCAGGGGTTCTCCGGCTGAGCCACTTTGTTTTACTGAAGTGAAATAATTTCCAGCACACGCTTGCCCATATGGACAGTGTGTAGTAAGTACTCACCTAGCAGGGCCTCCGCACAGCCCAGAAAGGATCAGAACAACCGCATCACTAGGAAGCGGTTCCCTCCGCCAGCTCAGGAAGCGGCATCCCTCTGCACCGCCCCCACTCCGAGATGGTGCTGTAGGTAGAAGCCCTATGATGAGACCTCCCTCTGGCTTCTTTCTCACCAGCCGTCTGTTCCTAATAACCCCACCCACGCACTGGAGCCTCTCTGACTTGATATTGCAGGACGCTGTCACTGGAAATTAATTGCAACTAATTAAAAATGATCCGGTTAGGACAATTGCACAATGGCGCTCCGGAGACCGCTTCATTCCCAGAGGTTTGGTGGCGTTTGTGGCTGCTGCAGCCCCGCTGGCCAGCCGGGGCCATACATCATCGTGTCATTTTACATTGTTATTTCTCTGAAAGCAGCAATTTAAAAGAGTCTCAGATGAACCTTGAGCAACTTCGCGCTAAAAAGAAAAATGTTACTGTCCAAGATCTGTAAAATATAACATATAGGCTCAAAGAAGCCACTTGACATGAAAAGCGGCCTTAAGTTTGTGCTGCGATTTGCATATAATATATAACGTTGTAGCAAAAGGACCCTCAGTGCAGGCGGCGGCTGCAGAGCATCGATCCTCAGCCCCTTTGTTCAAACTGGGTCACCTACCGTTCCCGGTTATTATTTTATCACAGCCATTCCTCATGTAAGGCGACAGGACATCATCTAACCCACTGGGCTCTGGGGACTGCCGCCCCCTCTGTGTTATTTAGTGAAAGACCCTTGCAAGTCCCAACGTGGCCTTTTCTAAGTTGATCCCAGGAGGGGGGGGGGGGGTCCTGCTAGGACAAGAGTCATTTCTCCGACTTAGAAAAGACCCAGAAAACCTGACGCTGAGGCAATGCCCTGTTAAGCAGCCAGCGGCCCTCCTATCTCATTTCTGAGGCGCCCAGGTCATGCCTCTGATTCTGGTCCTATGTCCTTGAGCGACAGATCTCTACACTCAGGCCACCTGTTGTTTGTTTCTGTGGTAGCCTCCTCCAAACCTCTCTACACAACAGGGCAGGGAAGAGACAGGCATTTGAATAAAAAGGGGTATGTCAGAAAATTACCTTCCAAAATTCTTTTTTAATGATGTTCTACAACTAAAAAAAAATATATGAGATGACTTTCAAGGGCACTGATGAAAATAAGAAACCTCTGTAAACCCAAAAAAGAAAAAAAAGAGTCAATATTTAAAAAGCAAGATCTTTAAAAATGAATGGTCTAAGAGAAATATCCAAGTCTCTAGAGAAGATGAAATGAAACAAAAACAGCAAACAGATAGACACACAAGGTTTAATGTAATTACTAAAAGTTGGGTCTGGGCTTCCTGGAGAACAAGGCAAAAAAGGAAAATAGGAGACATGATTAATTGCAAAGGTCACATGGTCCTTAATGAAAAAGCAGACGGTCTCCCTAGGGAAAAACAAGACCTTTTTTCACAGGGGCCTCATGTAGGTCATTCAGTGGCGTTGGTGGCATCTGCACATGGCGGGGGCAGGCTTGTGAGGGTCCCTGCATCGAAAGTCCGGGGCCTGGTGAAGGCACCTCTCTGGGAGACCCAGGAGATGTGGGTCAAATATGTGCTTCACTGATGAATGACTTCATACAGTGATGAGACCTGGACATCAGAAGAAGTCAAGGAGTGACTCCAACCTCACCTCCAAATCATTCTCCATGCCAGGTGTTTCTTTCAGTCCTGCTTTGATTAGAGAGATGGGGCAGCAGGCAGTTCAAGCTCTTGCTTTGAGAACCTGGAAAGCAAGTGTTCCCTGTGGCCGAGAATTGGATCTAGATGTATAAATGATAGACCATCTGTAAGGGGAATACAATGCAGTTATCCACAAGAAGTAGGGAAGTGATGCATGCTGTTAAGAAAAGCTGTGTATGATACAGTATTAGATGGAAATAGTAAGTTGCAGAAAAGTAGGTATCACATGAGACTACTTGTCTTAAAAATTAAATAATAAAA
This sequence comes from Solenodon paradoxus, assembly GCA_004363575.1. Classification (NCBI taxonomy): domain Eukaryota; kingdom Metazoa; phylum Chordata; class Mammalia; order Eulipotyphla; family Solenodontidae; genus Solenodon; species Solenodon paradoxus. The sequence goes on along the minus strand of RJWH01000183.1, from coordinate 658,260 downwards.
TTTGGGAACAGAAAAATTCTGGAAGGATCCATAAGAAACTGGTGACAATGTTCAACTGTGGGTGAGGAGGAATTTTCTCTTTCACCTAGTCCTACTTACTATATATTATGTATTACTTTTGGTTTTTAAAAATAATTTTTAAAAATTAAAAAAAGCAATTTAGTTAAGAAGAATGAAGCAGATAAGAGAAAGTACTTACTGAGAAAGTAAGATATGAAGCGATAAATATAGCTCAAACATCTAAATGGGATTATCTTGGAGAAAAAGATTACAGCAGACTTTCACTTTCTAAGTTAATCATTTCTGTAACATTACGTAATAAGCAGTTTTTTTTAAAAAAAAATAATCACCTTAAAAACAACATTTTAAGTCAGCCTGGGACACTGTCAGGGTGACTGCCTTTTATGGAAATGAAGAAGCCCATCCAAGGAGTGATTATCCTACCTCTGCAGAGCCAAAAGAGAATCTGCAAGTGAGACAAGAATTGTTCTTAAGGAAACAGTCGGTCATCTGTTCTAGAACACAACTGAAGAAATGATCTTGACATTAACATTCTGTCCTCAGAACACTGAGGCTTACCCAGGAAGATGCTTCTAGCACAATCCAGAGACTGAAGTGCTTTTGAAAAAAACACATTTTAAAGTTGCTCTTGTCTCACGGTGAGATAATATGTTTGAGCTATTAATTTTTTAACAACTCTGGCTATGGCCTTCCCTTTGTCTCTCCCCAGGAACCCTCCCCCTTCAAACCAAGATGTTCTAAGCTGGGTGCCTCAGGGAAGAGATGGGACAGCAGAAAGAGAAACAAAAGACTCATCTTGGCTTTGGCTTTCAAAATCTCAGGGGAAAGACCTAGGGAAAGAAAAAAAAAAAAATGATCAGAGCGAATATCTCACTCTCAAGACTAGAAAATAGAGGTGGAGATGCCAAGAGGAGTGGACAGCTTCCAGGGAACTCTGAGCTTCTACTTAGAGAAGATGAATCTGTGCCCTTCATCCATCCTGACCTTCTTAGGGCTGGAATGTGGATTAAGAAAGACCCGGAGTTCTGCGGGGCTTCAGGAGCCAGCTAGCTTCCTCTTTACTCTTCTCTGTATACCTCCGTCAGTCTTTTCTCTCACCACCAAGTATCTTTTCCTGCTCGGTTCCAGTGTATAGAGCGATATGGCAGCTCCCAGATGACATGTCCTTGATGGAACACCCAGAGCCAGACGCTCTGCTTTCTTAGCTCTCTATTGTTGTGCCTGAACTATCTGTGATTGACCCAGCTTGGACCAGATGTCTGTCAGGCACCTATTCTGGACCAATCTGTGGTGTTGGGTGGAGCACCATTGTATTCAGTCTGTAGATGTCTGCTAACCCTATGACCATATGATGCAGTGGTGAGGATTTAAGACAGTAGCCTGGTCAAAGTGGCTGGGAAATATATTCAGTCCAGAACGTGGTTGTTTAATGGTGTCGATTCAATACTGGGAATAAATATGCCGTGGTTTGATGAGAGTAGGTGGGTGTTTTCAGAGATGACTGCATGATCAGGTTAAGCTACTATGGGTAACAACGGCTTACCCAGGTTCAAGTTTCCTAGATCCTGTTCATGTTCCTGGAGAATTCAGGGGTTGTTTTTTGCAACTAGAATCTTCTGTGAGTTCTCATGGCACCTGGAAGGTGTTTCCACTACAGCCCCTTAGCATCTTCCTTCAATTTTTCATTCACGCTTTTGTCTACCCAACAGGCAGGAAGTCCAGAGAAGACAACAATCTTGTTATGCTCAGTCTTGTGTCCCCAAGACTTAGGCCAGGAGGGGCTCAATAAATATTAGCAAAAAAGAAAGGAGGGAGGAAGGGAAGAAGGAAGGGATGGAAGGAACAAACCACTTTCATAGAGTGGAAAGAGTGAACCTTTTCCCATAATCATGACAATTTGGGAAACCCTGAGTTCTGCCACCCGGTGAGTTGTGTGACTTGTCAAGGCAGTTAACTTCTGTGACCCACAAGGTTCTCACATAGGAATTTCCTATCACACAGGGTTAATTCAGAGCCCAGAAAGGGGATCTAAGTGAATGGGCCTCAAACAGTCCTCAGCAGAAAGCAGAAATCTCATACATAGGTAAAACATCATGGCTTTCAGAACTTCCTGCTCATCTCTGTCTCCTGCCTCCTCTATCCCCATCCCCTTTTCACCCTTTCATGCCAAGGAGTGGCTGTCAGTGGAGGAGCCACGTGGCACCTACCAGGAAGCCTGTAGCTTCCTGAACTGATTTTACCTTATTTGGCTCTCCCCTGGGGAGAGGGACTCTGCCTATGCTGAAAAGGAAGTTACATCAGGTTATATTGAAAGATAAGTCAAAAGGCTTCCCATTCTTCTCAGGCCGAACACTATGACCCACTGTTATCTTTTGGACCCTTTCTGCTATTCTTTGTCTCTCATTTTCTCTAGCCACGTTGGCCTGCTAGCTGCGCACCAAATATACTCAGCATGCTCCCATCCCAAGACCTTTGCCTTTGCTGCTTCTGCTTCCTAGAACCCTCTTCACCAGGCTCACTCATCAGGTCTTCAGGCTTTTACACAAAGGTCAGTGAGGTCTCTCCTGACACTTCCACCCCCTTTTCAAATAAGCAAAACTCCCCAGCACTGCCTGTCCCAACTCTCTACTTAGCATTTGTTACCACCTAACATACCGGGTATTTTATGTTTCCCCTGTTTATCTTTCCTCATTGGAACATAGACTCCACAAGGACAGGAATTTTTTCCTGTTTTAATCTCTATCTCTCTACCTACAACAGTATCTGGCATGAAATATGTGCTCAATATATTTTTTGTTAGCTGAATGAATGAAACTGTTATATGCATTACAGACTGGTGAAGCTGAGCAGCACAAATCTACCAGTGAAACGAAAATGCAAACTAGTGTCAGTTCACAGAAAAGGAGGGTCAGAAGTCCCCAGGCTTGGGTAGAATCTCTGAAGTTCCCTGCCAGGCCAAGGCAGTACTGAGGCTCCCCTACCTGCCACCCCCCCACCCCTCTGGAGTCAGGGATTTCCTGGAGGGCAGGAGCTATCTGTCTGTTGACTGAGTGTCCAGCTCAGTCCCTGGCGTGTGGCTGTGCTCACATGATTGCTTCATGTGCCCATACACCATGGTGCTGGAAGCGAGGAAAAGGCCTGCTCCTTTGAACACTAGGGATGAGACATCTGACATATTCATCTGGCTCTTGCCTCCGCCTTTGTCATTGGCCAATGCTTCCCAAAGTGTTTTCTGAAAAACCTCAGTGCCAATAGGTGTTAGGGATGCTAATAGATCTTAAGTGGAAAGGGTCCTGTGGTCCAATAAATTTAGGAAATTCTGGGTTAAATAAAGTTAAATGGGTTTCCTGACTTCAGGAACCTTTAATATGCAAATATAAATGGTAAATTCAATAGGGTGCTTATGGTTTGAAACTTTTCCAAACTTATCTGTGCATGGAATACATTTTTCAAGGACAGCAAGGGTTCCACAGAGTACATTTTGGGAAATACTGGCATGACTTCCTACCAGAAATGGAAGGACTTGGGTAGGAAATCTAGGGCACCTCTCCTTCCTTGCCAAGGTGGCAAAGAGGGAAAGACCAGAGAGAGAAAGGGATAGACTGCAGGGAACACGGCAGGGCAGATTTGGGGCTCGGGTTAGCATCCAGTCATCTCTGGCCTCCAGGGACCTGAGTTTTCAGTCTGGAGTTCTAAATGCTGGTTTGTCAAGCCTGCTTTACTCACTTGCACTCTCAGAGTCACAGAAATTTAGAACAGGCAATGCTTCAGAGACATGGAAGTCCTGCTCCTGATCACACTCCCTGTTTCTAGTCCTAGCTTCCTGCCATGATCCAACTCTCAGCTTGTAACCCATGACTGGGAACCCAGGGCTCACTGACCCCTCCTTCCCTGTCTGCTCAGCCCCTCTCTGGCTTAGGCCTTCCTGCCCCCAAATCCTAGCTCTCAAGTGTGATCCCAGGACCAGCAATATCAGCACCACCTGATAACTTGCTAGAAAAGCATTCAGAATAAGAAACTCTGGGTGGGGGCCAGCATTCTGAGCTTTAAAAAGCCCCCAGGTGATTTTGACTCACACTGAGTTTTAAGAGCTACTATCCTAAACCTTACTAACAGGCCTAGCAGCTCTGGGGAAAGAACTTTCCTTGGCTTCACTGGCTCCAGGTGAGCAGAGCAGCCAGTCTCTAGGGCTCTTAGTAAAGATCATGGAAAACCCGCGACACAAAATCTTTAGAGATTCTTATAGCTCGGTGGGTTCTAACCACTTGAACTTGGTGCCACCTAAACCCTGAAGTTAATTTACATTCTGCATCATTTCATTAGTTGGTCTAATCAATAGATGCAATTTTACATAGACCTTGGCTGGAGAGTTTTCCAGGCTTCTATTTTTATCTGTCAAACACTCGGCTTAAATCGTGGCAGGTGGACAGCGATAGGAAGGCTGCTTTGGGGGATCTGAAGTGTAGGAATCTTAGTCATGTACGTGCAGGTGGGGTACCTCCCACCTCCTATAAGGGAAAGTACCTACAGTACCTGCTGTAGGATACCTATAGCTGGCACTATAGCCACTGATGCAGACCTGCCATTTGGCGCGGGGGGGTGGGGGCGCCATTTCAGCAAAGGGGCAAAGTGGAAGAATTTTCAGGATGTTGGCTTCCTAGTCCTGAACTGAGGTCCTATCCTCAAATAACTTAGGGTCAAAAGTAGTCAGGAGCACCGAAGCCAGGTCTTATTAGGAAACTTTCTTGCAGCCAAACCTTTGGAAAAAGAAAGCAATAATTCAGTACACCAAGAGAATTGCTTCGTCTAAGTTCAGTAACTCAATTTTGGTACATTTTCCTTCAAAATCTATCTGCTTCCTGTATTTTCATCCAGCTTGATGTGAGCATGACTCAGTGGGGACTTAGGTTCGCATTGATAATTCCTGGGGTGTAAGGTCTGAATGGGCAAGTGTGGGGGTACGGTATCTCCACACTCTTTGCTCAGAAGAAGGATAACATTGCCTTTCCTTCCCGCCATACCCTACTGGCTCTATGGTGACTCTGCAGGAAGCCCCTCAAGTGTGCCTTTCAGAAGTTTACCTGGGATAAGGTGGGTTGATATCTGCTTGCCCCTGGGGAAAGCAGCTGGCTCCCAGTGCTTCTGCGCTCCAGGGAGGGTGCAGATAATTTAGGCACTTACTCAGTCACTCCTCACCCCTCACTCGCCGCCTGGGCAGCATTGCCGGCTACGGAAGCCCTTCATCCATCCTCATCATTCAGGGGCCTCTGAAAGTATGCCTGTCAATATAATGCACGGCCTGTTGAGGGGAAGTGACATTTTGAATAGTGGACACTTTTCCAGGAGCATTCATCCTAGGTCAGACTCATGATAAATAAATGCATTTGGCGAGTGAAGTCAGCAGGCAGGATACAGTGACCGAAACTCAAGCACAGATGCACAGACCATGTGGCTGAGTTGACAGAGTAGAGGTAGGGTGTGGGAGAAAAGGGGAGAGGAAAGAGCAGAGGGCAGATTTGGGGGAGAATTTATGCCCCTTCTTTCTGGCACGTCTAGGGAAAACAGTAAGCAAAAGAAGCTGCAATTTCCCTTTATCTCTGAACCACGAGAGGGTCCCTTCTTCTAATCACCCCTTATGCTTCTTACCTGTCCTCCCCCCCAAACCTCCAGTCTCGATCTTAATTACACCTAACAGTGCCCTAAACAAAGTATTTATAAGGCTTACTGCGTTTGTCTTCCCGTTCCTATTAATAAAGTCTGGGAATGTAGGGAAGAAATATGGGTGGGTGACAGGGTTTTTAATGGTGCCTCACCTTAAATGCATTTTAAAATATGTAAATCAATAAAAAAATTATTTGTAATAGCAGCCTAAGAGTGCTGGTTAGCCTGGTGCGGAGTGAAATGCATGCTACAAGCCCTATTACCATACATCCTGGGAGCTGTAGTTAGGATTAATCTGTCAAAGGGGATGGTTTAGTGTTGATGAATATGACATGTGACCATTAACGATGTTGATTTTATCTCCCGAGATTAGCATGATTTACTTCGGATGGATAATAATGTCATTTGCTTGATGCAGTAGATCTGTTTACGAGCTGATTAAATTGTAAGGCCTTGCCTCATTTCATGCTATTTGGTTTACAGCTTCATTACCACAATCACAAAAGCTGGGGAAATGTCCCACATTCCATGTCACAATAAATCACTGCTTCACTTTGCTGGGATGGATTTTAGCAGTTCTGCCCAGCACGGACCATTCTTGGCTCCCCCCTAATCTGTGATCCAGAATACATTAGAGGGATCTCCACGAACACTGGAATGAGAGGGGGCAGGAATCCTCTCGGATCTTTTAATTGAGATTAAGGAAGTCCTTGAGTAATTAGCTGTAACAAATTACCTTATTATTTAGACAGTGAAGTCACTGTTTTTGTTGCAGGGATGATTACCATAAATAGGCAGAAAAGTGACACTCAAGGAATTAAGGGAAGCGTGGAAGCTTCATTTCACCCTGTTATCCCTTGCTCTGGGAGAGGGGCAATTTGAAGGCAAGGTGTGTAGCCCTACTGTGGAGTGGGAGGCGTGTGCACCACACACCCACCACAGAGCGCCAGCACCTCTGGGAGGCATGTGGCTGAAGTAGAGGGAAGAGAAAAGAGTGTGTAGCACCTGGGTGGGAAGAGAAATGTGTAAACCCCAGACCTGTTTGTTCCACACCACTCTGCTCCCTGGCAATAAAATTCTCCCCTTTGTGCATGGAGCAGGGTGGGGGGTCGGGGGGATGAGATGGAAAAGACGGGGCTTTTTGTTTCTCCAAAAACCGGGGAGGTAGAAAACACAGGCTGGAAATGACTGTCTGGCTTTCTAATAATACTTAAGTCTTTTGAGTTCTTACCGCTGTCCTGTTCTAACTGCCGACATGACCCTATAGGTTGGTGTTGGTAGTCTCGTCCTATGTTCTAGATGAGGAAATTGAGGCCCAGGGAGGAGGGTAAGCGATGTGTCCAAGATCAGAGTCAGTCAGCTAGAATCTGAGCCCAGGCAATGGAGCCCAGGGGTGGGCGCGGACCCCAGAACTGCTGCTGCAGACCTGCCATTTGGCTCAGGGGGTCGCCATTTCAGCAAAGGGGCAAATGGGGAGGATTTTCAGGATGTTAGCCTCTTAGTCTGAATTGAAGCCTGGGTCCTTGTAAGAGCCCTATCTTCAAAGAACTTAGGATCAAAAGTAGTCAGGAGCACTGAAGCCAGGTCTTGATTGGGAACTTTCTTGAGGCCAGGCCTTTGGAAAAAGAAAGTGATAGTTTCAAGAGACAAAGGTAGCCTCTCTGCTTCTGCATTCAGCATCTCCCCAGGATGTAATGGGTAGCAGGGAACTCTGAATGTTCTCCAGAAAAGGTAATTCTACTCCAAAGCTCCAAGTAGTTTCACCTCTGACCTTGAACTGTGACCCCCAATTGTCTGTATCACTGAAAGACCACATCGCTGTCACCAGCTGATGGCAGAGACCACTCATGGTCCTCCAATCTCTAGTTTTCTGATTTTCTTGTCCTAGAACGCTGATGTGTAGCTGATTTTAGTAAGATAAGGATGGCATTTCTGTGTGCCTTGTAGCTAGGCCATCTGACTAACATGGAAGTCGTTATGGCGCATCTGCTCTGAACCTGGTTCTGTGCTAAGTATTGGTTGGGATAAAGAAACATAAGAGGTAAACTCTGCCCTCAGCCAGCCAGACTGCCAGTTTTTATATCAGTCATTCATCTAGCAATCTGTCGGTGTCTACTGATGTCAGTCAATCGGCATGTCAGCTATTTGATCAATAGCCAGATCCTGGCTCTGACAGGCACTGGTCCTCATACTGAGCTCTGAGACTACACAGATGAGGGTATTGGGCCACAGTTCTGGAAGGTGTAGAATTTGATGCAAGGCATAGGGATAAGCCCCCAAGACATCAACATACCTTTATCTTATACCACATACAAAAAATAACTTGAAATGGTTTAAAGACTTAAATGTAAGACCCAATGCTGTCAAATTCCTAGAAGAACACATAAGGACAAAGCTCTTTGACATCGGTCTTGGCAATGACTTTTTGAATATGACACCAAAAACATAAGCCACAAGAGCAAAAATAGACAAGTGGGATTATATAAAACTAAGAAGCTTCTGTGCAGTGGAAGACACAACTCAATAAAATGAAAAGGCAACCTATGGAATGGGAGAAGATATTTGCCAACCATATGTCTGATGAGGGGTTAATATTCAAAATACATAAGGATCTTGTACAACTCCATAGCAAAGAGAGAAACAAGAGAATACCAAAAAAGAAAACCCTGAATAACCTGATTAAAAATGGGCAAAGGAACTTAATAGACCTTTTTCCAAAGAGGACATTCAAATGGCCAACAAGTACACAAAAAAGTGCTCCATATACTAATAATTGGAGAAATGCAAATCACACCCGCATGAGTTAGCACCTCACATCTGCTAGAAGGACTTATAAAAAAGGTTAGACAAAAAGTTGTTGGCCAGGGAGTGGAGAAAAAAAAAACTTTTGTTCACTGTGGGGATGTAAATTGACTCAGTCATTACAGAAACCAGTATAGGGGTGCCTCAGAATGTTTATAAAAGAAATACTATATGATCCAGTAATCCCACTTCTGGGTTTATATCCAAAGAAATGAGCTCAGTGTCTCAAAAAGCTAATGGGGGTCACACATGTGGTGAAGGATAGAATTGGACTATTGGTGGTAAACTTCATGTATTATGGACAGCGAAGCAAACCTTAAAACTATATAATGTTAGGATGCAATGTTCCTTTAATACAATTTTTAAAAAGTCCCACTCTTATGTTCACTTTAGTATTATTCACAATAGCCAAGACATGTGATGGATGTAAGAATGGATAGAGAAAATGTGAAATACATACACAGCCCCACTAGAATATTATTCAGTCATAAAAGAAAGAAATCTTCCATTTACAACAGCATTATGTTCAATGAAATAAGCCAGAACAGAAGGACGAATACTATATGATACTACTTACATGATGAATCTGAAATAGTCAAGCTCAGATAGTGGAATGGTGGCTGCAGAGGGGCAGAGGTGTCAAATGCTGGTCAAAGGGAACAAGCACAGTTCTAAAGCGAGTAGTTCTGGGAATCTTATGTACATCATGGTGCTTACAGTCAATAATCTATTGTACATTTGAAATGTGCTAAGATAATAGATCTTAAGTGCTTTCACTACACACATACAAAAATAGGTGCCTGTGACATGGGTTAATTAACGTGTTATTGTGGTAAGGTTTACTACATATATTAACTCATGACATTGTATATGTTTAAATAATCGTATTGAACATCCTAAATATACATCTTTTTGTGTCAATCACTTCAATAAGCCTGGAAAAAAATAAAGTAGGCCTAAATATATGAAGAAGAACAAATAATCTTGTTTCTTTCAAAGATGATGGAGGGGCCCAGAGAAGCAGCCATCCCAGGTGTCCAGAGGCTGATGAAACAGTGAGATGGGGGCTAGGACACAGATAAAGGAACACATTATGGCTGGAGGAGGGACAAGCAAGAGATAAACAGGAGTATGGTTGTGGGCAAGGTCAACCCAGGGTCACCCCTTTTCTGATGATTTGGGGCATTATCCTAGGATGGGAAAAGGGATTCTCGCCTGTATCAATTATCCATTGTTACTAGAAAACAACTTCAACTTTTAGTGGCTTAAAACAATACCACCATGAAGTGTGTTTCTGAGTCAGCAATTTGGCCAGCACTTTGTGGGGAGGGCTGTCTCTGCTCCACTCAGGGTCAGTGGGGGGCCAGCCTGAAGCTAGGGGCTGGAATCTCTCCATTCTGGTAGTTGATGCTACCATTGGCTGGGACTTCAGCCGAGGCTGTCACTGGAACACCTACCTGACTTACCTGCATAGTAGCAGAGACCTGAGAGAAAATTCTACTTCGTCACTGTAGTTGGGGAGTCTCTTTGTTTCAGCAGTATAGCCCAATACTACAGGCTGAAGACCTCAGAATCATACTTGACCCCCCTCTCTTCTTTCCAGACTCTTCTCTCCACTGAGCCCAGCCCACTACCTCCTCCATGTCCCTCGGAAGTGTCCTTTCGTGGTCTGTCTTGTAGCCTCTCCCTTGCTCCCAGCTCTTCCCTTCTCCTGTCTGAACCACTTGGCCTCCATATTGGTCTCTGACTCACCAGTCTCTCATTGTTCCATCCCATCATGGTACTCTTGCTCAAAGACCTCCGATGATCCCCCATTACACCCATTCCCTCTGCTACAGCTACGTTCCTGCTAAATATACCTTTGATTCCACAGGTACCGTCTCCATTTCCCCACCCATCAAATGCCTAATCATTGTCTAAGTCCAAACCAAGAGCTTCTTCTTCCTGATGACTTCCACATCCTGTTGAAAATCATCCTTTCCACAACCTATGTATCCCTAGAACTGGTGGGTTTCTGTGACCTACTAGACTGGATGGCAAGTTATACCCTGGTCATCTTTGCACTGCCTCCAGACCTAAAGGAAGGCTGTGTATACAGCTGGTGCTCATCAATGCTTGTCACTGAACACTCACTTGCTAAGACCAGATGCTAAGACAACTCTGGGCACTGATTTTGCCACAGATGACCAATTAGCTTCTTTCTTGCCTTAGGGCCTTCCTCAGGCAACACGAAGGGAGGAAAAAGGGACCACCTTTCCCTCCTCCTTCAGGGCTGGAGAAGGAACAGCTGTGGACATTCTTTCAGCTCAGAGCAGTACCTGTGAGCTGATATACACAGGGTTTATAGGAACTGGATTTGGAGTGATAGAGCTCTGGCCTTGAATTCCAGCCCAATTTCTTGTTAGCTGTGTGACTTAAGGGATGTTACTTAATCTCTCTGAGTCTGTTTTATTACCCATAATTTGAGGTTGATATAGTGCTAATCTCCCAGATTTTATAGGATTAAAATGATCATCTATCAACTTCTTCCTCACTTATTCAAAATAATGTAGCCTTTAATCCAACTTCTTTCCTGTGGCCTGAGACTGCCTGGTGAGAGGGCCCCAGGACAGCCTCTACTCTTGGCCTATCCACTGGAATCCTTGCTGTCTGATGGGATTTCCCTGTGGACAAAAGTCAGAGAAAGGACATTGTCATGACTGAGTTGGCGCCACCTGGGCAGTTTGCTGAATAGTTCCAGAAGGCGGCGTGGCGGGGCTGAAGCAAGCAGGGCTGGGGGTTGCTGGTGCTAAGGGAGGAGCCAGCTGTCTATGGCTAACTCCAAAGGGACAGGGTTAAACCAGATCTGGCTGGTTGGCACCCAGAGCCCAGGGTCCAGTGTTCGGAGTATAAGCTGTATAGGCTTCTAGCGTTCCCCACATTATGTGAGCCCCCAGAATCATCACACAGCAGACTTGCTCTAGTAGAAAGGATCTGGATCTGTTTATATAAGGGGTCCAGGTCCCTAGATGATCAGGCTTGTGTTCTCAGAGAGAGAAAGTACTGAAGGAAGAGGGACTGCCTGTGGTGAGGTCAGAGAAGGAAGCTACCCTGTTCCTAAACACACCCTCAGCCTTACCCGAGTGAGCCTGGGGGTAGTAGACCATCACCAAATCCTCCTCCCTGGCAGGGGAGATCGCCACTTCCCATTGACTCATGACCTGAGTGGCTGTATGTGCAGGTCACAGCCATTTGAGTGGGACTAAGGTGTTTCCAGTGTTGTGCTGGTAAATGGCTAGTAAACAGCTCCTTGGGGGAAAGCTTTACTTGCCACGTGTGCCAATTGCTGTGGTGTAAATGCTCCCAGCATGAATGATTTCAGGCTACAACATGACACCATAGAATGAAGAGTTGGGAAGAAGTGCACAGTTGGCTCCTGTGAATCAGTATGGCCTGATTTCATGCACCACTGGGGTGGGGCCTAACACCTTTGCTAGGGGAGAAAGGCCTGACTCCTGCCTTAAGGGAGAAAGGCAGAAGTTTGTGACTTCAGTGTCCAGAGAGGTAAAGGCCACTGTGCAGTGGTAGAAAGCACAGAATTTGTCCAGCGGTCTACAGCAGAATCTCACCTCTGACAATTCATGACTGTGTGACTTTGGGAAAGCCACTTCATTTCTTTGTGTCTCAGTTTCCTCATCTGTAAAGTGGGGCTAATGATGGCGTCTACTTTATAGATTTTTTGTGACAGTTGCACAGGTTAACTCTGGCCTGTTATTGGTTGACACAAATATTTAGTTAATTGTGCAGAATAGCTATAAGTTGCCTTTAGAAGGGAAAACCCAATGTCTCTAGGACATTTCCCAAGGGCATGCTCTTTTTATATTTAGGTCTTAGATATTCTTTAAGATCAAGGATTTAAAATCTGCAGGTCTATGAATTATCTGAAATTATTTTTCTAATTTTGAGTATGAGTTTCTATTTCTATAAGAAGGGGTCATAGCTTTGATTGGATTTTCAAAAAAGAAAGAAAGAAAAGACTATGGTTTCTGCATCCTTCCCTCAACCCACAAAAGGCTTAAGAACAAGTGATGTGGAGAGTATAGAATTCCCACACCACAGGAATTGCCTCCCTGGAGGACATAGGAGAGAGGAGATCTTTGTGACGTGTGTAAAAGAAAACTGTCAGAGATGGAGAGAGCTGCAGAGAGGTCAGTCCTGATCTCTGAAATGTTTCTCCATTATTGAGACCTAAGCTTCCAGTAACAAGGCAACCAAAACTTTCATATTCATGCATGCCAGTTCCTGCTGTCTCCAGATCCCTCCCAGTCCCATGAGTCTCCTCTGTCCCCCAAGTCCCCCTACTCCCTGCCCACACTGCTTGGACCGGCCCTGGGGACCCCACAGTGCAGGTGGATGGAGATGTGATTAAAACTCATTCAAGTGTTTCTGTGATTTAGTGACACACTCTGCCTTCTTACTTTTGTTTTCTTTCTTTTAGGTTTCTGTAGTTACACAATAATTATTTAAGGTAAGGCTATTGTGACATTGATTTAGCATCAACCTGCTTCTGTTATGAGTTGGAGTTGGTCTTCAGTTTTTACCAATAATGTAGAATGAGATGGGAGGTAGGTTACAATGCTACTCCCTACTACAAGGTGGGTTTTTTTTTTTTAAAGATGATCCCCTTCTTTCTGACTTGGTGTTGTGTGGGGTACATAGGGTCAAAAGGAACAGGGCTCTAACCAAAGTTCATTAGGGGGTAAAATTACCTTTGACAAAACTCACTCAAATCATTGCAGAATACAACTCCAGGTACCCCAAAGGAACAACTCACCAACTCTGAATTAGAACTTCTGAGGACTTATCATATCCCACCCCCAGTCCTCTTTATCACAAGAATCTTCAGTTCAGTAGAAGTCACCATCCAATGATCCCCTGGGAGACAACAGACAACAAACTCTTCTGATTCCAGTTCTAGTGACCTGTCTGTGGGATGCATGGGAGTCTGCAAATGTTCTGTCCCAATTCCCACCCATCTCACCCCTGGAGTAGCAAAATTCTGAATTTATGAGAGGTGGCAGTGTGCCGGGCTAAGTATTACATTTCCCAGCCTCTCTTGCAGCTAAGCTTGGTTATGTGACTAAGTTCTGCCCTGGTAGCTACAGGTTGAAGAGTGGTGTATGGATTCCAGAAAGACTCCTTAAAAGGGAGGGATTACTTTTTACCTCTTTCTTTCTTCCTTGTTGCTTGGAATGAGGTGATAGTAGCTGAGATTAAGTAGCCATCTTGGACTCAGAGAGAACATGAGAATGAAAACTTCCCGATTGGCCTAGTACAACAGAAAGACCCACTGATGACCGAGGGGCACTCTTAGTCTGGACTGCCCACCTCCAGACTCAGAAGAGAACATTTATCTTCTTTAAGCCATTATTTAAGGGTCTTCATTATTATCAGCAAATACAGTTTCTAACTGGTGCATGGAAACTTGCTCAAACATTAGTTGCATGCCACAGATATAGTCCTTTTAAAGCCACTGCTACTTTACCTCTCTCCCAAGAGGTCCCAAATCTTTTGTATCTTCCCTCCTTTCAGTCTTTTTTTTTTTTTTGTGGGGCAGGGGGCAGTTTCCTCTATCTTCCCCTCTTCCCCACTGTTCTTTCCTTCCCTTTTTCTCCTTCCTTCTTAACTTTTATGAACATCTACTAAGTTCCATGTTCCAAGATAGCTGCCAGAACTAGGATAAGAATAGGAGACAGTCCCTTCTTCCCCATGCATTGGAGCCCCGGCCATCAAGAAAATATAAGTGGGAATGATTGTGGAATGGACAGGTGCTATGGAGCAAAGAGAAAGTCATTGACTCCAACGGGCGGGACTTGGTGAACTTCCAGGAGGTAACACTGGTCTGAGATCTGAAGGAGGATTACTGAGTTGCTGGTAATTTGGAAAAGGGCAAGGAGCCCGGGCACGGGGATCAGCACAGCATAGCACAGGTATTCGATTCCAGTTCAAAAGGCAAACACGTTGCATCTCTCATCTAGTTTCCTCACCTGTAAAACGGGGTTGTAATAGGAATGGGATTAAACGAGTGCCTGGAAGAGGAAGAGTGCAGTACGTGCTACTTATTAACATTATTCTTGGTAAACATGCTGTTCACCCATGGTATTCTGTCCTGTATCAGTTTCAGAGAACAGCTTCTGTTCCTGTATCAGTAACTTATCTGTGATCATAAAAGTATGAAGAGGCTCAACTCAAACCCAAGCATCCTCATCCCTATTCCAGTGGCCTTTATCCCTCTCTTTTGGCCTCTGTGTTATGTTATGAGGGAGTGCAAAGTGAGGGAAAGATCAGTGGATGGTGGGAGAATCCTAGAGGACTTCCTGTAAGAGGTGAATCGAGAGAATTTTGAGGGAAGAGGAGGAGGGCATCCAGGGAAAGAGTGTATGATGAGCACAGCTGGCCGGGGTACCGGGGGGCTAACTGGCTGGTAGAGGGTCTGAACTCTGAGGATTGGTGAGACACAAGCTAGGACAGACAAACTAGGGGCAGGTTCAAAGAAGAACCATAATGAGAGGCATCCTCATGGCCAGGTGGTGCGGCAAGGGTTTGAACCTGTGGGTCTCAGGTAGTCACAGTTCTACAGTAAGAGGGCTGGTCATAATGAAATGAGACTTTGAGAAAAAAAAAAAGAAGGAAAGAAATCTGTCATTGCTAAGAACCACTATGGGCCAGGCAGTAAATTGGGCATCTTTACAGGTATTATTTGATTTGAACCTCACAACAATCCCATTATGTTGTTATCAATATCTCCATTTTACAGATGAGAAAACCAATGGTTGCAAATGTGTGCTCTCTCCTCAGGATCATGTGGCTTTAAACTATTTTCACTTTCAAAATACCACTTATGTGGTGGGTGTCTGCACCAGGTACTGCTGTTTAGATAGGGACTTATGAGTCTTTTTGCAGTCCTGGGGTCACAGTGGGCAGAGAAAGCTTAATTTCTCTGCGACTTTGGAGGATCCCCAGCATAGGCTGGATGAACGGCTTGGGCTCTGGGTCTGACAGAAGTGGGTTCAAATCCCAACCGTGCTGTGCACTGGTTTCAGCTGAGGTGGGGCAGGGAGATGAGCCTGGTTTGGGAGTCAGCCCCAGCATGGATGCAAACACTGAAAACAAGGGACAAACACCCTTGGAGGTGAAATGATGCAATGACTGTATCCATTTCAAAATCTGGGGGTGTGGGTAAGTTAGAGGAGGTAGTGAAGAGACAAGATTGGCCCATGAATCCATCATGGTGGAGGCTGGGTGATGGGTTTATGGGGGTCTGTTACACCAGTCTCTCTACCTCTGTGTGTTTTTAAATCTCCATAATAGAAGATAAAATAATAATAAAAAAACAACACTGAGAAATAAAAACCAAAATAAAACAGTAATGTTCACTACACTCTCTGAATCTGATTCCTAAGCCTTGTTATACATTAAAATTGCAGGTGAGAGCGGCCAGGGTGAGTGTCTGTGGCTACCCCACCACTCACTAGCTATGTGATCTCAAACTAGTATCCTTCCCCTGCCAAGCCTCGGTTTCCTTATCTGTAAAATGGAGGGAAAGACCACATGCAATTGCTGCCAAGTTTACTTAGGATCAAACAGGACAATATGGACCGAAGAGCGTCCATAACAGAAGTGAGCAGGTCTGCCAGGCTTTGCAGTTTCTCTGAGCAAGACCAGCCAGCATTGGTGTGGACCCCCAAACAGTATGTGCAGAAGACGCAGTCAAATGGCCTTGAAGGGCAGGCTTACCTTCTGAGAAACTTTTACACGTTTCCCAAAGCACAGGGAGTTCATCATTTAGACAACCTGTTGCTTCTACCCTTACTGCTTAAGACCACCCGGCACAAAGACAGCAGGGTCACTCAATGTCACCAGCAGAGGTATCCAGGGGAGGGCAGGGGTTGCATGGAGGGAAAGTCTTGAACTTTCTCTGCTGACCTTGCCCCTGGCTTCCAGGCCTTAGCCTTAGTTTCTCCAAATGTGTCAGTTGAGAGATGGACAGCCTTGAGGAGTGGAAGACCCCTAGGATACAATGAGTAGATGAATGCATGAATGTGTAGAGAGCATGACAGACACGGTGACCTGTGATAGGCTGAGGGTGGCTGTGGGAGCTCCCCAGACTGAGGAGGGTCTGTGATGCCTGGACAAACTCCTGGGCATGGGGAAACAGCAAGGGGGACACCACAGCAGAAGCTAGAGCAAGTGTGGGAGCGCAGACAGGACAAGTTTGCAGCAGGGGAGAACTGAGGAGCGACAAGGAGTGGACTTCCGGACTCCACGCCCTGCGAAGACAGAGGCGCGGGGTCGGGGATGACCACCCAGTCAGCCGCCTGCTCTCTGGCCAGGGTTCCGGGCCTCCCTCTCGCTCCGCCGGCCTCCGCAGCGCCGCCTGGCGGACACGCCACGCTCCATTTGGGCGTCAGCGGCCGCTGGCGGGCGCGCCTGGAATCCCACAGCAGTTCTGGAGAAAGGCGGAGAGGGCCGCGGGCACTGCTCACCTAGGAACATTTGTTCCCTAAGGGGGTTTGTACCTTGGCCTGGATCCCCTGCACATACTGGCACTCCTTCGTTACTAACCCCGCGTCCAGGGTCACTCAGCTCCGTCCAACACGTCGGGAACGATTTCTCCCCCAAGCCTCTGGCCCTCGAGTTCTAGAATTTTGCTCCTTCTGAGTAGATTCTGAGGAAAAGGGTCTCATTACAATTGCAAGGCGTTTTGGTTTTGATTTTTTGTTAATAAAATACCAAGAGGGGGCCTGAAGGCACGATCGTGCCCAGTTTATCGCCGTGCCCGTTCCAGACTTGTTATTCCAGGGTAGAGGAATTTCAAGGTCCTTCCCTGCCCCAGCAAGTCCCAAAGGGCAAGGTGTGATGCCCAAGGTTTCCAGGCAAAAGAAAGTGAAGCGTGTGTGTCCAAGTGGCCAGAGGTGTGTGACTGGTGCTTGTGAGAGGGTGAGCGGGGCCTGACTTTCACGTCCCAAGCCGTGGGCCCAGAGTGGGTCTGTGCTGCGCCGCTCCAACTCCTCGAACGACCTCCTCGAACGACCTCCCCTCCCATTTGGGGAGGAGGGTGTCTGTCCGAGACCCTGGGGGTGATAGGCCGCCTCACAGACCCGGGTTCTTCAGGAGCCAGGCCCAGCCTAGACTCTCTCGGCCAGAGAAACGTGGGGAGCCGGCCTGCGGCTCCTCGGACACCGCGGCCCGGGTTGTCCCCGGGCGCCAGCTCCTACTCGCCTAGTCGGGGCACGAGGGTCGGAGGTGCTGGAGGCTGCCCCACTCCCGAGAGGCAGCGGAGGAACCCGAGTCCCCACTAAGTCCCCGCCGGGGCGGCTTGGCGTGCCAACTGAGTAAAGACCCCGCACGAGTGAGGCTGACATAGGGAAGAGGGTGGACAATCTCTTAAGTCACCAACCCGGGAGCAAATGGCGGCGGGTAGCGCGCGGTGGTGGGCCCGAGGCCCGAAGCCCAGGGCGGACTCCGGGCGGCCGTGAGCCTCCGGTGGCAGCAGGGGGAGCTTGGCGCCGAGGGAGGCCGGTGACTCGGAGAACCCGGCCTGACACCCGGGCGAGCGGAGTTCGAGGTGCGCGTTCAGCGCGGCGACTCCGCGGTGCCGGGATCCCCAGAAGGAAGCGTCTGGAGCGCAGAGTCCCGCGGACTCCGGAGGGAGAGCGGGACCCAAACACCCCGAAGACCAGAGCTCGCGCCCAGGCCGGGGATGTGTGCCTGCGTGCGGAGTGTGTGTGTACAGTGGGGCGCCGGACCGTGGTCGGAGGGCTGGAGGGAGCTGGGCCTCGGAACCCTCCTTAAAAAAATTAGGGCTCTTCTCTGCACCCACTGGTGCTTCAAGCCCGTCAGTCCGCCGCTCAAGTTGGGGAGAAGAGAGCGGGGCGCATCCAGGGTCCCGCCGCGCTTTGCCGGGCAGGGTTCGCCGCCTGGAGCGCACGCGGTGCCCACCTGGTGGGCCCAGCGAGGCCGACAATGGGCGCTGGGACCCCTGGCCGAGCCGAGTTCGAAGGGGCTCTCGGGCCAGAGGTCCCAAGCGCTCTAGGGCGGCCCAGACTGGGACCGTGCTCGGGCGGCAGAGAATCACCAAGCGGAAGAGCAGCGGTGGCGCCGGCCTGCCGCGGGCTGCGGCTCCGCGGAGAGGGAGCAGCCCTGGAGGAGGTGATTGGAGAGGTCGGTTAGCAGCCACCTCTGGCCCTCGGCAGCCAGAAGAAGAAAAGGAGAGCGGACTCCCTCCCCTCTGAGGGACGGGAGGGTTCCTTGCGCTCCCCTAAGGCCTGGGAAACAGGTTCCCCAGAGCCCTCCGGGCCCTCCGTCTGTCCCCGCTACCCGGCCGAGACAGAGAAAGCTTGGAAAGCGAAGAGCGACACTTTGAGCACCCGCCGAGGCCTGCCGGGCGAGTCCTGGCCTGCGCCGTTCTTTGCACAAAACGAAACCCAAACTCCAAAAAATCTCGAGAAAGAATTTTTTTAACCTCCTTTTTTTTTTTTTCTTTCACTTTTAACAAGCCGGCTACTGGGGGGAAAATTAAAGACGACTTGAGCGATAGCTAAGGGCACTATCTTTTCAAATTGTACAATTTCCTCTTTAAAAATATTTTCCCCAAGGTCAACCCCAAGACTGGTCAGTCCTTCCGAAGCAAGGCTTCGGGAAGAGTCTTGAAAATCACAACAAAACAATCGGAAATGCGGCCACGGTTCTGGGAAGGAGTGACCAGGAGACTAGGGAGCCCACTGCAGCCAGAACTGCCAGACTCTTCTCTTTAACCAAAATAATAATTATAATAAAAGATAAGAAGTAGAAGTAAAACCTTTTAATACATCAAATATACGGAATTTTAATCTTTAAAGCGATACATTGTCTATTATTTTAGTACATGACGTAAACCTTACTTGTCCCCTTCTCAGCGGGTGGACTTAAAAATTAAAAATAGTTAAGTGTTCCTTTTAAAGAACAAAATAAGGCAAATGAGGTTTTGGAATAGAATTGTTTTTCCTTTTTTTTTTTTTGTTTTCTTCCAGAATACATACAAAAAAATACCCATTCTCTTTCGATGGTATACACCTTAAAAATAATTGCAATTTGAAATCAGAGTTGACAAATTGTGACTTGTTTTGTTTTGTTTTTTTCATTTTTTGTAACAAACATGCATGTAAATTTGTTTCAATCAGACATTAAATAAGAACGTACAATACAATCATAGCAATTTTAAAGTAACATTAAAGAGAAGACCTCTAGTTCTGTGGTGGTTTTGTATTTATTTATAATCTACAAGGGACGGGAGGGTTTGTTTTCCACATTTTACCCTCAAGTTTAAATTTTTCCCCTCCTTTTTTTTTTTTTTTTTTTTTTTTTTTTTTAAACCTACGGAGCTCAAACTAAATAATGCACTTTTGAACCACGGGTCCGCTTGGAGCTAACATAAATAAATACCAGTGTCCACCGATGCAGTCCTCAGATGAACACCTCAATTATTTTTTCCTTCTTTTTTTTTCTATAAAAAGTCAAATGATATTTTTTCAACTTTTATAAAGTTTGGGTGGGCAGGTGAGAGGTGGGGGAAAGAGGAGTTTCCCACCGGGTCTCGGTCGCTGTTTCGGGTAGATAGGTATGGTATATATATATTTCTTTCTTTCCTGGCCCGGGCCTTCCCCACGCGCGGGTGACAGTAACCTCTGCCCTGTTTCCGCCCCTCCCTCGGCTCCTCCCCTCCCCCTAGCTCCTTTCTCGCCCTTACTAGCCCGCCGGAGCACCCTCACTGATACCCCAGCGCGGAGGCCGTGGTCAGTCTCTGTCCGTAGAGGGCGTAGGGGGAGTAGTAGGGTCCGGTGGCTGCAGGCACGGGCACGGGAGCTCCGGGCGTGGGGAGCGGGCTCTTGGAGTAGGGGTGGTAGCGGCTGCTGAGTCCCAGGGCATGATGGGGGCTACGCAGCGCCAGCGTCCCGGGGCTGCCCGGAGCGCCCGACGTGGGGATGTGCATGTGGCAAGCCATGGCGGCCGCTGCTGCGCTGGCCAGAGACGACGAGCTGGGGTAACCCGACAGCAGTTTGTCTGTCCCGGGGAAGGCCGTATGGGTCCGCAAGTGGCTCAGAAGCTCTTCGGACGTGGCGAAGCGCTTGTCGCAAGGCCCGTTGGCCGACACCCAGTTGCAGATGTGGGGTAGCGGGTCGTTAGGGAGCATGAAGCCATAGGGGTAGAGGGGGTGGCCGGCCAGGGAGGGTGGTGTGGCGCCGGCGGCGGCCGCGGCCGTGAGTGATGAGTGCACGCCGTGCAGCGGATGCGTGGGGTACACCAGCGGGTATCCGGATTTGAGGGCCGCGGCCGCAGCGGCTGGGTCGTGCGCGCAAGAAGCGCTGGCTGCCGCCGCCCCTGCCAGGTGGCTGGCACAGTGGTAGCTGAGGCAGTACGGGTCCCGGCACAAACTGGCTGTCATCACGGACGGCGGCGACGCCCCGGCCAAGGGGCTGGAGCCGGCAGGCTTACTGCAGCCCAGTGAACCCGCTGCGGCCGCCGCCAGCTGCGCCCCCACCAGGCTGCCGGGCTTGGTGGGGTCGAGCGCAACGCCGTGTGGCAGAAACTGGGGCGGGTAACCGGCGTAGGCCCCAGCCAGGCTGCCTGGGTAGGTCATGCCCGCGGGAGGCAGAGGGAACACTGTCTGGCCCGGTTTGTAGGGCGATACCGGAGCCACCAGCCCAGAACCCAGCACCGAGGAGGAGGTGGGCGCGCTGGGGCCCGAGCCGGAGCCTGAGCCTGATGAGCCTCCGCAGTCTGAGCCAAGAGCCTTGCCCCCGGGGCCCCCATCTGGGTGCTGGTTCACGTCCACATTAATCCCGCCGCCGCAGCTAATCCGGCCGTGCGCCAACCCCGTGGGTCCCCCTTCAGCCGAGACGCCCCCGGAGCCCTTGCTGCCGCCGCCGCCACCCGCGTCGGAGTCCTTCTTGTCGTCTTTGCCCTCCGGGCCGCCCCCGGCCGAAGGCAGCAGGCCTCCCGGTGAGCAGGCCGAGGCGCTGGAGCTTGGGCTGCCTGTCCTGGGCGTGAATGGCTGGCAGGTGGCGCTCGGTACCCGGAATCCGGACTTCTCCGCCGAAACCCCCCCGCCGCCGCCGCCGCCGCCGCCGCCGCCGCCGCCGCCGCCGCCGCCACCTCCGCCGCCGCCACCTCCCGGCTCCTTCTTATCCGAGCCAGGTTTGGAGTACGGCTTGAAACTCGACTTGTCCTCTACGCCGATGTCGCTCAACTTGAGAGGGCCCGACTTGGTGTCCTTGTCGCCCCCCGCGGCGCCACCGGCACCGCCCGCGCCACCCCCATTGGAAGCGACCGAGGAGAGTTTGGAGGATGGCGAGGGGTCGGGCTTCCCGATCTGCGAGCATGTTTGCGCTAACAGCGCTAGCGGGCTCTTCTTGGCATCAAGCTGTAGGGTCAGACGTTGGGAGGGGGTACAAAGAGAAGGGAGAGAAACCCTTTAGAATTGTGGCTTCTAGGGTTCAGATGACCGTCCGCAACCGCCCCGCGAAGATCCTCCCAGCCCCGAGTTGCTTATCTAAGCAGCACCACACACACACACACACACACACACACACACACACACGCGAGAGCCCTTGAGAAAGGAAGCAGACACCCCCGCCCCACCCCCAATCAGAATCTTTCCTCCGCTGCTAAGCGCTAACTGGATTAAGAAGAGAAAAAGCAACAACAAAAAACAAAAACTCAGAAAATGTTTTGGTTTCTGGCTCCTAGATCCAGAGCTCTCCCCCCCACCCCCCATTTCTTCAGAGAAAGGACTTGGGTGGTTGGAGCCCTAAAGACTGAATACAAATGCCTGTTTCTGTTTCTGGGGAAACTGGAGAATTGCAATTTGGGAACCGTATTTCCTATTCCAGGCCGAGAGTGAGGGTACCTGGGTCCGGGTAGAGGCTTTAATACCAATGGGAGAAACAAGTTTTGACTTCCTTGTGCCCTGGCATTCACACCCTATACCCCCAACCCCCGCCGCCCCTTTCTGCCCTTGTTTTAAGGTAAAGGATCACTAGTCTCCCCCAATCCTGCAGCTGAATTGCTCCGATCACCGATCCAACCCCCAAAGCCCGAGAGAAGGAAGTCCCGCGCGGCCGAAAACAGGTAGTGGTCCCAGTTTCATCCTGGGAGAGGGTCCTTACCTCGATGGGGCTGACGGGAGTGGAAGGCAGGGGTTGCAGGTACTCGGGATGCAAAATGTGGCCAGTCCTTGCAGTCAGCATCTTCAGCACCTTGATGGGCAGGCGGTTAGCCTGGCGGAGGGGATCTGAGGGGGGCACGGCGTGCACAAAAGGCTTGGTGCTGCCGGCCGGGGACGAGCCTGGGCCGGGGCCGGGGCCGGAGCTATTTCCAGAGAGCGCGCTGGTCCAGGCAGGGTCCGCACTGCCGCCGCCGCCGTGCTTACTGCTTCTTAGGGCAGAAAGCGAGGGCGCTGTGCTCATGACCCACCCGCGCGCATGGGAGCAGCGGGGGGAGGGCTCCGAGGCGCGGGGCGGGCTCGGGGCTGCGCGCTCGCCCGAGGAGCTGGAGCAGCAAGAGGAGGAGGAGCTGGCACGGCGGCCACCGGCGCCCAGCGCGCCTTCTCGGCGCCAGCAACCAGAAGCGAATAATCCTGGGTGGCCGGTGAAGGAGCCGTGGCCGAGCGGGAGGAGCCGGCCTGACTACGGCAGCGCCCGGTGGCTCGCGATGTCCGCCTTGGGCTGCGCCCCTGCGCTGCGCACTCACTGCCCGCCGCCGGCGCTGCGCTCTGCGATGTGAGCCGCAGCAAGTCCAGCCCCGGCTCTGGCGAGGAAACTCACTTCAAAAGCAGCTGCAGCGAGGGGGAGATTAAAGCCTTTGCCGCCTTCCAATCAAATGGGAGCCCGAGGTGATTGGAGGGTCAAGGGGATGTGACGCGTCCCGCGCCGCCGCCGCCGCCGCCCGGACTCTCAGCGCCGGTTTTAATGGGCAGTTCCCTCTTTGCCACCCCCCCTTCGCGTCCCCTCCCTCGATTTCGCGTGGAGGACGAACTGGACATTTATTCTACGTTTACTCTCTGCCGCCTCCCTCCTTTTTCCTCCCTATCAACCTTTTTCCCTAGCTCGAAAATAAAATGAAACCTTTTGTAGGAGGGGGTGTGTGTGTGAGAGAGAGCGAGAGAGCGAGAGCGAGAGCGAGAGAGCGAGCGAGAGAGAGAGAGATTGGAGGGATATCCTGGAGGCCCACCGGTGGGCGTCTGGACGAAGCAGACTGGTCAAAGGTGCACAGGGGTTCCGCACACCAAGTATGCTCTTCTTAGTCATTAAAAGCTGTCACGGCGGGGTCTCCAGGGTAAGAAAATGTGGGAAGCGGGTACTGGAGGAAGTCCGCCCGCCCGCTTTGATTTCCCGAGATTTGGCAGCGGAGAAACCAGAAGCTAGGTGGGCAGCGCTGGCGGTGGCGGCTCAGCTCTGAGAAGCGCGCGGGTCTCTCCGCCCTTCTTGGCCACGTGACACCCGGGGACGCGCAGATTGGGGCAGGAGCCGGGGTCACATGTTTCCTCTGTTTCACACTCGCCCCCCCCTTCCTCATTCTTACTCTCCCCTGCCACTCTCTCTTCTCTCCCCCACCCCGATTTCTTTGGGCTTCTCCACCCCTCCATCAATTGTCAATGTTCCTCGACCGCAATCAATCAGTTATTTGTCAGCTCTTGTCAATCCGCCCGTGATTTATGTCAGCTTTTGTTGCTGATTACAAGGCGGGTGCAACTTGAAGGGGAAAAGAGAGGGGGAGAGAGACTGAGAGGAAGGAAGAGACCGCGGGGGAACCGGAGGAGAGGGTTACTGGAGCAACCTCCTGGGATGGGAGGTGTTTGTGTGTGCGGGAGGAAGGGGTCTGTACTAAAAGAATGAGAGAGGAAAGAGGCGCTCAGAGTCAGGAAAATGAATTGTGAGAGTAAAGTGCGCAGGTGCGCCCCAGGTCGCCGAAAGGGGAGCGCAGACTTGGGGTGTGCGCCTCGTCCCCTTTGAGACACACTTTCACCTTTGGGGATTTGAGTCCTTTGGGGCCGCAGAGTTTGGAGTATCTCTGGGTACCGGAGACCCGGAGCTATGACATCTAACACCGGAGATTTTTTTTTCCCCTCCGGGATAGTCCCTCGGGGTCGTGTAGCGTGCGGATGTCAGGTTGCCATGCTGCCGCGGACCCCACCTTCCCTAGTGTCCCAACCTCAAACTCGGAGACTTTTAAAAGCACCATCACAACGTTAATCTTGAGTTTTGGAGGTCACTGGTGGGGCACCTCCGTCCCAATTTATGGATCCCTTTCGGATCGTAGCTAGGACAGAGACTTTGAAGGAGGCCTGGACGGGTATGTGCGGGAAATATGTCTCAGTCCCACTCAGTTTCTCTCAATTCTTCCCCATCCCGCGCCTTCACCGCCGGCTGAGAAGCTTGGGTTACTCCGGCTGCTCGCTCCCGTTTATTGGAACTCGAGAGCTAGGACTGACCTGCGCTGGGAGAGCTCTGGGAAGGAACAAGGGAGGGAGGGAGGGAGAGGGCGGCTGCCTGTGGGAACACCGGCTCTTCCAGGGAAGCGGAGCGGGACTGCCGCGTTCCCCTCGATTTGCACCGTCACTCGGGCTGTTTGAAAGGAAGAGGGGAGGCGCTGTGCGAGGCTCCGTGTACCCGGATCCGGGTGCACAAATAAATCTGTATGCTTGTGCCGCTATGTGAGTTCTCAGGGTTTTGGTAGCGTCGGGAGTGAGTTCGAGGGCCCCCTCCAGAAACTCACAGAAACTGGAAGAGGGGCAAAGGGAGGACACGTCCTCACCCTAGAAAGGATTTGGAAGACTTTGAATTTCCCCTCCCCCACTTTTCCTCCCCGGCTCTTTTGTTGTCAAGTCCTTTTGATAAATGGTGGGGCTGGGAGCGCTTAGGAGCCAGGAGCTAGTCTGCACCCGCGCGGGAGGCTGGGGGGCCGGATCCGGAGACCTGGTTTTCACTGGTGCTTACCCGGAGCCGAGATGGGTATGCGCTTGGGATCTGGGGTTGCCCTCTGCGCTTTCGCCTTCTCCTCACTCGCCACCCCATTCCCCTCTCCCCCACTGTTGTCTCTGTCTCCCACTCCGCGTAGGTACCGAGAACCTTCCGGGGTGAGTTTTAGAATTTTCTCAGAGGCATTCTTCTTCTGCATTTTAATATCATCCCTTGATTCTTTAGGTTGGTAAACTTCTTGAGCAGGTAACTTGACTAACGATAATTTGAAGAGAGAACGGGAGTGTGAGGCAATATGTATTTGGGACTGCTGTTTGTGTGTGCGTGTAAAAACACTCCTACATCCAAGGGGTTTGTCTCTGTGTGACAACTAAGGAAAGTGCGGCCAGGAGACGATGGTGAGGCCACACGAGAGGTTGTGAAGGTTGTCTAAGATCTTCCGGATGCTCGTTTCTGAGGGCCGGATAGTCCTAAGTTGTCTGCAGGGCAGCGTGTCTGTATGGCCGCTTGTATCCTGCGGGGGTGTGTTAATGTGTGTGTCATATAGCGCGTGGCTCTTGTGATGTCAGCCTGGATCTCAGAGCTCTTGCTCCGTGAGTCCAGCAGTGGATCCCAAGTGTCCGCAGTCTTCCCACAAGACCCAGTCATTAAACGCTGGGGGCAGCGGCCAGAAATGGAGGTGACCGAGGGCATCTATTGCCACCACAATTCCCCGGTCTCCAGGCTTAGATCACCCGCTCTTCTGTATTCTAGCAGCTTTCATTTTACACAGGGTGACTCAGGGAGTGTAGTCTGAGCACCGAAGGCCTGGGGGAACTGTAGAGTGGCCCCCAAGTCCCCTGGAATGGGCGTGCCCTGGTGGGGCCTCTTACGCTGGTGGGCCTGCGCTGGGAGGCGCGCGCGCGTGCGCGCGCGAGTCGTCGTCCGCGTGCACCGGCTCTTCTCAAACCCAACTCCGAAGGTCCGAGGCGCCTAGGGACCTGTGCGCGCCCGGCTTTCCGGAGGCGCCGGCATTCGAGCTCACGCGCCGAGGCCAAATCCCCCAAGGCCGCGGAGGCTATGAGGATGGGGAGTTATTAATTACTGCACACTAGGCCGAATGCCTCCAACCCCCCAGCGGCGGTTGGCGTGGATGTCCTGCGGATTTTATTTGCACACAATGGAAATAATTTGTTTTCTCTAAAAAAGGAGTGGGCATGGCAGATATTTGAGGAGGGGTTGGGAGGAGAAGGAAGGGGAGTGAGCTGAGGAAAAAAGTTTGAAAATGCCTTGAACTATTCACTGTCGAGATGGCTAATCAGTATTGAGGCCGGAGGGCAGGCGGGCCGCCTTTCACCGCCGCTTCCCTTTCATCTGGGCTCGGTGGAGGCGCTCAATTAAAAGCCTATCAGTTTGTAAGTAAATCAACGCCTATCAGAGTTGTCACATCAAACAAAACGATTATTATTGCAGCCCGCCTCCCCTATTAATCTCCCTCGAAGATAATCCGCCTGACAGGTCAGGCCCGGCGAGCTGGAAAGCCTGGCCCAGAGCACCCAAACAGTCCCGGACTGGCGCGCGCCCCTGGGGGCCTCCCCACTCGGGTCCCGCCCCTCCCTGTGGTCCCCCGGGAGGGGGGCGTGGAGAGAGACTTCGAGGAGGCCGCTGGACCCAGACCCGCCCCCTTAGAGGGAGGACGGTCTAGATTCGCTGGGCTAGTGGGGGACGGTCCCGGGCAGCCCTCGTCTCTTCTCCCGCCGCAGAGAAACTGGCTTGCTGGAGCTTGGTCTGGCCTGGTCTGGGTGTCTCGACACGGCCAGCACTCTGCTTTCCTCCCTTCTTAATTTTCCCTCTCTCTTCTTTTTTGTGTCCTCTTTCACTCCTTCCTTGGTTACCTAATAAGTTTCGCCCCCACTCCTCCGCCTCCTTTTCCCTTCCTCTTTTCATAGTTGCCCAGGAATATTTTCCTCTTCCATCTTCTCGGCAAACCGTTTACACCACTTGGGCGCAGCCACACTCGCTGAAACAGCATTCTCAGGGCCCGGGTTACTTCTCTGCGTCTGGGCCTCAGGAATGTGTGCAATTCCCAGGAACTCATAGCAAAGTCCTTCCTAATTTTTCTCCAAGTTGGCGCTCTCAGAGATTGTTTAAGGGTTGGGTGCTATTTGGAGGGGTGAGGAAAAAAAAAAGAGAGACCAGAGTATTGAGAGATGAGTGGACAGTTGCAAACACCTTATTCTGGAATTGCTATTTGGTGTTGGGATTTTATAGCTGGAATGTCTCTGATGGCGTTGCTCCAGTCTTTGCAAAGATGCGGGGGAAAACTCGTCGGGCATCTGGGCTGCAATACTGAGTAAGTGAGGTGGTACCAAATACGTCTTAAGTACACCCAGATAACTGCTTCTACCGCCTCAGACTGGCACTAGGTGGGCCGGGTGTGGCCAGTATTCCAGACAAGTGAGAAACTGTGACCTTCAGGTGGCCTTGGGCTTCGGGCTTTGGGACATCCTGGAAGTGAGCGCGACCTGCCCTTTTCCAAACTCTGCCTCCAAACTGATAGGCCCAAGTGGCCCCTGCAGAGTCGGGTGAAGGCCGAATTGAGAGGTGGTTGAAGTGTCTGAGGAGGTAGGGCTGCCAGCGGGACTCCAGGCCTTCTTACCCTAAGGGCCAGGTTCAGCACCCTAAGATTTCTCTCTGCTACTGTACCCCCAGAGAACCCCCAAGGCAAGGCAGTGTTGGACGTCCAGGCTGAGCCTCTCCCAGCTGCCACGCCTGGGTCTGAGGCTGTGGATATCGAATGGATTTCATCTCAGTGTGCTCGGGGCCCAGAGCTGCAAGACCTTTAGCCTCCAACCCTATTGTTGCGTATTTTCCACAGCCAACCTGGTAGGTATATTTATTTCCAAACCCAGAAATATGGTATCGATGTAGCGGCCCAGTTATCTGCGAACTTGCTTTTCCTAAATGGATTTATTTCACTTCTGCCACACTGAGGATATTTAAAGAGGTACATGCACCATACCCCTCAACGATTCAGAACTCACTGTGGCTAGGTAGGTATTTGGACATAAGTGCTATCTTGAGCGCAGATTACACCCAAGCAGGGGCTGTAAAGACACTTGTAGAATTTTTCCAACTTAACTGTATGTGCACACCAAGAATTTAATAATATTTTATATCTGTCTGTAGATCTAAATATTCAGGTTATGTTGCATGCCCTTGAAGCCGGAAGCGATCTTCCGCTCACATTGGACGTGGAGCTGTTTCTATAATTTTCATTTCCCTGCACTTACACATGAATCTCGATCTAATAAATTCAACCTTGTCATTTTTTAGAATCGATGGGATTTCTCTGGCTGAGCTTTGCGCTGCCTGTATCAGAATAAATTCAGCTCACAGGCACCCGACAGGAAACGGCTTCCAGCTCTCCTGTATGCAGACGCATCCGCCCAGCGCAGGACGCAAGTGGCTCCTGGTGCTGGAGTGGCTCAAGGTCCGACCTCAGAAGGGCTAGCACTATCAGTGCCCTCAAGCCGAGAAGCTCCGGGTTGCCTGAAATACCACTCCTGGTACTTCGGTAACCTGCCGGGCAGAGTCCGCCCGCAGCGAAAACTGAAAGCAAATTTCGCAGCCGAAGAAGCCCGAACTTTCTTCAAGTCTGCAGCAGAGCTTCGGTGGCGGTTTGAGGATATCACGCTAGTGTGTGCGTGCGCAAGGTGGAGCGGTGGGCGAAGAGGGCACCGGACGGCCGAATCTGGCCCGGGGCGAAAGTCTAGGGAAGGTGCTCTCCCTTATTTCTCTCCACCTCCTCGGTTCCTGTGCATAAAAATAATTTTCAAGGTGCCATGAACACCTACTATGTTTGTGTGGATCGCACCAAGGAGGAGATGACTTTGTAAAAGTTACAGAAAGAGCTCTGTCCCAAAGCTTCTGCCCAGCGGGGCTCAAAAAAGCTTGGGACTAGTTCACCTTCCTCGGAACGCAATGGCCAAAAATTGACCTGAGGATCCCTCTATCAGTCTTCTTTCCTCCAACCCGCGCGTAAAATCAGCTCTAGCCGCCTCCACTCTAAAGTTCCTGGAGCGCTGCCGCGGTGAACTAGCGAGGCGGGGACTCAGACCCGCAACGCCGTTTTTGGCGCATCCAGTCCCAACACTAAGAAGTTTGCGCCGTGAGAAGACGAGTGTGGTTCCTGCTCCTGCTTGGCTGCCCAGACCATCACTGCCGACCTCTCAATTCCCGACAGCGGGGCCCCTGGGAGCCGCAGTCTTGAGGGGTCTGGCCAGGGTGCAAAGTGCGCGCGCCGGCCCGCGCAGGTTTGGGGGCGGACGCCGATCTCTCCGCGGGGCCTGTCGCCGGGCAGGCCGCGGCGGGTGAGTGATGAGGGCAGAGAAGGGCGCCCATAAATCGCGGGTGTCAGGGCGAAAAACTCTCTTTATTGTCTGCGTGATGGATGGGCCCGGGGACGAGACACCAAATACTTCGTATCGCCTTTAAATGGGAACACATTTTCTGCGGCCATAATTCATGTTTTTTAAATAGAAAGTTTGAAATGTTGCCTATATTTCACCGGCCCTGACATATTTATGAATCGCTCCCTGCATGCAAATATCATTATTTAAAGCGCCAGGGAGAGCTCCGGGGAGGGGAGGAGGCGCGGCCCCAGGGGTGTGGGGGTGGTGAGCCGGGGAAATACTGACCGCGAGGGGGCTTCTCCCTAAAGTGCGGACTTTGTGGCGTGGGGAGCGGGGGTCGGGGGAAGCCGCATCCGGAAGCCGGGAGCTCGCTGGCCTCCCCTCCGGTGTCGGATCCCTCACAGCCGCTCCGAGAAGTTTGCGCGGCTTGAGGCCGAGGACAGGATCCCGGCCCCAGCCGAAAGCCTAGGTGGCATTTCGTGTCCGTTTCCGGGGCCCTGTTCCGAGCCGAAGCCACCTTTTCCAAGAAGGAAGTAAAAAAACATAAAAATAAAAAAGAATTTAACAAACGCAAATAATAACAATCCAACATGTTTCGTGTTCTTTGCATTGCATCGACTTTATTCATTTTCATTCTGCAAATCTGAGATTGTGTGCGCCCGGACAGGGGTACTCGTCAGACCCCAGTCACCGCGGGTAGTGGGTGGGGGATAACCCACCCCTGCTTCACCCAGGATCGCCCCCACCCAACCGGCTCATCACCTCCAGGCACAACGGAGCCTGCGCAAGACGCCGGGACACAAATAACCCGGCCCCCAAGCTTTGGGGGGCTTCAGTCCGCCCCCTCTGACTCCTCGGAGCACTGCAGCGGTTCTGGGGCCCGCGACCGCCCTTCCCGAGCTCCTGAGCGGATAAAATTGCTTTGGTACACAAAGCCGGGCACCTGCTGTCAGTCTCTCCCCAGCCTGTCCAGAGCGGGAGACGCCCACACCTGCTCCCTCACTAGCCCAGTCATTACCTGTGCAGTCCCCCGCACTGGAAGCCCAGGAATGGAAGGGAGGGCGGGGGAGTGGGAGAGACAGTGCACCGCCCGAGACAGCCCGATAACGCAGACACTGGGACTCCTCTTCGGACTTGGCGTTGGGGTTCTGGCGGAACTCGCTTTTGGAACCGAATTGTGCAGAGGAGAGCAGGCCGGGAGAAGAGCTAGGGGAACCGGTCTTCGATGGAGGGGCGGGCCCGTCGGCACTTCCGCTGGGGGCGGGGCCGCGGACTGCCGTACCCGCCCCGCCCCCCGCCGCGCCGGCCCCTCCCCTGACTTGCCCGGCTCCGCCCCCGCAGGCTAGACCGCAAAACCCAATGGCGGCCCAGCGCACTTGCACGGCTTTTCGCGGAAGGGCGATGGGCAGCCTCCTTTTCTCCTCTAGGGGTTTTTTTCTTAGAATTTTTAAATCACGGGACCACAGGCACATGCACATTAGCAACGTCGACCCAAATTTGCACTTGGGACTGTCAAACTTTGGCCTTTCGGTAGTCCTGAGACCTGCCTGGTCCTGGACTGGGGCTTCTCAGTCATTCTCTGGGATCTCACCAGTCCTCCCCTCGGATAGCAGGGCAGACATGTCCACGCTCACAGGGTCCTCTGGTCTTTCAGGATGGACACAAACAAAAACTAACATTTTCTGAGCACGTTTGCCTGATTCTTTCTCCAAACAGAAATTACATTCTCACAGCAAGTCTCCAAGGTAGGTACAAGAAATGCACAGTTTTCTGGATAAGAAATCAAGGCACGGAGAACAGAAATCGGTCTTGCTTTACTTCCATCCCATCTATGTCTTCAGTCCTCCTTCACTTCAGCTTTTCAGCATCCTAACCCGTCATTCCTGGGGTATCTTGCCTGACTTTTACTTACCTTCTAGGAAAGTATCCAACCAGCCTAGCCTGTTAATCACTTCCACTTGCCGCTGAAGCCAGTGCCAAGCCGGAGGGGCATCTGTACAGAAGAGGAAAAAGAATAAATAGGATGGGTTCAGCTCAGCCGGTGGGCAGCTCTGGGCCTGATCGGGAAAACCTGGCCAATGAGCTTCACTGTTGTTTCCCTGCAGCCCCCATCGAAGCCAGAGGGATCTTTAAAAACAAGCAAACCAGACCATGCTTCTCTTCTGCTTAAAAGCCTCTGGGTTCTTAGTTCTTAGGGTAGTTAAACTCATGACTGGCAGGTCTGTGGGGCTTGATTTGCCTCTGCACTCAGGCCTTTCTGCCTTTATCACCTACTGCCTCTGATCACTGGCTATCAGTGGCTGCTTTTTGGTGACTCAAATGTGCCATGCTACTTCCCAACTCAGGACCTTACTAATGTGTTTCCCTTGGCCTGGAATGACCCTCTGTCTTCCTCTTCTCCTAACTCACTGCTCCTTTTCCTTTGGGTTTCAGCTTACACACCATTTTCCTGCACCCTCCCACCTGGTACTGCCTGGGTTAAGGTTCTCACAACCTTCTCTCCCAGCAGTCACCACACTGGGGATTTGTAGGGGAGAGTCTATCCCCTTTACTGAATGGTAGTGCCAGGGAGCACAGACTGGAGCTATTCCTTCAAGAAATGAAGAAAGGAGAATGTATAGGTACCATCAACTATGCTGACCAAATTTGTGATAACTCTGAGGTTCACTGCATCTTTGGAGACCACCAGTAAGTACTCTCAGTGCACTTACATCCTAGAATGTTTGCAACTTAATAAGGGACATAACACAAATCTCATGAAAAAGTAATGGTTAGTTTGAATCTCTGTATTATGAATGTCAGATAAGGAAATGCTGGAAGAGCATGGAATATCTATGATTTTACAGTCATTTATTTTGGTTTAATAAGTACAAGATGTGCTGGTTACACAATTGAACAGAATAGCACCCCTCCCCATGACCACTCATCCCAACATTTAGGCCTGCATGTCCCAAGGCTCTAGCCTGGGCCCACTTCTTTTCCTCACTTCACATAGTTTTGATATTGTAGTTCTCTTCTTTATTAGCATATGACTTAGCTGCTCCTACAAGAACCTTTCAATTGCTTCATCTTGCTTCCATCTTCAGCCTCCATTGCATTGAATCCATGATACATTGTTCCCCTTCCAGGTTGATTTTCTTGACCACATCATTCACTTGCCCCCCCAAATCTTCACTCTGTCCCCATTATTCACATCTAACATCCAACTCTTCAAAATTTAGTTCCAAGCTATTGTAGAATAGCTCAAAGTTGCATTCCAAAATTATAAAAGAAACATGCTCACTTATTTCAGAGCAAAGATATAAAGTAAAACAGGGTGCTCTTATTCACCCCTCATTTCCTACCCAGTCTCCTGAGTGTTGATAACCTGTGTTAATAGCCTGGGGTATAACTTCTCTCCCTTTCTACATACTCACCATACGCATGTAAACTACACTCATATATATGGGGTTATTTATGGTGTTGATTGCCTATACAAAAGTGATTATATTAGACTTCTCTGTAACATGCTAATTCTTTCTGGATAACTGGGTCTTTAGATATAGAGCTAATTTATCTATTTTTTGAAGCTACATCATATTCCATAGTATGGATATACCCTGCATGTTCCACCATTGGCCCATTGATGGTTACTATCAGGTTTTTAAATCACTAGCAATATTTCTGTGTATTTTTACAGTAATTTTATTTCCATGGCTAGATGATCAAAATGGCAGCTATCTACACTCTAGTTAAATCTAATTTTTTTGTTCTCCCTATTTACCCTGTGTTTTTACACTTTTCTGCCTCCTTTCTCTATAAGTCTCCTGTCCCCCATGCTTGTGTCTTGCAATGCTTAAATCAAATACCAGATAGAGATATGCCATATAATTTCCACCTCTCTTCTCTGTAATGTTGTAGCAATGTACCAGGCTTAGGCAGTGGATCGAGATTGGCAGGACAACCACGGCAATCCTGTTTTCATCTTTCCCAGTCATCTCTGCAGTTAGGCATAGCCATGTGATCATGGGGCAGATGAGACACAAACAGAAGTAAGGAGTCAGCCAAGCAGGAAGGGGGATATTAGGAAATACTTTTGTTTTCCTGATCAAAAGAGATAACGCAGGTATGCTGACTCTTCTTTCTCCTCTTTCTTCCTCCTTCCTTTAACATGTTTGGATAGATTATCTAGTGTTGTAGCAGCCATTTTGTGACCACGAGGAAAAGTTTAAGAGAATAGCATTAAGAGACTTAGTCCTAACATCACTGGGATACCGAGTCATCTCCAGCAATCACCCACTTGAAAAACTTTTATTATATAGTAAGTCTTCACTTAATGTCAATAGTTTCTTGGAAACAGTGATTTAAGCAAAACAATGTATAATAAAACTGGGTCCTTGAATAATTCCTTTTCTTTTCACTATAGGCTAGGATTTCCCCGCTTCATCAATGTTAGAATGAAATGATGTTATTTGAAGACCTGTTATATTAGAAAAATAAAATTCCTTTTTGTTTAAGT
This sequence comes from Solenodon paradoxus, assembly GCA_004363575.1. Lineage (NCBI taxonomy): Eukaryota > Metazoa > Chordata > Mammalia > Eulipotyphla > Solenodontidae > Solenodon > Solenodon paradoxus. The sequence goes on along the minus strand of RJWH01000183.1, from coordinate 623,887 downwards.
CATTTTAAATGGGGATTTTCATCAATGCAGTCAAACATATACTTTATCTGTACCCTCTGGTAAATCTTACAGTGGTCTAAAACAGTTTTAGAAACGATTTAGAGACTTGCTTTCAAGTATAGTTTTTGAACTAGACTCTGAAGCAAGGGAATGTTCTTGAAGGATGGCTTTGGTATTTTAGAATATTCAAAAGTCCCTTGGAGTCAAGTCTGGTCATAACCCTCGGTTTTCCTATAAGCTAGTGAATAGTGGACATGGGCTTTGTCTGTCTAGCATCTAAATTCCCTTCCTGTTTGTTCTAGTGCAAGGCCTGCTTCCAACTACAGAAGCTAAAAGGATCACATTCTCTTCTCTCTACCTCTGACAGTTCAGGCTCCACCACAGGGATCATTGACTCTTGAGGGGTGAGTAAAGAATTAGAGTAGGTTGGAAGACTCTCAGTAGCAGCATCGAGCCCAGTGCAATGTTATTGGCTGTCCAGGAGAGGTAGAATGAAAAGGACAGTTTCTGCCAAGTCCACTGTGATAACAGCAGCCACAAAGCAGCATAGTGTTGTGCTGTATGACCAACTACATCCTCCATTCCTTCAGCTACTCATGGTTCCTGTTCATTCACCTAGTCTGGGTCTCCAATCATCTTACTGGTTCTCGAACTTTCTGATAGCTTTCTGATAGAATCCTTTACGGCTTGAATTAGGTACAGCCAGTTCTCAGCACTCAAAATCAAGACTATCAGTTGATTTGCCATAGTTCATCTCTTCGGGTGGCTTCTAACCAGGTCTGATGGTGATCAGTACTGAATTGGACCTGAGGGCTCCTATGGTGGCTACTGGTGGGACCCCAGCATCAAGCAATCTGGCTGATTACCTCCAACCCAGTCAGGTAATTTCTACAGAAAAACTGGTAAATTCAATACAGAGAATTAGTTATACCAGAATGGAGTGAGAGAACATACTTAATATTAAGATGATTTTTTTGAAAGTTTACCATGTCTTGAACACTATTCTACCTTATTTACTATTACCTTATTTACCTCTTACCAAAGTCCAGTGAGAAAAGAATGATTATACCCATCTGACTTGAGAATGTACAAGATTTCTCTCTCTTCTAGGTTTCTCTCCCACAAGCCTTGGTGGCATTCAATATGTCTGATTAAAGTTTCTAAGGCATCAAAAGACACTGTCAAGATCAACCACCTTAGGTGACAATCAATTTGGAGTCTTAGAAGAGTTTAAGAGCTTAAGTGCCTGGTACTTTGGCGGGCTCAAAAATGTTTGTGGAATGCAATCACTGACACAGGAACACACTGGCATTTGCTTGGGAAGGTGGTGATTTGAAACATCTGAGTTCTTGTGTATGAAAACTGGGGTAGAATAAATGGACAGGTAGAAAGTGTTTCCATCCACACTGCACTGCCCTCATCCCACATCCTGACCTTGGCCAAGATGCTTCATGTCTCTGGAATCACGGCTTATTCTTCTGTTCTCTTTCTTTTTCTATCTCTATCTCTACTTCTTTCCATCTTACCTCCGACTTTTACCAAGGCATTAACTAAGGCCACCCTACTTTTATTCCCTGTAGAGTCTACCATATATGTCAATGATATCAGTAAATATTAGTTATATGAATACATTTCCAAAGATTTTCCCTTCTCTTTTCCCACCTTTGCTACTGAACCTTATCATGACTTCTGAGGCACTCTTTCTACAACACTGTGGTTGACTGTTTTTGTTTTTTTCCCCATAGTCTCATCTTCACCAAGTTTCACTTGAAGAGCTGAAGGCCTTGCCATGTCCTCATTCTCCCTGTTCTGCTTCAGAAACAAGGGGGACTTTTCACCACCCCCTGGAGTGGGGACAGTCCCTTCAGCAGGGATGAGTCAGTGGCCTGAGGAGATGGCTGATGTAGAGAAGGTGGGTGCACCAAGCTTAGGGAAGGGGTGGGTTTAGGGAAGTATGATCTTGTTCAACTGTCAGAGTGTTAGTGTCATCTTCAGCCTCCTTCCCCTTTATTGACAGTTAGTTCTCAGGTTGTGTAGCTTGACTCTCCCTTTGGGAGAGCTCCACAAATACTTATGGGATTAATGAGCTATTTCCTGCAGAACCAAAGTGTGAAAGGATTTAGGAAGCATGCCAAGAGGAGGCCAGAGGTCATGGGAACCAAATGCAGATTAGCCCAAAATACCACAAAGATGAAAAATAGAGGAGGAACAAGTACTTTCTAGGAAGGATGGTGGTCCACTCACCCCTGGATGCTTCTGCTCTGACTTTAGGCCTCAACTCCATCTAAAAGCCAAAGATGTCTCTTCCCAGCCCCACTTCTCACATGCTGCTTTGATTAGATCTTTCGTTGTCCCAAACCCTCATGGGTAGCCCATATTCTACCAACACATGTTCATTGGATCTTCTTACTGTCAAAACTTGTTTTCTACTGTCCTGTGGTCCAGCCCAGCCAGACTAGGGCCTTCTCCCTAACGCCAACACTCCCACCTCAGTTCCATTTTGCTTCTAAGACTCCTTCTATCAACTCTCTCAGGGTTCAGCTTCTCTCCTCTACTTCCGTCAAAGAAAGTCACAGTGCTTCAGCCTGTGGTGAGCTCTGGGGTCCAACTCCTTGGTTCCAAAGAACAGTACTGCCACGTTTTTGATGCGTGACTGTGTGACTTGAGGCAAAGTTGCTTTTTTAAAAAAAATCTCCCTGAAGTTTACTTTCCTTCTATGCAAAATGGTTGTAATAATGCTGCCTACGTCATAGTTAGTGGGAAAATTAAATGAGCAATGCATGTGCCAGGCACATAGAAAGTGCTCGAAGGGGATATACTACTACTACTACTACTACTACTACTACTACTATTATTCTTTTTAAAATCTCTGAACCCCTCTGCACAATGCTATGAGCCACTTATCTGGCATTTAATTATTTGCTAATCACTGATACCTTTTATCAGCTATTTAGATTTGCATTGTTTAACTCTGTGTTTATGTTCACCTTCCCAATTTGATTTTAAGCAACTCCGGGTCCAAATCAGGTGCTTTTATATTTCCAAAACAGACTAGCAGAGGGCTAAGTAATAAATAGGCATAAATAAACAATTAAAATAAACATAAAACAATGCCTCTATAGTTCTTTCATAACCATGATTTCCGTTAATCCTTATGGTGAGCCTATGCACTGTTGGTTCCATTTTACTGACCATGAAACTGAGGTTTGTGAAGAGGCAGTCACTTGCCCATGTCATAGCTCTCAATTGCCTCGTAATGATCTCTTGCAGCTTTCAGATATGCCTCCTTCTTGTGCTCTAATACCCAAATGCACCTTCTCTACAAGCTCAGTTCAGCTTCCCTGCTGGCTTTAGCATTCTTTCCTGTGCCTGGAGGGATAGACACTGGAGATGCATCATTAAGTGGAAAACAAAAACAAAACAATACTGGTTATGAAAGAGCAGGGACATGCACACACCCACAGTTAACACATGTTGCTTAGAAAGCGTGCAAGGTGTTTAAGTGACAAACCACTGGTCATCGTAGGGGGTCATCTTAACGTCCTTAATAGAGTGAGGATGCAGTGCCTCCAGAACTCTCTGCTTCCTTGCTTCTCTCAGTTCTGTTTTACTAAAACATGCTTTCCAGCAGGCAACTTCTTTCCTCTTCTTCCTTCCTCCGACTCAGAGCCAGGTGGGCAGAAGCCCATCCCCAGCACTTATTAGTCACAGGTTTGAAATGCAGGGGAGGGCTGGGAAGAGAGAAGTGATTGGTGTGGGGTGGGAATTTGGGGATTCTTTTATCCCCTGCATCTCAAAGGCTGACAGGCTCTTGAGGGGTGGAAATGACTGGTAATTAGTGAACCTTCCCTGCCGCACACACTAAAGACACACTTCACAGTCTCTGTGACCTCTGCAGCCCGGTGAGGCTTTGTTATGTAGATGCTCTTAATTGGGTGAGTCACTTTCTGCAAACAGCTTCAGGAGAAAGCTTCGGAGAAAGCACTGTGGGCTGTTTGAGGAGGCTTCTACCAGGGATTCTAACTCAGGAATTGTTTGAGTGTGTGTATGTGGGGTGGTGGGGGGTGTGCTGGCAGCAGTGACCCCCTATCTCCACCCCCCACTCCAACCCAAAGAGCCAAGGTAAGCTTTTAAGGGGAATGTTGATCAGAGAGGTCCCCATGAATAGTACGATATTGAAGTCAAGGCCTGCTGGAAGAGAGGGAGATCAGGTGGACATCTCAGGGTGGGGGACTGAGGAATATTCCAGGCAGATGAACAGCAAGTACCAAGGCCCTGAGGCAGGACGATGACTTGTGCATTTTTCCTCACGCTCTCCCTATTTCCTTCCCCAGTTTTTAGATCTATAGATCACTTATGCTGGGCAAGCCTGCAGATATTTGGAGATCTAAACAGTTCTACATTCAAGGAACTAACCCCCTAGTTGAGATGTTAGGGACAGATACAAATGTAGGTGACAACACCAAATAGCAGGCATCAATGTCAGGCCCATGGGAGAGGCTTTATAATGATGACCCTCAGCAGTTGCTGAGGGCTGGAGTGAGCAGCACTGGAAGGGGGTGTGGGAAAAGGATTTCCAGGACTAGGAAGTCTTGTCAATGAAGGCATCCCCAGATCACTGTCAGAGCTCTGCTCAGACTGTGGATACACTGAGTGTAATGCTGAAATGACTCAGTCCAGTCCTCACATTTGTTGATTGACATCATCACATCTTACTGTTCGTCCTAGAGTGTCCCATCTGCTTTCCCTAGTGGAGGGAGTGGTGCATGTAGACTTTTAAAATGCATCAAGTGCCACCTCCACCCCCAGTCTGTGTGGTGAACAGCACCATCTTGGCTCCTCCATCCTTGGCTTCCAAATAGACCTGCCAACTGGGCTGCAATCTCTCCCTTCAGGCCATCCTGACAATTCATGGACAATCCATCCAGGGACAATCCATGTCCCTCACAAGGGTCAAACCAATTGCTCTGCAACACAAATGTAACCACTTTACTCCCGTTGTGCTCAGAGTGAGACCTACCTTGTTCTGTATGAATTGGCCCCCATACCTCTTTTGTTCTCATCCCATCTTCAAGGTCATCGATGACCTCTGTGTTGTTCAGTTCAAGTCAGTTCTCTGTCCTCAATTTACTTGACTTGAAGAAGTTGGTCATTCCCTCTTCCTTTTATTCCTTAACATTTTATTTAAGTAAATTTCAAGTGTATGAAAAAATTTAAAGAACAGGGTAATGAGTGCCCAATTCTTTTCACCTAGACTTATCAGCTGTTAACACATTATCACATTGGTGTGCTTTCTCTCTCACACACACATTTGTTTTTTCTGAACAAGTTGAAAGCTATAGGCATCTTGATGGTTTACCCCAAATGTTTTCAGCTTACATCTCCCAAGGAAAAGCATATTCTCTTACAGAACCTACAGTATAATTAGCCTACCTAAGAAAAGTAATCTTAATTTAATATCATCAAATGTTTCACATGTAAGCATTCCCAATTATCCCCAAAATGTCTGTTTAGCTCCACCCCTTCACTAACAGTAAACAATAAAGGGTTATGCATTGCACTTGGTTGTCATGTCATTTAGTATATTTCTATCTAGAACATTCTTCCCTGCAAGGGCTCGACTTCCTTCTGGGTCTTCCCACCTCTCTAGCTGCTCATTTTCAGTCTCTCTGTGGGGCCTTCTCTTTTCCTGGACCTCCAGCTGTCAGTGCTCTAGGGTCCAATGATTTTAATCCTGTCTCATGGCTTTGAATGTCACCTAAAACCTAAGGACTCCTACATTTCTGACTGCAGTCCACTTTTACTTTCTTAACTCTACACTATGTATCCAACTGTCTTTTGGCATTTCCACTCATGTGTCTCAAAGTCATCTCAAACTTACTCATTCATCCGTTTCAATATGACAACCCCATCCTTCTAGTTAGCCCCAGCTCTTGGAGTTAGTATGGACTCCTGTGTTTCTCATACTCTGCATGTCAAATCCATTAGAAAACTCTATCGATGCCATCTTTAATATAGATCCAGGTGCTGTTCAGATTTCTGGGATTCCTGATGTCTGCTCGCCTTGTTTCTGCCATTTCTCCTCTGTGATCCACTCTTAACACAGCAGCCAGAACATCTTTACAAATGTGGGTCCTCTGCTCAAGTGCAAATCCTAACCTCAGTCTATCTGGCCCTAAATGTTCTGTCGCCCTTCCTTGTCCAGCACCCTGGCCCTCAATTTCATTTATCATTATTGTCCCCCTCACTCACTGCACTCCAGCCACTCTGACATCCTTCTTTTCCAAACCTGACCAGAACCATCCTACCTCAGGGCCTTTATACTTGCTGTCCCATCTACCTGGAATGTTTCTCCCCCTAGATGTTCACCTGACTCTCCCTCCCTGCAGGTCTTGACTTAAATATCACGCTATTCTTGGGAATTCCCTCGTCACCCTGTCTACTCCGTGCTTCTTATCCTCCTCTCTGTTGTACTTGCCATCACCTGACATGCTCTGTATCTACTAGTTTATGACTTACTCTATTAGTGAAAGTAAATTTTGCAAGGGTGGGAACTTTGTTCTCTTTACTGCTCTGTCCTCAGGATTGTGATTAGTGTCATGCACACAACAAGCACTCAGTATTTTTTGAATAAATGAATGAATTGTTAGTACTTCAGTATAAGCTAGAAATCCGCTGGGTTCTAAGTAAGTACTGCCAATCTAAAATGTCTGTATTCTGTTAGCCACCAGTAGCTATTGCAGTAGATGGGGTATGCCCTGAATTGGGGTTCAAGGCTCAGACTGTAGCCATGAGAAGAGTTCCATGAATTGAAGTTTGGCACTTCTTGTGTGTCATTGCTCTTACATGTATGTTTGTGTGCTTTTGTGTGTCTGTAAGAGTCTGTGCTATTGCAGGGGTCCTTCTGGGTTTTTCTCTCCAAACCACGGATGAGTTGGACTCTATAGGACTGTACAACCTGTGTGCCCATGAATGCCTCTGCTTTCAGCTACTGCAGCCCCAGGCCTTAGCTTTGGAGTTGATGAACAAGGTAAAATTTTCCGTCTGGGCTGATTCTACCCTTGGAAACACCTGGGTTCAAGCTCATCCCTCATGTATAAGCAAAGCTGCTATGTGAGACTGACACACATAGCTTTTGTATTGTGTTCTTCCCTCTGTCTGGAAAACCCTTCTTTGAGGCCTCCTCAGGACTGATTTTAATTATTCAGATTTGAGTCTGTGTCATTGTACTTAGTTAGAGAAGCCTTCCCAGAACATTTCATGGCTGTCTGCAACTGTGTAGTTTATGTCTGGAAAAAGTCTTGAGTGGGGCTGAAGTTCTACCCATGCCCTACTCATCAAGTATCTCAAAGGAAAAAGGCTCTGAAGAGAGCATTTGGGCATTGTATGTAAATAAAAGATCTTGGACATTGTATCTAAAGTAGGATCCCCAAACCCACCCCCACTCTCACTCACATTGCTTGTTTCTTCAAAGCCTGCCTCAGTACTACTTGAAATTAAGTATTTCACATATCTGAAATTTTGTTTATCTGCTAGTTGCTGTGTCCTCCCTTTAAAATGTAAGTGGGAGTAAGGATTGCCTTTATCTTATTCCTATTGTCCTCCCAGGGAATGACACATAGTAGGTGCTCAATAAATATGTACTGAGTATTTTCTCTCTTTATTTTGGCAAGATTTCTATATTTACTGTATTTTCATTTGAGTGATAAATAATTCTGTAGATTGGTTAGTTTACATTTAAGGAAACAGTGGACTTCGGAAGTGAAAGGATTCATCTGAGGCACCCAGCTAGTTAGTAGTAAAGCCAGGACTCCGAGGTCAGGGCACTGGCCACTGAAGGCTTTACGAGCCCTTCATCTGACCCTCAGCCCTCTGGCACTGGTGGTCCCAGGTCAGCTAACACTGATCTTGCTCCTCACTCCAAAGCTGCAAAAAGAGCTTAGGGCTCCTTTCTGAGAAATGGGAAGAGACTTGGAATTAATATTGGTAAATCACACCAGAACCCTTGTGTGCACATTATTATTATTGGCTCCCATATATTCTAAAATAATCCTTGTAAATAATTATAAAAATAAATCTCAGTGACAAATTTTTTATTTTATTTTATTTCCAGGAACACATTTATTCATCATAATCTCTTCAGGGGTAGAACAAATTGGAACACTGGGTAGTGAATAAAATTTGCAAATAGGAATATAAGTATAGAGAAAATTAGTATGTATTCCTCAGAGCTCTAAAAGGAGAGGAAGAACGTTAATAGCCATTTCCTTGCAGATATAACTTTGAAAATGTTATTTCTGATCCATCAGCAAGGCTCCCAATGAAGGAAATGGTTACAACGTGACAAGAAATGATTAGATGTAAAATGGCTTTTTTTTTTCTGGCACCTTTTCTTAGTCTCTTCACCCTGTTCTTACTGGGATGTAGGAATCCTGTTTTTTTTATTTATCTATTTTCTTCAAAAGACTTGGGGACAGCTGCTTATTTACTGAGTGACCTTGGACAAGTCATTTTGCCTCAATTTCCCCTTACTCTATCATTGGAGTTGATGATTTCTCAAACAGTGAGTGGGGATGATGACAACTCAAATCATGGAGTGGCGGGGAATTTGAGAATGGAAAAGACGCTGTGCCAGCACCTGCTGAGTGGATGGGAACCTCACTGGCCAAGTTCCATGTATTTTAACCGAGGTGGGGCAGTTCCTCAGCGACTAACTAGCAGAACCAACTTGTGCCAACTGGGGTTTTGGAAGGAATCCAGGGGCTAGACACTACCCTCCTTGCTTTCCTGGACAACAGAAAGTTGAGAAGGTTTATTTGGTCAATGCTTCCTTTCCCTCTCAGAAGTCAGATATGAATTCCTTTCCACAAGTGAGAGATGGCTTCCCTCCTGAGCCTGGCAAAGGGCTTGGGATAATTGGTAAATTCCAGGCAAACTGGGGAATAAGATGTTTTCTTGTGGTTGTTTATAGGATTTATTAAAATAATGCTAAGAAATGAGCAGACAGCACTTGCAGTTATAAGTTCTCTTTTTCTCCCCCTCCCATCTCACTCTCTTCCTTCCTTGTACTAAATGACATAGTATTACATGTTGCAAACAAAGAAATGGAATGAAAAACAAAAGCCCTTTTCCCACTTACCTTCCCGAAACTTACTCCTTCCCCATTTCCTGTTAATGTTTGACATTTTAAGAGAGACAACAGACTCTTAAGACTCAAAGAGAAGGGAAATTGGAGACAATGAGACTCATCATCATCATCATCATTGTAAATAATAGCAACAAACTAACATTTGTGTAATGAATACTCATGCCAAACATTATGGTTGTAATTACCATATCTTTAAAATTTCTTTACTGTTTTGGTGAGGAGATGGGGAAGGTGTTTTGGAGTCTAGATCATTCTTAATCTCCTCATAGAGGAACAGATTCTGCACCCAGGGACCCTGGAAGCCTTTCCTCTTTCCTACACTTTCTAAACTCCCTCCTTTAGGCTGAAAGGAAGCTGCCTCAGCAACAAAGAGCATTTGTATGCAGACATCCAATTTTTTTTTTTAATTGAAATCTGAATGTGGTGAGTCTGAACTAGGGGTTGGGGCATGATTAATTACAGCAGCCATCTTAACCTGCTCAAGGACTGGGCCCGAAAGAAATGAGGCCAGGCTGAATAGAAATTTGACTAAGGATAGGTAGGAACACTAATAAAACTTTGTTAACTGACCATGTCCTTTCTCAGCTGCTGATGCATAAAGTTGGAGTTCCTGTCTGGCTGGTTCTGGCCGACCCCAGAATCAACTGCCTTGATTGGAAATAAACAGGATCTTCCTTTTTGTCCCCAGGAATGTGATGGAGGAAGGACTCTAGGGGAAAGGGCCTTTTCTGCCAAAGAATAATAATAATAACAAAGGTGACAGAAGGAGTAAAATATTGCCCTCTTCATCAAGCATGATAAGGAAATGTCCAGTTGTATATGTTGAAACTTCTCACTTTCAATATGCCTGTGTGAGAGCTTCAGAGTTCATAGGCCCAAGATTTCCAGACTAGGTCTTATTTGAACATTTTGTTCTGTGGTATTTAAGAGTATATTGTACAAATGGGGCTGCATGTCTCAAGTTTGAGTTCAGAAAATAGGATCATAACGACAGTGTTTCTTGTTTGCATAGTTCAGCAAATATCTGAGCACAAACCTCTCTGGAATGGTATGTTTTGGTCTGCCCCCAGTGCCTATGACAGTGACTGGTCCTTGGAAGCTGGGGCAGAGTGGGCAGTGGAATAAACTGGGGTGAGGCGGAAGCATTGCAGATTTCAGTTGGTCATCGAATGGCCTGAGGATTTTGAAGAAGAAACCAGATGACTCCATGAACCTCCCCTTTTATTCAGCACTCCTGGGGCAGAGGGAGAAAGCTGAAAAACCTGTACCAAGACTTGTCTCCTCTGTTGGTTCTTGCAGAGTCCTAGTATTCAAAAGAAATTATTTGTCTACGTCCTGGGTCAGCCCTGTCTCAGCACACCTTTGCTCTCTTTCTTCCCAAAGGGAGGGCCACAGTTACCTAAAGAATTTTATCTTTGCTATTTCTGTTTAATTTTCCTTTTTGCTCAAGAAGGTGATGACGTGGTAGAAGGATGTCCCTTGTTTCCCTCTTCCAGTTGTTTTTGATCTAGAGATTCAGATTGTTTTTCTCCTCCTTCCCTTTTTCTCCTTTTCCTCCTTCCCTTTGTGGGGTTTTTTTTTTTTTTTGTTGTTGTTGTTATAAAGACTGAGGGGGACTCAGTCCTCTCCACTATTTTCAGCAAATTTCTACTCTGCTCATGAACTTTCATTAGCTCCCTATTGCCACCAGCTTTATGTCAAATGCTAAAAGCCCACATCAATTTGAGCTATCCTGAGCTTTATTTTTTGTGATTTCCCCAATTAACCTTTCCAATGTGTTCACCTAGTAGAGACATGAGTGGATTGAAAGACATTAGTTTAGGCAAAACTAACAACTAAAAGTCAAGTAGAAGATGGGAGAAGTGGGAGAGAAGGCAGGATGGGATCATGAAAGATCTTGAAGGATTTACTAGAAATTTTGGAATTGTATTATTTGTTTAATGGAAACCACCAGAAGATTTGAGACAGGGTCAAATTGGGCTTTAAGAATGATCACCCTGGGATTATGTGAAGGAGCAAACAGTAGTGAGGGGGCCTAGAAAGGTCTTTGAGGATAGTGTCTGCTGCACAGTCTGTGCTCTGAAGACACAGCTATGTATGGAGGCAAGGGCATGGGTGAGATGATCTCCAGCACCCTCTTATCCTCTTCGTGTGTGTGTGTGTGTGTGTGTGTGTGTGTACATGCATGTGCATGCATTGGCTGGGTGAGTAGGTTTGAGCCTAATTCCACGTGTCCTCTCCAACCTACTGGTCAAATCCTTTGAGGAAGGCCGAGGTAAAATGTGCCTGGGAGGGCAGAGTATCATGACCTCAGGGCTTGAGCCCACTTCCTTCTTTCTGGGCCGGAAGAGCAGACCAAGTAGACAATGGGGCCAGAGAGGGGGAATCCAGCGGAGGAGGAGGGAGGAGTGAGAGGAGCTGATCCCTGAGTAGTGAGACTCAGATTCCCTTTGATCCCTTATCTCCAGAGGGCACACATTCTTTTTTGGCCTGCAGGGACCTTTTGTTGCAGCATTTCCTGGAAACCCCCAAAGTAAACACAGCCAAGTCTGTGCTCTTACACTGCCACTTTGCTATGTCCGCTCCTCCCAGCAGAGAGGGGCAGGTGGGTCAACTCTGAGAGGTCAGCAGGGCTCATCAGAATGCTGACTATAAGGTCCCATGTTAGATGGTGTTGGCACAAGGCCTGAGATGACCAGAGCCACAAAATACTTATCCACCATCAGAATTATCATCAGCTGCACAACCAGGGGTTTCTAAGTGCTTTTTAGATGCACAGAACAATGAAAACAAAGCCCTGTGAATACCCCCATCCCCAACATGGAGCTGTGGTGTCACAGTTATCTACAGTTGAAGAACCTGCAATGCATATGAGACCTGGAGTTTGGTAGTTAGGACTCAGTTTTCTCTTCTCTGAATGAGGCCCACATCCAATGACTGGTAGGAGGGAGCAGGGCGGCCAGACCAGTTAAGGCTGGGCTGGCTCCTAGCTATCACAGGGGACAGGTGATAGTGACAGTGAGTTGGTATCTGATAATAGCTTTGTGCATCTGGGGATGAAGGAGTGAAGGCAAAAGTAGGTAGAGGACCTTTGGATTCTTTCAATGAGGCCAGGTGTGAGCTTCCAGTTACCTGCCCACTGGGTCTGATTTTACCCAGACAGGAGGCAGCAACGGGTCACCCCGCGCTTCCAGATGAAGGGAAGATGCCTGTGGGCTGACCGGTGGCATGACTTTCAGCCTGGCAAATACCTTTTCTCTGTGAGGAGGGAGAGAATAAGAGACACCTGAAATGTGGGAACATGATCGATTTTCTTTTGGGTTTCTTACTATTAGCTAGGGTGCGATTAGCTGAGCCAGCACTTTGTAGAGAAACTCCAGCCCTCCACTTCCCTGACACGGGAAACCCCATCCCACAAGGTGTCCTTTCAACCTCCTACTTCCTTCCCTTCCCCTCGAAGTTGAGGAGGGGGCGTTCCAACCGAGAGACTCCTCCTTCCTGCAGTGGAAGACAGTTGTGTAATTTGGATTGTGAAACATAGGAAAGGCCTGACTCTTCATGGTCCCCAGCAGAGAGTTCAGAGGGGGCGCCCCCATGCAAAGCCCCCACCCCTCTGTCTGACCCTGCCGCAATGGTGCTCTGCGCAGGGAGTTTGAGGGTCCACTATTGCTTGTCCTCAGACCTCTCGCCCGGTGATAGGGTCCTGGGACTCACGGGGAAGTCAAAGGGTCACGCACACCGCGGGGCGCCACCTGTTGCATCGCGCGGTGGTGTTTGCCGAGTTTCACCTGCGCTGGCCGGCCCGAGCGCGCCCGTGACTCGAGAGCCAGTGAGCCGAGCGCACTTTGAGTTTAAGCCCCGACGCCCGGCCGGCGCCCAGGGCTTCCGCCGGGTCAGCTGACCACCCAGTGCGGAACTGCGCGACCGGTCCGCGCTGCAGTCCGTGCTCCGCGCGCGTGTCCTCCCCGTCGGCATGGCCGGGCTCGTGGTCAGCGGAACTCAGGTAAGCACGCCTGTACGAGCCCTTGGCCGCCCGGGACACTGTCGGTCTTGGGAGGCAGCTGGCCCAGGGGCCCGCCACAGACTCTGGGCCCCTCCCACCGGGTGCTAAACAGGCTTCCCTGCCCCAGGCTGCACCCTTTAGAGGAGTGGTCCGCGGGGCACCTAGGCCTTACTGACTTTGGTGAAGACAGACCCTGCAGGTCTCCCAAGTCCCCGACCCCACCTTCCACTCTAGCTCTCTTTGACCAGACCCCGCTTGGGGACTTCTCCATCAGGCAGAGTAAGCAGTGCCCACAGGCCTGCATACCTTTTGGGGCCCCCAAAGTTTTACTTTCATGATCTCCCCAAAAATTGGTTAAAGAAAATATTTTAACATAAAGCTTATTGTCTTTATACCAATACGGCTCTAAAACATAAATTCATTTTTTTTTTTAATGGAGGAAGGAGCTTACAAGGCAAACATATCTAGGGTTCTCCGGAGAAATTGTGGTGCTTCCCGGTTGAGTGCTTCTAGCTTCTAACGGTAAGCCCCGTATCCAAGCAGGTAGAAAGCTACCGGCTTCCAGTTTTATTTCACACTTGACTTCTTGAGCAGGTGTCTGTGAGCAATGGCTACCCTCCAATTTCAACCCTGGGTGATAAATACTCAGCCTCACTTGTTTTCAGTATTTTTAGTCATTGTTGGTGGAATGGACTCACTCATCTGGGAACCAGGTGCCTTTTACCTGTAGGAAAAAGCCAAACCTTTCTAACTTCTGACTAAGCCAGCCCTCCTACTTTCCATCTTTCCCACCATGGAGAAATAAATTCCGAGGCTTTGAAGCCCTCCCTTGGATTGCCTAAGGTAACTAGTGGCTAGTTTAGGCACAATTTAATTTGGGTGTTGCTTTGGGATAAAGGGAATGTGTCTTTCAGAGTTCAGAAGCAAGCAGGGAGAGGTAGTGGGAAAAGGGATACCTAGAGGGAGGGATTGGAGAGGAGCTCCCCTGAGGAAGGATAGCCCCTTCTCCACAGACCCTAAGTCTCTGCATTTCACATCCAGCATTCTTTGGGTAAAGCTTCTTCCAGGTTCATGGAGGACTTGAGAGTGGGGCTGAGAACTTTCCTGTGCCTCTTTCTCTATTTCCCAAACTGGACTTTCTCTGCGCCTCCTGCTTTTAACCTGCCCCAAACAGGGCAATCACTAATGTGTGGGTGAAGTGTTTTGGGTCCATGGGAACGCTTTTAAGCAGATGAGCTGGCGGTGGTGGCTATAGCTGAGAAGGGAGCTTGGGAAATTGCTCCTGGGTTTTTAGTGTCCTGCCCGAAACCACCCAGACCAGTGAAGCTGAGTGGCTGCTCTCAGCTAGGGCCTTCTTAGAATTCTGCACTGTGCAGTTTCTAATGACAATTTTTGCAAGAGGTAGCAACTTGAATGTGTGTCACTTGGTACCTCTCAAATTTTGGTAGATCCTTCTTAAAGAGAAGAAAATTTCCCATGAATCCATGGTGTTGCTATTATTTTTATTATAATATAGTTGAACTATAGAATCAAAAACACACGACTTTTCTAAGTTCATATTTCAAGACCTATATCCCCCCAAAAGGATGGCTTAAATGCAAAGAAAAAACAACAATGTAATACCACTAAATTTAAAATACTTAAATGAGGTGGATGATGTTATTTTGCTGGAACTAGGTCACTGCTCTCAATGTCATAATGGGCTTGATTTTAGGATTTCCATGAGCCTGTAACATCACAAATTTGGGATGCTACGGTCCTCCCTGCACTTTTTTTCTGTAGGATCTTGTTTTCAACATACATCTTATTTCATTTGACCTTTTCTTGGCTTGAATGCATCATTTATATTCAGCATTAAGTCCTCAATCTTATTTTCCCACTAATTTATGACTAATGGCATCAATACAACTGTAGATAGAAATGCCAACATGGTTAATTGGATACTAAAAATCTCATGCCCAAGAGACAGAATAACAAATCCCTTCCATAGGAATACTGGTCTAATTCAACAACTATTTACTAAGTGGCCACCTGTCATATGTACTTTAAATATTATCTTATCTCATTCTTTTATATAAGTGAAATGAGAATAATGTGTGATCCACGGG
This sequence comes from Solenodon paradoxus, assembly GCA_004363575.1. Classification (NCBI taxonomy): domain Eukaryota; kingdom Metazoa; phylum Chordata; class Mammalia; order Eulipotyphla; family Solenodontidae; genus Solenodon; species Solenodon paradoxus. Next base: position 608,628 of record RJWH01000183.1, on the reverse strand, counting down.
AATGTTTCAGGAGGATTCAATAGATAACAGCCAGGTGGTGGGCAATTAATAAATGTTGTTAAATTATTCTTAACACATGAAACTAATTTACAGAGGAGGAATCAGATGCCACCAGAATGTATCCATCCAAGCTATCAAAGTAAGGATAGGGACTGAAACTCATGTCCAGAGCTGTTTCTTCTCACAAAGCTTCCAATTTCGCAAATCTAAAATCAAGGATCCCTTACCCCTGGTTGTGGGCAGACATAAAACAAACTTCTTTTCATTTTTTTCCTCTAAGATCTTTTCATTCAACATGCATCTGACTTTATTTGGACTTCTCTTGGCTTGACTATCATTTATATTCAGCATTAAGGCCTTAATCTTATTTTTCCATGAGCTTATGAGAAAGTAATGGCCATCAATATAATTATAGATATAAATAGAAATTTGGGACAAACCTACTATCCCCAGAAATGTCCTGGACAACTGCAAAGAGAAATCTCCAGTCTTCTCCAGTTGAGTAATTGCCTGCAGCCTCTACTCAGAGGGTCTGGGTGTGTGTAATACAGGGATTCCTCCTAGAAATTTTTTTTCTCTATTACCCCTTTATGTAAGGGTCTTTAAATTGATATGTTTTCATTTTCCTTCTACAGGGTCCCTTTTCGTTATTTCATAAGGGTGGACATCTTGGGATATAGATTGTATAAGATAGGCAAGTTAGCATAAAACTGTCTCAGTTCAGTCTAAATCAAAATAATTGATTAAATGCCATGATTTTTAGTTCTGGATTTGCTCTTATATGCCATTTAAGATCCAGTGATCTCTACATCTTTTCTCTTTTTTGCTGAAGAAGCAAACTATTTCTGGTCTGCCTCTTGAGGCTTCATATCTTACATGTGGTGGTCCTGTGCTCCAAAAGTTTCTAACATCCTGAGAGGTAATGTCTTCCCCAGGAGTACTTCCTAAACAAATCTCTCATTATTCTTGCTGGTTGCATGGCCTGGCAGTGGCAACTTGCTGCTTTTAAGCCTTTCCCAGCCATTCTGAACCCCTCAATATAGTCAGCTCAGCTCACATCTCTCTCTCAAAGCTTCCAGTTTACCACAGGATTGGGCCAAGACTGCAGATGGCTTACCATGTTAGTTTTCATAGTTAATTTGAGACTTAGTCTTCATTTCTGGAATGGGAACAAGTTGTGCTTTGTTTAGTTTTCCTAGGATGTTGTGCTAAGACTCTAATAAAAACAAACCGATGAAAGTCTCTTCGGATGTGTTGTATATGCCATGAATGCTTTGTGGTTCTTCTTGTGTTGTTTCTTATGCAGAGAATTCCTACAGAAGAAAAGGGGAGGCTGATTTGCTCCCCATTCTCTGGCTTTGATACTCTTCTGGGGCCTACAACTTGTGTCAACTTTTTTTATCTTGGCAGACTCATTTCGAAGACAAAACAAAATTACAAATGTGCCACTGGCAGTTGTTGATCAAGAAAATCCACATGCACATGTGGTTTTGTAAGAACTACATGATCCCTGAGTTGGCATTCCTTATTCCTGGTGCCGGACTTGGGTCAGGTTCTACGATGAAGTTCTATCTCGAAGTAGCTGTATAACACTGGAGTCCTATTTCCCTTGTATTAAACATGAGGGCTTTTGACAAACCAGGTCCCTACTATATTAGTCCTTGTCACCAAGGACTGTGAGGAAAGAGCTTAGTTTGAACACCCAATGCTCAGACTCTCTACCATGTATTTGGCAGAGATATTAAATGATCATGCGTATAAGATGCCAGGGTGGAAGAAAATGGCTTTCTGGTGAGCATCATATGCCCAGGGGTCAATGTGAACTTATCTAAAAGAAGCTGATGATCAAATGGACATCCTGAGGAAAATTGAGTCCTTAGATTGATTGGGGCCTTATGTCACCAGTCTCTTCTTGGTAGATGATTTTCATCTTGACTTGGAAGTAGAACTTACTTTATTACACAAGGAGCTCTGAAGAAAGATGGGTCCCAGGTAGAAAGGAGAGAGATGGCTACAGGGAACTTAGAGCCATTTATTTTTTAGCCTGTATCTTCCTGAGTCAAAATTACTTTACTGGAGTCAGCAATTTTTCTGTTCTTTCTCCCCACGTTCTCTGCCCCAGAAATGAAGTTACTGAAGAGGAGGCAGTTATTGAGGGAGAGTGAATACAGGATATTGTATCATCAGCAGTTTGTCCCCGTTGGTTAAGAGAGGGTTGAGAGATGACTTGAAAAAATGAGGGTGCTAGAGTGCAGTGTGTTTTGTATTAAGTTGAGCCATATGAAGGTGCTGTTTTTATAGCTCTAAAATGATTGAATATTAGTAATTCATATGGCTTAACCTTAGATCTGAGGATATGAGATGGCCGCCATGTTCTTATTCCCATTAGGAAACATATCCTCTGGGAATCCCTCAATCATGCTCAGACTTCCTTGTCTATATGCACAGAAGTATGTTGATTTGTAGGGGAAAGGATAACAGTTGTAGCCATGAGCTGGGTCTAGCTGGCACTTGAGCGTGGGGTCTTAAAACGGAAGTAATTGTGTTTTTGTGACCTGTCGGTCAACTCTGGTGACTCATTTTACAGATATGCAATGTGTTGCCAGTCTTCCCTGGAATGAGTGCCATCTGTAAAAATGGGTTTCAAAAACTGGGTGGTGAGAAGGCCCTTTGACTTTGTCACAGACAGAAATTTGGGGATCAAATTTCAGTTCAGCCTCTTAATATTTGGGCACATACCAGGTACATAATAATACAATATTAATAATAAAAAAATGAAAGAATGCCTAAGGCAACAGCTTTGCAAGCAGAATGCGTTAAAATGCAATGGGCTTTCTGGTGGTGGTGGACTTGGAGACTCTGGCCACGCGTGCATTGCCCTGTCCCCTTCTACTTAGCCTTGTTCAAAATATGGAAGTTGTTTTATACAGAGTGGTAATAGGATGGGATAGGTGGTCTGGGAAGGTTTTCTTGTCTAACCCTGTTTGTTCCAGCACCCTGCAGGTTGAATGCTGGTAAGTGCATCTGCTGTATCTTTTATGAAGTGACGTGCATAATGGTATTTGGAGGAGTGGGAGGAGGTAGAAGGACCAGCTGTTGGGAAGGCCCCTTGGCAGGGAGAAGCTGCATGCTGCGACTGTGTCATTGTGCTCTGATGCTGGGTTTTCTGTACACCCGAGTCTCACCAATTTTAGTTCTGTTTCCATTGTGCCAGGATGAGTCTCCATCGTGCAAACTGTACAGGGAGAGCTGTTTGCAGAGTCCCTGAAGCCCCCAAAGCTGATTTTCATAGAAAAGCAACCCCCAATGTGGCTTTGTGTGTGTGAGGAATGTGCATTTAAAGTTTCTGTAGCAATCATCAGATCAATGGCTCAGGGTTGGAGTAGCTGGGTGATTTGTCTGCCACATTGTTTATGTTCTACTTAATTTCCAGGTGTCCTACATAGGCCAGGACTGCAGAGAAATCCCAGAGAACCTCGGCAGGGACTACGGACATTTCGCCAAGAGGCTTGATCTGAGCTTTAACCTTCTGAGGTATGGAACCTTCACAAGACGCAGACCAGGCCTTGGAGGCCCAGTCCTCTGGTAACTTTATGGCCTGCAGATAAAAGTCAGCTGTTCCAGCTCTGCACAGGGTGTACCCAAAGGTTTGATTCTGCTTCATGCCTTTCCTTGCCCAGCCTCTTTGCTGTGAAGCAGCGGCAAAAGCATCTGCCCATCACTCATCTGGGTTTTCATGAGCCTGGGGGCCCTCTGAGTTTGAGATACATAATTTCAGCATAGTTTCAACTTTATTCTTTTCCTTTCACACTGATACCCTTAGGGAAGCTACTCTTAGGGAAGGAATGAAGTGGCACCTGCAAGAATGCCTTTGGGGTGACTAGGTGTGCTTTTCTGGATAACCTCATCTCCCAAACATGTGCCACATCACAGGTAGGGAGTATGTATGTGTGTTTTCTTTCTTTGCCTTTTTATGAATTGGAACCTTAAATATTTGCAGTGATGATTTCTCCCATATGGTGTTTCAAAGTAAGTAAACATTGTTGCCATAGGGTGGGTGGGAGGGATACTAGCAACTGTCCCAATCCTGGCAAAAGGTAAGTATGCTGTTATATATTATTCCATTGGGGAATACAGTTATTTCATTTCTTCTTTAAAAGGCCATGAATTGTGGCTAGTTTGGGGGCTTAAGGGAAGGAAGTAGGAGACACTTGGAAAGCAGGTATAGGTGGGATCGCTGAACTAGGGTTGGGGAGGCAGATTTTTCTCCTAACAAGCTGGCCCACACAGGGCTTTCCCCAGGGCTCCTGCGCTAGGACCCCCCAGGGCTCCCTTGAGCTGTCTTCTGCGTGGAGCAAACTGTCTCGGGATGGAGAGCGAGATGAAGGGCCATGTCCCGGTCTAGGCATGTACCTCTTTTAAAAAAGTGGAGGGAGAGGAGAGAACAGGGACAAGGGAAGAGAAAGATCATAAACTTACTTTTCATATCAGTGGATATGTAGCAGATGACCCAGGTGCACCAAGTTGCAGGGATCCTCATACTCAAACTGAACAGTGTGACTCTTCATTTCACATTTTGTAGGAAAATTCTCCCTTCCTCACTATATCCATGAGATTTGGTGGAGTGTTTCTCCTGGTTAGTTTACTCTACCTCCGGATCTATCATAGTCTCTACTTTAACCAGCTCTCACTCTATTGTCTGCTCGTCTCCTACTTCATCCCATTCAGGTCACCCACTTTATGGAAAGCCCAACACAGTGTTACTATATGGTATAGACTTTATTGCCAGTTCAAGGTGTACTGGGGGGTGGTACCATGATAGCTATAATATAAGGCAGGAGACAGGCTATTGGGGTAGCATGATTCTGGAAATCTTTTGGTGCTCCCTGCCGCAGAGAATTTCTCCCTTGTCAGGTTTCCTGCAAGTGACCAGTTGCTTGTCTCTCAGTCCCTTTCTCTCCTTTCCATATCACTTACCCTCTTTTCAGAGTTGCTCTTAGAAACATAAAATTCTTCTCACTTATATCCAGAAGAATTACGCCCTCTCATTGTTTTAGATCATCTCTTCAGGCTTTTTGCATTAAGAGGCACATCAGGGTAATGCCTTAAATGGAGAATACCCCCAGTACAAATTTCAGTGCTCCTACTCTACATTACAAATCAGTTGTCTGTGTTTTAGTCAACACTTTGTTTTTAGGCAAAGTATTCTATTCATTTTTTTTGAATCGCTAATACATGCATACCATGCAAGCTTTAGAAGGACCAAACAGCAAATAGTGGGAAAGCCTCATTTACCCTGTGTCTTTGAACCTCCCAGACCCCTGCCGTTAATCACTTTTTGGTAGTCTTTCAGAGATGTTCCTTGCATATATATACAAATATGAATTTCTTCAGTGACCAGATATGTATTACTTCTTGCCAAAACATTAGTTAAAATGGAGGCAACAGGCTTCAGGTAACTACCCACGTTAGAACAGCCTTTTCTATTTTCTTATTGCTAATTCATGGTCACAAGTCATCATCATTGTCAATCTCATAAAAGTGATGGTTCCATTGAGTCTCCCTGTGGACACCTGTTGATGCTGGAGGAAAGGGTGGTAATATATTCATAAGCTCTAACTTTCAAGTTTCTATATTTTTTCTATTACACCTCAGAGTCTTCTCTATTGCAGTAACTCTAGTGAATCTTCTTTGCCTCAGTTAGGCTGTCCAGTAGTCCACTGGTTACCTGTCCATGTGGAAGATCATGCGACTTCAAGCTGCATTGTGTCTATGACTCTGTTTTGTAGGATTATGAAAGTCCCCGGAGCCAGTGTGTGTCCTGTCAAGTTGGAAATTGGAAAGGGGGTGAAGAAATATGTCTGAATAAAATCTGACTCCCTTAACAGCCTCAAAAACCCCTCTCTGCTGCCCTTCCAACCCAGACCTATTGGAATTGGATGGGATTAGGTGAGCTACAGTGACTGAACTTGGACAAGCTCTCAGATACAATTCCCAGGAGGCAGGGTCCTGCCATCCTATCTGGAATTGGGATAGAGGGCTAAGGGAGCTATCAGGTCACAGGCAGTGGGGAGTGAAGTTTTGTTCCTTGAATGTGAACCCAGTGTCTGTAACAAATGAAATTGTACATTTGGTTATATTTTTGAAGGCAGTTATTTTTAAACTTAAAACATTGATCAACTTAGAAATCTTGGAAAACTCAAAGGCATGAAGGAAACCCTCTTTTTCTTAAATCACTGGTAATCTTATCACTCAGAAATCACCATTAACATTTTATTGTCTTCCAGTCTTTCATGATAAGATATTTAAAGATTTAAATAACACATTTACATTAAAAGATAATTTAAAAAATAATGCTGTTTACAGGGTGTTGGTGGCATTTTCCCAGCTCAATAAATACTGTATCAAAAATTTTAATTGTTATTTTTCAGTATGGACATTTTTGATTATTTCTAGATTTTTATGGTTACAAATATCTCTGTTGTAACTATCTCTATACTCATTGATGAATATGTCTCTGATTTCTTGAGACAGAATTTCTAGAGATAGTTATCAGAGGGCTTTGATGTAGATCCCAGATTGTCCTTAAGAGGTTATACCAATTTCTGCTACCAAGAATATTTGAAGGTTCATTGTCAAAACCTCTTCCTTGAGCTTTTTGTTTTTTGTTGAGGTTTTCATATTGTGCTTGACTGATTAATGAAGAAATTCATGCTTTAACCAATGTCGGGTCCTTGATCAGCTCAAGTAAAGAGGGCTTGCTAATGGGTTATCATTCTCCCCTGATTGGGAAAGGACTGAATTCTCCCCAGTGGCCCCCTAATTCTCCCACAAGTGCCCTGAGTGGTTTGAGTGGGTTGCCTGCTGAGCTTGTTGAACACAGCAGGCAGAGAAGGGCTCCCATGGCACAGTGGTAAGTATGCCCAGTGATAAATACATCAATCTGGCAATAAAATTGAGAGGGTTTGATCTATGGCAACAGGAAACTTACATTTTTAAAATATATTTGCAGTCGCATCTTCTTTAGCATCACTCTGATAAATGTGCTGGATGGGGGAATTGCTTAGGAGTAGAATTTCTTAGGTGGGAGCTTGTGTATTGCTTCCCAGACTTTGGCTAGGATGAAAGTATATGACTGGGAAGTTGGGCCAACTCTGGTATAGTGCTATTGACTCTGTCCTTCACCCCCATCAGTGAGGTATATGCCTGGTGTGTTGTCAAAGCTTTGAGGATAGACACACTACTGTTTCTGTGTGTGTCTTCAGCTCCTTGATGGAACTGGGCCTGTTAACTTGCTGCTCATTTGGAAAACTGGATAGTGTAATAAAAGATTCAAGGCTTGGGGTTATACCTCCCTGACTTGAAATCTTGTTTGTGTCATTCACCAGTTAAGACTAATGCCTTGGGATAGTTGCAGAAATGTTGAGTATGTAACTGTGTAAAGTGCCTAACACACTCCCTGGCACATAATAGGTCTTCAGTAAACACAACGGCGGTTAGAGCTTAACTTCAGTGTTAGTGAAGCTGAAAGTCCAGGCTTAGCCTTCCATTTCACTCTCCAGAAGTCATTGGAAGCATCACAGATATTCAGGATTTCCTTTTCTTTAGAACATGGTCTGTTTGTTCATCTCTGCACCCTTTGGTCCGACAATGGGCAGACCCTGTAAGAGACAGTGCTAAATTTGCCACTGTCTCTTTTACCTGCTAAGATAATCAGTCTTGGGTTCTGATCATAAATGAGCAGAACTCCTTGTCAACCTATGTTGGACAAAGATAGTATATGAGAAGTTTGTTAAAAGCTTTAGGGTATTTGTTAATGCAGCATAGCCTCATGTATCCTAACAAATACATATACTTTATTTCTTGAACTCTCCCTGATAATCCACAGGCTAAGCCCACTCATCTCATGCATACTTTACATGTCTGCTAGCTAGGAGTATATATTATAGTGGGAATGGATAAGATAGAAACTTCTGCACCCAGACTCTCAACTTACAGGTCACGTTTAAACTGTTGGTTTGGGTCTTCATCAACCTGTTTCTTTTCAGTCAGAGGCCTTGTTCACACTTGCGTTTAAAAACCCGAATGCAGTGATATTACTTGGGGGAGCACTCTGATATTGGGGTGGGGTGGCAACAGAGCTCATGCTAGTAAACTTTGACAGAAAGAGATGATAGTGGAAAAGATAGACTTCAAAAAGAAAAGCTGTTAGAGAATTTTCAAAATAGCTCTAGGGATTGATTAATCTTGAGTGGTTCCAAGAAAACAAGGGTCTATATGTGTTGGAATCAATGCTGGACAATGTTGTGAAAAGCATTTTTTATGTTACAAGAATGTCATTGGCTTTTCTAGTGTCTCCAGCTGCTAACGGAAAGTACAATCAGAAGGTAAAGTGAAAATGGTTTGGCAGGTAATACTTAATGTCTCAGTAGCAAGAATTTGATTTCCTTTGCTTGTAACACAATTTCTGGAGTGACTTCCCTGGCTGTAGAATCAGAAAAAAATAAATAAATAAAAAAAGTTTGAGGGGAGGGTCTGAAGAGGAAGGAAGATCACTATAGGAGCAAGTATCAGGTCAAGTGATGGAGATTTATATGGTTCCCCTCGCCTCATCTCTGACTCTCCAAGCTGTGGCCAGAAAAAATGGGGTATTGAGCAGTGGGTAATACAGACCAGGGAAGTGGTGAGTGATTGGTGGGTTGTCTAAGAGGCCAAAGGGCTTTCTCGAGTGTCAGCTTTCTCATAGGTAGTGTGATCGGTCTAATTGACAGTGGGATATAGAAAGTGCTTTTATAAACATCATCTCCATTTTTCCTACACTGTTTGCCTCTAGGATAAGAACTTTCCAGATTTTTCAGTAATGGCCTTTCTTTCCCTTCTCACCCATTTTACTCCCCTGAAATCTTGGGTTTAACTTTCCCTTTCTTGGTGATAAGTTTCTCTTGAGCTCTTTGGAACTGGGGCCCTACTGTTCCACTCTCTGCCTCTGCCTTGCTCTCTATCCCAAGGACATCACCATGTATAGGACAGTGCTGTTCTATGTCATCGGGGTGACTGCTGGAAGCAGTGATGATCTGGTGGAGGATGGGAGGGGTTGTGACCTTACCCCTTTTAGACCTTCTCCTCACTCTCCAGTTTCTCAACCATGAAGTTCTGTCGCAGCAATGGGAGGGACCCCACTAGTATTTAGTGGGTGGGGCCAGAGATACTAAATGTTTTGCAGGGCATAGGACTGTCTTGGATGATAAAGAATCCTCCTTCTTCCATGCCAACTACACTCTGTTGAGGAGTCATTTTTGAACTAGCCTTTGGAATGCTTCCCTGGATGAGCTATGTGATAAAGGACCCTTAAAAATTAGTACTGATAGATGACTGACTCCACTTGCCAGAGGAGTCCAGGGAAAAGGGATCAAACAAGTGACATTATGATCATGTTTCTTATTAGTGACCAATATTAGGAAGCCCTCATTACTTGCCAAGGTTGGGCAGAATACTTAATATGTGTTGGTCATTCAGCTTTCCCAATAGCATTTTGACAGTGGGACTGTTGGCGCACATTGTACAGATGAAGCAACTGAGACTTGCATAGGGGAATAATTTGCCCCAGACTACACGATTGTTAAAGGGGAGAGCTGGGATTAAATGGCCCTCATGATCTGTTCTCAGCTCTATAATTACTCTAAACTTCTTAAGGTATAAATCATTGGTTTGTATGAAAAGACAGGCCATCATTTCCAAACCTATATGGGGAAAAGAAGTTTTTTTATCTAAAATTTCTAGAAGTTATCAGCCTGTGGATGTCACCATAGCAGGATTGGTGAGGACTCTGTGGAGATCCTACAGGCCTTGGGAGTTCTCTTTGTTGCATTTTCCTCTCTCTGGTTTCTCTAAAACCTTCCTGATTTGCAAAGTTTGGCTTGGCAGGACATTGCCAGACCTGTGCTGGCTTGGATATTATGTGTGTGGGGCGGTTTCCCAGAGAACTCATCCTCGTCTTTCATCTCCCTTTGGGTAACAGGCATAACTCACATGAAGGTCATTTATAGGGAGAAATGTCTCAGCAATTCCTATGCTTTGCAGTCCGAGCCTTGGGCAGAGAAAACCTTTAGACAGATTAGTTCATGTCTGTGTTTGAGACAGGAGGAAAAAGCAGTGGTATGTGTGTATGTGGTCGGTCTGTCATCCACACTTGCACACGTCCGCTTACAAGAAGCACTGGTACATGCCTACTCACCATCTGAAAAGTCTGTGCTCTTCTCAGGGACTGCAGTATTGGTGATTTCAGCTGTTTCTGCTCCTTTATGATGAAAGGGCAGCAATTATGTTTTTTGCTGGGTGTCTGTTTAATTGCAGGGATGTAACAACTGCAAATTCTCCCTGGCCAACACTCTTCTAATAAAAGATCTCTTCTATCCCATCTGCTTTCTCTTCCCCCTTGCCATCCTCCCCCCTTCCCCAATCACTGCCATAGCACAAGGTCACTTAGGGTTTTAAATGAGGGAGACATACTCACATATGGTCAGGTTTCCTTTCGAGTTGGTAAAACAAACAAAAAAAGACCTCCTCCTCCAGACCCATCATGATGGAGGTTAGCCACTTGTCCCCTCCCCCTGCTTTACCCCACCTCCCTGTAGCTCCTCTGAGTTTATACAGAGCCCAGTTTCCAGTCTCCTGAGTGTCTGCTTTTTCTCTGATTCTGAGTAAGTTAAGAGATGGGTAGAACAGAGAAAACCAACAAAAGAGGTTAAAAAAAAAAAGAAAAGAAAACCCAACCAGAAAGCAAAACCCCACACCATTCTTGAGATAAAGCAAGGCATTAAAAAACAATTGGAGGGGAGGGCAGGAGAAGGGGGTGTTAACCCCTCCACAGCCCGTTTTCTGCAGCTGGAGAAGCGTTTTAAGAAAATGCACCATTGTTAAACTTTTTCTCTTGATGGATTTATTTATAAGGTAGAGAAATATTTTCCCTGTAATTGGGTAACTCTTAATAGTAGCAATTGCATATTTATCAGTGTGAGGGGCTGTTATTAATGTAACTGTCAGGCCCAAACACATTTCTGCATTAAATCCATTTAGTATGTGCATTATTCGGGCTCGAATGTCACCGGGACATCAAAGCCCCGTAGGCATGGTGAGCTCAGTGCCCTGCTGTGGCTGCCGAACAGGCCCTTGATCAATAAATGTAACATGTTAATGCAGAGCAAATAGAATAAAAGATTTCTTTGACAAGACATGAAAAATCACCTTGTGGCAGCTGGCATGTGATGCCGTTCTGGGGAGACACTAGCAAAGTTGATCTGACAAGTAAAGAGGAGAGATGATGGTTGTAAGGTGCTTTTGTTTCAAACTTCTTTCTTGACCTGTCAGGTTTTGAAGGCGCCTCAATGGCTCTTTTTTGTCATGTGAAAATTGTAGTCTTAGGTAGTTATGAAGCAGTTATCTCTTCTCAAATTGTGAATGCTGCTGTTTAATTGATTCACTTAGCATTTGAAACTGTCACGCATTAATAATTGCGAAATCCTGTAGATACCGCACTAGCGTGTCATGCTTAAATGTGTAGTTATCAGAAAATTAATATCCTTAATGAACCGGTGCTTTCAAACTAACATTGCATGAAATCTCTTTTGCCCTTTCATTTGCTGAAGCCACATCCGCCAGTTTGCCGAAAGAATCACCTCTCGACAGTTTGCTTTCTTGATGCCCGACAAATGCCAGCTTTGCTGTGGGTACATCGTGTGCTCAATGACAATAAATATAGTAATTATACTGGAGTTAGTAATTAACATAATTGTAGTCAATTACGACAAATACAGTGCAGAGCTAAATAAATGAGAGGGGAGAAATTAGCAAGCTAATTGATTTATCTTTACTTGGCTTTCTATTACAACTGGCAGGGCTGTTTTTCCTGGCGTGGGGGGAGAGGAGGGGAAAAATCCCCACAAAGATTGTTTACAAATAACTGATCTTGTTTTGAAGTTGCTTTGTCTTTTGACTTATTACGCATCACCCCCCACTCTGCTTACAAGGAGGAAAAAGGAAAGAAAAAAGAATTTAAATGCCAAGGGAACATTTTGTTAATTTAGCCACATCAAGCCGAATGCAGCAGCTAAGATGCAGTAGGATTTAGCTTTCGCTTAAGGTTTGAGGAGTTAACGTTTTTTCTTTTCAGCTATTGCTCTGGTAGAAGAAAGCCTGATTTTGGGGGGTGTGTATGTGCATTCTCCATCATCAAGGTGAGGCTTTGCTGGGTGGTACACTCAGGGGCTCAGTGTGCATGCTAATTTGCTCTCTGTTTCTGGCTTGTCTATGAAGGGCATGTTTTACTTGGTGCAGCCCCCTGGTCTTATGCCTTCTTTCCTTTGGCATCCAAGGAAGACATGGAAGAAAGGGGCTGCTGGTAGTGGAGAGGGCAGGGTTCAGTGAAGATCCCCCTGCCCACTCTGCCTCTTTTGCCACACTTGAAAGCTGTCCTGAGTCCTGGGTTTTCATACTCCTGAGGCTGTCAGGAAAGTTTTTTTTTTTTTTGGGGGGGTCTTAGTGCCCATTTGTTTTGGGCTGGTTTGCTTATGCTGCCTGGAGCCCTGGTAAATGGTGCCTTTCTGTTCTTTGTTCACTATTTCAATATGACTGCTGCTCTCACCACTGAGGAGGAACCTGTGCATGTTTTGAGACTTAGGAGCTGCCTCACAGCCCTGTTTATACTCACCACTTTCAGAAACAGGATTTTCCTTTGCCCCTGGACGCAGGATGGAGGCTAGTGGCCAGAGCCTTTGTAAGGGTGGAAGTGCTCACAGTCTCACTCAAGGTTACAACTGAATGCTTTCAGGACATGACAGGTAAAGAATCCAGCATCAGTTCTCAACCTCATCAGTGTCCCAGGTTATTCCCCGAAGATTCAGCAGTTGAGCGAAGCAAAAATTTATTTCAAGGCTTTTTATTTAGCTCTTCATCCTGAGGACTTCACTAGGACGTTTCTTGTCTGGTATGAAGGGGTTAGAGGCAGCGGTTTTACTTCTACCTTGAGGTACATAGACTCATTTGTAACCGCCTATGGAATTCAGTTTTTCAGATGGCTTAAATGCTGCTGATTTTTAGAAGCAAGATGTGCTTGGACACTGCTTTCTGTGGTCATTCTTCATGTGCGCCTCATTTGGAAATCAATTTCTGATATGAAATATTTATAGACAAGGAATCATTTGAATTATTTAAAGTTTGCAGGCGTAATGGCCTTTCTAATGAGGTCTCAAATTATTTTAGTGAATGTGTAGATCTGCTGAGGGGAAAAGGCTTTTGTAGTTGGAGGGAAAATGCTACCTGGAACTTCAGGCTAATTTAGTTTGATAAGGGTCAAGGAGAAAACAGAAGATGCATATGTGTATTTCTAACTAAAGGAGATAACCTGAAATACCCTATGCCTTCAGTGAGGGCTTTCTGCTGCAGTAGCCTCTGAAAGGCTGTGAGGGAGACAGTTGGGGTGAGACACAGGTGACGGGCTGATGGGGAGGGGGACACAGAGAATGTGAATGTTGAGGAAAAACTCTTTTGCTCTTGGCCATCATCAAATGTGACTTTTGCAGTAGTTTTGTCACTGTAGTCTCTACGCAGCTACTGGTTTTATACTGTCTTTCTCCCAAATGGTGCTCAGTTTAGAGCAGATATGACTGAGGAGGGACATGGGATGATGACAGAGAACTCCTCTTTTCATTATTTATTTAAAAATAAAGTTACCTAATTGGAGAGAGCTCTGGTTTTTCCGTTTTGCTAAAGAAATGCTAGCACCAGGCATCATTCAGATATATTCTTTTCAAATATAATGTTTGGCACCATTTTTTCAAGACTGTTCTTTCACTGAGACAAATTCCTCCAAGATGTTTAAACTAAGTTTTGAGGTGCTTTATTCTTTAGAAAGTCTCATGATATTTCCCCCCACATGTTGGGCCACAGATCTTTGAACCTTCCAAAAGGCACTTGTGGGGTCGGTGGAGCAGAGATAACGCCACTAAGAGCGTTACTGTCTGTCCACTGTCAGAAAGGCTGATGAACGGGTATTTGTCCACTTGTATGTCTGTCTTTGAAAGGGTATGTGGAATTGTCTGTGGGTGTTTGCTTTATTTCAGGAACTGTTTTTCAGAATGTATTCCCTGTCCATTCTAAGTACATCAGTGTTGTATGTGTGCAAGGAGTGTTACCCCAGCCCTCTCAGTTCCCTTTCAAACTGGTCAAGCAAATAAAAGAACATTACACAGGATTAATCAGAGAAAAAGACCAAATGTAAGGGCATGCATAAGCAGAATGACTAAATTCTAAGGTAATGAGTGAGGACTTCTAAAGAATGGGGGAGGAGCCTGGGGCGTCGAGAGGGAGGGTTTTTCCTATGAGGGGATGATTTCATAGGAGGAAACCTTGCCTAGATGTTTGGCCTGCCTTAATATAGGTTGCCTTGATAAAAATAATTGTTTTTGGAGATGGCTTCATATCTAGGTAACCTTTGTTATTTAAGGTAATGTAACAGTTTCTCTGAAGATCTGCAGGTCCTCCACTGATCTTTAGCTCTACATACCAAAACCACATACCAAAACCACATAAACAAAGCCTACTCTGGGTATCGGAAAAAAAGGCTATCTGATAATTCTGGGGAGTCTATAGTGTGGCGGTTTAATCAGATTCATCCCTCCTGAGAGCGATGGAGTGACCCGGACCTGAAGGGTGGAGTCTAGGAAGGAAGATTGCCTTCACCTGTGTTGACAGTTGACTCATGGGTCTGTCCTTGTTCTGCGTGTGAATTCTTCCCAGGTACTTCAACCAGACTAATCTCATAGAAAGCCAATCATCCTCCAATTGTAATTGGATGTAGAAAACCGATGCCTCGAATTCTATTCTTGGAGGTTGGGCTTTGATAAGAAAAATCAGCCTGACCTTGGGTACAGCAAAATGGAGGTGACAATGACTCTACAGGTAATATTGTCTATTGTCCTGCCCCTGAGGAGTACTACATTTTTTCCATTTCATGATATAAGAATTACTGTAGGGATAAATGTAACCATATACCTTAAGATTTTTTTTTTTACCTTCTTCCTCTTGAATTGGTGGTTGGTAGTCAGACCTAGGGTGACATGTTTGGAGAGTCCCAGCAAGGTTGTAATGTTCATTCCAGCTGCCATGTATGACTTGATCTCTTTATAGATGCATATCTGGGCTAAGTGGTCTTCAAGGTCTTTTAATAGCTTGTAGAGCCATGGCCATAGATGAATAATTTAGCGAAGTGAAGGTGGAGACTATTTAGGATAATACAGTTTCTACAAAACTGTTTGCCGCCCCCAGAGCTGAGATGTTCTTAAGGGATCTGAACTTGGATCTTTGTTCTTGGGTCCCCTGTTAGAGATGTGTAAATAATCAGTGCCTGATGGGTCCCCCTGGAACTTAGTGATGTGATACTTCTCCTTGAAGGGGCTCACATTACTCAATGTGGAGATAAGGCTAGTAAAGGTGAAGTTATTAGAAAATAATATGGGATCTTCTCAAGTTCTACCAGTGGACTTTGGGAACTTTGTAGTTTTCTTATTGGGGAGCATAGTTCCTTTGTCCACTTTCGGAGAAACTATTTCTTTTTGTGTTACTGAGTCACTTTGGGGAGTCACACTGGAAAGGAAAGAGCAGGTGAATTGACCCAATGAGCCCTGCAATGGCTCCTAGACAGGTCTCCTGAGATACCCAACTTCACAGTTCAATGAAGTTCCAGGGGCTTCTGTTGATTCATATGTCCAAGAAGTTCTCAGGAGGGAGGAATTCTTAAAAGGAAACTGTATGAAAATATTGGGACTTTGGCTACACTCTGAAGAGAGTAGGGGTTGCCATACTGGGTGAAGATTTCTGGGCAGGGCAAATAACTTGCACAGTGTCTGAACTTTGGGACTAGGCTTGTCTTGAGTAAAGATGATGAGTAAGACTCTGGTCTGTGTGCCATTGGGAGTTCTCAGGAATCCAGGAGGAGAGAGCACTGTAAACCCTTTTCCACACAAGCAGATACAACCTTCTGTACTGTGCAGGGGTATGTGTATAGTTTGGAGACATAGAAGCTGATTTGGAAGGGGGATTGGCTGGGCCTGACACTTCTGGAGAAAGCCAATCAACTAGGGATTTGGGGGAGGTTTGAGTTTTTTTCTGAAACCTTCACCCAGGAGTGACAGGCATGTGGGGGGAGATAAGCAACTTCCAGTTGGTAGAGGGCAGCCGTCCCCAGGCTGAGCAGGGCCTAAATGTCAGCTCTGACACATATACATGGCAATTACATTGTTAGAAGGGTCACAGTTAATGCAGTTCTTCCATGACTCCTGCCACGAGCATGCTGTACAGCTTGGCACCCAGCAAGTTCCTGTAGGTTGGCCCTGGGCTTGTTCAGAATGGGAGGTAGCACACTTTGAAATCTCATCTTTCAGAAATTGCATTTATTATAGTTCTTCCGTGCCATAGTATTTCTGTAAGACTAGCACCTGTGGGAGAATTTGCACATTGTTGGTTCTGTGAATGCCATGAGGGCTTTACAGAAACTCTGTCTCCCAGTGGAATGCTAGCATTTCCAGGATGGGGTACCAGCTGTTCTTTCAGGAGTGCCCGGGGGGCAGGGTTGTGTGTCTGAGAGGAGGGTGTTTCTCACTTGAAAACACTATCTAATCTCGGGACTTCTGTTGGCTAAAATAGATTTAAAAAAATCTAATGCTTGCTCGGCAAGAGGTAGCACTAATGATAACCACCATTCATCCATCAGCTTCCCTGATTGCCTTCCTGGTCTTTCCAGCAAGACAAGTGTTCTTCCCATTTAAAAGACAGGAAATGAAAGGGTGTTGAGGTTGAGTGAGTGATTTTTCTAGGGGCACACAATGGCCAGTGAGGAGCCCAGCCATGAAGCCTCTATGTTTAGCCCCTGCACTGTGATGTATGCCATCACGTGCTCCCCCATGGGATCCAGTTGTCCTCAAGCTCTGTGTCTGTAATCTAGCGCAGGTGGGAAACGACATGATAGAGGAGAGGAAAGTTGTGTCTGCCGGGTCCATGAAAAGGGAACTAACTACCTCTCTTCCTGAAGGCTGTTGCTGTTTGGTTTTCTTCTTATATTTGACCTTGTCTTTTAGGGAGAGATGAAAATTGCAGCTAGCGGGGCTTTACAAAAAACATTATGTTAGCAGGTTGTAGGAACTAGGCGAGGTTAATTTTCATTGTCCTGTTCCTTTATGAAGATAAACAGCAACTGCAACAGAAGTCCAAGAACTTCCCACATGCCCTGCAAGGGCCTCTGGGGCTGGTCTCCACTGACAGCTTTTTGGTTGGTCTGCGGGAAGTTTGAGTGCCCTTGAGGCTGCGCTTCTCTGGACAACTCTTTAGGAAGCATGGGTTTGTGTTCTCATCGGTAACAGGCAAAGGGCATTGCTTTTCTCATCCCCCAGGAAGTCTCTGGGTTGCACAGGAGATAGGTCATTTGAATGTAAATGTTTTGTAGGTTGCCAAGAGTTACATAACTATAATGAAATCTTTATTTTCATCCTTTTGTTTCTGTCTTCCTTGATTTTTGTAAAATTTGTTTTCTATTGTTTCATTAGTTTATAATACTATGTAAGTATTAGAACAAATTCACACCTCAATCAATGTATATATCACACCCTACACACCACTGGACTATTTTTATTAAAAATTTCTTTTAAGTGAGAAATTGAACTCTTGCTAATTTGAAGCTCAGTTATTGTTGCAGACTGCGAAACTATGGGAATTCTGACTGGAGCATGATCTATCTGGTAGAAATAGTAATAAGATCTTTGAGACAGGCTACCTATCAATCTTCACTGCATCACACATTATCAGTGAGTTTTTGAGCAAATCATTTAATTTATGTCGTTATTTTTAAAAAAAGGGATAATGATACTTGTCTATCAGTGTTAGGAAGAATAAATGAGATACTAGAAAGTTTTATTTCTGTAGAGGCTATTCCAAAAGACTAGACTATCTCTGAAGTAGTGTATTTCACTTTTGATTTTTTTTTAGAATTATCTTTAGGATTATTTTGCTTGAGGTCATGTGGCATTTGATTTTGACTCATGTACAAATCAAAAGGGAGATCAGTCTTATGGCTTGTTTCCTTGGAAGGAGCATGTGACTATTTTCTATAGTCATAAGTTTCTCCAATCTGATTTTCTTGCCTTTACTAAAAATTTACCTTTTATACAATTTCTGATCTACAATGAATTGAATTGTTCTGTTGTAACTCAGAGGACCTGTTAGCTTTCTTTAAAACGGGCTTGTTTTAGAGTCTCTGCCCAGAAGATAATTATAAACATCACTTTTAGGCAGTGCACAGAGACACAGAAAGTGGAGATTTGAAAGAGAGGCACTATTCAAAGAAGACTGTACTTCTAGAGTATAAAGTATTCAAACGATAGAAAAGGTGAGGAAATGAGAAATAGACTGGTACCAGGTAATTTAGTGAGCGCTGCTAATAAAATTATATTAATCAATTTGGTAAAGCAATGTCTGTTATTTGACCACATGAAAACATTTTAGTCTGTCCATCTTGAGTTGCCCACTACTTAACCATTCCTTCCTCCCAGGCATCCCAAATAGTAATAATGATGGAATGTTGACTGCTATTTAGTGCTTATTATCATCTCTAATTGAACCCTTCCTATTCTGAGGTTTTTAATCCCCTTTTTACAGATAAAGAAACCAAGACTTAGATTGATCAAGTAACTTGCTCAGTTTGCACATAGTGTGTGTGAAAGCCTGGCATTGCTCCGATTTGCTTTTTCAGTAGTCCGGCTCCTCCCGTGGTAGCCTGTGCTGTGCTTCACAGAACCACACGTGGTCAGAAGGAGACTTCTGAGGTAGGAGAGTTTAACCCTGTGATTTTCAAAGTTACTTTTCTAGCAGTAGAATCCTTGTCAAACTTTTATTTAGAAAGACCATTATGGAATAAAAATGTTTTAATAGTTATTTTTTTAAAATGAGTCAGCAAAAGTGAGGAAGCTGCTCAGATGAGCAGTGAGTTTGATATTGAGGTTAGAGACAAAATGCGGTTTTATACTGGGCTCTGTTTTTAGATTATTTCTCTACTTGGCTCTGAGTGTGCAATATCTAAATGCTAATTCACTCAGTTATGTCCTTGTAAGTGGTAACAGTTTTTTCCTCCCTCTTAAAGTTCACGCTCTATTATCAGGACATTCTTTAACCAGACAACTGAAAGAAGAAACTAAGATCTGCATAAAAGTTAACTTGGCAGCGTCAGGTAACATGCTGTTTTGCCCTCCCATGTGTTGTGATTTGGTCTCTAACATACTTGAGAGTATATACAGCTTTTAAATTATGGTTTAAAAAATGATTCAAGTAATTAAAAATTTAAATCCAAATGAGTCATTGGAGAAACTTAGCAGTTTTTTTGTGGCATGCTAGGGTTTCATGCAGCACATTTTGACACTGGTCTGATGCTTTATTTTTACAAAGAGAAATTGCCCAGAGAGTGCAAATGGTATATTGGTGATGGGGAAAAGAAAGTTCCAAGAAATGTTCATTTTTCAAAATTAGTTTTTCAAGATTTTTTTTCTGATTATACAACTGATATATAAAACATTTTCTTTAAAAGAATAAACATACAGAAAAAATATAGAAGAAAATTAAAAATAACTTGTGATCTCACTGGTGAATAAGAAACCATCATTCGACTATTAACAGTGAGAATGTATAAACTTTTATAAAATTGGGTTCTGGTTATATATAAAGTCTTGTATCCTAATTCTTTTCTTTTAATGTTCTATTATGTGATTCAGTGCTCTTTGATAATATGGTTTCCAGTGATCTCTTGGTTTTCACAGATGGCACCATAACTGAGCTGTTCTTTTATTGATTGGTACCTATTTATATGTCGCCTTCCATTTTGGGGGTATAAATAAGAAAAGTTACGATGAACACCTTTGCTGGAAATTGTTTTTCACTGTTTCTTTAAGATAATTTCTCAAAAAATAAAGTTACTGCATTCAAGGTCATTAAAAGGTCTTCCCTGAAGTCCTGATCTGACCCTTCCTTCCTCTCCTGCTGCAGACATGGAGGGGTGTGGAGTTTCTCCTTGCCTGTAGGAGATAGAGGAGGGTACAGGTGGAGGCTGGGAGGGAATGATTTTGAGCATCTTGACCTAGCCTGTTCATTCTTTCCATTAGACTGGTTCAAATCTCTTAGGTAAACAGAGATCTGCAAGTGCTTCTGAGGCCACACAGAGAACTGTGGGGGAGGACGTTCACTCAGGCCTGACTCATCTGTGAGTCCTCGTGTCCACCCTGGCCAATGCTGAGATGGTGAGCTCCCGAGAACCCTTAGGACCGGCCTTTCCCATGGGGGTGTTGGACGGGACCCCAGAGGTGGCCAGGCTTGTGAAGGAAGTCAAGAGAGAAATCCAAATCATTTCAGCTCCCCCTTTGCAGATCCAACCTTTTAAGCATACCTACATTTACCTGCAAGGGCAATCGTTTTGCATTTTAATGACAAATCAAGTGCGCTAACTTGCATTTGAAACGAAAGTGCTTTAAATGTCTCTGGCTGTCAGAATGAGATGTTAGGAGCTTGATGAAAAGCGAACAAAGAAGACAAAGTATGAAGCCTGGATACAGTGCAAAATGAAATAAAACCTTGTATGGCCTGTCAGGGGTGTCAGTTGATATTCATATCTAAAGCACATTATAGCATTACTTTGCAGCTCATAGCTTACTCATCTGTCTTTTTTAATTCATCACATTTGAGCCCACATCTTTTAAGTCTCGTGTGTCAACAATGGAAGAAATCTTTTAATTGACAAATGAGTGTCACAAATGTGAATTGGTGCCTTTACATCAGCGGCAGGTGTAGTCTCTTTTGTTTTTTGTTGGATCTATTATTGGCATAAGCCAGTGTAAGACATCTGTCTTTGTCGGAATGAGAAATGACAGGCCTTCTTGGCTGTCATTGTCTTAGTGCGTGCTCATTCTGTGAGATACTGTATAAAGATAAAATGTCAGTTAAAAGAATATGAAAAACTATCTGGAGGAAGTCCTTAAATTACTCAGAAAGGGGATCCGGGAATTGGGGCTGGAATTGAAATCTGAGTGTTTCAGTTTGTATCTATCACACCTATTTAAAAAGAATATTTCCTGAATAACAGGATGAGGTTATCAGGCATTTAGGAAGATGTTATGTTGTGCTGGTATAATTAGCTTTATAAGGTGGGGAGAAAATCTACCTTTGTAAGATACGAATTTATTTATTATAAGGTTATCTCTCAGATGAGCACAGAATTGTCTCAATAAAAACATTCCAGAATAGGATTCTGGGCTTTGATTTGCATGTGTTTTGAAATATTGAAATTGTTCTCCTCCAATTTCTTTTTCAGTTATATTTCTATCTGAGACTGATGAGAAGCATAATCAAATAAAAAGCAGCGGTTCTGGAGTGATGAGACAATTAGTGGGGAGAAAACTGTTAGTATCACTGAGCTCCTGGTGGGTTTAGAGATGCAGGCAAGTCTGGACACCTGAGGCTTTGTTGTTAAGTCAGGTGATTGCTAGGACAAGAGAAGGGGCCTCTTGGACGAGGGAGGAGACCTAATGTCTGATGGTGGAGGGAGCCTTCTGTGACCTCTGCTTCAGCTTGAGAACCTAGACAGTTAGGGCTGATAAGAACGGGGAGACCTCAGTGGCTCATGCCCTGGCTCTAGAATGGGTGGACCCTAAGGCAGGCTTCCCGAACTTCTGTGCAGACAAAAATCCTCTGGGACCTTAGGAAGATGAAGTGTCTGATTCAGTAGATCTCAGGTTGGGCCCAAGCCTCTGCGTTTCTAACAAATTGCCAGGTGATGTTAAACTGCTGCTGTGCAGACCCAACTTGAGTATCAGGGTGCTCAGTTAATCTTTCCAGAGAAAGATTACCTGCCTGGCTCTTGTAGACAGCACAGAGTTTGAGAAGAGAATTCCCTCTTTGGATGCTGGGGTGGACTGGACTTTTCTGGATTTCTACATCTGGAAATTTTTCTTCTGTAGAAATGCTTTTAGCTCTTTCAGATGAGGCCTGGATTCATCAAATTTTCTTCAACTCTGTGTGGTCAGGGAAGAAGGTGTCCAGTGCCCAGGAGTCCAAGGTGCCCTGCCTTTTTCTCTGAAGGGGTCAGCAGTGTGTGTGTGTGTGTGTGTGTGTGTGTGTGTGTGTGTATTTGTCTGTCTGTTTGTCTCTCTCTACCTGTACTGCACTCATTGTCATGTGGTTGAGAAAAGGCAGGTACAAGACCTTATGTGTTTTGTCACATGTGTTTTTGTGTACACTTAGCGCAATGTATTTGGGCATGGGAATTTGGCAAGCCTGAGTGGATACTATTTGCTTATGTGTGTGATATATAAACATGTTAGCTGTATGTTTAGGGACAAGCGTGTACCAAAATGGGGGAGAGGGAGGGTGTGTGAGAGCAAGAGAGAGGGAGAGATGAGAGAGAGATTGAAGAGAGAAAAGAGAGGGAGAGAGGCCTAAGTGGAGCATTTGGGCTCCTTGGCTGATACTCATTTGAATAATCAGATCAATGGGATATGTGTGGGTGGGGAAAAACCGGCATGAAGATCTGCTTCTGGGGCTAAAACATGGTCCTTTCGTGTCATTAGTCTTTGGTAAACATATTTGCCTTCAAGGTTCCTCCTGGCCCACTGCCGTGGCATCTGACTGCAGTGTTTATTTTTGGGTGGAATAGACCCCCGGCAAAGTTAGACAATACAAGTGGGATCTGGGAAAGTCCTCAAATTATCATTGGAGGATCAGGGAAGGGCAAAATCTTGTGGTGCCTCAAGGCCAGACTCTCGCCTCCTTTCTCTTATTTCTTTCAGCTAGAATTGTGACTGAGCACAAAGCCATCTCTTTTCACCTAACTGGCAGTGAATTAATGAGTAATTGGGAGGATGAAACTGGTATTTTTCTGAAGGAACTCAGGAAAGCTGATGATTTGGTTCTCTTTTCAGACTTCTCTTTCCTTCTCCTAGGCCTCTCCCTTCTTCCTTTCACATTCTGTGTATTGCAGACCTTTTCCTGGCTGACCCTTAAAAGCTCTGTTCTGGAGGAAATTTTAATTTTGTTGTTTAAATTGAAGCAAGGTTTACCTGAAGGGAGTGTGAGGCGAGCCAGAGAGAAAGGAAGGGAAGCAACCCATCTAAAAAAGGTACATAAGTTGCACCGTGGACCCCTTTGACAATAAACTAGAATGCTTCAGTCTATTGAGAGAGGCCATTTAGCTAGTAAAAAGAAAGCTGCGTGTATCTGTATACAAAGAGTATGTGTGTGCCTGTGTGTGTGTATCTGTGTGTGTCTTTTTGCCTTCGAAAAAAGAGCATCTCGTGTGTGTTTATCCATACACACGTTTGTGTGTGCAGACACAGGCCAGATACACACACATGCACACACACACATCCTTTAGTTCTGTGCTGTGGGCCAGGTATATAAGACCATTTTACGTGACCGCTCTTGGGTTTTCATTGCCAGCTGTCACAGAGAATCTGAAACAGACAAAAATTTATTGGGTAGTATTTAGAAACATGTCGGTGGTAATGACTGTAGCTCTGATTTCAATTAACACTCACTAAATTTAGATGAATGCAGTGCACTTGTGGACCTGTTGAATGTGCTTGGCATCACGTTGCAAAAATCTAAAGAGACCTGGTTTGAAAACATTTTATGCTGACCATGGATTTCATGTCTTCCCCCATCCCAGTCAGTCTGGCACATGGCAGTCAACCCCACTGTGAACTATAGAGATGCAACACTCTCCATTTGGATTTTTGTAAAGTGACCTTTAAGTCATAGAGGCCACAGTTAAAATTTTAGCGTCCAATCTTGCTTAATGACATAGTACTCTGGAGTTCATAATTCATAATTTTTCACACTCCGCTCACCCCCTTTTCTAGCTATTTGGGTGAAAACAGCTGGGGACATGCTGCATTTGATGATTAAGGCACTAAAAGATTAGCCGTAGGCACTGCCCATCTATGGCGCTCCAGAATTCAGGCTGCTGACAGCAGATCTGTTTTGAATTGGAGTCAGATTAAAGTGAGTGAAAATCATTTGGGGGCTGAGGGCTCGAAAGGTCACACATGTAATGAATTGTGGGTGCTTGCCTGGCTTCCCAGGCGAGAACCATAAGCAATTATTAAATGCCATTGTGCATTGGGAAGGGTTGGTTGGTGGTGACTTTGAAACTTTCCAGAAGAGACTGGGAGATTGCAAGTGGTAGAAGTAAGGTATTCAACAGCACAGGATTTGGCGGGCTGGTGCCTTGTATTTTTGGCTTTATTCGAGGAAAGATTGTTATTCCCCTCCTATTTTCCATTTATTTGGAGTTGTGATGGTACCTGCAGCTGTGGTGGTTGTGGGGGGCTTGGCATCTTTGTGGGTCTGTGGGTTAGTCCTGGTGGCACTTTTTTTCTTTGACTTGGTGAGTTCCTTCAGTCGTGCCCTGCTCTTTCTGAGAGCTATGGGAGTCTATGGTTTTGCCTCAGCCCTGGGCTGTTCTGCTATCATTAACATGACTTTGTTAGCAATCTTTTTTATCCATTGAAGCCACCTCAAGCTACCCTGGCCAGCTGTGTGGGCATCAGGGACTGATGAAAGCCCGAGGTCCCTTCTCTCCTGAAGATGAGGAGGCTTGAGCTGCCTTGGCTACATGAGACTGTGCCCTTCCTCCTCCCCAGTATTTTCCATCTCAGATAGTGTGGCCTGGCCCTGTGCACAGATTCCAGAAAGTTCCCTCATCACAGAAGGGAATGCCCTCTGCCAAATGAAACTGTCTCATATTTGACACAGATCTCCCACTGCTAAACCCTCTCCTCCTCCCTGGATTCTCCTTGTTTAGCTTTTGGGAAACCACACCATAGGTGTGTTTGGAAAAGTCTGCTCCATAATGGAAAGAGAAAAAACAAAAAGTAGAACTTAAATAATTTGGTTTAATTGGTGATTGTGTGTGTGTGGTGTGTGTGTGTGTGTGTTTCACTTGCTCAGTCAATTTACTCAGTAGTTCAAAATTCTCAGAGGAGACAGATATAGAAAACGGTGACTACAGTCCAGTGAAATGATGGATCTTGAGGGATGCACAGGGCACTGATGATGTGTAGTGGCAGCCAACCCATCCTGGGGGAGGTGGGGACTATTTCCTGGAGTAGTAGCAAGTCTGTGCTGAATTGTCAACAATGAGCAGGATAAGGGAAAGAGCTTCCCAGCAGAAGGGACGGTTAAGTGACATGGAAGGGCAAAGTAGCTGGAGCCCAGACTTGACTTACCTGGTGGGTGATTCCCCACTGCTTTTTCTTTTTTTTTATTTTAGGAAGGATGCAGGCAGGAATGAAGGCAGGTAGATAGGTAGGAAAAGAGAGGAGGAAGAAGAGGAAGAAGCATTTAGTTAGAAACATTTGTTTAGTGGTTCCTTGTGGTTGTTTTCTACTGCTCTGGGTCTCGAACCTGGGTCCTTAGGCTTTATGTGAACTGTGCTGCAGCTGAAGACTTAACACCTCAGCCACCAAGCTGCACCATGTCTTGACCAGGGCAGTGTTTGAGCCTAATAGTCCCTGGTTTATTCAGCAGATACAGCCATGAGGCACAGAGTGATGGTTTTGTCGAGAGTGGACCCATGATGGATCATGTACATGACTGTGACCTTCAATATAGGTCTGTGTAATTATACTCTATGACATTTGCAGAATGACAGAATTGCTTAATGACCCATTTTTCAGAACATAGCCCTGTTAAGTGATACTTGACAGTATATTGAGTGTTTAAGGTACATGTGGTTCTGTCCTAGGTGCTTGAACCACGTCAGGGAACGGGGCAAAGACCTGCTCTCTGTGCCTTGGGGTTTTTTTTCCTCTCCTAGATTCCTTGGACTTTTTGTAGCTTTCTTGATATAAGGAGCTGTGGTCAGGCAGCGCAGTAAGAAAGAAGAGGGCAGACAAAGAGTGTGTGCTTTCCATCAAGCATGCCACGTGATGAGTTCCTGAAGCCACCTCACACTGATGTGCGGATGCGGTGGGGACCAGAGGCCTCCCTGTGCTGCAAGTTCTTTACCTGCTCTGGTTCCTTACTGTTGGGTGGCATCCCCAGTCTCTTCTTTGCTTTCTCCTTGCTAAGGCACCTGCCTCTTATTCGTCCTTAGGTGTCAATGACTGACAGCAGTATAAAAGCACCAGGAAATTCTGTCGGTTTCTAGTGAATGATCTTAATAGGTGAGAGGCTAATGGTGGAGCATCAGGTATTATCTGACCAGGCATGAAAACTTGTTTTTAGGGTAGGGTGGGGGGGAGAGTACTTAGGGTCATTTATAATAACCCCAAATGACTTCACATAGGTGGGCATGGCTCCTCCGCATGTGTTTAGTTAATTGACTTCTATAGGGGTTGGGGGTGGTGCAGACTGTGTTGGCAGTGACCCAAGGGTGTGAAAAGGACCATTAGGAATCCAGTGCCATCTTCATTACCATGTGATCAATGCATGTAGGTGGAAGGATAGCGTAGTCTATCCAGATCTTTTTGGAAGGAGATCTTTCAAAAAGGTAGATTTGCTTCAAGAGATATGCAGTGTGACCACCTGCATGCCTCGGCCAGTAATAGACTGCCCTCTGCAGTGGCCTTCCCTGCAAGTTTTGTGGCTTAGAGTTGGGTTGCATTGGGTTTTCCTTTTGCTTTTGAGTTCTGCAGTTAAAGTGATAATTATTTCTTTTTGGTCCAATGAACTTGGAATGGAATGAAACTTTTTTCTCCTATGATACAAGAGTTTTGCAGGTGTTTTGGGGAATGTTGGGCATAAGATTTGGGAGTGGGGGAAGGTGGGGGATGGCTGAATGCCAAGGCCTAAAGGGGTGGGGTGGATAGGTAGGGGCCTGTCTGCATTACTGGTCCATGGCGTCCATCCAGCCTGTGGCCTCTCACACACAAAGCCTTCGTTCTGATTAATGGCATCCGTGTCTGGGAGGCATGGATTGTATTAGACCTTGTTTAAAAGTGCTCGCTATACATTCACTTCCCCTGGATGTGCACCAAAATAGGATGAGAGGAAAAAAGGGAGCGAGAGAAAGAGTCTGCATTTGGAAAGGGTAGAAAGGAAAGCTTTTTTCACAAATGCTTTCTGTGACTTTCTGTACTCTTCAAGGCTTTATCTCTGCAGGGCCTCTACGGGAGAGCAAGGGGGAAAAGTGAAGACAGACGTCTTGGGAAAGAAAACTGGTTTCCCTGCCAAAACTGGGAGATGGTGCTGGCTCTCTTGGCTTTTTAGAAACTCCAAGAAATCTGCTGACATTTTAAAGGAGCGGGGTGGGGGGGCGGGGAGAGATGATTTATGATGACATCACATGTTGCCCAAGCAGATCCTGTGAGAGGAAAATGGCTTTTATGGAGAGCATGTTGCAATAAAGAAACAGTGAGTCACTGGGGGCGCATCATCAATTGAAATGCCTTTAGTTATTTGGTTTAACTCTTCCCCCACCCAACCCAACCAAGGGCCTTGGCAGCCTCTAGGGCCTTGCTGGAGAGGGGATTGGGGACTTGAACCCAGAGCGTGCTGCCTTCTCTCTTCCATGTCCCTTCCCCTCTGCCCTTTCTGATGACTGACTGCGTGCTGAGTTGTTCGCTTCCGGGCAGTTAAGGTAGATGTGTGTGTGCTGGTGCTGTGTGTGTGAGACCCCTGTGCGTTCAGGTCCTGGGCAGTGAGTGGGACACAGTTCCTGCCCTCCAGAAGCTCATCTTGTGTGTTCAACCATGCATGTGTATGCTTTTTCTGTTGAAAGCTCTTTTCACCCAAAATCCATGACTCATCCTGCATACATGGTGGAAATGCAGGCAGCTGCAGTTCAGCTCTGTGCCAAGCATTTGAAAACTTTGAGCAACGCTGTAAGGTCGTGTTGTATGATCTCCCTTTTATCTTCAAGGAAACGGAGGTAAAAGCAGCCTTTGGTCTCACAGCTCTAAGTTACAGTGAGTGTTAGGACTCGGTTCTGTCTGTTCACAGCCTGTGCTCCCTCTCCTGCACCAGCTCTTGATAATGGTACACATGCCGTTCCGGGGTTCTGCTGTTTTTCACTTAACATGTCAAAAGCATTTTTCTGTGTTTCTATAGTATTCATGATAATCTTTTTAAATGACTACATGATTTTTCTCCCCACGCCGATGTACTCTAATGTAAACCAGTCCCTGAAATATTGAATGTTTATTTCTAATTTCTTTGATGTTGGAAATTGAGTGGAGAGTTCTGACACTGCCCCTCCCTCCACTGTTCCCTTAAAAGGTGCAATTGGGCCAACACAGATGGAGCCTTGTGGGGGTCTCTCGGTTGCTGGGGGAGCATGTCATCTTCCCCAGCAAAAATTCCTGGAAGGAGAGCTTGGCTGATTGTCCTTGACCTCCTGCTTCTGGCTCAAGTCAGACTCCTTGCTGGGTCTTTCAGAGATTCTCTAACTTCCTCTTTTCCTCAGGGAGAGCCCAGACCATCCTGCCAGGCTGGTTTCTCTCCCAGCAAGGTGCCCATCTTATTCCCTAGTCCCAAATCCAGTCTCTTCACCTGGAGCACTCCCTGCCTGCCCCCCGATTCCGCCCCCACCAAGTCTTCTCTACTCGCTAAGTTCAGCCTCTAGATCTCAGCTAAATATCTACAGCATCCAGCCACCACTTCCCTGCCAAAACTCCCTGAAACCCCACCCCTTCCAATTTGACACCAAATTATATGCTGTCACATAAATTCCTGTCTCCTCAAGACTGGGTAAGGAGAGAAGCAAGGGGGTCTTGTATTCACATTTCTGGCTCTCTTCCACTCTGGTCTCAGTCAGTCCTTAAAGCAGCACTTGGAGGTGGGATTTATTATCCCCACTTTACAGGGAGGAGAGAGGGGTTCAAGTTATCCCAGACTGGGCAAGAGAAATGAATGTCATACAGTTGACAGGGACCATTTCTTTAACTCCATATCCATTCCCCTTAGTGATCATTGTGCAGTTCCAGACAAATACTAGGTGCTCAGTGGATGCTGTTGAGCCGATTGTTGGAGAGTTTCCTTTGTGGGAGTGAAAAGGCCTCCTGTGCTGAATCAGAAGGGAAACATTTAGTCAGCTGTGCACATGGCGTGTGCTTTAAATTTCAAACAGTGTTCTCTGCAGTTTGGCAAGGGTCAGATATAGAAGAGAGGTAGAGAAGACGGAAAAACATCTTGAAGATGGCTTCTGCCCTGGGCAAGAGCAAAGCCCCACATCTGTTCCTTGTCTGTGTCCCTGATCCCCTCTCTTGCTGAACTCCAAACATGGCAGGGTGTTTGGATATTGTCACAGCTGAGAGTTGAAAGATGTGAGCTTAGGGTTCAGGACTCAGGGGGCATGATCGCCATGTTGGTTTTTGTTCACTTTGGGCATCAGATTTTCCCAGCATGAGGTTTGGTCTGTGCCACAGTGAAGGATTTGTACTCTTTCTTACCTAATGTTCGACCCAAAGAGAACTGTTTACCATCAAGCTGTTTGGGAAGTTTTAGAAGCCATGGAGGTCTTTCCTCTTGTTACTTAGTTCTTGACTAGAGTTGTGAGAGTGGATATAAATCAAAGTAGAGTCCCAATGAGAGGTGTTTAACAAGTGGGGGCCTAATTTTGGGTATATGTCAAAGTGGGAGAAACCAGAGGGGTGCTCCAAAGTAGGGCCAACCTCCACCAAAGTGGAGCTTTTCTGCATGGGTCAGCTTGGGAGGAAAGCCTCAGAGACTAAAGAACTGTTGAGATAGTGCTCTACAAAGGGAGATAGCGTTACTCAAGCTGTGCTTGGAAATGCTGGGTTTCTCAAGTTAGAAGCTTTCTCAGCATTAGGACTTCTCGGCCCCTCATGTCAGTCTTGCACTGCCATCCTCAGACAGTTGCTGTCAGGCCACACTTGGAGGCAAAAGTGTTAATACACCTTCAGAGATGTTGGGAGTTTCAACCATTTCTACTGGGCTCCAATCTCGGTCCTGCCATTTGTTGCTGTGACCTCAGGGGTAAGGTGTTCCACACTGTGGCTCAGAGTCTCCGTCTGTGGACTGCTGGTTGTGAGGACTGAGATGGTGTTTGCAGGTGGTTTAGGCCCATTTCTGCTAAGTATTGTGGTGACTGTTGTAGTTGTGTCATGAGCATCTTCCTTTGTAACCAAAGACATTTTTTTCTAGAGCAGTGGTTCCCAGCCTGCATTCTGGGACCTTGTGCTTCAGTTAGGAGTTTGCTGGAAACGTGGATTCTTGTATGTTGCTCCCTGGAGGTTCAGATTGGCAGGTCTGGGTGAAGAAGCTCCTGGTCTGGGGACCACCTTGGAGAACATCCCTTTATACCCACATTCCATGCAATATTATTTAGAATATGTGGCTGCATGTGCTGTTTCTCCCACTGCGTTGCTATTTCTCTGGATTGGTCAGATGATTCTTTACCCAGAATTCCATTGAAACCAAGGATTCCTGGGATCAGAGCAGGAGAAACTGCAGGTGGGATGAAGCCTCATCACGGGGGTAGGGCAGCGAGTGCTGCTGGTCTCAGATTAAGCCAGCCTTGCTTGGGTCCTGCAGAGACTGACTCCACCAGCAGGCCCTCTGTCAGGTGACAAGGGCAGTTTGCCTTTGACCATCTTAGAGGGTGCTTGGCGTGGGACACATTCTCATCACAAGACCACTTTTTGTGCTGCATCCTATTTCCTGGGGGCTGGTTCCTTTTTGGATTGTAAGACTCCTGTGTGTGTTGGCATACGTGACACAGTACTTGGTTCATTTTATAAACATGGTCTCCAGGCACAACCCTGAAGATCTGCACCGTGTCACCTCCTAGAGGAAGTTGTTCCCGATTGTCCTGCGTGAACATATGGCTGGACAAGTGTTGCTTCATGGAACTGTCTGCCCACCAGATTTGTGCTTACTGAGTATGGAAAGTAGTTCTTTTGTCTCTAGCACAGCACTTGGCATAGTCATGTTCAAAAAAAAAATCTCTTGAAAGATTATAAATGTTCTCTGGGGATATCTGTTAGATCCCATTTTGTTGGTGGGGTCCTTAGAAAAGGACCTTGTGGGAGGGTAACCTGGACAGTAAGAGCTCCTGGTTGGGTTCCCCCTCCCCCTCCCCAGTGGAAGCTATAGCTCTTAAGATTTTCTCACTCTGGTCCTAATTGCTTCCTTTCTGTACATCGTGGGGAGATGATCTGCCTGTGAGCTCTGAGGCCTCTTAGGAAGCTCGCCCTGGAGATTAACATGGGTGTTGGGTATCAGAGCTTACCCAGTGGGAGACAAGGCATCAAGCCTAGGTGAGGATGGTGTACTGAGGGAATCAGAGGCCCTTTCTGGCTAGGCCAGGTTTCCTCCCTCCTCCATGTTTTCTAACCAGTGTTAATTTGGAGGATCTGGCACTGTTTATCCAGATAACTGGATCACTGAGTTGTGGTCATTAGGTAGGTGAAGTAGTCTTTTTTCAAAGAAAAAAAAAAAAAGCAAAACACTTACAACTCAAACTATTGAAGCACTGATCATCGGAAGCCCATTGTTTCAGGTAATTCATGGTTTGGTATCTGGGCTTTTTTGAAGTAAAAAGATGCCAAAATATAAACCTTTCTTCTCATAATAGAATTCAGTTGTGTTATTTAAATCCCAGGGTTTTACATTACAATAGTCACCCTTCAGGCTTAGAGAGAAATGGAACTTTCTCTGACAATACGGTTTGTGGTGTTCTTGCTGGCTTAAAATTAAACCTAATCAGGAGGTGTCACTGGAGCCTGTGCTGAATAAATGATGGAGCAGGAACCAAAATGATTTATACAACATTTTTTCCCCCCCGATAGGCAGTACTTTTTAATGTTTTTCTCCTTCTGAAAGAAGGAGTGGGTGTTGAAAGTGATTTTTGATCACATTTTTCTTAAGTGGTCTAAGACCACAACATTCTAGGAGCTGCCCTCTGGACTCGCCTCCCTGCATGCCTCCTTTCCCATGTGGGTGACTCTTGATTGAACTTCCACAATTTGCAAACATTAGAGTGTTCTGACAGTTTCACCCAAAATGCTCTAATTTTGTTCATCAGATTGGAAACAGGAGGTCAGTCTTTGGGGATCTGAATTTAAAGTGGTATCATTCAAATCTGGTTCGTTCTTCCTGGGCTTCTGTTTCCAGATTATTGCTTTAGGGTTAAACTGAGGTTGTTGTATCATCATTAGGTTAAAAACAAGAAGTGATGTCAAGATGGAACCCCAGCTAGGAGTAGATGTATGGCTCCAGGCTTGGCTCCAGTGCTCACTCAGTGAGGAGAGGGGCTGAATGCTGCCCTGCTTCCCTCAGTAGGTCCACATAGAGTATTTCATCTGCTTCCTCCCCACATTGTTCTAATCTCCTTATCTCAGTGGCTAGAGTCACCATCTCCCAGTGGCCCAGATGGAAATCTAAGTTCATGTTCTCATACCCTTATGAATTGCTCATGTATTTTAACTGTGCTCTCTGCCCACATCTCTTCTCTCTCCAGCTTGTTGACAGAGTAGGAATTGTCTAGAGGCATGGTTTGATCCAAGCCTGCCTGAAACTAGTGTCTGTGGAATCCAGGCCGCCTCCCAGCCTAACACTGAGTTTTCTAGCTTAGTACCTCCTGTTCTGAGTTCTAGCTGTTCTAGCCAAATGACCAGTGTCTTGTGTCATCTCAGCTTGTGGTCTTTGTGGTGTTCCCCTGTGTTAGTGTTTTAGGATGGCCATAACCACATAACCACATGAGTGACCTAAACAACAGAAATTTATTTTCTCACAGATCTGGAGCTTACAAATATATGATCAAGGTCCCGAAGTGTTCTCTCTTGAGGCCTCTCTCCTTGACTTGCAGACACAGTCTCCCTGTGTCCTCACATGGTCTTCTCTCTGAGTGTGTCCTAATCTCTTAGGATTCTAATAGAGGTTTAGGGCCTAGCCTAATACACTCACTTTAATTTCATTTCCTCTTGAAAGACCCTGTCTCCAAATGTCAGTACCATTCTAAGGTTTTGGGAGTCAGGATTTCAACATATGGATTTGGGGCGGTGGGGGAGTCGGGGGTGGGGACATAATTCAGCCTACAATACTCCTAGGAAAGCCCTTAGTGTCACTTCTGAAATATCTGCATGTTCAAAACTCACAATCGGAATGTTCCATTTCCACAAAGTTCTCCCTACCTTTGGGCGCAGTTGTCCAGCTGCCCTTTGTGTTCCCAGAAGCCTCCCGTCTGTGGTTGCCGGTCTGGAGTCTGGGTTTCTACTGTCATCTCTGCAACACGGAGCGTGTATCACTCCCGGGGTCTTCTAGTCCCCACCATGAGCAGTCCTTTCTGATTCAGCTGAGCCCAGAGTGTACTATGCATGGTCACCTGTTGAATTCATGAGGGAGGACTCATGTCACCCAGGGCCTGCTGCTCGTTTGCAAAAATTATGGACCTTGACAGAACTCCCTGTCATATAGGCCTCCTTATCATATCTGTGGTAATTAATATTCCTTTTCTAATTACTTCTCTTAGCCACAGTGGCCTCTTTCAGCTGCTGCAGAGGAGCTACCCCTGTCCTCTCGCTGCCACTACTACTGTGGCCCCTGAGACACCCTAAGGTCTCTTCTTCCCCTTTTCTCTTTTTTACCCCTTTCCCCCATTTCTGGCTTCTGAGCCATACCCCACTTACAAAATGGATTGTCACCTCTTTGATTTTCGGGCCTTTGCTCTGAAGGGCAAAGGACACTGGAAGGTGTCTTTAAGCCTGTACGCAGCCTGTCACCCACTCAGAGTGGTCTTCATTCACCTTGGGAGAAGGCAGCTCTCTCCCAAGATTACAGTCTGTTCTGAATCAGGTGGAGAAAAATAGCAAAGAGAACATCATATTTAAGATTCTGAAAGTGCTGAGTGGATGCTTTGGAAACCTAACCTCAGGCAAAAGGTCCTTGGTTCAGGCATGGTGACTGATGTGGCATTGTCTGCTGTTAATAACCAAGAGATTGAAGACCCAATGAGACCATATTTTTGCTTGTCAACAGAGAATCTCCGGAAGTCCTTTAACTTCTTTCGTTTTACTGTTTGATTTTGCTTGGGCTCACCTCTAGAGGAGCTTTGCTTATCTTACATTTCCTTATATTACATTACTATGTTTCATTGACTGAATTAAGAAAGTGTCTCTTTCAGCTTAAGTACTTTGCTTTTAAAAGGTTGTTCTTTAATAACTTTGGAAGGAGTTGACTGATTTTGACGAAATCCTATCCATTACAAAAGGCATTAACATATACTCCAGGCTTCATTTCATTGTAGTCTGCCCCCTTGAAACAAAACGGCAATGGATGTCTCCACAAGAGACTTTTCTTCAATAATGCGTAATGAATTTCAGTGGAAACTGATGTGTTTTTACAGGTATGGAGATATTTTTCCATCTGCATGAATTTCTCTATGAAAAGAAGGTATTGCCATTTAATCAGTGATGGGGGGAAGTTAGAGATGGGGCTGTCTGTCCTTAATGATTGACTTCAGTCCTCATTCTGATCTTTGCACTCCTCCTTTGACTGCTGCCCTCACTGCCCCACCTCTCCCCTGTATTCCTGTGTACCCCAGACCTTGCACATGGTTCATTTTACCGGACCACCACCCTTACTTAGCTTATTCCCTGGCTTCATTTTCAACTTTTTGGTCCCATACCTCCAGGAATCTCCTTCACAGTAGTGCCATTTCTGGTTCACTCCAGCAACCAAGGCTGCTTTTTACAACAGAGTTCTACCTTCACGTAGTTTAAATTTTAGTTGGGGCAGGGAAGAGGGAGGGTATGGTCCAGCAAAGGTCATGCTCTCATAGGGAAAAGTTAAGGCTGCTCTGAGACACCTAAAAGCTACACCCAACTTTGGGGTATCAGGAAAGTCATCTTGAAGATACTATTTAGGTAAACTCGAAGGGTTCACACTCTCATTCATCCCCTTGACAACCAGTTTGTTAGGGGAATAGCCACTCTGCTGATAGTTGGCAGATAACAATGAACAAAGCAGATAGGGTCCTTGTCCTCATGAAGCTTTTATGTCAGTGAGAATTAGCTGAGTATGGGGCTGCTTGGAGGTGAAGAGGGAATGGAAAGGACAATGGATCAAGGTAGAAGTGCATATATTCAAGGCACAGGAAGAAGCAAGACCGCCGGATAATGAAATGGCCCTTTTTAGGAGTTTAGGAGTCTGAGCTTTATTCTGAGGGTAAAAGTTGCCACTGAATGGTTTCAGGTGGGAGTGACAAAATCATACCTGTATTTTAGAAAGACTGCTTTTGTTTTAGCCGAGAGAGTAGGCTAGGGTTATGGGTTAGGAGGCTGTGGAGTCTTCCATGTGAGGCATGGAGGCCTGCATTGGAGCGGTGTAGTATGAAAGGAATAGATGAATCTGAACTGTTTTGTCAATATTTGTGTTGAGTGGATTTTGGGGGGGTGAGGCCTGGGAGGAATCATTGGTGACTCTTGGCTTCATTAATAGAATAGTTGGGTGGTCAGTGGCAGCTGTTTGTGAGATGAAAGCTGTGGATGAATTGGGTTGTCCGGGTGGAGAAGACGAAGAGGAGATGAATTTAGCATACATTGAGTTTGAGGTGTCTATGGGAACATACTAGTGGAAATGCCCAGGAGACGGATGTAGGGACACATCAGCATAATGAGACATTTAGAGCATGAGAGTAAATAAATTTGCTTGGGTAAGGGGATTGTTTATGGTGATACGGGTATTATCCTAAAACCAAATAGGGTTATAAAGTAGTGTAGACTAGATCTGGGGACTTAAGGAGTAAACTGAGGATAAGCAGGCAAAGAAGGTGGAGGAAAAATAGGAAAATTTTGGTTTGTCAGAAACAAAATTAAAAAAAAAAGTATTCAGTGGGTTAAATGCTACAGAGGAAAACTAGGGTGAATCTTGGAATAGCTATTGGATTTAGTTATAGGAAGGTAGCTAGTGACCCTGGCAGAAAATTGTTGATAGAATGATGGACTTCTCTGTTCAAACAATGTCTCTTGAATCCTCTCACTTCTGTTTCCATCAGCAGCTGTTCTGGGATAGTACAGGGATTGATCTCCTCTTACCTAGAATTTTTCAGGTAGGGCTTTATGATTGTTCCACTTATTGTCTATTCTGCAGAGATAGTGACCTTGTGAAGAGGCAAATCTAATCATGCTGTTTCCTTAGCATCTCTTAATGGCTTTAAGATAAAGACAGATTCCTTCATATGGAGCATGGGCCACTGGCCGCCTCTTTTTTCATCTCGGACTGTGTTCTCTGTCTGCCCAGCCACAGTAGCCTCGCTGAATGTGTTGAGCTGGTCATGTCTCCTTGGCCCATCAGAACTACGTGCACCTCTCTTTATTTGGAATTGTCTTACCTCCCCTTTCATCTACTTCATTCCTGTGTTGTTTTTAGACTTAGTTCCAACTGCACTTAAGTCTTTCCTAACTTCTCGTATGGTCAGCCTCTCTGTCGAGTGTTGTCATGGCACCACTTGTCTGTCTTTCATGACTGTGGAAGGTTGCAGTATTTTGCCAGTTCTCCATCTGTATATCCATAGCTTTGCCATGTGGTTTTGCAGTTCCTCCCTTGAGTATATTCCCCTGACCCATTGATGATGGACATGACCACATGACTTGCTCAGTTCAGTGAAAATAGAAATGAATGTGCCAGTTCTGATTCAGGTTTTAGGAGGCATGGTACATCTTCTTCGTCCCTCTTGAGCTTCTGTCATTGTCTTCTGAGACTGGGCCTCACAGTGAACTCATGTGGACTGTGCTGAGCCATGTCCCATATTTCCCATATCCAACCTGAAATCTAACATAGCCCAGCTTAATTGTAGCTGATTTGTAGATACATGAGAATAAATGATTCTGGGGGTACTTTGTTAGACAGAATTATTTTGGTAGTAGGTAGCTGATATAATAACAAATGCAGTTGCAATTATATATATTTATGTATATGTATATATACACACACACTTATGAATATTTGTTATTTGTGTCTGTTTTCCCAACTAAACATTAAATTTCATAAAGAGAAGTTTCATGTCTGTGTCTATGTACTGTATTTTCCAGCACCCTAAACATGTTTGGTGTGCACAAATATTTGCTCAGTGAGTAAAGTCTGCTTCAATTCAATACAAAAGTGTATGTCTATATTTTCCATGATAGTCTTAGTTACTGGTTCTGGCCAAATTTGTCTGTTGCCAATGGTCTCAAGATACATCTTTGCATTTAATCATATAGAACATTTTACTAACTTGAAACAAATGACACCTTTTAGAAGTGCATATTTCCTGTAATTGAAAACAAAATTTTGATAATGGTTTGTGCTGAAGTTATAGTGTAAATTGTAGGGGGAAAGACTCCCATTCTGTAATCATGAAGCAAAAAATGAGTATGTTAATCACATATTCAACCTAGTTAAGAATTATTTGTTAATCCAGGTCACTGTGTAAAACATTCATCATTCTGCCCCCTTTACAAATAGATTCATTTCTATAGATTATTTCTACATTAGAAACAGATCAAGTCTTTAAGAATGCTGTTGATAAGAGTTTTTTTGGTTAGTTGAGAAAAACATCCATGGAAGAGTGTTTACGGGGGAGATCTCTCTTGTTATAAGGAAATGAATACAAGACTTGAAGTCAGAGGACAAGCACTGCTGTTTACTAGTTCTGTGACCAGAAAAGGTAATTTAAGCATCCAAAGCTTTTTTTCTTGATTCTATAACATGAGTTGGATTACTATTAGCTTCATAGGATTGTGAAAATGCTTTGCAAATATAAAAGGGCTTGCAAATTGTAGCTGAGTGAAAATGAATGAATGAAAATGAAACGGTACCAGGTAAAAATCAGTTTTAAAATGTTATATTTTATAGTAAAGCATCTTACTAATGTTTCTTTCTTAAAATTCAATTTATTCTTGAGTTTGGACACAACTGGGTTGCTTTAAAATTTTTATATTTCTTATTTCTTTTGCTTTAGTTGCATTGGCAGATACTGAGAGTTTTGAATGGTGATTTTAAAAGCATTGTTACTTTGTTGCTCAGTAAAATACTTTATTGAGGTGTGATTGACATCCAAAAATCTGTACTTATTTTATGTATACAGCTTGAGGAGTTTAATGATAAATGTACATGTATGAAACAATCACCACAGTTTATACCATAATCATATCCACCACCTCTGAAAGTTTCCTCCATCCCTTTATTATCTATTGGTAGTGTGTGGGATTAAGACACTTAACCTAAGATATATGCTCTTAGTAATTTTTATAGTATCTAGCATATTAGAAACTTAGTAGTAAACTTGTTTTCTGATGAAAACATGGAAAGTTTACATATAATTGTGAATTACATTGGGGCACTAACTATAAAGGGGTTGAGTACTTTAAAATGTACCCTGGGAATGACAGTTGAGTATTGAAGGAAAGAACATGTTGAAGGATGGAACCTTTCCCTAAGGTTGGAATTCTTGTCATCTGGAGAAGGTGTAGTTGCTGTCCACTGGTGGTGAAGAAAGTCACTGTGTTGTCTGGGGTCAGGACTAGTTCATGGAAAGTATACAGAAGCAGGTAGGCAAGAAAGGGACGCTTCCACCAGGTGTTGATGAGTTGTACTGATGAACAAGGACTGGAAACAGGAAAGTATGATAGAGGTTTTAATTTTACCAAGGCTGGCAGATGACGCCCACTATGGTGTCTTTGCTATCATACTGTTTTTCTGTGAGGTTTCTTTATGCTTTATAGAACATTCTTTAATGTTTTTTGCAAAGGTGATTCTGTGGTTATAAACTCCTTTAATTTTTGCTTGTCAGAAAAGGTTTTTTTTTTTTTTTTTTTTTTTTTTTTATGATTCCTTCAGTTCCGAATGATAATCTTGCCGGATATAGTATCCTAGGTTGAAACTCCTTTTCTTTTAGCACTTTTTAAATATATTATGCCATTCTCTTCTGGCCTGTAGGGTTTCATTTGAGAAGTCCATTGACAGTCTTATGGGGGTTCCTCTGTATGTGACACATTTTTCTCTAGTTGCTTTTAATAGTCTTTCTTTAACTTGTATTTTTGATATTTTTATGACAATGTGTCTAGGTGTATTTTTGTTTGGGTTTCTTTTATTAGGAACTCTTTGAGCTTCCTGGATCTGGAGGCTTGCTTCATTCTTCAAATTGGGGAAGTTCCCATCTATTATTTCTTCAGATATGGTTTCTGCCCCATCTCTATCTTCCTCTGGGACCCCTATGATGCAAATGTTCCTTTTGATGCTATCCCAGAGGTCTCGAATGTTGTTTTTGATTCTTTGAATTTTTTATCTCTTTGCTGGTTTGCTTGATTGAGTTCCTCTGTCCTGGCTTCCTGATCACTGATTCTATCAGAAGTTTCATCCATCCTATTGTTGAGTTACCGCTATTGAGTTATTTAATTCAGCCATCTTGTCTCTTACCTGTTTGATGTCTTGCTTTAATTCTTCTCTTTGCTTCCTGACATTATCATTTACTGTCTACTGATTTCTGGATTCCGATGAGTATGTTAACCACTGTTACCCTAAATTCCCCATCAGGTAATTTACATACATCTGCTGTATTCGGATTTTCTTCTGGGTTTTTGATTGGATCCATCATTTCAGGTGTATTTCTCTGTGCCTTTGCTGTATTCAGCATTCTGTGTATATTTGAGTGTTCAGTTTCCTTGGCATTGCATAGGTTTGACTTGCCCAGGATTGACAATCAGGCTGCAGTTTCGTGTCTACTCACAAGGTGGTGCTAGCAGGTAGCATTGAAGTTTGGGACTGCCTTCTCACTGTAATCTAGAGGGTGGAGCACCCCATGGGCGGGATTTCTGGTGGGTGGATATGTGGTGGGTGGGATTTCTCCTCAGTGGGCCCCAGGCTCTGGTGAGAAATGGTTATGGGAGGGGTTTTATTTGGCTGATTTCCGGTTATGGCTGCTCCCAGCAGTTTCTCCGCGTGGGTTCAAGCTCAGCTCCTAGTGCGCTGGCTCTCCTTTCACCCCCTCCCAAGCCGGCCCTCCATGCCTCTGTGTCTCAGTCCCACTGGGCCTACCTCTTACTGTCTCGGCAGCTGGTCCCGAAATCCCGACCTAGCCTCTGCCCCACCACACATCCGGAGACCCCTGAGCTCCATCCCCAATCTGAATCTGCGGCTCAGCTCAGAACTGCACCGGGTGTCTTCACCTACCGTTAGTCTTCAGCTGTTCTGTCTCCTGCTGAAGTGACAGTTGTTTCTTGGTGTTTGTCTCAGAAGAAAACCAGTAAATTTTTAAAGTATATGATACAGTATTAATAACAAATACTTTGTGGTACCTCACATCTGTTTGGAGTGCAGTTGTTAAAAAGCAGAAGATAGCCAATACTGGCAAGGATATGGAGAAAGGGAAGCCTTGTCCACTGTTGGTGGGAATGTAAAGTGGTGAAGCCACCATGGAGAACAGTAGGGAGGTTCCTCAAAAAATTAGAAGAACTGCCATATGACCCAGCAATATTACTAAGAAGGATATAGCCAAAGGGATTGAAGTCAGGATCTCAAAGTGACATCTGCC
Source organism: Solenodon paradoxus (assembly GCA_004363575.1). Classification (NCBI taxonomy): domain Eukaryota; kingdom Metazoa; phylum Chordata; class Mammalia; order Eulipotyphla; family Solenodontidae; genus Solenodon; species Solenodon paradoxus. The sequence goes on along the minus strand of RJWH01000183.1, from coordinate 568,070 downwards.
CTTTGCTTCTTTTTAAACCAGGAACTGATGTTGGATTTTAATATTAATGCTTTCTTGGCATCTATGAAAGATGAACATATGGTGCTTCCCTTTCCCACATAGTGGTAAACTATAGATTCTTAACACTGAGACCCTTAGCAATGCTGTTAATAAATACCTTCCTGTGGGCTGATATAATATCACTACTTAGTTGTAAAGAAAGGGTTTGCAAACTTCTGTGAAGTGATAAAATGTTTAATGAATGTGTTCTATCTGCTAATATGTTGTTGAGGATTTTTGCACTGATTTTCATGAAAGTAGCTGGAGTTTCTTTTACAGTGCTGTGTTAGTCAAGATTTGCTCTCAGTATTAGGGACTACACTGTGTCCCCCTCCTGCCCTTTAAATTCTTATACTGAGCTCCTAATCCCCAATGTGACTATGCTTGGGGATGTAATTGGGTGAGATAATGTTATGAGAATGGGTCCCTAATCCCGTAGAAGTTAAACTTGTGTCCACAAGAGAAAAATAGGGAGGGGTGGACATAGAGAAATCTGAGGACACAATGAGGAGGAGACTGTCTACAGGGCAGGAAGAGGAGTCACAAGAGAAATCAGCCCTGATGGTACCTTGATTGTGGACTTTTCCTCCAGAACTGAGAGAATTCTAGTTTGTAAGATACCCAGTCTGTAGAATTTTGTTATGGCAGCTGGAACACTCTAATACAATGTTACAATGATTTGTAAAAGTATTCAGAATATTTTCTCTGTTCTGAAACAAAATAGCCACAACTATTTTTTGCAGGATTCCATAGACTTATCTAAAATGTTTGGGGTCTGTATTTCAGTTATCTCTTATAAATTTATCAATATCTTTATAGTACTTGGTCTTCATAGGTTTTTGATTTTTCTGAACTTAGTTTTAATGATTTATATTACCCTAGAGGATATTCATTTTATCCAGGATTTCAAATGTTTTAGAATAAAGTTGAGCAAAATGATTGCTTATGTCTGTTTTTTTTTTTTTTTACTTGAGTGATGTTTATTGACAGCAATACAAAACAAGACCGAAAATAGCTATTTAACAGGAACAAATATTGGTGTAGTTTCCTTCCTGAAGAGATTATGCACTCAAATAATGAGATCTTTGATAAAACAAAGGCTGGATTGTCAAGAATGAAATGAGTGTTAAATTTTACATATTAATACAAAAAGTGCCAAGACAAAAGGTGATGTTTAAAAATATTTTTTCTAAACAAACAAATTCACCATATCATTTAGGATATAGGGTATAGATAGGATATAACTATTTAAATTTTCGCTTTATTGCATCTTTTAATTATCTGTCTGATTATTTATACATTAACATTCTTTTAGTTGCTGTATTTTTCCTCTTCTCCTTGATTATTGGTTTCATAGTTAATTATTTAGTAATTTTGGATTTATTCATGAATTCTTTTTCTCTTACTACCATTTTTATATCTACTTTTTTATATAAATTTTTATTTTTCAGCTGCACATTTTAGCATTTACTTTAAAACTATATCTACTTAAGCCTGTGAATTTTCCTCTTAATTCTGCCTGAATTGTTTTATAGGTTCTAATACATGCTGTTCGCTATTTTCATTTTCCTGATATTTTTGGATTTTGACTTTTTCATCTTATAAAAGTACTTGCAAGTTTAAAATTTTTCTGTGATGCGTGGTCAAATGTGATGTGTACTATTTCTATTTCTTGGATGCCTAGGTCTTTTTTTATGACAGTATATTGTCAATTTTTATAAATAGGCACTTTAAAAATTACATCTGTTTTCAAACTATAGATTGAGAAGCTATCAATCAGATTGCCTTAAGAATTGATAATTAGGCTTCTTGCTTTCTTTATTTTTGATCTACTTATAGCTTAAAACTTAGAGTTGCTATTCATTATACTAAGCATGCTAGAGTATATGTAGAAGATACAGGTTCTACGTTGACTTTATTAAGGAAAAAATTTGGTTTCGCTCCAAAGAGCACTGATAGTAGTAGTTGAAAGACTGGAGAGAAAATTGAGCTTGGATATGAAGAAAAGCTTTTTGCCGTAGATGAATCTTGCAAAGCAAATAGGACTTAGAAGGTGGAGAGTTCATAATGGGACTTCCTGGTCTGAGGGCACCATGAGCAGAGCTGGGTTTGGGGCCAGTCTGTCATGTAAAAGGAGAAGACACAACCCTCCTCCCAAGGTCTTGCTTTCTCTGACTTTCTATAGAAGTTGAATCAGGGAGCAAGAGCCACACAGGAACGGTCATTTCCATTCAATTGAACTTAGATGTGAGCATCTTTGTTGGGACCATCCCAATGATATTATCAGCCTACCTTGCAGAACAGAGGACAGCTCTTGGTAATTTGCTCTCCAGTCTGCTTACTGGCATGTTCTCAGCTTTGCAGTCTCACTGGAGAACTGAAATTGGCACACACCTCAGTTTGATAGCATTAGCTCAGTATTTGAACATTAATCAGGGAGATGTAGGCATTTCAACGGAAGAATTACAGTGTCTGATAGGTACTTGCTATATGGAGTTGTTTTGTCAGATGACCCCAGTAAATTACCAAATATTTAACACTGCTGATAAATCAAATGATGTGTGGTCTGTAGGAAGCGAAGGTATTTAAATAATTAAGCAGTTCTTTCTGGAACCTCTTTATATGATGATTTTCTAGACTTCAAATCAGTTTTCCTCATCCAGCCTCTGTATAATATATAGTTATTTCAAATCAGCTTTACTTACTGAGCTTTTTCTAGTAATGGAGCTTTGTCAGCAAAATCTGTGCGTACCAGCAAATGGTGAATGATGGGCTTGTGTCAGAAAGGAGCTTGAGAGGTGCTTTCTGTTGTTAGATGGATGGGTCTGGGGCAGGAGCTTGAAGCTCTCCTAGTGTAATAGTTTCAGAGAAAAGGTATGTCTGAAATAGGGGCGAGTGCTCCATCACTCAAAACCTGGTATTCACACACCCAAGCCAAATACTACATGTACTGTCGAAACCATGGCTTCATGTTGGCATGTGTGGGAGATGCATAAAGTTGTTTAATATAATCTTGGTTGTAGTTTTTTCTGCCTACTCCTCACTCCTATTCTCTTACAGCTGGATCCCATGGGTGAGGGCAGAATGGTAGAAAGTGTGTTGTTACTAACATTTAAACAGGTTTATGCAGCTCTGACCCCAATTCTCCAGGAGCCAGTGCTAACTCATTTGAGTGCTCTGAATACCTGAGTGCCAGTTGTCTGAGTGGTCTGCACTCTGCTGATTAGGGCAAGCTTTTGGAAAATGGTCTCTGTTAGCCTGGCAATCATCATTCAGTGTAGGTACTGAGGACAGAGCATCATGAATGGTCTGATAGAGAGGGCATCCTGATTGGTCTAAGCCAATTCTGCTATTTTTGAAATTCTGGTTTTAACTGTAGGATTGTGCTGAGTTTGGCACAAACTAATTTCTGTTTGGCAGAACATGATGTATCAGTTGATTGAACTCACGTGTCTGTTATTTGATGTCACTGGGGTGTTTGTAAAATGCTGCTGGGGGAGAAACTTGACTTCTGGTGTAAAGGCTACCTGAATTTGGGAGACTGGGGAGCTAAACTGTGTATTCTCTGTCTGTTTTATTGCTGAATTGTCTCTCAGTGGAGGTTCTTAGAGGCTATTCAACAAAGCCTATGCTGTCAACTAAAAGGCTTTTAGGACTTCATAATCATGGCACAGTATCTTTTTCTTTTTCTTAAAAAAAGAACTTTCTCTTTCCTTTCCCCACCTTTTTGAAATCGTTAGCCTTTATGTGAACTGAAAGGGACTTCAAAACATTGGAAGAAAATAGTCTGAAAGCTCTGAGTGTGCTTGGCTCCTGGTGTAGGTATGAAGACTTGATAAAGAGGCATCTTTTGCACTGACAGGTGTTTGTGTGCCAGTGTGGAGAAGGCTTTTGATGACAAAACCACTTAGTTTTCTATAGCTTACCCTTCCGTTTGTGCAGAGGAGTTAAGAAAAGTCTAATAAAGTAACTAAATAATGGGAATAAAAAGTTAGAACTGGTGTCTTTATCTTTTTTTGTCTCCTACCCACTGGTTTTTAGACTTACCTGTTAGGTATTAAGTAAGCAAGTGGCAGGGGCATGGTGGTGACTGTCCTGTGACTGTCCTCGTGGTTCTGGAATATGCTCTCAAAAACCCAGAGTCAGCAGAAGCATCCTTCTTGAACCCAAGAGAAATTTTAGATGGGCAACAAAACTGTGGGCTAGAGTGTCTATAGAAAGGAGGAGCTCCCCTTGAGATGGTTAATGTGATTAGCCTTGTTTTCTAGAATCATCATGTTTACAGAGTTCCCTCTGATAGCCTGAAGCTCCCTTGATCCTCAACATAGTTTTTTCCCTACTCATAGGAATTAACTGAAATTGGCAAACTGTGGCCATAGTCATGTTGTGTCTCATTTGTTCAGGAGTCCTTCTAAGAGTTCCTCTATGATCTTGTGTACCTTCCCCCAAAAGATAAATTACTCAAGTTACAACCAAAGGAACTTGTAATGTTTACTTGCTATTTAAAATGGCTTATAATGAGCAGAAAATGACCTACTTATTGAACTGCCTCCACCATGAAGTAAGGATTAGGGCATCTCACTTTTTAGCACCCACTCCATTTTGGGCAAAATTCTTTATGCCAATCTCCTTGGACTTTGATGAAAAAAAACAAAAAACAAAAAGAAACAACTCAGAGGAAATGTCAACAGTAGAGACCTGAAATAAAATCTGAAAGTTGCTGAAATCTGTTCTAAGTGGAAACCAAAGAAACTGAGAAACTGTCTCTATGCATTGGTGTCCAGAATCATCCATCTCACCATTTCATGAGGAACAAAATTAGGCTAAGCCCCGAAAATCCATTAGTTTTGGGTAGTAATCCCATAACTTGTTCTTGCAGATGTTTGTTATTGTTATTCCTTTGGATTTCAACTGTCTATTTGGGGTCTTCAGACATGAAAATTCTTGTGAAAGGAAGTTTGGCTTTGTGTATGACTCATATTTTTTAATGTCTGGTAAGGTTGTACAAAGTCAGAATTTGATGACCTCTGAGAATATTGGCTCTAATATCAGTTTTCAGAGGAGGAAAGTCAATCTCTTAATCTGTATTTCTTGACTCCCCTCACCAAGCCTGTTATCACCAAGAAACGTTAGATGATTGGAGCTGTGATTTTTGTCTGAGGGGACCAGAGTACTAGGATGACTTTATTAAAGATTAAAAATGGTCATTGTGGGGAAAACAAAGATATGGGACTAAAGAGAAATGCTGCAAGCTCATCTGATAACATAAGAATACTACGGAAACGAGTGGATTAGATGGTAAGAATAATGGCAACATTAGCTTTTATTATGTGCATGGTACTAGTGCTAAGCATTTAACATATGTTCACATTTAATTCTAGAGCGACCCAATGGGATAGTAATAGAGGTGGTAGTGGTAAGTAATTTATAGCAATTACTGTATGTTTTATGTGGATAATCTTATTAAGTCTCAAAACAATCCTATGAATGAGATAGTCCTTTTCCATTTTCCAGATGAGGAAACAATGACTCAGGGAGGTTATGCAAATTTGCCCAAGGAGGTGGAATGTGAATTAGTCATCTGATTCAAAAGACTGCATGTATCAACTGTGCTTTTATCACTCTTTCTGATCACATATAATTAGCTCATAGACGCATTTCCTAATGGACATTTGCTAAATATTGAACTGTAATGATGAAGTGAGAAGAATTTTGACTAAGAAGTGCATCCTTGTATATGTGAATGTCCAGCACACACAAATGTACCCAGAATTAACTTCTGATTTTAACTTTGGGGATAACGCTCTGACAGTTAACTTCAGAAAATCATCTTATTTTTTAACTAAGTACATTCTCACTCTTTCCTGGCTGGGGTCAAGGAAACTCATTTCCTTGGTCAATGAAAACTCATTTAAATGTAGTTCTCAACAAACTATCTTTAGGAAGAATATGATAATCACACAGTTACAGGATATGACAACTGAAAGAGCCTATAGAAATGTGTAAGTCAACCATTCTTTTGTAGAGAAAAGGGGTCTCAGTTGCTCCAGAGAGCTACTAATTGGCCTGAAGCCCTGGTGGAGGAGTACTGCAATTAGAACTAGATTTTGGGATGTCTGCCTCCTGATCCAGTGTTCTTTCCCCTGGTATAACCCTACCACTCAATAGAATAGATGCTGCAGCCAAAGAGAAATTGTGTTTTGATAATCTATTTTGAAATAGTAGTGTTGTTGCTAATTTTTCCTCTGCTGGTGTGGCTAATTTGAAGTTGACAGTCAGGGTATTTTCAGATTCTTGCAGGTTTAGGTCACACTGGCTATGGAATCAACTTCTCCCATCTGATTCCTTGCATCAGGAGCACAATAATACATTTCCCTTTAACATAGAGAATGTTTTTGTTGGCTTAATGGGCCGAGATAGTTAAGCAATTAAGTTGACCTCCACTCCCACCTATCCCATATCTCCAAGAGGGAATGAGAGTTGGCATTATTAATGGAAATGCATTTTCTTTGCAGCTTGAACTTATTTTTTAAAAAATACTCTTTTCCTGACTTGAGAGAATTATTATTTGGTCACAGGCATTTTATTGTGTAGCTTGGTGTCATTATTGCCTTGAGTATGTTGCTATATAGTCTGACCAACACTTTTCAGATATTTTGAGACTGTGCTTCATATTATAAGAAAGTATTTGTCACTTGGACTCTCAGAATTGAATTTGCCTGAATTAATTATGATTTGCACTCCATCCCTCTGGGCGGTATTGTGGGGGAGAGGTAATCCTTTCTGATGTCGTATAGAAAATCAATTCTGGCCCACGGCACTGGCTAGTTGCTTGAGTGGGGGAACTTGTCGCCCACTGTATGGTCTTTATTTCCCATTTTTCTTGGCTCTTTGTTATGTGTTCCTTTCTCCGGGCTGCTTTAAGAAGCCGTCAGGGCCAGGGAGCGGTGCTTGACGTGATACACAAGGATACTCTCCTCATAAAGAAAATCACAAGGGCCCCAAGTTGGGTAATAAAAGCCCTGTCAGTAGCTTTTCTTGTGTAGTCTGCATTGTTTATAGAGTGTTTTCCACTGAGAAACACTGTCACTCTTCCTCTGGCCTAGGGGGCAAGACAGTTAAATGGCACTGGGTCATATGTAGGGATTTGGTCTTGACTGGCTTGGGGACTCCATCTTCTCTGCAGTCTTCCCCTCTGTTCCATAGAATACTTTGCTTCATCTTAATTTTAACAGGTAAAACTTTTTTTTTTTTTTTTTTTTTTTTTTTGCTTCTAAGACCCCATAAACAAACTTAGGAAGCAAAAACAATTGACAATATTTGTACCACATAGGGTGAGCATAGTATAGCTAACCTTACTCTATAAATAGTTACTACAAACAACTACCCTTTTGTGCCTCCCTTAAAAAGGATATGTAAGTTTTAAATGCTTTGGGAACACAGTTTCGAAATAAAACAGCAAGACAACAGGTCTCAGAACTGAATATGCAGATGTAACTGTTAATCTATCTGCACCCAAAAAACTGGAGCTTCCTCTTTGCTTATGTCTAAATGTCAGGAGAGCGTACAAGTAGGCACTCCCTTGGCATGTGACCATGGTGCCCTGAATTTCTATTCCAGCCAACTGACCCTTTTGCTAAAAGTTTAATAGGGGATAAATTCACATGTGAATTCATAATCTTCTTATCGGCTCTCAGAGCGTTCTCTAACGAAGACTCTTACATCTTATGATTTTGCTCTGACCCCACCTCTTGGCCTCTTTCCTAACCTGTCTACACCTTTTGGGTAGACACTTGAGACTTCTGCCTCTTGTAGTTCTCTCCTGCCTGCAGTATGTTAAATGATGTTTTAAATAAATAGATTCATATTTCTTGCCAGTCATCATGTTGAGGTGTTTAAGCAAGTATGGCATAAGTGAGTGGGAAGTATATTTGGGCTTAAGAGAAGAGCAAACAGGAATTGGTTCTCCTTAGTGTTTAATTTTGAACCTCATTCTCTTTTATGTAGTGTAACTTTGACTGTCAATCCATAAGCAAAGTCCACGTCAAGCCAGTTTGTTTTGCAGATATATTGTTAAAATTTGATCTCCCCTTAATGCTTGTATTACTGTCTTTTCTCTTCCCTGCCTGTGGTGTGGGTTACAGTTAATGTTATCTACATATGTCTATAAATACGGAAAATATTTTTGATACAATGTGCATTTAATCAACTTTTTGTTACTGTTACTCCGTTTGTGTGGAGGAAAATTGTTTCTGTCTTAATGTTCTATTGAAGTGCCTTTGGAGTGATGATATCATAATCACTTTAATACATTTAAAAGCTTCAAGGCTTAGCATTTATTGAACAAAGCTCATTGAAGGAATATAACGGATGTCTTGAGGCTTTCCGCCACTGTAAAAAGGACAGTATTGTTCATGGCCTCGGTAAAAGAAAATCTGAATTTTTATTTTACTTTGTACCGTGTTGCAATTATATTTCAAAAGCTCTTCAAGTGAGACTAACAAAGGGGCTGTTTTTATGAGTTGTTATAATTGCAGATCGCAGGGCTGACAACTGTGAGTTTAACATTAATAATGGACAGCAATTTAAAGCTTTTATTATGAGAATCTTACCTCTGAGATCCTGAAAGACGACTTTCCCTTCTCACTTGGATGTCCTTGCAGAATGAGTCCTCCGGAGTTGGGAAGTGAGTGGAAAACTCTATTATTCCAGAAAATCTCAAAGTCCTGGTTTCTCGGTGAAGTGCCCTGGGGAGTGAGGTGAGGACTGTGGAATCCTGAGGGTGTGTGTGCACATAATCATGAAATCAGAAATGAGGAGATTTGGGAGGGCAAGAGAGCCCCTGAGAATCCTTGTGGGTTGAAAAGTTATCTTCTTAGTCTTAGACTGATAAGACAGGTAGAGCTGCCTGCTGGGAAGCCCCTCCCCGTAGATGCTCAGTAGAGAAGCTTTGACAGCTGGAGAGGGAATGGAAAACACCCAGTCATTTTTCTGGTTGAATTTCTGTTCCCAAGGGAAAAGGGAGAATAGATCTTGGGTAGGCCACTTGTAGACTCTGCCATACAATGTATCCATTCATCTGTCTGTCTCTCAAGCAAGTACACACACACATAGTTGGAATGCCTCTCCCAGGTTCCAGATATTTCCCACATCAGCTTTTTAAGACTTCTTTTCCCTTTCAAGGTTTCCCTTGATGTTTGTATTAACCTGCTTTTATTGACATAAAGATGTTGGGGGATGGAAGGAGCCTTTTCTTGAGTGTGCCAAGTCTTTATTTCTCCTTATAACATTTTTTATGCAGCTAAAGCATCAAGGCCTGCCTTAGAGAGAAAAAGGTAACCAAAGAGCTGCCAGAGTGGTTCTTAGAAGCCACTGAGCTGTCTTTTTGCCCTTCATGGGATCATGATTGTCACTCTTTTACAGACCCTCCGGGCATCTGGGCCAAAGGACAGCTACGTTGAGGTCCAGAGTCCTTTGGCTGGTAGGTATGAAGTGCTTTCTACCTCACAGAAAACCCCAGAATTCAGAAGTCAGGTCAGTGTCATGCATTTGCTCTTCCCATGAACAGATGACTTGAAAAAAAAAAGCAACAAAAAAGCAAAACTCGGGTTGAAGATAAAGGCAGTGCCTGAGGGGTGTCTGGCTCCTGTATAGCCCCATCTATTGCAGACCCAAGTGATGTGTCTGTACAGTGGTCCCCAAGCTCCAGGGACGATGGCCTCCTTTCATGAGCATGAAGGTGCTTTGAGTCATCACGGTGTTGTAGATGACATTGCTGTGTCCCTTCTTACACCCCCACCCTATCCACTCTGTTCTTTGCAGCAGAAGAGGAAGTAGGGCATGCGGTCTGATAGAAGACTTACACTGCCTCTGAAGACAAAGGATTATAATCTGACTGTAGGTTTTGCATTTGGTAATGCTTGCTTTTCTGGGTCATCATGAGGACTTTTAGAGTCAGTGGAATAGAAAATTTGATATCCAGGAGATTTTACCAAGCTCTAGGGGCTATCACAGTGGTACCTGGAGTCCTTGCCTGGAGAAGCTTTGAAGAGAATGAATGGCACCTTAGAGATCATTGTTCATATCCTCTTGCTGTTTGATTCTGGGGAGTAATTTGAAGCTCAGTTTATTTTGAATTTTCAAATTAGGGCTAGTGAGATATAATTCAATAGTGAAATTAAATGAGAACATAAAGTGCTTGGCATGCACTAGGTCCTTTGTATAAGTTAATTTTTTATGCAACATAGTAAATATTTGATTTACTAGTTTTACGATAAAAAAATTGAGCCAATACTGTATGACCTAATTTCAGTTTTAATTTTCATTTAATAGTCCCAGTCTTATTTTAAATGGCTAGACATGACCAGGTGCATAGGCAGTTTTTCAAGCAGCTTCTCCTTTTCTTCTCCATGAGATGGATATATCAGGTAAAAAAGCACGTTCACAACTGAAAACACAGGTGTTCCCAAATGCAGGTGATTTCTAAATTGGAAGCACTATCTGCCCTAGCAAACTTTGGGTTGTGCAGTTGAAGAGGGCTTTAAACTGTGCTTTGAGCTTTCCTGGCCTACAGATCTCTGAGAATCTGAGAGCTATGGATTTTCTTAGGAAAAAAAAAAAAGCCTGTGTGTGTGTAGAAATGTTCATATAATTTCAGGTCGTCTATGGACTTTACTCTTCTCAATCCCTAGGAATCATCAATTAAGAACCCCTGGGTAAACTTTTAATTTTTTAAAAGAATGTATGTATTGATATTGCAAGAATGAGAAAGAAAGGGGAATGGAGGTCATATATATGGGTAGGGAATGGTGAGTAGGTCACACCTAGGACAAGAAGCACGTGGTTGAGATAAAGAATGATAAAGATCAGTTGCACTTCAGTTTTAGTATTTTTAAGAAGTCAAGAATGGAAAGGGTCAAGAATTTTTTCTCTCTCTAGCATTTTATTATGAATTTTCAATCATATAGAGAACTCTGAAGACTCATATGGTCAACATGCATACACTCATCAAGATTCTTCCATGAACATTTTACTCTACTTTATTCTACCTCTATCCATCTGTCAAACCATCTTACTTTTTGATGCATTTCAATATAAATTGCAGACATCAGTACCCTTCACCCTAAACACTCAGTATCATATAATCTAGTAGAGTTAAATATTGATTTTTTTCTTTTGAGAAATGCATAGGTCTTAAGTGTACCATTCTGTGAACATTGATAAATGTATCTATATAGTTCAATCTCCTATCAAATTGTAAAGCCTGATTCAACCTAGAAGGTTTCCTCATACTTCTTCTGAGTTATTCCTTGCTGCTTCTGCTCAGGAGGCAATTACTCTTGTGATTTATTCCACTGTAGCTTAATATGCACTATTTTAGAACTTCATATAATTGAGAGCATGTACTATGTTTTTCTTTGGTTATTCTTTCATCAGTATGCGTTTGAGATTCAGCCACGTTGTATATATCAGTAATTTTTATTATTGGGTAGTAACCCATCATGTGCGTATAGTACAGGCTGTCCATTCTCTTGTTGAATTTCAAAGGAGCTGTGTTCAGGTTTTAGCGATTAAGTTGCTATGGATTGCTTCATACAGACCTTTGTGTGTACTTATATTTTCATTTTTCTTGAGTAAATACTTGAGGATGTACATTCTGGGTCCTAGGGTAGTTCTATGTTTAGCCTGAAAAGAAATTGCCAGATTTCTTTCAAAGTGGTTGTCACATTTGTACTTTCAGCAACCATGTGAGTTATGGTTGCTCTACATCCTTGGCAACGTTTGGTATTGTCAGTCTTCTTAATTATAGCCATTTTTTGGTTTTAATTTGCTTGTGGCCTCAGGCTCCAATATGACCTTTTTGTGAGTTCCCAGATCCTCCTTGATCTCAGAGGCGTTATATCTATTCTTAGGGGAGTGCATGGGAAATGCTAGTGGCAGTCTTATAGGACTGTAAAACTTCCTGTAGGGTTTTTCTTCCCCTTTAAGTTCTGTATAGCCCCAAAATTGCTTGAGAACTCTGTGTCTTTACTGATAACCATAGTCAATTTGTGATGATGTAGCTGCAGAAATGGTGCTGGGAGCTGGCAAAGCAAGGTGTCATCTTCCCAGAGGGAGATACATGTGCACATGCGCATGTGTGTGATGGGGTGCGTGCTCCCTCCTTGACATTCAGGGAGCTTGTCGAGTCAGCAGCTGGAGCCTCATATCCAGGCTCGTGTCACAACATTATCAGAGACCTGGGGAAACTGGACGTAGTTCAGAGAAGAGCAGCTAGCACGATTACAGGGCTTGGAGGGATTAAGGGATTGATTTATGAGGAAAGATGAAAAGAACTTAATGTGTGCTGCTTGACTAAGTGGGTACATGATAATAGCCTGCAAACATCTGAAGGGTATAAACGTTGGAGAGGGAGAGGAATTAGCACAGGGTGAGGAAACTGATCCAGGCATAATGGGGGAAATTTAAATGGTGGAGGGAGGATGGGGTGATTTGGCAAAGTATTATCAGGGGTGTGACCTTCTATGAATTCTTCTAGAAGTGTGAGGAGGGAGTGAGTTCATTTGGAAAAGATGAACCGTAAAAGACCCTATGGGTTTTCCTTGTAAAGCAACCTAGCAGAGTGAAAAGTACGGTGTGCCTACTGTGTGCTATGGTGAAGCAGGACCATGTGGGAGTTGTACTGACCTGGACACATGTTGGGAACCGGGAGGCAAGATGGAAGGGTGGTGATGGAGAGGATATGGCAAGGAAATCCAGACATTTTTTGAACTGTCTCGTCCTCCTAGTAGTTTTTCTGGATTGATCAAAGAAGTGTTGAAACTCTTGTTTGGCATCTGCCTCACTTGAATTGTGAAGTCCCTACCCCACATCTTCTCCATCTTCTCATGTAACTGTCCTGGTCTCTAGTCCTGGCCCATGGTGTTTCTTGTACTGACTGTATATATTTTCTATGGTGTGGGCGTGAGACTGTGAGCAGTATGTGGACTGGTGGGAAGAATGGCTCATGAAGCCAAACTTCCTAGGGTGGGAATCTGGTTCCATACTGCCCTCCTGGGAGATCGGACTGGATACTTATTCTGTGGGCCTCAATTTTCTTCTCTGCAAAATGGAGATAACAAAGCACGTTGCATTACAGAATTGTCCTAAAATTTATATGAAATGATATGTGTGAAATGATTATAGTGCCTGGCAAAAATTAAATGGTTGACAAATGCTGGCTTCTGCTATAACAGTTAAGCTGCGATCATGACTGTCATTATGCTGGTACCATGACTTGGGCCTGGTGCTTGTCTGAGCAGTGCCTCTGGCATGGAGACAGCTCATGTAACACAGCAAGTAGGGAGGTGCTCCTCATAGTTTTGGGGTGGGAGGGGATGTTTGTACCCCAAGAGAATTAGACAAGCGGGGTAACTCTTCCCTTTGGTACAAGGATTTATAGAGATAGCCTTCAGTCAGAGACAAAGTCTGAATACTAGAGCCCTCAGCTTGGCTGGGTGGAGAAACAAGATTCCTCCCCTTCCCCCTCCTCTAGCCTAGTTTAATGAAAAGATAATTGAGCTGAGAGTCAGAAAACCTGGGTTAATTTCATCTTTCCAAACTACAATTTTCTTGATGGTTAAAAGAAAAAAAAGACAAGAGGGAATCAAACTAGTGTTTTTAACTTATTCCCTGCCAACTGGAAGAACCTTTTAGTTAGATGTGTTAATGTTGAATCTCAGTGTATAGAGTAGACCCAATAATTTCTGAGCAGGGTGGAAAACTGGAGACTCATTTGATCGACCCTCAGTTTTCCCTCAGGGAAGCCCTAAATACACCCTTAGTAACTCCCAAACCTCCATGAAACACTGTACTCACACACACTCATGCACATAGACACGTATGTACTCTCTTACATATACACATACACACTGACACAGCCCTTTGAGATATGGGTACTGTTACCACTCTGGTGACAGCTAAAATGTGGGTTCATTTTTGCTAAAATCTTTGCATCTGTTAGCTAATTATATCCTTAGAATATTAATACAAGATATAGGGTATTGTTATTCCTACCCTACCATGAAGAGATCGAGATTGGGAGGTCAAGAAAGGATCTTGTAGCTGAGAAGTGACAGAGCTCTGAGTTCTTTCAGTTTTGAAATAGTCAAGTTCAGTTATTCAGACAGATACCCAGACAGAGAGAGTAGATATTCAGTAAAAACTTACAAATGTGAGTCAGTCTGTTTGTCCATATTGTTTTCCCCTCCTCTAGAACAAGACACCTTGTCTGCATCCAGTCTTGTAGACGGACTTAGGTGCTGTCTCTCCTTCAAGACATAGACTTTCCCATTGCAGGTACTGTTCCTCATGGCACCTCTATAGGAATACAAATTGAGGCTTTAACCAAGCCAGAGTGTGCCGTCTGGGGGTACTCCAGAGATCCAGGGATGCTGTTTATTATTATTTTTAAAGTGCCTTTCCTTTTCTACCTATCACTTCAGTAGGAGTCAATCTGTGGTTTACTCTTTTCTAAGCATGTAATACGCACCCTGAAAAAAACTGCACAATTATTCCTTGAAGCAGGCGTTTTTAACTGGTGGTCTCAGACAAGGAGTAGATAGCAACTTGTTCCGTTGATTGGAATTCATATTCATATCCTTGCAAATGTGTTCCCAGTTGTTCCCATATTTGCCTACAGTGTGTGGATGTGTATTTAAGTTTTTTTCCCCCTTCTCACTGGTAAGCTCTAACTGGCCTAAATCTGGTAAAGTAGTGGGCTGTATGCGTGTGTCCTATTCATGGCAAGAGACCAGAAGGAATGTGAAAGTGAGAGGGAATGGGCCTGTTTGTAAACATGGAGGGAGGGATCAGCTTGTGAATATTCCCTGGCGACTTCTCCATACAAAGGATTTTCTATGTGAAATTTCCATTTTCATCCTAGTCTCAACCCAACTGAGAGGACACAAACCAAAATATTAACATTAACCAGTTCCCAGCATAATCAGGAGGTTGGCTCTGCTTGACTAATAAACATCACCAACATAGGTCTTAAGCCAGATGATAATGAAGTTTGAATTATTCTATTAGCCAGGGAAGAATAATTGCTATTAAAACCAGCCCCCACATTTTAGTGACTTGACATAATGCAAGTTTGTTCACTGCTCTCCTGACTCTAAAGCTGAGTGTGTGTGAGTAGGAGTGAGGTGGGAGAGAGAGTTGTGTCCAGTGCCATCATTCAGGGGCCCAGACTCCTTTCCTCTTGTGACTCCACTCCAATCTGTTCTCTCAAGTCCAGTGGGCAGGAAAAGAGAACATGGAGAAAGTACATCAACTCATAACCACTTCATCTCCTTTCAAATTTCATTGTCTGGAGCATGTGATGGCCCCCCTTTCCTGAAGGGTATTGGGAAATGAAGTTGTGCTGTGTGCTCAGAAAGAAGAGGAGGACAGGGCAGTGATGCACTATCATGGCTTCTGCATGACGACCCATCTCTCCACTCCCCTCTTGGTGGGCATGGTTTGAGAGGGGATTATTGTGGCTCCAGCCAGTCCAGAGAACAAGTTACTGACCTTTTTTCTTTTTAGCCTTAAGAAAAAGAGCCAACTTTGATGTCTAGGAACCATTACTCTGTGCCCCTGTGTATCTTGCAGAATAGGGCCTAGGAGCCCCTACTCCAAGCTGCAGTGTTTCTTTGGGAAGAATCAGGTTTAACAGACTTCTGTTATCTGTGGCCTCTGAGCCTTGTTGACCCTTGAACTCAAGTAGCTGGAAACTTGAACCAAGGTTAGTTTAGCTACTTATTTCAAGGGGTTCAGAGGCCTCTAATCATGACATGTGCGCTTCTCCCTCTTTTCTCTGGTTGGTGCTTGTCTTTCCCTCCCCAGTCCTGAAGTCCCCAGGCAGAGGCAAGCACCTCTGCACGATGGGGTTCCTGCCCATCCCCCCTGCAACTCATAACCACTCTTCTGTATGGCTTGCTAACTTTTCTGAGTTTGACCTGAGAGGCCCAAACAAAGAATGGTCTGTGACAGGGAATTGACACACAAGGCTTTTTTTATGGTCACCTTGTAAACATACGAAAGTCAGATAAGGACTGTTTTCTTTAGGGAATTCACGTTTTGGAGGTGAGGATACCCATGGGTAGCTGATAGCCCATTTTCTTTCTTTCTTTTTCTTTTTTTTATTTTTTATTTTTTATTTCTTTATTTCTTTATTTACAACAATTGTGTTTTTAAAAACAGGATTACCTTGGAATGTGAAGCTAGCTGATTCTGAGAGAGATTATGTTGACTTCTTCCAGAACACTTTATTGAACAGTTTGGAGATTGCAACTTCTCATTAGACTGTTGCTGCTATGCTGTGTGTGCAGGTAGAGGGCACGTGTGTGTGTGTGTGTGGGTGTGTGTAGGGCAGGGAGGATGGGGAATATTTAAAGGAGAAATGTTCCATTTTGGGGATGCGGATGACATTAGATAAGTGAATTAATGTATTTGGGAAATTTGACCACAGCCCTCACAATTTAGTTGTGCTACTTTATAACTGGTCAGGAATCCAGTCTGCCCTATTTCCCATTCAGTTAATGAAGTATTACTGTTGTAAACCATGACTTTTGGTTTGTAGAAGCCATAATCCCTTTGCCACCCTTTGTTACTTTGATTTAGAATCAGTTTGTTAGAGCATTAACCACTTTCTGGTTTGCATCAAGGTGGCTCTCGAATGGATTAAGTACCAGTGATATTCAGTTCCTTTGGGAGAGTGAATATAGACATATATGTGAATAAATATGTGTACACATATGCATGTATATATGTATATATTGTGTGTATGCATGTATATATGTCTGTATAGAGTGTATGAGAAACCCTTCTTACACAATAATTTGTCTTTATGGCAAAAGAATGGAGGGAGAAAGCCCAGGCAGCATATTTCACGATACTTGATTATTATGTAAACTCATGCTTTTATTTGGAAAGATCAACAATTTTGAAATGGGCATCTGATTAGCCAGATACAAGATTGATAAGGGGCATTAATGAAGAAAAATCCATGGAAGATTGAGCTATCATTAATTGCTTTTTGTGTTCTTTTATTAAATATTTGTTGAGTGCCTCTGAGCCATGCATCATGCCAGATTCAGATTTCCATTCAGAGATTCAGAAGTGAACAATTGAATTGTTCCTACCTTCACCAAGCTTGTCTTGAGAAGGAGTGGAATGGTCAATTGACACTTGTCAAATAAATGGGATATTCATGCTGTCTTTTATTAAATAGTGAGTTATACCAGACCTCTGGTTAATTATAAATGGAAATATTATAAGAAAACCGCATGGGTATAAATGTATACACTAGTACATGAATATATGTATTAATGCAAGAAATAATAAGCCAAGATGACCTGGTTGAAGTCAGGGGATCTTTCCTAACCAAGTGATTCTTCGGTTAAAACTTGATTGTTGTGGAGAACTTAACTGACAATGGGGGGCATTTTATGCAGTGGGAATAGCTGATGCAAAGACCATGAGATGTGGGAGAAAACATGGTAGGTATTCGGTACCAACAAAGGTTTTGTATGGAGTGTGATGTAAGAGAGACTAGGGATCAGATTGTACTGAGCCTTGTAGGTGGTATCCTTATAATAAAGATTTTTGCTAAAGATTATGCTTAAGATTTTTTGTTGTTATCCTGATCATTGGGATTTTTCATTAGGGAACATGATCAGATTTGTGTCTGAAAAAAAATCATTCTAGCTGTAGTGTGATAGTAGATCAGAGGAGGTTAGAATGCATGTGGCTAAATCCTGTACTTGGCTATTGCAGTGGGCTAGCACAAAGAGGGACACACTTGAGGGAGACACTCAAGGGTTAGGTACTAATTAACATCAGGAAAAACTTGATGATTCAGGTGATAGGGATGAGGGAAAGAGTCCAGGAGGCTGACACCTGAGTGCCTGATTTGCAAATTGGATGAAAAAGGATGGTTTAAATTGTGATTTAGATTTGGTTGTTATAACGAGATTCAAAAGTGGCTAAACAAGATGAAAATGGATTGCTTTTCTCACAGTCCAAGGGTAAGCACTCCAGGGCTGATTGGTGTCTTCATGTTGTATATTGTATGACCAGGCTGAGGTGACCCTGGACATGAGCACTATGAATAATTTAAACATAAGCATTATGAAGGAATGATAGGTAGGAGAGTGTTCTAAGAGGACTTGGAGAAAAGAGAGTGAGTTTATTAAACTTCTTGCTGCTCTGTCTGATTTATTTCAGTTATTGGGCGGAAAAAGGAACTGAATTGGCAGCAGAGCTGGGATTTCCAAACCAGCTAACAGTTCTGCCTTTTTACTCTTTGATTATTTTTTAATCAAGCAGTTATACAATCAATCATTTACTTTTTCATTCATATCTGGTATCTGTTTCTTGGTTTGTTTTATAGCAGATCAATGTGACATGGTCTGTGCCCTGCAGGGGCTCAGGGGCTGGTGGCAAGAGTGAATGAGGAGACTCAATCTATTCATAAGTCAGGCATATCCTCCCCTGGGTTGGTTGTGGGCTCTGTGGAGACATGGACCATGGCATCCCATGTGTCCCTGACAGTGCTTAGCATCTTTATTGACCTCTTGGCTGATGCCCATTGACCTTGATGATTGATTTCACTGACTGGTTGCTACATATCTCCCCATAGAGCTCTTGATGCCTTGATGTCCTGGAGTGTGAAAGTGGAGATTCCATCTGTCTGCTTCCTGGTTGGGGAGTGGGTGGAGAGAGGAGAGTGGGAGGTTTCCTATTCACTGATAGTGAAAGTGCTTTGGAAATCTCAGCTAGAGGTGATGGCAGAAGTTGTTTCTGGGGTGAGGCACTCGGATGCTGGCTGACTCTCCTTCCCCTAGTTATTTTCCTCCTGGCTCTTGTACAAAGAGTTGTGATATTCTTGGGTGTGCTTATGCTGGAGGATGTGGGTGGGACTTGTCTGGTTTCCCCATCGCAGATGCTCCTTCAGGTGTAAAGTTCAGTATTGGGTTAGTTGTGTATAGACGTTGTGTTCTGGTATCATGTTATTTTTTTAACCTGGTAACATCTGATGCATAGGTAGTGATTCCTCCTGTGTAAATTGTATATTGTCACTCCTCTAACACAGAACTAAGAAAACAGGATGGCACTGCTTGGACACAGATGGCTTTTGGAAGTATCACAAATTGGTGGCACAGCCCACTGGGGGAGAACTTGGTGGTCAGGGATGAGCACAAGGCATAGAATAGCTTCTTGAAGCCTGGTAACTGCTTTTGTCTTATAATTTTCCAGAACTTCTTCTGAATTATGAGTTAACTGAGTTCCAGAGGTACCGACTGGCCTACTTCGGGGAAAGGAACTCGAGAAAGGGTCTCTAATATGGTGTCCTAATGAGTATGTTTTCATCTAAGAGGCTGTATTGAAGGCATCCAATGGGTAGGGAATGGGACTCCACTTGAGTACATAAGGAAAGGAATGAAAAAGTTGAAAGATGTGGTATGAATTTCTTACATGAATTGTTTGAGGGCCAGTTCCTACCCTGTCAGTTCTCTTTGAGTCCCACCCCACCCTTCTTAATGACTTACTTGTACTGGAAAGCAGACTATTAATCACAAACAGAATGGCTCTGTAACTTCCAAACAAACACAGAACAGTTCTAGAGACTGTGAAAAAGCCAAACCCTTGGCAGAGATTTGAAAACATGTTTCTTTTATATATATTTTAGAAATGCCACCATTTTTCCTTAGGCGCAGAAGGTTCCCTTTAATAAGCTGTGAATTTCCCATTTCCTCTTTCTTCCTGAGGCATCTATAAAGCCCTGGTCTAGTAAAAAGGCAGGTACACAGCTCTCAATTGAGCCCTATTGATGTGCTAGTATAGTTTTAATTGTGTTGAGATTTCCTTGCCAGAGTGACACATGCAGAAGCATTTTAAAAACGTTGAGGGTTCGTAACTCTTTCGCTGTCTAGAGCTCTTGAATTATGAATGTTTCTTCTGCTGCCTATTCGGTTCTTCCGAATCTGTAAAATTACTTTAATAACTTGTGTGGGGGCAATGTTAATATGTTTGCTTAGAGTGTGAATTTATTAGCATTCCTGCCCCACTTCAGGGAGCTGGCTTGGTTCTTTTGATGCATGCACTTGGTTGGGAGAAGAGGCAAATTATGGTGGTATTCCCCCCCTCCCCCCCACTTTCCCTTCCACCATTAGCGATCACTCTGCTGCACAGAGTACGTGATAAATCAACTCAGGAGAGTCAGATTTGCCATAACATGACATTCCCGATCTGCTCGTCAGGTCTGAGTTGACTCGCAGCCTTTTAGGCTGTATATTTCTTCAAAGTCTAGCGCCAGTTTCTTAGTCAGCTCTAACTAATTTCAGAGTAGAAGGGAAACTTGACTGGAGTGCTGTTTGGGATCTGCTTTTTAATCCGGGTCTGTTTAATGTTTGCTCCTGACAGTCTAGGCCAGACATCATTTTAATGGTATGTGTGGTGATAAAGCCAATAAACTGTCAAGATGATTGATAATCTAAGCATTATAGCAATATGACTTTCCTGTTCTCCTCTGTGCTTTAGATGATGGTTTCCAAATTGAATTCCTACAGTGTGTGCTGTATGTGTGCGCCTGTTGGAGGGAGGCTCCCCTAACAGCATTTGAAGGAGGTAGCTATGTTTAATGTGAGATTTTTAGCCTTCAATTACCCACACAAATATATATGTGTGTGTGTGTGTGTGTGTGTGTGTGTGTGTATACATATATATAAAATCTGCATACGTGTTGGTACCCTCTAATTTGGGAAACATCAAGAGTTTATAGTTCTACCCTTGTAACAGTCCCCCAGCAATTTATGGGTGCTGGTGGGACTTTTTATTATGTCTTTATGCTGTTTTTTCACCTGGCGTGCATCTTAGATTCCATGTGGTTGATTCTGTTATCTGTGGTTGAGAGCCATTACAGATAACAAAGTGCACTGTATCAAAGGCAGGCTTCTGGTTTCTTTTCCTTTTCTCTTTGTTTCTTTTTTCTTTTAATTTTGCAGACATTTTTTAGCATCTGGTCCTCATCTCATTAATCAGACTCGACCAGGTGTGTTAGGATGGTGACAGTGGGAGTAGTTCGGCCTCTTTGTTGGCCCTCATGGGCCACCGTTGCTGGTTTTACTACACCCGCCCCCCACCCCCATCCCGCCCACTACGTGCAGTGTTGCCTGGGAACAGAAAACTAAATGGCCAGAGAGGCTGAGCCTTTCTCTTTCTCTTTTCTCTTTCTGTCTCTCTGTGTAACATGCTTAAACATTTTTACCAGGAGGAGAAAAAAAGAAGTGCGTATTTGTGTGCCCTGGTGCGGAGTAGTGGTTTGGTCAACCACCTTCAGCTGGCATAATCCACATCTATCTCAAGGCCCTGGGTTCACATCCTGGGGCACGGGTGGGGGGAACAACCAAGAGGAACAACTGAAATAAAGTGCTTCTTCTTCCTCTCTCTTCCTGTCTGCCTGCCTTCCTGCCTGCCTGCTTGGCTTCATTCCTGCCTATACCTTTCCTTAAAAATAAAAAAAAAAAGGTGCATATTAAACTGAAAACTGAATTAAAATTCTCTTTTGGTCTCTGCTAACATAGACATATTATGTGTTTGTATAGCTGTGCAGTGTGTGCATGTTATTTAGAATACTACTGTCAGGGTTGTGTCTAGAACACCACACTAAGGCTGTATCTCTGGGGCGAGGGTCACAGAATGTGACTTCCAGCTGCGTGTCTCAGATACTATGGACACTGTTGACTTGCTGTGTATTTCTTCCAGGTCTCATTTTACAGGTGAGACTGAGCCCCAGAGAGGTAGGTGTCTTCACTGGTGCTAGAACTGGGGACTGTTGAGCAGAACGTGTGTCCTTATTTGAGATTGACCATCCTTTCCACTTCTTTATTTTCATTTTTTTAAAAAGGAAATGTGTAGGCAGGTATGAAGGTGAGCAGAGGCAGGCAGGTAGGAAGAAAGAGGAGAAAGAAGAAACATTTTATTTAGTTACTCACCTTGGTTGTTCTGCCAGCCCTGGGACCTTGGGATGTATGTGAATTGCACCCAACCTCTACTCCACCAGGGAGCACCTATTTTCATTCATTGAATGCTATTTTCCCTTTTCTCAGAGACACTGGGTAAGTCACTTCATTTTTCTGCTCTTAATTTCTCTGTAAAATAAGGAGTTGAATTTGCTAGTCTCTAAACTCACTTTCCTTGTAGAAAGCTATGGCATTTTATAAATTGAGGGAGGATTGCGTTTGTAGTGCGATGAGTTTCCTAAAACCATTTGGAACATTGTCTTCTCTCACTATGTACATTCTCTTCTGAATCTGTGGGTCTTGCCCTTCCTCTTCTTGCTGTCCAGAACCTCAGTGTTTTTGTTTTTTTAAAGGAAAGGAACAGATAGGAATGGAGGTGCGTACACAGGCAGACAGGAAGAGAGGAGGAGGAAGAAGCATTTAGTTTTATTTTGTTCTTTATCTTGGTTGTTTTGCCTGGTCCTGGGTTTCCAACCTGGGTGCTTAGGATACATTTGGATTATATCTGGTGACCTTATTCATTAGGTCACCAGGGCGCACCAAAACCTTAACTTTTGTTCCTCTCTCCTGTGGCTTACCAGGTCAAAAAAGCATCCAGGACTTTCCTATAAGACATACATGAAATATTAAGAAGAGGCTGGACTTCAACCTTGCCTTTCTTGACCGACTAGCTGGTATTTGTGTCACAGATCACCTTAATGTCTAAAATAAACATATATTTTTAAATATATGTACTTTAAGAAGAAGTGAGAAGTATCTGAATTCATGAAAAGTTGAGAGAACCAACAGCACTGCTACTAAATGAGTAATGGGAAATTAGTCAAAGAGATAAGCTTCAAGGGCTATTACCTTCTTGTGTTGGTTCAAAAAGCCCAGAGGTGGGATGCACATCCACAAGATATATTTCCAATTTCAAGGAGCTAGAAATTGTGTTTGTGTACTAGATTCCATCCACCTCTTCAGGGAACTTGAAGTCCAACTGGGGATGCAGTATAAGCTGGAGTCTCTCATGAGTGAATCTCTGTGTAGCTCTTGACGTACACAGGGTGTGGAGAGAGTAAAGGATGGTTTGCTTATGCTGGAAGTTGGGTAGAGTTCTAAAGTGCAGCTGGTGTATCAACGTTGAGAGGAAGAGGCACTAGGAGCAGAGCCATCCATAATATACCCCTCTTAGATGTGTATGTTTATACTCTAGTTGGGTTCCCCACTAATCCTGTACTTTTTGCAGTGTTGGCTGCAATGGTTACCTTGCCTTGTGTGTCCAGCCCTGGTTGAGGAGATGATAATGATGGTATGATGATGATGACACCTTACAATTCTAAGTACCCTGATAGGTATTAATTTATTTAATCCCCCAACAATCCATTGAGGGAGGTAGGCAGGCATATACATCCGGTTATCACACTTTGCAGTTGAGGAAGCAGGCTCAGAGAGATGGGCCAGTAGGTACTCAAAGAGTAGGTGGTGGAACTGAAACCTGGCAACTTGCTCTGACCACTCACTCTACCACCCTGCATATGAATGCGCTCAGAGCCCTGTCTGATGTCTGTATACCCCTCTGAGGCAGAGGTCACGTGGACTGTATGTCTATGATCTCTAAGGATTTCATTGACCATCTGAATCTTTTTATTCCTCTGTAACATGGAGGCAGGATTGTTCTGAGTTCAAATGGGAAAACATAAACAAAACACCCATCACAAAAGAGATACTCATTGAATGTATGGCAGGATATTGAGTCTGAGATTGTTATTGAATTTTTTGTTAATTTTGTTTCAATCTGCTTTCTTTGTACCCCTTGCCCTTCTTGTCACCTTAGGTATTTGATGCTTGCTTTCTTCAAGAGTTGACATGGTAGAAGACAGAAGAGGAGAGAGTCTGATTTTGGCTTTTTAATTTCATAAGTTTAGGCATTAGTATATGAAAAAAGATTCTGAAGAATGCACAATCATGGAAGAACTGGCTGACTCTACATCTCTGTGGAGATTACCTGGGCTCATGGGGTGGGGGGAGAGAGAGGAAGAAAAGTGTGGATGGTAGTAAGTCCCTGAGAAGGGGTCCTGCATCTTCCATGGTTTTGGACTAAAACTTGTGCCTGATGTATTGACTGTTATGGTTACTGCAGAGCTCTGGGTAGGGGGAGGGTCTAGTTGATACAAGATGTCTAAATGCATGAGAATGTGAGAGAGGCTTCTCAGAGTAAGGAGTGGGATTTGAGTTGAATTCTGAAGGGTGGTTGAGATTTAGATTGGTGAAATCTACCAGCTTCAAGCTTAAACTCTGAGCCGGTAGACTGGTCCTCCAAAGTAATAAACTGAGGTTTGCTCTCTTGGCCAACTGAATCCTACAGTTCCTGTAAGCGGGGAGAGGGCTGGTATGATGGCATGACTGGAAGAGATTTAGGTCACTGGCCATAGAGGCTTATGGTGAGAGAGTGGGAAGAGCTAAGAAAATTCAGGAATGAAAGGACTGGCCTGGTGCCTGAGGCAGGAGCGTGGATTATCCTCATTCCCAAATAGCCACACACATTCCTGAAAAGCCAGGTCTGAGTTGTATACCTGTTTATTCATTCCCTGGCTGCATCCCCAGAGGAAAAACAAGTCACTCAACACAGTAA
This sequence comes from Solenodon paradoxus, assembly GCA_004363575.1. Classification (NCBI taxonomy): domain Eukaryota; kingdom Metazoa; phylum Chordata; class Mammalia; order Eulipotyphla; family Solenodontidae; genus Solenodon; species Solenodon paradoxus. The sequence goes on along the minus strand of RJWH01000183.1, from coordinate 543,371 downwards.
CAGAGCCCCACTGCTTTCCTGCTCCCACTGTATTCACACTTGAAACCTGTTCTGTCAGCTGCTAGAGGAGCCCTGCCTCTTAGACATTAAAAATAAAATACAGGAGGAGTGAGGGAACCAGAATTATGGTTGCATCTTTACCTCTCAGCATATTGTGAGACCGAGAGGCACTGTTTTCTTGGTGTCTTGATGATTAAATGAGAGGTTGGACAATAATCTCTCAGGTGTCTTCCTGCTCTTACCTGCTGTGAACCCGTAATGTTTGAACTGTGGGACCCCCTTTATCTATTGGCAAATTTGGTCAGCTTGGGGAAGACATTGATATTTTAGTAACTGGTTTTTCCTAACTCAGTAGGACAGACATTGCTCACCCATGTGATGATTCTTATCTCCCAAGTTCTGTAAAAGCAGTCCATGTTTTGAACCACTTGATGTAGAAACCAGAAGGAGAAAGTCTCCTTTAAGCTGGATGCCTCAAGACACCTGGATCATCATCCTTCTCTTCTGTTTACTTCCTCTGAGTATTCTACTTCCCAAACCCATTAGCAGGAGAGTTCCCCACTGGAGAGAATTGGGTTTTCTGGTTTCTGGGCAAAGAAAAGAACTGGAATTTCATGTTTAATCTTGGCCTCCTCCTTTGGATTTCCTCTGCAAGCAGCTCACTTTTGATCTCCTCCAGCAAGCACCTAGCTTACTGGGAAGTTTGGGAAAGGGAGAACTCTTGCTTCTGGGAATTCTTTGTGTTCCTAAGAGGCTGGAGGGTTTTGTCTTGAACCTTGTAGTAGGTACTCAGTATCAAATCACCACCATTCTACCCATACAGCAGTTTGGACAAGTCCATCAGTATTATTGTCTCTGAAGAATAGGCACAGCTAGAGTAGAATGGCTGTGACTTCCACTTTTCCATCTGTCTGATTGACTGCGGCATAAAGTGCACATAGTATTGGCTGCCTCCTGGTAGGTGGGATGGAAAGTGTCAGGTCCCGAAGATCAAGCTGAACCGGGAAATGCCTCTGTGTTCACAACAAATAGCTCTCTTTCCTTGACTCAATTTCAACCCTCCCTCCCCCTTTTCCAGCTGATGGAGTGTGGCTCGGTGTAGACCATTACTTTGACTATTTTGCTCCAGGAAAAGCATTAGTAATTTATAAATAAAATACACATAAAAATAGGAGAAGTCAAATATAGGTTTATTGACAACAAAGGCACTATTAATGTTGGAATGGGCTGGTTTGAAGTGGAGTTAGTTTTTGTGACTGATTTATGTGCTGTTTGTTTTAGGACTGCAGGTTGTGAGGGTGAGTCGTGAGGGTTCCTGGGAGCTGGCAGCTGGGAAGGAACATAACTGGTTTGGGTCTGAGTTCCCCGAGGAACAAAATGGAAAGGGAGGTAGGGTCAGGGGAAGGGAGGAAGAGGAGGAGGAGGAATGATTTGCTTCTCTCTCTGCTTGATGGTTGTGTATTTAAGCAGGAGTGCATTGCCAGGAAATTGAGAAAGTAAGTGTGTGTGTGTGCTTTATGTCAAGCATAGCTCATTTAAAGTATACCTGCATGGACATGAAGATTTGCAGAAAAGTGTTATTTATTTCTCTTGACTTTACCCTACTTGTTAAACAAAATTTGACAGATGGTTTGCAACAAGAGTAATGAGGCCATTACATAGCCAAGTTTTATCTTTGCCATATCAGTTGTTATGTGGAAAAGAGTTTTTTTTCTTTCGTTTTGTTGTTTGGTGTGGAGAGTTTATTCCCTCTCTGTAAAAAGAATCAGTTTCATTTAACTGGAAAATGAAGAGAATCAAAAGTTCATTTTCTGAATCTTACCACACAGAGTTGTGGCTTGTTAAAATCTTTCACCAGGGCCCATCTGATTTGAAGGAGCTGTGAAATGTTTTATGGCAGATGTGGAAAATTTGATCCCTAAGGTTCGCCCCTCCGCCCCCACCCACCAATGAAATCAACTTCAGGGTTAATTTTTGCTTCTGAATCCAGATTTCCTGTGTGTGTGCATTTTCTGTCTGTCTCTGTTCTTCCCCTCCCCACTCCCCTCTTTCTCTCATATGTGTTCATTTTTTGTTACATGCACAGATACATTGTTGTCATGAAGATGCAAATATTCCCTGTGGAGAGCATCCAGCTTCTAGAAGAGCCTTGTGTGCTTTGCTGACTGGTAAACTGCCCGAATGGATATTTAAATGGACACACGAGTTTCCCATTACTTCTGTAACAAATTATCACAAATTCAGTAGTTTAAAACAACACAAATTTATTATCTTAGAGTTTTGGAGACCAGAAGTCCAAAATGGGGGTCTATTGTGCTAAAATCGAGGTGTTGATACACTGTGCTCCTTCTAGAAGCTCTAGGGTAGAAACTGTTTCTTTACTCTCCATCTTCTAGAGGCTCCCACATTCCTTGACTTGTAGCCTTGCGTTGCTCTGATGTATGCTTCTGTTTTCTCCTCTGATTTGAACCACCTGCTCCCTCCTGTGAAGGATCCTTGTGATACCTTAGGCCCATTTGGATGACTCGGGTTAATATCCCCACCATAAGATCTGTAGTTTATCAGACTTCCCTCTGCCATGTAAATAACATTCATTCACAGGCTTTAGGGATTAGGACATGGCCATCTTGCTGGTGGGTGGGAGGGTATTATTTTACCTATATTAGTGCAGAAAAGCATCAGGCGGTAAAAAGTGGACATATATCTCTTGGTTTTCTCAGGAGTCTTCCTAAACTGAAAGAATCATCCTTACTGTTATAATTTAAGAGTGATGATTTAATCCTGATTTGGGGATTAAATTATACAACTTACCTTTCTTGCTCATGGAACAGTAGATTCAAAGGCAACTCTCTTTTACTTGTTTTTTTGCCTTTATCCTTCTTTGTTTCCAAGAACAGATTTTATACTCTTCTTACTGTAGTTGCCACTTCCTGTAGACTGGTAGGATGATAGAGGTCATTGGTTTAGGGGTTATATATTCATAACCTCCATGCAGAGAACAAGAGAGAGCAAAGCAGCTTCATGTCAGATAAGGTGGGTAAGGTAGAAGGTTAAAAAAAGAAAAAAGCTATCTGTGTAAGCCAGTTCTAGCTATCTGGGGAAGTGGCAGCAGACTCCTGATTATCAGATTGCTATGTGGAATTTAGCTCACCCTTCTTACTGTAAAGAGAAGGAAGCACAAAGAAGTGAAGCAGATTGCCCAAGGCACCCGCCTGTGAATGGCAGAGGAGACCTGAAGGCCTGAGTTCCTGAGTCCCAGGTCCTACTTTTTCTTAAACCATGGCAGTTAGCATGTGGGGACCAAACACAGAGGGGTCATTTACTAAACTGTGTTCAAGTGAACTAAGGTAAGAGAAGATATGTGTGGAAGTGGAGAGGATGCTGAAACTTGGGGGCAGGTGGCATATAGGCTCCTGAGTGAGTTACCTCAGGGTGTGCAGGTGGTAAGAGGGGAAGCTGGCCCTGAGTGGGGTGCAGGTGCTTGGTCACCTGCAGTTGGTGGGAGGGCATTTGAATTGCAATTGGAAGACCCACATTCTCTTCCCAGCTTTGCCTTTCCCAGATAGTGCAGTCTTAGGTAGTCATTTATTCTCTTTGAAACTTAGTGTCCTCTTTTGTAAATTGGAGCTTATAATGTTTGCCTTCTATTATCTTGAGAGTATTGGAAAGCAAAGGATAATAATGTGCCTGAAAGAGCTTCATAAACTGTATGGGGCTGTCCACATACACCCTGTTATTGTCGCTATTGACTCTTCCTGGGCAGAGAGCCTGTGAGAACAGGCATGCAAACATGTGTGCACTTGTATAATCCTGGAAAAGGCTCTGTCACATTGCGGGCACCCTTCTTTCAAGCCTTCTCATAATTACATGGTGGCTTATGTGGGTGTGGGTGCTAAGCTTCCTGAGCACCCAGTAATTATGGAAGGACAAAAATAACTTTTATGATGGGTGCCCAGTTCTGCTGCCCATGGCCTTCGTGTGAACTATTGTAATCCTGTTTTTTTAAAGAAGATTTTATGTAAATTGGGAAGCAAGAGTATTTAGTTGTACTTGTGTGAAAACATACATAGCTGGGTAGTGTTATATGGGGACCTCTCCCAGTCTCTGCCTTTGGTGGGCATAACTGAAGTGATCATATAATTCATAATCCAAAATGGAACACTTGAAAATGAAAGAAGGAGCTATTAAAAATTACGATAGGAAAACAGGTATAACCTAGGAATGTCTGAGACTGGGGTCTCTGATCACTCTAGTAATAACACGAGGCATTTTGGTAGTTTCAGGTCTAGGGCAGGCCTTGTGATGGCAGAGTTAGCCTCTAACTTCTTTGCTTTGTGCCTTCTAGCATTCCTTCTATCTGCCTTTTCTGAAGCACCGATCACTTTAGTGTCTGATACAATGACAGTTTTCAACCTAGTTAATAATTGGCATCTAAAATAAGAATCTGAAAACATGGAGTTGAAAGACTCAGGATCTCAGCCATCACCGTTGACCATGACTTTGCTTTACTTAGGCTTCTTTACTCTGTGAGCTATAGTTTTCTGATCTGCATCTAAAACTGGGATCATATACCAGTTTCATGGGGGTGCTGTGCAGATCAAACAAAAGAATACACATGAAAATGATTTCATGGCTAATGAAGGGTTTAGGCAAATGTAGATTAAGATTGTAAATGAGTCTGGGATATCACAAGCAAAATAGTAAATCTATATTTGATGGAATTGCTAGCCTCAGGGAAAGAGAAATTCTTGTAAAGGCTGGTATTTTGGGGAGGTGCTCATATCAAAGTAGGCATTTGTCCCTGTCAATAAATGACTTTGGGGTGCAGTGGTTTGTGGAGACAAAATATTCAAGTGTCAATGTCTGTCTAATTGCATGATGTTGGGAAGATTTTCAGCTTCTCTTTGGGTTCCTCATCTATATAATGAAAGTTACTTATAATTCAGTACTCTGGTGATGATTATATGAAAAATAGTCTGAAAACTTTAGCACTTCTTTCTTCTTTGTTTCTCTTCCAGAGAGAAGGAAATGGGAAATTGGCATAGATTACCCTGATGAGATTTTTCATGTACATTATTTACCTCTCATTATGAGATAAAGACCTATTAGAAATCTCATTCTAAGGGACTCAGAACAGAGAATTTGGGGTTAGAAAAAAATGACTAATAAGAAATTAAGCAGCAACTTTAGTTTTTTCCCCCCTCTTTTCTTAGATTTATTCTATACATCCTTCTAGCATTTAAAAAAAAACTCAAAGTGTACAAATTGATGTGGAAGAGAGACAGAACTCTAAGGAACTTATAGCTTAACTGATTTAATAGGAACGAGAGCAGTTGTGTGCAGTTAAGTCCAATGGTGTTGGGATTAGTGGGGATATGTATTAACTGGGATCCTTTTAGGTGCAAGTAATAGAAGCCCAACATAAATTTGTAAAATCCGTAGAATTTATTAGCTCATATATCTGGAAAGCCCAGTGCTGGACACAGAAGTTTGGGTGATGATTTACACTTCCTCCTAGCCCACTGGCAAATCTTCTGTAGACCACCCATGGCTTTGCAGCATTCATACTTGCTTCTCTGATATCCCCACTTAAGGGAAGGAGAGAACATTTTGTCTGCCGAGGCCATTTGGCGACCAGTCAGTCAGCAGTTATTTCCTTCCACCTCCAGGGCTGCATCAGAATGATGGACGAGAGGTAAGTGTGGTTCCATGACTGCCTTTGTGTGGAAGTTTGGGCAGGCCTGTCACGCCAAGGGTGCTAAAATTCTGCAGCAGATTGGAGTATGAGGTTTATGATGATGTGAGTCATTTATCTTTAGGAACTGAAGATAGAAATGCTCAGGATTAAATCCAAGTTGGAGAGTTATGGATGGGTTGGCTAATGCAAACAGTTTAATCTGACTTGGTAAGGCCAGGATTGAGTTTTGTTTTGTTTTGTTTTTAAAGAAAGTTCACATAGGAAAATAAGTTTTAACAGTCTTATCCTAGATCACTTATTTCCCCCTTACAATATAATTCATTACAAATTGGCCCTGCTGATCTCATCATATCCCAAGTATATTTATATTTTCCTGTTTCTCTCTCAATTTTGATCCATTTTACCAGGATAATCTCTTTCAGGCTAATTGCAAAGCCTTTCATACTATCCACAACTACAGGTCTTTATTTTGGTCTCTTGTTTGAACTGTCATGACTATGATAATGTATTACATAGTCTAGTTTTCTTAAACCTTTAAAAATTTTTTAGCTTGATTGTAAACTCCTTGAGGGTAGGATACAGCCTTATAATGTTTACATTTCCCATCAGTCTGGTAAATGCTTGTTGATTGCATAATTTTAACAATGTATGGCTAGATTTCTGGGTGAGAATGGTAGCTAGAACCCATAATTCTTTTATTTCTTATTGGAGCCCTATAAAAGGAAGGTATGAACTCATCGGATGGAGGTTACAAGAGTCAATATATCAGCAAAATTTTCTTTAGTTGTGGCAAGGATATATGTAAATGTATCTATATTTGTATCGATATATACATATTCAAATATATGCCTATATATATGAAATAAATTTACCATTTTTATTGTAATTTTTATTTTAAGAAAAGGTGCAGGCAGGAATGAAGGTGAGCAGGCAGGCATGCATGCAGGCAGAGAGAGAGGAAGAAACATTTTATTAAGCTGTTCATCTTGGTTGTCTCCCCTGTCTGCCCCCATCCCTTTGCCTCCACCTCTACCCCAGGAGATAAACCTGGGTCCTTGGGTTGTATGCACCGGCCGGAGGTTGCAGATCCAACTATTACTCCACCAGGGCATGCCAACTTTAATAAGTTTAAAGTATACAATTTGGTAGTATTTTGGACATTCAGTATGTGCAACCACCATCTCTATCAAATTTCAGAACATTTTTTCATCCCAAAAGGAAAGCTCATATTCATCAAGCATTACATCCTATCTGCCTCACCCCAACCCCTGGAAATCTCTAATATGCTTTATGTTTTTGGATATTTCACATAAATGGAGTCTTAAAATGTGTGGTCTTTGGTGACTCTTCTGTCATAAGTTTTCAAGGTTCATTGTTATCATGTGTTCATTGTTGTATCATGTGTTAGTACTTAATTTCTTTCTATGACTGAACACTATTACCTTGAATGGGGGTACCACATTTTGCTGATCCCTTTATCAGATGATGGATATTTTGGTTGCTTCCACATTTTGGCCATTTTGAATAATAGTGTTATGAATGTCAGTGGACATGTTTTTGTTTCAGCATCTGTTTTCAACGTTTTTAAGAAAAAAGTTTTTGCCCTTGGTTCCAGTTCTTGAATCCAGGTCCTTGGGATTTACATGATCTGTACTTTAGCTGCCCAAACTATAAGAATATACACTTGTTCTTTAATTTTTTTGATGTATGTCTAGGAGTGGAATTTATTGACCAAGTGATAATTCTGTTTAATTTATTGAGAAACTGCCAAACTCTTTTTCATAATAACTACCATGTTCACCAGTAATGTAAGAGAATTATAATTTCTCCATATCCTCACCTATACTTGTTCTATATATGTAAAAGAAATTGTAGCATGCTAGTGGATGTGAAGTAGTATCTCACCGTGGCTTTGATTTGTGTTTCCTTAATAACTAGTGATGTACAGCATCTTTTCATGTGAGCAACAGATTTTGCATACTGGATAACAGATTAGTAAAATTGAGCCCTAACCCTAGCAGGAGGGAAACTTGAGAACCAATATGAGTTACACCATGCAGTTCCCCCAGAACTTAGAAGATGGTGGCACAGGTCCCTCTGGAAGTTGTACTACCCCAGATGCCATCTCCTACTCCATGAAAGCTATGACTGCCTCTCTTAAGCTCTGAAAAAAAGGCTGGAGATTTCCTCTGTGGAGAAAGTGAATGAGAGAATCTCTATAGATGTCAGGTACAACTGAGGATAGAGATTCATTATAGACAACAAGTAATTAAGCATAATTATTGAATAAGTATGCAAATTAAATATATACATAGAGGATTTTGAGATATTTCTCATCCCCACTTATGCTCTTCACATACTTGGCTCCTAGGATTGTGGTAGCCAGGCCTTTAGCCTAAACAAGGCTTTGGGGTGACACTGATCAGCCTAAGAAGAGAGGTTCAATTCCTTCCACTGAGTTTCTCAAATAAATGGATTGGTAACATCATCCTATAGTGAAAAAATGAAGAGTCCTACAAATGAAAAGTCCTTCTCTATCTGAGATTCCAGCTTTTCAGCTTTCCATTCTAAATATGGACAGAGATCTAGAGATTTCATAAATCTGTGAAGCAACTAATATGAAAGATATAGGTCAGAACAAATAACAAAGCTTGGGGAAGCCAGAACTATGTCTCTTTTTGTGGAGAGAAGAAAATCCAAAAGGAAAGTGCCCCTAGGGAGATAATAGAAGACAATATGTCCTGGAAACAAGAACAGGATATGATAAAACAATGTGCAGAGAATAAGAAAAGAGTTCTTAAAAACACAGAGTAGAAGAGAAAAATCTACTACAGGTAATTTTCCTAGAAAGTAAAGGAAGAAAAACCATATAGATTAAAATAGGAGAAGGAAAAACAATTGAAAAGCTCAAGAGGTCCAACATTCTCATAATTGGAGCTCAGGGAAGAAGAGAAAAAAAAAAGAATTATTTCAAGAACATTTCCCAGAATTGAGCATAATGTTCCAGATTGAAAGATTACACTAAGTGCCCACCATAAAAATAGACTCACATTGCCACACCTGAATGTGAAATTTTAGAATAACAGGGACTAGAAAAATGTGTTGTACTTGAAGACTCCGGACTTGGAAGGGTATCAGACTTAAAAACAGAAATAGTGGAAGCTAGACGATAATGGAGCAATGCCTTCAAAATTCTGAAAGAAAATGATACAAGAAGTCTATTATCCAAAGAAGACAATTTCCAGTATAGAAAGTCTTAAAATTTTGCCATCTTAGAAAAATACTAGAGCAATTATTCCATCAAAACAAAGAGTAAATAAAGATGTGTCTGGGGCTAGGGGAAGGACATCACCAGGGTGATGGACAAAGAACATCTCAAGATGACAGCTTTGTACAAGATCTGGAATGGCATTAGGTTAGAGAGGTCAGAAGAGAAAACTTGAAGAGAGACGTCCTCAGGATGGTACATATGCTGTAATGCCTGATGCACATTGATATTTTGAGAGAAGACTTTAAAAACCAGCTAAAATTTAATATTGAAGTTCTAGTAGACAATTCCTGGGAGAACAAAAATAGTGCAGGAAGAAAAAAACGTTTTCCTCATCTTAAAGAGTTATGGCATAAAGAACAAAATTCTGAATACAAAATTGTGCCTGGTACGAATTGTAGTATGACTTTATTGAAAAAAATGTTGGGGAAGAGTGGAAAGATCTGCATTTTCAGCACAGGGAAAAGTAAGATATTAGAGAAAATGAATAGATAATGCCTAAAACTGAAAAATCAAGAAATAACAATACTTGTTTATAACTATGAAACATGAAGAAAAATACTAAAAAATCAAACTAAAAAGAAGGTATAAAAGAGGAGAGAAGAAATAAGGAATATACGTTTGTTTTTATAACAAACCATGGGGGGAACTTTTTGATTCTTAAAATGACACATGTATAAGTTTGAAGAACAAAAACCCAAACTAAAAAACATAAAAGCTTTGAGGGAAACATGCCAGGGGGGTTTTGAGTATGTACTTCTGCCTCTGTACATTTTCTGTTTCCCACAATTTCTGTAATGATCATATGCTTCTTTTATAATCTGGAAAATTGAAGATGTGCTGATTGATGAGAATGATGGTTGGGAATTCTTGGCGAGTCTCAAATGGAGTAATGCTGTATTGTGACTCTTCCAAGAGAGAAATTCTTAACTGTGTCACACAATTGCAGGAATTCAAAGATAGAAATACGAACAGCACCTTGGATCAAGTGACAAATGACTAGATGCCTATGCGTTCTTCTAGAGAAAAGGCACCAGCATTCTGTCCCCTTCCCACTGCTGACCTCAGTGTTGACTGTGAAAAATGTTGCTTCATTCCTCACCCAAGGTTGTTGTGCCAAGCTGTGTGTTTAGCTTTGTTAGAACCTTGTATCATAAATCAGCTTGCCTTACTCCTTCACTGTGGGAACAGCTTTTCTCTACATTCCCTCCCATTAGACCCTTAGTCTCAGGTAATAGCTCATCAAGACTGGGAAATAACGGGGCTACTTGGAACAAAGTATAAATGTTCTGCTCCTCCGTATTCCCAAGTGGTTTAATTAGAAGCATAACCTAAAGATTGGCTTTTGGGATGAATCCTGAGGGACAGGTTCTTAGAAAGTCTCTAATAAACCAGGGGTTATGACACTTAGGCTCCTTATCTCTTGTATTGAATGTGATTGTCTCAATTCCATCATTATATGCTTTTTGGTAATATATAGTTTAATATTAGCAGCCTCAATAAGAACATCTATTTATTGAAAGATGACTGTACTACATTGTGCTGTGTATGTCATCTTTAATCTGTACAGCACTCCTGTAAGTGAACCATTGTCTCCATTTTACATCTGAGAAGTTAGAGGCTTAACAAGATCCATTCTTTCATTGGACACATCTCTTGAGTCCCTGAGTTTGCTGGTACCTGGATTACAGTGAGGGATGGGATACCCAGAAGCCCTGTCCTCATAGAGCTTACCAGCAGGGTAAGCAGATATGTCAATAGTAGAATACAATGTGATGTGTGGGTACAGGGACCTGTGAATGCAATAAGGGAGCAGTTAAAGTAGTTAGACAGTCAGTAAAAATTGCTGGACAATGGAGTTGAGTGCTGAAGGATGAGGAGTTACCACCCTAAAAGGGGGTTGGACAGTTGGGCAATGGGAATTGTGTGAGCAAAGACCCTAGAAAGATGTTATAGAATGAGTTTTTTCCTCTCTTTTAATAGACTTACATGTGGTTTTAGAAAGGGTCAGAAAAGGGTGTATGTGTGTGTGAATATACATCAGGGTCTTCACATTCAGACCCTTGCCCAGACTCACAATTTTCTTTGCTCCGTGGTAGAAGTTGAGAGAGTAGCCTAAGAAATGATCACTGTGTTGTACAATGTCTGGTATGTTGTTAGAAAATGAGATGATGTCGGAACTCGGTTCTTCCTCTTAAAGCTGGCAGTCATCACTGCCTTATTCTCTAACACAATCTTTTATGCATGTGCATACTTTCAATCTCAATGTAAGAGAAAGGGGACTTGGATTCTCTGACTCAAGAATCTTACAGTCCACCTGGGCCATAGGATTTGCCTTAGGAAAGAACTGGACAGTGAACAGTTTAAAGTGGTGTTTAAATAAAAAAATTAAAGGAAATGAATGCCCATTCTCATGACCTATTGAGATGTTGCTTGTTCCATTGCTGTCTTTGATCTCTTTTTCTAACATTCCGTATTTGACCTCCTGCTAGATCTCCTCCTCACATTTGAGTCAGATTGGCCATGAGTAAAGGTAACAAAGACATTTCTAGTTGCCTGATTCCATATTGGTTCCAGAGTCTTAGTTTTATTTTTATTTCTCTGTGCTGAATACTAGGATTTTTGTCCTAGACTTGCTATCTTTGAACTTTTGGGACTTAGATGTAATTTTTGAGCCTGGGTGTTGACATATCGAGGGCAGGAGAGAGATTTGGGGAGGGTGTTGTTTCTGCTGTTGCCATTGTTTGCCAGAGTTGGGTTCTGCTTTCTAGGAGCCACAGGTAACGATTTAAAAAAAGTCCTGAAGGTTAAATACTAGGTAAAAAACTGGTAGTGACATGAACGGATGAATTTTTACTCATTAATTTCCAACATTTCTTACTGAGGGCCCACTTCAGTAATTCTCAGTATACTCAGGTAGCTTACAGCAATCAGACTGACTTTGTTGGAAATACAGATTCCAGGACTCTCCTCAAGACCTAGTAGGTCAGAGTCCCTGGATTGGGACTTAGATCTGTATTTTTTAATGAGCTCTGTGCTTGATCTTAACGTGTCCTCAAGTTCAAAAATTGCTGTTTGGTTTTGTTTGAAGTCTGCTTCTAGACACAGAAGGATTTTAAAAAAGCTGTCCTTGCCCTTCAGGGGCTCAGTGTCTGAGAGAGACTAACCTTGGAGAATTATTTAACACAAGACAGAATGCAGAGCATATTTGTTGAGTGTGCTTTATTGGTCAGAGAAAGAGCCTGTTTTGTAGCTAGGAGAAAAAAATTGTGTTTGGTTGGTAAATTTCAAAAGCTTACCCCAGTTAGTGATACTTTATGGAAAGAAAAGCTACCTTAGAACTGTGGAGAATTCTGCATCCATCCTTTGAACAGTGAAGCGACAGTTGTGGGAAGGGGGTAACAAAGAACATAGCAGGAGCTTGATTACATAAATGTTAGTTTCAATAATAACTGAGATATTCATGTACCCCCATTTAGCCTTCATTTGGGTCTTACATTTTTTTTTCATTACGGTAACTTTGACTTTATACCTTAAACTCATATGTATAGGTTCACCATATATGCCTTTCCCCATTCCTCAGAGATGTCAACACACCCTGCCCTCTACCAAATCACCAGGTGTTCTTCACCATTGTCCAGGGGGCTCTACCCCGCTCTCCACTGAACCTCAGCACATTCCCTATTGGTAACTTCAGTTCTATTGCAAGTATCCAAGGGTTGGTTTTGTTTCGTCTGTTCCTTTGTGGGTCTTGTAGCATTTTAATGAGGAAAATTCACACTAAAATAAAATCAGTCATTAGAGGTAGAAAAACTCATGGTTGGCCTGAATCTATCTCAAGAAAAGGCCAGCAACAGGGTCTGTATGGGTTTTTGACCATAGACAAAACATTGATATCCTGGGTGGAAAATTTTGAGTTATTTATAAATGAGTTCCCCTGGGTCTAAGTAAAAGACTTCTGGGTTTGCTCATGCCGTTTATTTCACCGACTTGGTTAAAATTAGTATAAAGTAAGTTATGTTGTTGAACATCCATGTTTTCTTGTCTGTTTTATGTGAGATATCACTTTCTGGAAAATCTTGCCGTGGACAACTTCAGAAGCCCATTCTCTGGTGTCTGGTGTCTTGAGTGTAGGTAGAGTTGTGATAAGGGCGACTTCAGCAGTCTGCTGCTGAGCAAGCTTTGTCCCCTGTATCACTAGGAGCATTGGGCTCACTCAGCATAAGTGGAGAAAAAGTCAACAATAGTCCATGGAGTACAGAGAAAGTAGCAATTCTAACTGGAAGTTAGTTTCTTGGAGGAGATATTTGGAGAGGACTGAAAGGATCACTATGGAATAAAATGACAAATATTGTCATGAAATATACATACAATATGTACAGCATAAAATTAGGATCCTTATATTGCAAGTGCAGAAAACCCACCCCAAATGGCTTCAGCAATAAAGAGAATTTGTTGACTGGGTGTCTAGTTTCAGACAGGTTGACCTTGCAGATCTGCTGAAGTTTTCAAGAACCCAGTTTGAGTCTTTCTCCTTTAGGGCATGCCTTAAATCAATAGAGTGTCTTCATGATCTTTGAATTTCCACCATCCCAGACTGCTACCCATGACCTAGTTTAGGTCTTTCACAGAGAGGATAGCATGTGGGGGTGAACATTGGCAGTGATTTCAATGTTCAGTTGTGAATACTTGTAATAAAACCCTGTACCTACTTTGTTTAATTCAGCAAATAACCTCATATATCCACTAAGTGCAGAGTATTGTACCCAAAAAGCAGTTAGTTGACCATCCCATTTGGTGGAGACTGGCTCTTTGAGACCTATCTTATGGCGTACTTAGAAGAAAAATACAGTGAAAAATATGTGCCAGTGAACTGGGTGGCATTTAAGACTGTTTCCAGGCACCCCAAACTGTGGAAACTTCTGTTCGTTTTCTCTACAATGTTGTGGGTATGTTTTTGGCAGGGGGGATTCTAGGTTTCTGATCAACTTAAGGAGTAAGAATGGAAGATGATGGTAGTTTCTGATCTTTAGCTTTTAAGTCAAGGACTGCTTTCCAAAATATGTCTTAGTTCTTGGTGGGAGAGATGACTTTGAACATTGTTTTGGGCCATGTACATAACCCACGAATAGCATCTGTATTACAATGTCTGTCTTTCCCCCTAGCCCATGATACTGATGGACAGAAAATGCTCATAAAACCTTGACTCAGACCACAGAATGGTTGAATAATTCAGGCTTGATTTTTTTTTTTTTTTTAAAGAATTTTGAGTCTTAAAATAGGACTCTTAAGGAAATGGACATGACGCTTTTTTTCTTGCCCTTTTAAGCTTAATTAGTGTTACACTTAGGTAATGGGGGTTAGACTTAGGGGAAAGTTTTGTTAGTAAGAACTTAAACTGTGCACCAGAAGTTCTCTTTTATTGATGACTTTTATTAAAAAAAAAAAAAATCTAACCCACACACCTAAAATAAATAGTACATTTATTTGGTGCTGGCTCTGTCCACCATAAAGGGACCTGGTTGTGCTTATGGGAGAAAAATGTAATTTGTGAATTTGTCTTAGAATATTTTCCTATTTTTGACAAAAGGCAGTTCTTTTTATTTTCAAAATCAAATTCATTGTTGATATTTTTGTTGATGCTGTTTTCTTTGGCCTATTCATTGCCTTTTCCTTACCACAGTTGTACCACAATTGGAACATGCTCACGAAGATTTCTCTTGAATTTTATTCTTCGCATTACCACTACATCAACAACTTTAAATAATAAACTTTCTCTGTTGCCTGATGACTACACTAGGATTCCAGTTTAGATCCCTGTCTGTCTTTCACCTTTTTTCTTTTTCACTCCAGTCATATTTTTCATGAAGTGTACTGTCGTCAGCAGCTAGCTCTGAGATTCGTTTTTCAAGTCATGGGTCCCTCTGTAAAAAGAGGTGGAAACTTAAGTCTGGATCCTTTTTTTCCTCTTTCATTTTCCTATCTTTGTTTTCTGCTCCCTAGTGTGTTTTGGGATGATGACGAGCTAACTGATGCAATAACCCAGATCAAATGGGTTGACCACATCTAAGGTCATTTTGGAGGAACTTGATACTTGAAGAGAACTTTATCATTGGGAGGTTATCAGAATGAAGTCCTAGAAAAAATTACGTGTAATTAAAAGAAACCAAGAAGGGATTCAGTGAGCATTTTGGATGAAGGTGAAACGGACTCATCCATTTAAATTGACCTCCCTCACATTTTTCGTGCCCCTGCTTTTGACAACCATTGCTTATGTATCTAGGAGGAGGCAGTGCCGTAGAGGGGAAAGTACATTGGAGTAAGAGGCAGGATCTCTTACTAAATTGATTGTATGCCTTTGAACAAGACCTTGAATTACTTTAGGCATCATGTGAGAGGTTGGATTGGATGGTGATTGGGATTGTGTGATGCAAGAAAAAGCAGCCTGCTTATTGTCTGATTTGATTGTCACTCTCCTTTGGCCATGCTGGAATCACTCTTTCCTTCTCCTTCACCTGGCTTTGCACATGTCACCCTCACCATCTGAGATGCCCACCCTGCTTCCTCTACATTGACTTCTTGTAGCCTACCCAAATCTTACCCATCCTTCCAGTTTACTTTAGGCTTTCCTAGCTCTTCGGGTCCTTAATGAACTGCTCCTTCTAGATTTGTATTGTCCTTGTACATTCTATACTATTCAGTACAACTGTATATTGGGCGAGTTGCTGTTCTTTTATTGTAGCTTCTTTGATCGAGAAACAGATGTATGTTCCAGCCTTGCTTAACATTTAATGATAATACTGGGGACAAAAATGATCTCCTCATTATGTCCCACATAGCACCTGGCACAAGCTGGACAAATAATAGGTACCCCACTGCTCATTGGTGATTGAAGACTAGAATTTCTAAGGAGACTGAAAGCACAGTATTTGAGTTACTCACTGTCACTCAGTGTCACTGTCACTGTTCAAGTTGAGAACAAAAACAAAGAATGAAATTTTAGTCAAAACTATCTAAGAGGCTGTTTTCAACCATCATTGTAGGTGCTTTCTCTTTCCTCTGTGTTTCTGATTTTTGGAGAAGGATTTTTTCCATTTAGTTGAAAACCTGTTGGTCTACCACTTATTTTAACATGTAACCTTTTGAAGGAAGAAGCGTCTTCTCCATCATCTAGAGACATTCCACTTGCTGATGCTTCTGGTCTAGCCTCTAGGAATCATCATGAAGGTAGCATTGTAGCTAAAAGCTTGAATTTAGGAGTAGGTTTATTTGGGTTTGAGCTCTCCTCTGACTGTTCCTAGCCATGTGCTACCAGGCAAGTTACTGAGTCTAAGCTTTACTTTAACTCTGACAAAAATGGTAATATATCTCTCTCCCTGGTTCTCAGGTGTAAATGAGAACCTGTTTGTATAGTTCCTTTAATAATATATCTACCTACCTATAAA
Source organism: Solenodon paradoxus (assembly GCA_004363575.1). Classification (NCBI taxonomy): domain Eukaryota; kingdom Metazoa; phylum Chordata; class Mammalia; order Eulipotyphla; family Solenodontidae; genus Solenodon; species Solenodon paradoxus. The sequence continues at coordinate 526,960 of RJWH01000183.1, read as the reverse complement.
TTTATTTTTAAAGCAAATATACAGGCAAGAATGAAGGTGAGTAGGCAGGGCAGGAAGAGAGAGGGGGAAGCATTCATTTATTCATCTTGGTTGGTCCTTCTGGTTCTGGGTTGTAAACCTGGGCCCTGGGGATATGTGTGGACTATAACTGGCTGGAGGTGGCACACCTGCTCTACCATGGTGCATCATCTGTACAGTTCTTAACACAGTGCTTCCATAATTTATCTTCATTATTCTTGTTATCAAAGCCTTTATTAGCTACCAAATGTAAGAGACCTGAGCCATGTTCTTAATAACAGAAATTCAGATCATGACACATGGGTATGGGGTTTTCAGAAGTGATAAAAACGTTGAAGTAAACCAGGGTTGCCCAGTGGACATTTGCTTTCATGATTTACCTTTCCTCCTGTGAGGACGCCTCAGACTTCCCACACATCCCTGTCGCCCTGCTCTGTGCTTGTCTGCACTTGCTGCTGGATACTTTCCACCCTCCCCTAAGTCAGTCCTCTATCGATTTTAACTCTGTCTATGCCCAGGTAGGTAGTGCGTGCAGCTTATATGACTGTACCAAGGACAAACCTTTTCTCATCCTTTTAACCCCCAAATCCGTTTCTTGGTTATATGTGTGTTTCTGCTCTACCACAGTGGAAGGACATCAGGACATTAGAGCTGAAAGGGACTTTGAGGTCAAAGGATGTGGTTACAAATGAAGCTTTTCCCCATTGGATGGAAAGACAGAAAATGACTGGACTGCTGTATCAAACAGGGACCATTACCCTGCCTACTTGGTTTTCATTTCCCCTCTGAGAAGGTCCTTGAGGATTTTTGCTGTGCCTGGAGCACTGCAGAACACACTGTGAAGACCACCAGTCTAACCAAACCCTCATTTCATAGATGAAGAAATTAAGATTCAGAAACTAAAACTGGGGCAGAGGTTCAGCTGAAACCCCAAAGCCCCCTCCACTTGAAGCAGTTCACATAGTAGGTGCTCAGATACGCTCAGTGAGTGAATTCCAGAAAAGGTTGATTTTTTTAAGGTACGGTGCAGGCAGGCATGAAGAGGAGGAAGAAGCACTGTATTTCCCATTTGGTTGTTCACACTAGTTCCCGCCCCTGGGCCCAGAACCTGAAACCAAGGGTCTGTGGCCTGCATCCTTCAGAGGCGATTGACCTAACCGCTGCTCCACCAGGGTGCACCAGGTTGAATGATTTTCTAATGGATCTTACATTTGTGATGAAAAAGATGTAAGCAGCATTGTTGTTCTAGGTGTGACCCTTAACCCGCATTGCTGAAGTCATAAGGGTAGAGGGTGAAGAATAGCAAAGAGGTCACTAGGCGCGAAGTTAAAATGTCTCTGTTGGGTATTGAATAGTTTCTCTTGGCTTTGACCTGTAGATTCTTAGCTTTCTCAGCTAGGCCCTTGCCAACTTGGGTCAGATGAAAGGGTCTGTATGTTTTCAACAGGCAAGTGTCAGGAAAAGGCTGGCAGAGAGACTTTCTGTTTTGTTACCTAAGCTGGGATTTGATCTTCGGACCCTCAAGGTGAAAGGCTAATACCTTAATTTGTGTGTTTTATAAACATCCCCAGGCGATGACCTTCTTCTAGCCTCCTGTGATGTTCACATTCTACAGGCCTTGAAGCTGAAATTTCTGACTTGGGAGAGTGGTACGTTTGCCTGCTCAAGTCTAGAATGCGCAGGGTGCCGTCCCTCCATTAATTATTGGTAATTGCTTGCATCCAGTTGAATGAATGCTTTTTTCCTTGAAAAATGGCAATTTTTCAGGGAATGTATTTTATGATTTTAAAAAAGAAATCATAAACCAAAACACTTCTCTCCAATAAGACATGTGTCCAACAAAGGGAGGTTATTTTCCCCTTCCTAAAAGCTTTCCTTTAAGGGTCATCTTTATTTTTCTGGTGTCAGTCAAAATATTTTTCAGCAGAGCATGAAAACTGGAGATGGAGACGCTCCGTGGCTGGGTGTTAGAATCACGCTGAAAGTTTTTTTGTTTTATGTAAATAGAGATTGATGGAACATTTTACACAGAGTACGGGCTTTTGACAAAAAGTATTGATGGTTGCTTTCAGTAAGTGTTACTTGAGATGACAGAACATTGCATTTTAAGATGAATTACACGAGAAACTCCCTCTTTGGGAATGTCATACATTTTATTTCATCTGTTGTTTTATGAGAGAATGACTGAAGTCATGAATACCTAGACTGAACTGTTTCCTTTTCACATTATAAGTCCCGGTTTGGTGCACTCCTATTTTAAATATAAAGTTACGGGGGAAATATTTATACTGGAAACTAATATTGATAAAAATGCTTAAATGTTCAGAAGCAGAGCATAACTTCTCACATGGTTTCCCCTTGATGGTGGTGATTTGTGAGAAGCTGGGAACCTGGTTAGAGTTATATGTATGTTTTTCAGAACTCAGATTTCAGATAAAAGGCTATTTTTTGTGTATGTTGATTTCCCTCCTTGGACTATATTTGGATTTCAAAAAATACTCCTTGCATCTGTTTTTATATTGTTGTTTGTTCTTGAGGCAAAGGCCTAGAAGTCAGGGTCTATGGTTACTTTGATTTGGGGCTTTAATTTTGCTTCATAGCATGAATTCAGGGATATTCCCTTAGTGGCATCTGGGGGCTTAATGGGAATTAATAGATTCACTAGATACTTAATGTGTTATTTGTACTACGAGATGGGGATTTATCCCTAATCCTTAAGTTGCTTACAACTCTGAGTGCAGGGTGGTGGTGGAGTAGGGCAGGGGAAGTGAACAGACAATACAATTTCAGATAGTGATGCATGCTATGAAGAAAATAAAGCAGAATGTAAGGGGTTAGAGTGTCTCAGAGAAGTTGATGTGAGATTTACTGTCGATCAAGATAGGGAAGTTTTTTGAGAAGTGACACTTAAGCAAAGCTCTGAATATTAAGATAGCTTGAGCTGTGCAAAGCTTTGGGAATCTGGCAGTGGGAACACCAAGTACAAAGGTCCTGGGGCCAGAACAAACGTGGCATGTTTGAAGAAGAGCAAGAAGGCCAGTGCATCTCAGTAATGGTGGTGCTATTCCAAGTGTGGTGCTTGGAAGCTTACAGGGAAGCCAGGTGTAAGAGGAACATGATTTTGCACATTTGTCCTGTGTATATAGCTGTAGACTTGTTCTATGACCAGACTGTCTTTATTTACCTAGAGCCTGGCTAAGCAGGTTTTCCTATTTCCACCCTGATAGCTTCCATAGACATGTCTCATTTTCCCATTGGTACCCTTGATACATCATTCACTGGATGGCAATATCTTAGTCACCAGGGGAGCTTTAAATTGTGACTCTTCAAATGAATCCCACAGTTAAATGTACTCTCACAGACTTTGACTGTTGCTCTCTTCTAGTGCTTGCCTCATTATAATTACTTGTGTATATGATTTTCTTTTTAGTTACAAGCAGCTGTTATGTTTAGGATCCTATTACATAGGGCCTGGCACCCAGTAAATGCTCAATATGTATGTTGGCTAAATAAGTGAGATACTTTTCTACATGATACCTGGTGCACAATGTGAGCACTAGAAATTAGGGTGAATGCAAAGTCAATAAACTCCTTGTTTTTGTAGAAGGAGCTTAAAACCAGTTAGGGATACCCACCCCCCCCAAAAAAAGGTTTTGTGGCTGCTTTGGGGCACTTACTAAAAAGAGTTTAAGTAGTTGTTGGTTTAAATAGTTGCTGCAGGAATGAGAGCTCTTGGAGCTGGAGGGAGATTTGGGGAGATTAAGTGACCCAAGAAGACTCCAGCACTCACACTCTGGTGGGACAGCAGTCCCAGAGGCCAGCTGGCCATCCCAGTTGTTAAACTGGGTCTTTCCTGCATTTGAACCTTCATCTCAGGGTCTTATGAGATATTTCATCCTCCATAAATTTTAGCCAATTTGGAACCAGCTAGCTGTTTTTTCCCTGCTGAATTAATGTGCTGTTCAGCCGAAGCTCAAATATGAAATATATTAAAAGCAAACTAAAAACAGGTCAATGTTTTGCCTCTAATGCTATGGGAATATTTGTTTTTAAATCATCTTTTAGTACTCCACAAATCTTCCCCACAAAGTTTTTTTTTTCTTTTCTTTTCAGACAGACTATTTTTCCCAGTGTAAAAGGCCATTTCTTAAGTCCTGATTTAAGTAGAAATTTACATGGAAAAAATGGCCCCAGATCCCACACAAGTGAAACTTTATTTTTTAATCTGGGGCACAGTAGGGAGTCCTGAGAAATGCATTTTTCTCCAGGATTGTAGGAGGAATACATAGTGTTTGTTTAAAGCATCAGGTACTGAGAAATGTAATGGCAGGGTGAAAAGTCTGACCTCAGCTGCCAGATCTGATCTGCTAGGGGGTAATTGAGTTGCCATGTTTTTTTCCTCTTCAGTTTAAATCAAGTTTTGCTATAGCCCATTTAAGTGTCAAATTGGTAGCAAAACTTGACAACTTCAGGGTGCAGACTTGCTTTTGATCAAAATTTACATGCAAATCATTTTTGCCTTGAACTGTCAACTCCTGTTTCTGATACTCTTGAGGGGGACATGTTTCTCCCCCTCACCCCCAAGCCATAGGCAATGTTGGCTAGTGTTATTAATCAGCATGTGTTAAGAAAAATTATCTTGATAAATATGGTGGTTAAACTATATTTTCCCTTTTGTGTGTCAGCTGTTGCAGCTGGGCATTTAATCTCCTTTTACCTAGAAGGAAATCAAACAATTATCAGGCGCTTGATGTCAGAAAGAAACTAGTGAATGAGGGGCGGAGGGTCACCAGTGTGTTAGGGAATGGGCTTAAGCCACCAAAACCTGACAAAGGGTGCTGACAGTCTGCATTTTCTTGGGCATTAAACAAAGTCTTTGGTAACTTTAAAGAATCTTTCCTTGCATGACTAAACTTATTGAGAGGGTTAGAGAGAAAGCTGCTTCAGAAGTCTTAAGCCTGAAACACTTTTTTTTTTTTTTTTTTTTGGTTTTGCCCTAAACCCTTGGGATGCTTAAAAGCACGTGAGTAAGTGTAGCTCTGTCATTCAGTGAGACAAAGGAGTGTTTGCACTCTCACAGAGTTAATAATGACAGTCGTGAGTCTTTCTTGTATCTGGCCATCCTGTCTCAACATTCCCAGTCATCCACCTTCCTGAAGAATTTAATTGTGATTTATACTCTGTCTCTCAGTTTTTATAGACAGCCTTGTTCTGAAATGCAGGAGAATATCGGAGGCCCCACTTGGGAAGGGGGAGGTGTGGAAACCAAATGGAGAAAAAGAAGTTTCTAGAACTCACTGTTGATTAATAGAGATGATTCTGAATATTTATAATTTTCCATTATGGAGCCAAAATGTTTAGTGAAATAATGTGTGAGATTTTGTTTCTAGCCAGCCTGAAATTCCTTTCCATCACTACACCCCCAGTGGGGTGAGAACATCAAACATGTCATCTTGCCAAGATGACAGCCAGCATCGCGTCAGATGGGAGACACATGCTAGCCTGACTTTTGTGAAGTCAGAGAAATGTCAGGATGGGATTTGCTTGGTCTAAAGTGGTCCCGTGGCAGGCCCTTTGGAAATCTCCTCTCCCAGGCCCCTCTCTACCCCTGTCCTGCGCTGCCTGCCTGTGTGCTGTGAAATTTTAATTGAATTGTTAATGACACCGAGGAGTGACACAACACATGAGAAACTTCCAAGAATCAGTCAGGAGGAGCCCTTTTTCTTACTGTTACAATACAGAAGACACTGGGAAATTGACAAGTCCAAGCGGTGAGGCCAGGGTAGTAATTGATAGCAGGCTGCCGAGAGCCAAGGTCCTTCCCTGGTAATTGCAAGCAGAGGCTGCCTCTGTGATCTCGCCAGTGGTGTTGGCCATGCCAGCGCGACCCGGCTTTGACGGATTGCTTTCCCGTGGTAATGACTTAGGCATGTTCCCTTTCTAGCATGAGGCCATGTGTCCCTCCCACTGGAGAAAATGAGCTGAACATTTTGCTTCTTCTTTAACAGGGCGCCGTTAAAATAACTATTCTATTATATAAGCCCTGTGGTGCCAGGGGCTAAATTTATATGGTTATAAACAAGAGATATTACTTTGGAATACCACAATACTGTGTTTTGCTATTTCTTTAGGATTTCAAATGGTGTTTTCAAAATAGTGGATTTTACTTCAAGACACACAATTGTGGGGATGGGGCAGGGAAGAGTGAGGAACGATCCCATTTTTGACACTAACCCTCATCCTCTTTTTCAATTCCTCTGTATACCTTCCCTAATTCACAAGCCCCATATTTATTTGTGTGTGTTTTGCTGGCTGGATTTGACTCTCCATGGGGGCATTGGAAATATTATTTACTCTAGGATTTTGAAATAAGATAGATATTTTATTTCCTTTTTTTTTTTTTTTTTAAATCTCCAAAGGTTTCTTTTTATTTTTTTTTTCTTTCTCGTTACTGGACGTTGATAGATTTCAGAACTTTTATGTGGCTTTTCCTCCCTCCCTCCGCTTATTCTTCCTCTCCTCTCTTCCTCTTTCTGGAATGTAATTTTGTCTATAAAATATGACGGTAAGCTGAAATGTCCCTGATGATCTATAGCACTTCTGGATTTTCACTCCCGTCAGTGACAGAAACTTACTAATTCTGATATAAGGGTCTCTGAGTGCATTTCCCCACTGTGGCTTGTGCTGTTTGGCATATTTAAAGTTTGGGTCCCTCACATCACCTCAGTCCAAACACAGTCTCACACCAACAACCAACTTCAAAAGAGTGCCAAGAAAATTCCTAAAAAATCAACTACAGATTTGCTTAAGAAATGAAAAGAAAGAGTGTGTGTGTTCATTCTTACGTGATAGGTAGGTTTTAATGGAGAATCTAAGAAAAAGGACACAAACTAATGCTAATGGAAACTTCTGCATTAAGAACACGTAGGAATTAGACTTGGTTGTTGTTTATTTTGTATTTAATCCCTAACTCTCCAAATTTATTATTAAATGGTAGTATACTTTTATTTTATTAAAAAATTATTATTTATTGAGGTAACTTTGCTTTATTAAAAAAAAACAAACGCATTTGTGCAGAGTCTCCATTACTCAGATATATGTCAACATACCTTGCCCACCATCAAAATACCAAAAATTTTCACATTGTCCATTGGACCCCACTACCGCTTGTCACCAATCCTGTCCCATTACCTATTGGTAACCTCGGTTCTGTTGTTAATGTCAAAAGGTTGGTTTTTGTTTAGTCAGTTCCTTTGCTTTGTTTCTTTATATTCCACATATGAGTTTGATCGTCTGATATTTGTCTTTCTTCTGAATTGTTTCACTTAGTATAATCTCCTCTAGATCATCCATGTTGTCACAAATGAAAGGATTTCATCTTTTTAAGGGCTGCGTAGTCTTTCACTTGTGCATATGCACCACATCTTCCTTATCCATTCATCTGATGACGGGCACTTAGGTAATTTCCAATTCTTGGCTGTTGTAAATAGTGCTGCAGTAAACATGGGGGTGCATATACCTCTGTGAATTAGTGTTTTTGTGTCTTTTGGGTAAGTATCCAGAAATGGAATGATGGGATTATATGGGGTTTTCATTCTCAATTTTTTTAGGAATATATATAGTGATTCGCATAGAGGTTGCATCCATTTGCACTCCCATCTACAGTATAAAAGTGTTTCTTTTTCTTCACATCCTTGCCAACATTTGTTTCAGTAGTGCACATTTAGAATTTACATTCTTATAAAGCGGGTGCTTACGTAATTGTAGGTATTCTGACTATCTCAAAAAATTTACTTCTGCAAAAGAGCAGTTTTAGGTAAAATAGACTTTTGTGGGCTAGCTGGATAACCATAGCATTGATTCTGCTGGAAAATGCCTTCAGGGTCCTAACTTGGATGGAGGAAAACAGTTTTCTTGCCTCCCCTTTCACTGCCTATAACTTGAAAAGAAACTCCGTCTTCTGCCATGATCCCAGCAGCAAAAGGATTGGCCTTAACTCTACCTTAAGCACTGTGGTGGAAGTATAAGCCCTTCCTACTCCCCCTGCTGTGGTGTTTTTATGTAGGGTACATTCACAACTCAGGTGTTTTTAAGGAGGGATGTGTTAGAATTGCATGTATTATTTGACTGTATTTCTACAGATTATTAGTATTAGTCAAATGCTTTATTTTTTATACCTGCAGGTGTTTTTAAGGAGCGATATGTTTGACTCTCATGTATAATTTGACTGCGTTTCTATAGGTATTAGCATTAGTCTAATGCTTTATTTTTGTACCCATCTTTCCTGTATTTGGAGAGTACTTTATTTTAAAGCAGTGGTTATCAATGGGATGAGGACAATTTTCACCCTCTGGGGACATTTGTCCCAACTGGGAGGGTGGTTGCTATTCATATTTAGTGGGTAGAGATCAGGGATATTGCTAAAAATAGTATATTGCATAGGACACCTCCTAAAATATAGACTTATAAGATCTAAAATGTCAATACTGTTTAACACAATGATATATAGAAATAAGCTTACAGTGAAAAGTCCCTGAACTGAGTCAGAAACCACAGTCAGTCAAGTATTACTGAGAACTTGGAGTTGATATGGGGGGCCCAGAACCAAAACGGTTCTTTCGGGTTCTGAACATAGGCTTTAGACATACTCCTGGATTCACGTGATGGTTACACGGCATGGCTTTGGGCTTGTTGTTTAACCTCTCTAAACCTCAGTTTCCTTCTAAACAGTACAAATAATGGTATTGATACCATAGAACAGAGTCCGTCGACTGGTATATGGCTTGCACTAGGCCTAAGTAAGTGTGATTACCAATGTATAGATTGATTGCTGCCCTAAAGGTGGTGACATAATGAATCTGGAGATCCTTTTATTGAAACCTTCCAATCTACAGATGTGAAAACTGATCTGGAAAGGATTATTTACCTCAAATGATGGCAGCTAGCAAGTGGTCAAGTTGGGACCAAAAACCTGGTCTGCTGATCCCATTCTTGTATTCTCTGCAGGACTAAGCTTCCTTTCATTGTCAAGGACTTAATTCTGGTTGGGAAGGAAATTCCAACATGTCTGAAATAATTAGAGAAACATTTAGTGACAATCTGTAGTCTGAGAGCTCTGGGTTGTGGAAGACACGACTAGGTAAGTAAGGTGATCTTTTATAACAACCATGAAGATCATACAGACTGTAATGATTCAAAAGTTTGTGCCAGGAACTGAAAGAAATGAGTAGACACCTTACAGAGATGGTCTTGGATTTCATTTCTATTAGTGTTGAGAAGCATTGTGTCATGATGGAAGTTGCAGTCTTTCATGAAGATTCTTTGAAGACAACAGGCACACAAAGGAGAAATGAGAGAACACTGAGTGTTGACTAGTATTTGGTGCAGTGCCAGGTGACTCCACACACACTTGCAGGTTTCAGTGGTCTCACAGAACTTTAGCATCACAGGCATCATTCATTTGCAAGATGGTGGATGAGAACAATGGCGGGGTGAGAATATCACCAGTGGGTGGCATAGGTCATGTTTTTAAGTAATGTTTACTGGGAGCAGAAAATGTTTGGAAACTTTTTTTTTTTTTTTTTTTAAGGACAGGTGCAGGCAGGGATGAAGGTGAGCAGAAACAGGCAGGCAGGAAGAGAGAGGAGGAAGAAAACATTTTATTTAGTTGTTCATCCTATTCGATCCCTGCCAAGTCCTGGGTCTTGAATGTGGGTCCTTGTGATGTAGGTTGACTATGTCTAGTGGCTTTATCCACCAGGGCACCAGGGCATGCCCATAAAATATTCTTAAGAGTAAAAAGTCAGTTATGAAACAGTATATGCATGTATTCAGTGTATGCATGGATCCCAATTGTAGTGTAAAATAAATATGTATGCATAAAAAAAGGAAATGAAAACTATCAGAATATTAATTAGTTATTTTTAGTGTTGGAATCAAGGATAATTTTAATTTTACTTTTTAACCTGTATTTTTTCTAGTCTCTTTTACAAATAACTAGCTTTTTCTTTTGAATGGCAGAATTGATGTGACTAGTACATATTTATTAATGTTGCTTGTGCCTGGGAGCTATAAGCAAAACAAAAGAAGAATAGAGATGAAGAGTCTGTTCTCAAAGAACATTTATTGTAGTAAAGATCTACATATATGGAAATATATTAATAATGATAGTTTAAAATGATTATACTATTATGTGTACTGATTAGATTATGTGAGAGACTCTAAATTTTTAATAACCTATTATGGCGTCTTATTTCACTGAATCTTCTCAACAGACAAGTGGGGGTATTTATTAGTATTCTCATGTTACAGATGGAAAAAGAGGTTCACAGAATTTAGGAAGTGGCAGTGCCAGGATTGACTCAAAGTTGACATTTTTGGCTATCAGTTACACTCCCTCCCAGAGAATTCTGATGAGCTGGTAAATCACTCAGTGCTCACAGCCAGTGAGGACTACAAGAGTGGTGAGTTGAAGAGGCACACATCATTTCAACATGAACAAGAAAAAAAAGAAGAATTGGGAGTCTCATCCCAGCCTTGGCACAGTGAGAAATAAGTTTCACTACTCACCTCCCACCAGGATTACACTTACTCATGAGTAAGCGCACCCTCTTGTTTTCAGAGTGCAGCGTTACTGTCTCTGGACTGGAACACATGAACCACTTGTAGGGTTATATGAGGAGCAAATAAGGACAATGAGACCAGGCCTAGGTTGGAGAAATGTCTTGAGAAGCTGCCTCTTTGTTGATCTGTGATTAAAAGCACTGATGGCTCTTGTGAAGACTTTAGCACCGACTTGAGTGAATATGACTCTGACAGACAGTACCTCTCCTGGACCTAGCTAAAGCATCTCTTCAGTTCACAGGCTGCCCTGGGCCTGGGGTGCCCATGCAATGGCCCAGACCACTGTGGCCACAGTGAGGGCTGTAGAATGTGTGTGTTTCATCTGTATCAGGAATGTCACGTGGCGTTTCCTGATTGCACCAGCAGCTTACTGCCCCATATGAGTTTCTAGACTAAATACCAGTGCTCAAGCCACATGTGTTTATGGTATATAATAAATCTCCATTTGTCATAATGGTTTAAATTTAAAAGAAAAAGGAAAGTGAGCTGTGATGTACAAAAAAAAATTGGCTGTTATAAATTAACTTTCTTAGAGTTTCAGGTCAAGCCCAATTTATTAAGGGGGATAAAAAAGATAGAAACCTGGTCCGTGATCACAATTGTGATTTATCCACACCTTGAGTGGGTTTTCCTTTGGACCTTTGCTTGAACCACAGCTGGTTTGGTTTATATAGGACCTGCTGGGAACTGAGGTTGTAATGAAAAACAATTATTCTTTCCAATTACTCACAAGAAGAGGACTCATTTTATCAAGTGCCCTCCTTAATTTGATTGTAAGTCTTTTCATATTTATTTTTTCTGCATTAATCACGCTGTATCTTTGTGGCAAGTATAAACACAGTGGTGAAAGACGGCATTTAAAAGGAAAGAAAAAAACCACTCCGAGGACAAATGTTTCTCTAGAGGTGGCCTGTTGGGAGCCCTTAACGGGTAATTAAGAAAGTTATTTTGGGTTTAGTAGCAGCATTGTGAACTTTTCTAAAGTCTCTTCTTCAGAGCAGGATGGCATTTAATATGTTTGCAGATTAACCTTTAGCGATGAAAAGAGTGCCCAGTATTGACTTCCTCCAGCAAAACCCAGCAAGGCTCTGGCAGCTTGAGCTAGCCTCTTCTTTCTCTGCAGGAATGCCCTCTCTGCCTTGCTTTTGCCCAAGAAGGAGTCCTGGGAACCCCTTCCTCATCCAAGTTGAAGAACCCTGGGATGGACCCAAGAGTAGAGTGCCTAGCCTAGGCTTTCTTTCCACTTGATTCACGTCCTATGATCTGGACAGCCCACAATAACTTAAACAGTGAAGACAGTTCCTAGTGCCAACCAAGCCTCCCCAGATGTTCTTCTGCTCTCCAGAACACCCTTTCGAATGCTCTGTGCTCCTCAGGAGGCCAACTCAGAGCCAGATGCTAGTTGGTTCATTACAAACATGACAGTGAATTTTCATATACCCTAATGTTATTCAAATCTGTAATATTTCTTATCCTTTTGATCACTGGCCTATAGAAGAGATCTAAGTGTGCAGTAGAAATATGTAGGCTTCATGGCATCTGCCAGTCTGTGATGAAATCTCAATGAAGCTCCATGTGATGCAAAAACGTGAGGTAGCTAGCTCTTCAAAAAGTCTTTCCAGGAAGGAAAGTCCAGGCTTGTGCTGGTGTGACCACATCAAGGGATTATTATTATTATTATTATGAACTTACTTTATAACTTGTTTTATATTTTGCCTTTCCCCAGAATGTCATATAAATGTAACCAGACAGTATGTAGTCTTCTGCATCTGGCTTCTTTCCCCTAACATAGTGCTTTTGAGATTCATCCATATTGTTGTATGTATCGCAGTTCATTCCTTTCGACTGCAGAATAATATTTTATATTGTGTGGATACTGACACATTCCCCATTTGATGAGCATTTGGATTGTTTAAAGTTTTTGGCTATTATACAGCTATAAACCTCTGCTCTGAAAATAGGCACCATTGGTGAATGTTCTGGCACCCTTGAAAAGAATGTGATCCAGTTTTTGTTTGAGTCTTCTATAAACGGCAGTTACGTCAAGGTGTTGGTTCATTGTGGTGTTCACATCTTCTATTGCTTACTGATTCTTTTGTTTAATTTTTATGAATTATTGAGTATAGAAGTCACCAAATATAATTGTGGTATTTTTTGTTTATTTCAGTTCTATCAGATTTTTCTTTCTGTACTTTGAAACTGTGTTGTTATATGCATACATACTTGTTTTATCTTACCAATGAATTGACTCTTTTGGCTCTGAAATGATTTCTTGTTCTGAAACCTTCCTTGTAGTATATTATCATAGAAATTCCAACTTTTGTATGGCATAAATTTCCATCTTATATCCTTAATGTATCATTATATTTATGTTATAGTCAATTGCTTTCAAATCTAGTCATAATCTTCACTTTTTACTTGGAATATTTAGGCCATTTACATTTAATATAATTATTGATGCAACATGTTTTATTTAAAACCAATTGTAAGTTATTTTCAATTTGTCCCATCTGCTCTCTGTTACTGTTCCTTTTTATTGCCAACTTTTCAGATTATTTGTATGTATTTATAGTTCTATTTTGTCGTCTTTACTGGCTTATAAGTAATCCTACATTAAATGTTTTTCTAGTGGTTACTTTTTGGTATATAGTATATATCTTAGCATCATTTACTTCCAAATATTATACCACCTCATGTAGTTTAAGAATGTTACAATGATATACTTTCATTTTTCCCATCCTTTGTTTCATTGTTGTATTACATGATACTTTTTATATAGGTTATAAACGCCACTGATCACTTACTATCTTTTCTTTTGTCCAATGTGACGTTTTTTAAAAAAAGAAAAAACCAGGGAAAGTAGTTTTCTATTTGATTACTTTAAAAGAAAAAAGACTAGTTTAAAAATTTCATGTAAACATGTTTTACAGAGCCAGTTATCTTTCAAGGAAATTAAAATAGGAAATGATCTGTTATTTTACCCACATGTTTACAATTCCTGGAACTTTTTATTTGTGTAGATCTGGTGCCAGACTGTTGATGGCAATAAATTCTTTGAATTTTTGTTGGGAAAATTCATCTCACCTTCATTTTTAGGAGATATTTTCACTCTATATGGAATTTTTTGTAGGTAGTTTTTTCTTTCAGTACTTTAATGATGCCATTTCATTTTCTTCTGTCTTATGTTCTTTCTCTTGAGGAGTCTGTTATTCTCCGATATCTATATCCTATATCTATATCTTTATCTATAACACACAGACACAGCGACACACCTTTTTCCTCTGATGCCTTTAAGATTTTCACTTTATCTTTGGCATTTGCTGTCTTTTTTTTTCCAAACTAGCAGGCCTCTGCTTTCATTCTATGTAAGATGCTATACCTGAACAGGTTTTTTTTCTCTTCCCCTAGGAGCCAAAAGTCTTTTATTTCCAACTCTCCTCTAGCAGCAGTGTATCTTTACCTGGGACTTTTCCTTCTTACTTAAGTGACATATGATGTCTTTCTATATTTCATGCCTGTGCACAATGTAGGGAATTCCTATTGCTCCTGCTCGGTCTTCATCTCTTGTGAGTTCCAGGGGGGAAAGCTTAGTACAGACTCTCCTTCTGCCTGAAACTCAGGATTTCTGAAAGTTTCTGGTTTGTTCATATCCTATTTATCATTTAAAAATTTAATAAAATTGTGGATTTTTACTTATTTTCTTTTGTGTTGGCTTCCCTTTCAACCTGTTGTCTGCCAAAAGTGAAAGAATTTGTGTCTCGTTTACTTTTGGGGGCAGACAAGTCATACTTGAGAATTCAGTTGACTTGCAAGTCATGAAACATCAGTTTTCTGATGGATTGGGGAAAAGTTTTCATTTTGTAGATTATTTGCCTTTTTTCTTTTTTAGTGTAGGATTGATGCTCTTTTGGTCTTCTACATCCTGAGAAGGAATACAATACCTCAGAAATTTTAAGTGATGTTCACTTGTAATGTGTCCAGGAGAGACAGGAGGATTCTAGGAATCCTACTGCATGGGAAGCAGTGTAAAGATCAAGGGGAATTTAGACTAGAGAAGAGGAACTTTATTGGAGAGAGGAATGTGATACATGACAGCCACTACAAGTAGCTGTAAGATTGTCATGATGAAAGGGTGTAGCCTCTCAACTCGTACAGTTTCTAATGCTGTTGATTATCTGATTGCTTATTAACTCATCATCTTTGCTAGGCACTGGAAAAAGAGAAGTAAGATACAATGCTTCCTTTCAGGACTCACAGTTTAAAATTATGGCCGGTGATGATAGTTTTAGGTGGCAGACTTCAGTTTAATATAAGGAAAAGCTTGCCAATACTTAAAACAATGGAGGCTGGGAGGAACTCTGTGGAAGGATATAAACTATTAGAATTTAGAGACCAAAGTTCCAACCTGGCTTCACTATTTTCAGCTAAGAGAATATGGCTTTGAGCCCAAGTTTTCTCATCTGTAAGATGGAAGTACTGACTTTCCTTACAGGTTTGTTGAGTAAATGAAAAGACCTCAAGTATATGAGATACTTTGATCATTTACTTTTCTTTTTATGTCTCCCAAAAGCTGTGCGCTTTTGTCAATAGAGGTATTTAAACACAGTCTCTCCAATAAATAGGTATAGAGAGGATTCCTGCTGTGTGTGATATGAGATGGACAGGATAATCTGATGGTCCCTGACAATTAATCCTGAGGGCATGGAATATCAGAATTCAGGTAGATCTGATATGGAGAGGTAGTCTCTAATGCTGCTCGGAAGAGTTTGATAGATGCTTGGCTGTCTGCTGTCTACTGCCCCATAAGAAAGTTCTAAAGACAAATAGAGAAAAACTGCATTCTCCTGATATGATTAGAAAAGAAAGAAAAAGCAGTCAGCATGCAGAGGGGGTTGACACTTGAAAAAAGGGAAAGGCATAGGGTGAGTTTCTCATTTTATACAGCTGATCTTGAGGGCAGGCCTCGGTCTGTGCCATATGGGAAGGCTAAAAGTTAGTAGAAAGCATATTTTAAAAATTGATTTGAATAACAAGGAACCAAGGTTCAGGGAAACCTTAGCTTCTGGATAAATGAGAATCCCTGAAAGGACTAAGCCAGTGAATAAAACCCCAAATTCATGTATAAAATACACCCAAATCTATAGTTGGGGCCTGACTTGTGTGTGGATTCTACACTGGTAAGACAATAAGACTGTAAGAGTTGAACTGAAATTGGAATTGCTGCCTGCCTCCAGGAAGACATTGTTTTGCAGTTTGCTTTCAGTCAATTAACTGATTGCTTAAAAAAGATCTTCAGAGAAATGTAAGAATCCAGAATTTCTACAACATGTATCATTCAAAATGTGCAGGATTCAGTCTAAAATGACTCATTGCGTGAGGAAAGCAAGCAGTAGGAACCAACCTCTAGATGACCCAAACGATGAAAGATCAAGCAAAGATTTAAAAGTAGCTATTACAAGTGTGCTCAAGGACATAAGGGGAAATGTACTTACAATACAGGAAAAGACAGAACATCTCAGCAGAGAAATACCACTTTATTTTTTATATTCTATTCTATTCTGATAATAGCATTATAATATTCTAGAACTGAAAATTGTAATATTAAAGAATTCACTGGATGGGCTTCATAGGAGAGTAGAGATGTATATGAGGGGAGTCAGGGAAATTATAAAAAGTCTTTATTGTTCAACCTGAATAATAGAAAAAGGTAAATCAAGCCACAAGGACCCAGGGAACAATATCAAATAAGAAAATGAAATGGACCAAATTAACTGAAAAATCCCCCAACAAAAATAAGACAGCACAGGTCTATTGTTGGGAGTCGGGGAGGGAAGGAGAACATGGGTAAGAGAGGGTGCTGAAGGACACTGAAACTCTGGTGGTGGGTGTGGTTTGAAATATAGGCAGAGATGCTGAAATATAGACAGAGATACAATTTCAGCATCCTAAAATGAATATGGAATTGTGAACAAAATAAATATTAAAAAAATAATTAAAAGATATAACATGTTAGAGTCCCAGAAGGAAATAAGAAAATGGGGCAAAAAAGAAGAAATAATGGTTATAAATTTGATGAATGACAAAATGGATAGATTTAAGAAGTTATGACCATGCAGGATTCATTTAAAGCAAACCATACTTTTTAGCACATTTTAATTATGCTTTCAAAAAAGGGTACAGAAAAAGTCTTAAACAACTAGAGAAAAATGCACATGCTTACAGGAGAACAATTTGAATTGCCTTGGTGTCTTGTCAGAAACAATGGAGACCAGACCACTGTAGGAGAACATCTTTAAAGTGCTTAGAAAACAAAAGAACCCACCACCACCAAACTTTGTAAATCCAGAATAACCTATCCAACAAACCTTCAAGGTTTGAAGATGGATCAGAGGACCTGACTGCCTCCGCTGACCTGTGACCATATATGCCCAGGAAAGAGAGTTTCTACTTAGTTTTGCATCTTGAGGCAGCCACTGTTCTCACTCAGCCTTGATTTCTCCACCTCTAGACTTCTGTGATGTAGGCTTCATGTACCAGACCCCGTCTCTGATCCTGCCATGACTCGGAATCACTGTACAATAGTTCTCTGTCCTGCTGACCCATGGACCACTGACTCTGGTTCTGCCCTGCTACTTCCCAGACTGGTGCCCATCAGGATTCCAGTACCCCAGACCCCTGTCCTTGGCTCTGCTATGGTCCGGAACCAGAGCATGCTAGACCTCTGACCCACCAACATGCAGATCACTGATCTTGACCTCAGCTTGCTTCTTTCCAGAGCCTGTGCATGCTAGGCGTCAGGTACCATGGACCTGTGGCCTAGTGGCTCCACCCTGCCCAGTTGTTGCCAGGGACAAGCACCTGCTAGGCCTCAGGATCTGTGGATCTCCACAGTGCTTCAACCCAGACCCAGAGATCTGAAAACACTTAATTGGGCTACCAGACAGGTGTGGTCAAGGACTGTGCTTGGGCTGCCAGTGAACCTCTCTGTTCTAGAGTGCTGCAAAGTCTGTAAGCACCACCTGAAACAGCATCAGTGACTCACCTCAATTGGGCATCCTAGAGAGTAGAACCAGCTGTACCCCTGTTGAAATTAAGGGCCTGGTACCTGCCACATTATCATATGGGTAGGAAGAAATCTAAAGTAAAAGGAAAGCCACTGTGGCAAATTCTAGGAAGAGAAGAAATCCATTCTAAAACCTAAATCAGTCCCCAAAACTTGAATGGCCCCAAAAGAGGAAGGTGCCAGGAGCTCACTGGAGAACTCCATTGATATTTAATGGAACAACTTAACAGAAAGCATTTCAATTAATAGTATAAAAATACTGAATGAGATGTAAGAGGACACACCACTACCCAAAGACAATTGGAAGACCTCAGAAAAGAAGTGAAAGATCAAAGGGAATACTTCATCAAGGAGATTGAGGCCATGTAGAAAGGCCTAGAAGAAATGCTAGAGCTGAAAGATACAGTCAAGGAATTTCAGATAAACATGGAAAGCTCCATAAACATACTTCAACTTGCAGAGGAACAAACATCAGAAATTGAAGATATAATAACTTAGGCAACCCTCATAAAAGAGGAGAGAGAAAAAAGATGAGGGGGAAAAAGAACGAAGCCTTCTGAGAAATATTGGATATTATGAGGACACACATAAGGACAATAGATATCCTGAAAGGAGTGGAGAGGGGAAAAGGAGCAGAAAATCTACTTAAAGAAGTAGTAGAGAATTTCTGTCACGTCTGTAACATCTGTCACAAAAAGTAGCCATGAAGGTCCACAAAGCAGGTAGAACACCAAAAGTTCTAAATGTAAAAAGACCCACTTCTAAATATATCATAGTAAAACTAGCACAGTCAATAAGGAGAAACTACTAAAGGCTGCAAGATAAAAGAAAAAACTTAAAATGCACACCCATCAGGCTAATATCAGCTTCTCAACAGAAACCTTGAGGACCAGAAGAGCATGGAACGATACATGGCATATTCAAGATACTAAAAGACAAAAATAGTGAGCCTAGGATACCCTGCCAAATTATTCAAATATGATAGAGAAAGAAAGGTCTTCAATGAAAAAACAAAAGATTTTTCTATTACCAGTTGTCATTCAAGAAATACTGAAAGGGGTCTGCAACAAGGAAAATGAAAAGAAAGATCTACTAAACCTCAAGAATGGTGATAAACAGGAAAGCAAATACAGACACAAAGAGAGGACCACTAGGAGAGAACAAAAAAACACTAATGGGGTAAAGAAAATCATGGAATCTGTATGCATATGTAAATATGATATGTTGACAACTCAAAAGAGTATCATAGATATGTAAAGATAGTGATAATCTATATGATAGTGATAAAATCTAATCCTAGAGTGATACATGGCTGGGAAGCAGATGAAACTGAAAGAACTGGTACTGAAAATCATACAGAGGAAAAAGCAAATGAAATGAGTAGCAAAGCAACAACACTGAAAACGAACATTAAAATAAAGGTTCAAATGATAGCAATAAAGCCTTATATATCAGTTGTCACCTTAAATGTGAGTCTACTGAATGCACCTATCAAAAGGAGTTGCTAAATGGATCAAAAATTAGGATTCATTAATAATATGTCTACTAGAAACTCAGACCCAAAGATAAACACAGGTTGAAAGTCAAAGGCTATGGAAAAATACATCAAAGCAACAGCCATGAAAGGAAATCAGGAACTGTAATACTGATTTCAAATAAGATAAACTTTCACCTGAAAATGACACCACAAGGCAAGGAATGGCATTACTTTATGGTAAAGAGGGTAATTCATCAAGAAGAAATAACTATCATTAGCATATATGTACCCAGTACTGGACCACATATAGCTATAAAACAAATACTGACAGAGGTAAGGCAGATATTGACAGTAACATAATAATAGTAGAAAACTTCAGTACTCCACATACATCAGTAGATAAATCATCCAGGCAAAAAATAAACAGAGAAATAAGGACACTAAATGAAATAATATATCACACGAACTTAAATGGCATAAATAGGGAATTCTACCCCAACAAAAAAGAGTATACATTCTTAAGTGTATGTGGAACATTATCAAGGATAAACCATATCTTGGGACACAGAACAAGTCTCAGCAATTTTAGCAGGGAGTGAAACTAGAAATGAAACGGAAGAGCAAAACTGCAAGATGTGGAGATTTGAGCATTAGGCTTCTGAACAACTTAGGGATTATCAATGAAATTAAATATAAAATAGACATATCTGGAAACAAATGAAAATTCAGAGATAAGCTACCAGAACATCAAGGATGCAGCAAAAACAGTTCTGAGAGGAAAGTTTGTAGCCATACAAGTGCACATAAAAAAATGAGAGCCAAAATTAAATCCCTAACCTCACACCTGAGGAAACTAGAAAGGGAAGAAGAACTAAAACCAGAAATCAGCAGAAGAAAGGAAACAATAAAAAATTAGGTCACAAATAAATGAAATTGAAGACAAAAAGACTATCCAAATGATCAATGAATTCAAGAGCTTTTGAAGAAATAAACAAAACTGATACACCCTTAGCTAGATTCTTGAGAGCAGAGAACACCCTAGTAACAAGGATCAGAAATAAAAGAGGTAAGATTACAACTGACAGAAATACAAAAATACAAAAAAAAAAAAATGAAATACAAAAAATTATGAGAGACTTACAAGCATTTATATGCCAACAAATTCATCAATCATGAAGAAATGGACAGATTTCTAGAATCCTTTTAACCTCCCAAAACCGAAACCAGGAAGACATGGACAATGTGAGCAGACTAATCACAAGCATAGAAATCAAAGCAGTAATAAAAGTCTCCCCCAAAACAAAAGCCCAGTTCTAGATGGTTTCACTAGTGAATCTTCCAAACATTCAAAGAACTAATCCCCCTACTCCTTAAACTCTTCCACAAATTAAATAGGGGAAACTCCGAAATACAATGTAGGAGGTCAATATTACTCTGAACCTGAAACCAGACAGAGCACCAAAAAAGAAAACTATAGACCAATATCACTGATGGATATAGATGCCAAAATCCTTGCCAAGATCCTGGCAAATCAAGTTCAGCAGCATATTAAAAAATAATACACCATGATCAACTGAATTTTAGTCCAAGGATTCAGAGTCAAATCAATCATGTAACACACCACATAAACAAAGAGAAAATAAAAAGTCATATGATCATCTCAATAGACACAGAAAAAATTTGAGTAGATCCAGCAACCATTCATGATAAAACCCTCACCAAAATAGGAATGGAAGGAGCATGGCTTAACATAATAAAAGCAGTATGGGACAAACCTATAGCCAACATCCTACTAAGTGGTGAAAAACTGAAAGCTTTTCCCCTAACATCTGGAACAAGACAAGTTTGTCCTCATTCACCAAAACTGTTCATCACTGCTATAGTCCTGGGACTCTTGGCCAGAAAAATAAGGCAAGAAAAACATGCTAAAGGAATCCAAGTTGGAACAAAAGAAATAAAACTATCTTTTGCAGTTGACATATTATACCTGGAAAATCCTAAAGACTCCACCAAAAAACTGTTGGAAATAATAGCTGAGTATAATAAAGTGGCACTATACACAATTACCTCTAAAAAAAATCAGTAGCAGTCCCATATGCAAACAATGAGGTAGAGGAATAGGAAATTAAGAAATTCTATTCTCAATAGCACCAAAAAAAAAAACCCCCAAAAAACCTGGGAATAAAACCTACAAAGGAGGCGAAAAACCTCTTCAATGAAAGCTATAAAGTTAACAAAAGAAACAGAAGAAGAAACAAAGAGATGGAAGAATATTTAAAGCTCATGGATTGGAAGATTTAATTAAAATGGCAACGGAAAGCCAAAACCAAAGCAGATTTAATGCAATTGCTGTAAAGATTTTAGATACTTTTTCAAAGTAATTTATTGAACACTGCTGATTTATTTGCAATCACAAAAAGCCTCAAATAGCCAAACTATCCTGAGGGGAGGGCAGCAGAGAAATCACACTTCCTGACTTCAAACTACACTCTGACATGGTCATCAGAACAGTATAGTATTGGACCAAGAACAGATACATATATCAGTGGAATAAAATTGAGAGTCCAGAAATAAAGCCACACCTATATATACAGTTAATCTTTGACAAAGGTACCAAAGAGCATGCAATGGAAGAAGGAAAGTCTATTCAACAAATGGTGTCAGGAAGACTGGACAGACATCTGCAAAAAAAAATGAATCTATATTATTCATTATTGCCATACATAAAAGGTAACTCAATCTGGATCAAAGACCTAGACAAAAAACTTGAAACCATAAAATGCTTAGAAGAAAATGATCCGTGACCTCAACCTTAGAGATTTCTGGAGAAAGAATAACTACAACAAAAATAACCAGAGTAAAGCGAAATAATCAGCGAAATAATTTAATATCAAATTAAAAAGTGTCTGTAGAGTAAAAGAAACCATTACTAAAACAAAAAGGCAATCCATTGGATTCAAGACAATATTTACACAACATATATCAGATAAAGCTTAATCTCCAAAATATATAAAGAGCTCACACAACTCAACAAAAAAGTCAATGATCTACTCAAAAAAATGGGCAGAAGAACTGAACAGACATCTATCTAAACCCCCCCCCCCAAAATGCACACTTACAGATGGCCTACAGATACATGAAAAAAGTTGTGCATCACTCATGATCAGAGAAATGAAAATAGAAACTACAGTGAGTTGCCACCTCACACCATTGAGAATGGCCAATATCTAAAAGTCTAGAAACAATTTTTGGAGGGTGATGTGGAGAAAAGGAAATCCTCTTTCACTGTTGATGGGAATATAAATTAGTGCAGCCTCTCTGGAGATTCCTCAAAAATCTAAAGGTGGAACTATCATTTGATCCAGCATTCTCACTCCTAGACATATACTCAGAGAATACAAAATCTCTAATTAAGAAAAGTTCATAGCAGCACAGTTCACAGTAGCCAAGATATGGAAACAACCTAAATGCCCATCAACAGATGACTGGATAAAAAAAGCTGTGAAATAAATACATATAGAGCGTATATATATAATGTGTGTATATGTGTGTTTATATGCATACATGTATATGTATACATATATTTACACATTTTTATGTATATGTATATCTGGCTATGTAATGGAATTCTATCAGCCACTAAAAAATGAAATTGTTCCCTTTGAAACAATCTGGATGGAACTGGATGGAATCCTGTTAAGTAAAATAAGTCAGAAAGAAAAAGGGAAATGCAGAATGATTTCACTCTTATGTGGAATATAATGAAATGAAACAAACAGATAAACCCCAGCAAAAATTCTTATTTCACTTAGCACAAAGCTCTAAAGGTTATTCTTTTTCTGTTGTCCGCCACTGTTACATTTTTTGAACTGTTTTAATCACGTCTTTCCTCTGCTTCAAAGCACTCACTTCACTGACTTCAGAGTTAAGTTTGATGTTTTCAGTGCTAGCTCAAGATCTCCCATGCTCAGATCCCATTTCCTTTGTTACTCGCTATAAGTAACTTATGCTTGGCCAACTGAATTCCTGTTTCTTCTCTTTGGCATTCTCCTACTTACTAAAGATGGGCTTGAATATGTACAATGAGATTCTAAAACAGATTATTACAAGAATGGATAGCGAAATAGAAGTTGTTGAGTCAGTTTTGGTTCATTGCAAATAGGTCGGATGATCTCCCTTTCTTAATTGAATTAATAGGAAGGGAAACATTAAGTAACATGCATTTGAAGTTCCGAAATAGCATTTATTACTAGATTTGGGCCAAACATCTCTACCAAAAGAGGGCACCTAAAGGGAGCTATTTAATTTCGGAGGAATGATTCTGTGGCTCCCCATAAAGTTTGATTTTATTCCTGATTCTTGGAAAAATATGTACCAGTGACTTAGACAAAGATAAAAAAGCACATACATTTTATTTCTAGGAGACACAGTTGGAAGGAAAGTGGAGTCACTTAAGAGAATCATGATGCCCCAATATTTTATCAGATAGAAAATGACCACATCAGGAGAAATGAAATTTAAGATCATGCTTGCTCTTGGGGCCCTCAAATCAAATATTTAAAAGTACCAGAATAGGGATAATGCATGAGGAAAAAGTTGTTTTGTTTGGCATCTTGAAATAACTAAGTATTTAAGGATGAGAGCATAGATTCAGTGACAGAATCATAATATCTTGAAAAAGGGGCAAGACACACCTAGAATATTGTGTTCAGTTCTGGGCCCTGTATTTGAAGTGGAAGTAGACATATTGAAATCCTTTTAGAGGTAGCATGACCAGAGTCACTTGGTCAGGGTATGATTGAGTGTGAAGAGCTTCCTGGGTGGTCTTTGAAGTCTCTTTCAAGTCCAATGAGTAAAGCTGGAGTAAAACCTTTATCATCCCCTTGGTGGAGAGTAATTGTTATTATTGTAGTTTCTCTGAAGGAATTTAGTACAATGTTATATACTAATAAATACTGGTGAATGAATGTTGTTAGTGTGATGTATGTTTTGCCTCCAGACCCAGAACTAATTTCCTCAAGGGCAACACACCACATGTTGTTATTATTTTTTTGTTTAGTTCATCCCCATCATCTTGCATGGAATTGAATTTTCAGTAGGTACTTAGTAAATACTGTCTGAGTTCACAAAATTAAATGTTAGGGAGATCTATTAAACATTTCATACTTAGCCTCCCAATTTCCCTTTTCTTGTTATATAAAAACAAGGGAACAATATATGAGGGGAAGGAACACTAGCAATCAGAAGCTTTGGTTTCAGGGTTCTCTGTTCCTCTGACTCTCACTAGGCAAGTAAGGACACATCTGGTGATGAGGGAGTAGTAAGATGGAACGTATCATGGCTACCAAAATTGAGGGTTAGATATCTGAATGCTGTAGTTGGGCTTCTCCCAGACTTTTGGTATTGGTTATGGTAATGGAATGCTTTAAGATGACAGAGTTAAGACAATCATTTTCAGGTATAAATTCCTTTCAGTTGGCCTGGAAGCCATAGAAATTGCATAGTATGCTTCCTAGGAGATTGTAGCATACATCCAATAACTAGCTTGTGTCCCTATAGCTATTATTTGCTTTTCACTGGCAGATGTGACTAATTCCACCACCAACACCACCCCTTGGATGAATATGACCTTTGAGAGCACCTTGCTAATGAGTATCTGTGGAAGAGCATTGTTGGCGGGTGCTGAGCTTCTCTTGGTTGTTACTGGATGGGGTTGAATCCATTTTTGAGAGATGTGAATTCCTGTTGGCACTGTTTCCTAAGGGCATGTCTGCTCTCCCTGGAGCCTCTCCTGGTATAAGCCTGTGATGCTTGCTACTCTTTTCTTATGTCTCTAAACTCTTCCTCTGTATTACCATAGCTCTCTGGAAAGGATAGGCATGTTGATGAAGGCTCTGAAAGCATAATTATTTGAAGTGGTGGTGTTGAGAGAGTAAACCTGAAAACATAAGGCTGGATTTGAGCAAGTGATGTTGTCAGAAGAAAGCTCACTGCTGTCTTACAATGGTGAAGTGACTAAGAAAACTGTAAAAACAATGTAGTATTTACTGTTCAACCATTCAAGAGTTAAATATTGGAGTGGCTCTTTACTGTTTAATTGCGTTAGCTTTGTTCTTTCAAAAAAGAACTTAGGGGAAAAAAATTGTGATTCATTAATGTGCCAGTTTGGATTATTTTCCCCTGTCAGTTTAGCAATCAACAATAATAAAAGCCCAGATATAAAATTTTCATACATTTACAGTACTGTGAAGACATTATGTGAAAATCCTTTAAAACACTTTCCATTTTCATTTCACTTACCAGGTGCTATATACCAAGCTATTATTTACCCAGCTAAAATGAGCTGGAAAGCGATCCAAGTTGGTGAAGTGCCTATAGACAAATCACACAATTGTTTTCTCCTATTATGCCCACTTGAAAGGATTAGTTTGAGCACACATAAGATCAGGGTGATTCGAAAGTTACCCTGGATTCCTTGGAGACAAGGAGGTGTGTTGTGGTCATTTGATGAGTGGACGATGTCATCTTTATGCCTTTCCTGCCTTGCTAGTTCATGTGTGGGAGGCAGTTTTATTTCAGGCATGACCAGCACTGTTCTCCCAGCTAGTGGAGAGAAGCAGGATGGGCAATTCAAAGTGAGTAGATAATCCACAAAAAATTCTGTTTTGCTTTGGAAGGTGTCCAGTATATTAAAAATAACTTATATTTGACTGTTTCCAGTTGGAGAAGTACTCTTGTGTGCCACTAGTTCGATAGTTGGAACATTAACAAAGAAATAGAGGAGGTATTATCCCCAGTTTTGCTCTTGATTAGATATATGACCTTAGTGAGTCCTTGAGTCTCTCTTTTCTCACCTATAAAATGGGAATAATCATCAAACGAGCTCTTCCTACATGGTAAAGGAGTTGAACTAATGGTTTTGTAAGTGTCTTGAAAGGTTAAAAGCATTTCATTGATCTAGCTCCTTAAAGACCTTTATTGATGGCTTACCTTCTTGTCCAGACATCAGAGATGCAGCGGTGAACTGGAAAGAGGGCAGAGGCTTTCCTTTACTTACCTTATCTTATGAAATTATGATTTTTTTCTTGGAGTGCTTTTAAAATGGGTATAATTTTAAAATTTATACTATTGGGGTAAGATTTACACTATTTGAGTAATAAAATTCAGCAGGGGGTAGTAAAAGGATCTAGCAAGAAATTATTTCTGCATTAAAATAATATAGGAAATTATAACCTCAATATGTTCATGTAATGGTGGGACATTTAATTCCTGCATACCTAAGATGAACTTCAGAGGACCTAGGAACTACCTGAAATTGGATGTAAAATTTGATTTTGTGACTCATCACAAAGGTTGTACACTGATGAATTAATGTACATGCTCTTGTTCTTCAGACAGTGTGATAATAAGGATATTTAAAAGGTTTCTCTTAGATTAAACCTTTCATCAAATTGCCAGCCTTGATGCCACTAACTTGCACAGAGTCTCATCTGTAAAATGTGGAAGTCATATTAAATAGTTTCTGAAAAGTCCCTTTTGGCTCAAAAATTCCATTATCATAACTTCAGTTTCTCATAGAAATGGAAACATTTAATCTACTTTAGCCATTCATTTCTATACCTCCATCTAATCTGATGATGATGATGGAATGATTTGCACATGATCTTCAGTGAAAAGCACATTCTTTGACATTTCAGCTAATCTGGAAGTGACTATATAGTTTGAAGAGAGGGAATTTTTATAGGGGCATTTGGGAAGCTTTAATTATCTGCATAAATTGACCATGATTTGGTCTACTGCATGGGAAGTATTCAGAGCCACCATCTTCAGGGTTGGTTCGGGTATAGTTCGATGATCCTATTGTCCTCATAGTTTGGTTATTCAGTCAGCACAGTAGAGATATAGATTGGTTAATGGGCATGTGACTCAGGAATTCATGTTATGGGCTTTGGTTAAAAATCTGGGCTTGTAGAGAGAATTAGACTAACATAGGTTCCTTCTTCATGTTTCTATGATTATGTTCTGCCATGTTGTATGGAGGTTTGAACATAGTATCATAGACCCACCACCATGTGGTGAGGATTGAGGCAGATGATAGGAGGGGCAAACACTGATTTTCCCAGTGGGAATTGTCTTCCTTGTTAGAATAGCTGGACCTTTGATTGCTTGTCTTTCTCCATGTTACCTAGGGGTTAAATTTGGATTTTTATAAGACTGATATTGGGATCCTATTCCCCTTGCTTGTGATTGCTTTAAACATGACCTTGTGATGCTGTCTTGAGTCAATGAACAAAAGAGAAAAATCTGTCAAGAGGCTTTGGGGAAATGTTTCTTGCTTTTAAGAAGAGATTGAGATGGGTCTCCTTTTCACACTAGATTCTGTTGAGTCTACATGAGAACCTTTGTAACTAGTCCTTTTACACTATGAGGTCTGATAGTCTGAGGGCAAGCTGACATACTAACAGGCTGATAGTGGCTGAAAGGAAATAGGAAAGAGCCTGCAAACTTACCTGTAGTTCCCCAGCACTGATTTCTGAGCCCTGGAAACCTCTGATCCAAATGATACTTATTGCCTTTGCTTTCAAATATGGAAAATAGAATATTTTTTTTAAAAGGAAAGGTACAGTCAGGAATGAGGGCAAACAGTAGGAAGAAGCATTTTATTTATTCAGTTAATCTTGCTTGTTACCCTGGGTCCTGCGTCTTGAACCAGAGACCTTTTGCTGTTATGAACTGTGCCTAAACTGATAGGCCTCCTAACTAAATAGAGAATTTTCAAAGCCTCAGAAAAATCACTGCTATTTTTCTTAATATTCAATGCTTATTGAGATTTAACAACATTGAGTAAATCTATCTCCACTCCCTATTCTCTTTTCCTGTTATGCTTTTCTTCAGTGTGCTTTTCATCATTACCAGATTATGTGTAAACCATCAGGGGTTTTGTTTTACTCATTGTACCAGAATAGTGCCCGGCATCTAGGAGAGCGTGTTTAGTAGATATTAAGTGAACATTTTATCAATTTAGTTGATTTATTGTTTCTAATCTCTTTCCTTCTAGTTTCATATTTCTAAAAAAGTACATTGTTAGCTTTTCTCACAGTGATGGTTTAGATGTAGGATTTTTCTCTTTGTCTGAAAATATCTCTACTTCGATGTTATTTTCTCAAGGGTAAGTATAGTTTATCTGGGTATAGAATTCTAGATGGTAGTTAATTTTCTCTGAGCACTTCAGGATATTCTGTTATAGACTAACTTATGTCCTCTCCATCTCTACCTTCAATTCGTGTGTTGAAACCCTAACCCTTCAGTGTGAGTGTTGGGTGACAGGGACTTTAAAAGGTTATTAAGGTTAAATAACATCATGAAGGTAGGCTCCTAATCTGGTAGAATGAGTATTCTTAGAAGAGGAAGAGATACCAGAGATCTTTCTCTCTGCCTGAGTACAGAAGAAACCATATGAGGAGACAGTGAGAAGGTAGCTGTCTAATATCAAGAAGAGAGTCCTTGCCAGAAACCATATTTTTTCACCACCTTGATCATGAACTTCTAGCTTCCAAAACTGTGAGAAAATGAATATCTTCTTGTTTAAGCCACTCAGTCCATGGTGTTTTGTTATGGCAGCCTGAGGAGACTAATATAGATTTCATTGTCTTCTGGAATTTACTGTTACAGGTGAGATGTCTGCTCTAAGTCTTTCATTCCTTTGAGGCTAATCTTTTCTTTCCACTTGCTTTAAAGATTTTTCTCCTTGCTTTCAGGTTTTCATTACAGTACCATGTATCAATGTGTGGATTTGTTTTATTTAAAATCCTTAGGACTCAGTGACCTTAATCAGTCTAAGAATTCAAGTATTTTCTTTTTCCAGTTGTAGAAATTCCTCAGTGATTTTCTTTTTTGATTATTGCCTTTTTTCCCCGTTTTCTCTCTCTTTTCTCTTATTCTGGAACTTCTCTTAGGTTATATCATGGATCTTATTCTATCTTCCTTGCCAAATACCTTATTTAATATTGGCCTTCTCCTCTCTCTGGGCTGAGTTCTGGATACTTTTTTCAGATTTATCTTATGTTTCATAACTTCATTTTTCAGTTGTATCTGATATTCTGTTTAACTTACCAAATTTTAAACTTTGATGACTAGATTTTTTTGATACTCTACTTGTTTCAAATATGTTCTCCCCACTCTTAAGTCATCTTATCTCACGATAGCCCCTATACTTGTTAAACTCTTGGTTTATGGTCTTTCAAATTTTTCTATAAATTTCTATTCACCTATTTGTGTTTGGCTGATTCTGTTTCATAGTTAATTGTTTTTCTGTATGTTTTTAAATTATTTTCCTGTGAGTTTATATTTGTCTAGGATTTTCTCTGGGATCCTAGGTTGAGGAAGGATCACTGTTTTGTTTTGTTTTTTTTTTTTAAACCCAACTTCTACAGGCTCAATGCCAGTTTTTCAGCTTGAACTTTTGAGATACCATTGCTCTACATCCATGGATTGTGCAGGCTGGGAATTTTAGTTTTTTTTGCAGGAGGGCTTTCTTTTTGCCCAAAGTCCTGAGAAACAGCTTGTCTTGCTTTTTCTGGCCTGGTAGATAAAGTTTCTCTTGGTACCGTTTTTGTGTATTAGACAGCACTTAGACATCTTGTTTTTTTGTTTTTGTAGAACTCTTAGTTCCAGTTTCCTATCTTGTGTGGGTCCAGGGCAACATGTCATATTCCTTGGGGGCTTTAAATACCATCATCCTAGGGTTTATAGCCAGGATATTATCATAGGTTCCTATTTGTTTCTCTTAGTTGATCATCTCTGTCTCTACTTCTTCCCTCCTTAGCCTGTTCACCCCTTCCCTTTATGATTTGATTTTCTGAAAGTATGGGGATGCTTGTAGATCCTTACATGCCGGCACCCACATTCTCA
Source organism: Solenodon paradoxus (assembly GCA_004363575.1). Lineage (NCBI taxonomy): Eukaryota > Metazoa > Chordata > Mammalia > Eulipotyphla > Solenodontidae > Solenodon > Solenodon paradoxus. The sequence continues at coordinate 496,868 of RJWH01000183.1, read as the reverse complement.
TACCAATCCTTTTATTGCTTCCATGTCTTTACTCATGAGAGTCCCTTTGCTAGGAGCTACTTTCATTTTTACTTCACAGTCCAACCCGCTCATCCTTTAAGGACACATTTTATGTGAAACCTCCTCTAGGAGTCATTTCCTTTCCCTTGTCCCCAAACTGGCTTACATGTTTCTCTCATATGTTCTTTCTAATCTGTGTACATGCTTGTCACTATAACCTTGTGTTGCCCATATTGTGAGCTCCTCAAGGAAAGAAGTAATGCTTTCCTTGATCTCGCATCTTGAGCACAGAGCCCGGCACACAGTAGGTGCTCAGTGAAAGTTTAGATGACTGTGGTTGGTCGGGTAAATGATAAAAGGATGTAGGAATTTTGTTCAGAGAACAGGAATTCTGTGGTGGCCATAGATGTCTAGGAGAAAGCAAACAAGAGGTCTGGGTGTCAAGGATTTGACATCAGGTTGGTGAAAGGTGAGAGAGACAAGGAAAAACAAAAATAGCTGTCAGTATTTTATGTCTCATCTTGGGTGTTTTGCAGGTCTCGGACTGATGGCAGCAGCGGGCGACTAATGGCCAACAGCATCCTGATAGTGCCTGCTGACAGGCGATAATGAGATTAGTGCCTTTTGATTCCATTTTTAACAAGTAACCAACGAATCATTTGGACATGTCAGGGCTAATGATAGGAATTAAGAGTCTCTAACTTTGGGCCAGTGGTTCAGGTACCTGATGCTTTGAGAATAATTGCGGGCATCTACCACTTCACATGTTGAAAAATAAATGTTTTGTAGATGTATAACAGACATACAAAAAAGGTTCAAATCCTAAGTACCCAACTTATTATCACAGAGTGAACACCCCACTGTAATTAGCACTCAGATCAATATATAGAATATTGCTGACAGAACCAGAAGCTCCCCAAGTGTCACTCCCAGGTACCACAGGTACCCCTTCTTCCAAGCAAGGGTAAGTGACCACTGAACACTGTCATCACACAACAGAGATGGCTTATGCATGTTGTAATTCTTTATGTAAATGTCCTCATCATAGGTTCTCATCAGTTTCTACTTCATTTGCTCAACATTATATTCACCCATTTTTTGGGGGTGGAGTTATTTACTGATTTATTTAAATTGAAGTATAATTGAAATAGCATTATTAATTTTGGGCACACAGCGTAATAATTTGTTATTTGTACATATTGCAGAATGATAACCACAATAGGTCTTGTTAACGTACATCATCATACATAGTTATATTTTTTTCTCATGATGAGAACTTTTAAGATCTACTCTCTTGGTAGCTTACAAATATGCAGTACAGATTTATTAACTATAGTCATCATACTATACATTGCACTCCAGTGACTGTTTCATAACTGGATCTTTGAACCTGTTCAACCCTTTTCATGCCAGCTCCATCTCTGGTCAGCATCAATTTATTGTTTGTATTTATGAACTCTTTCCCTGATGCCCACCACAAATAAGTGAAATCATATGGTATTTGCCTTTGACCTAATTTAACTTAGCCTAAATTCCTCAAAATCTCTCATGGTTGTCACAAATGGTGATATTTTATTTTTTTAAATGGTTGAATATGATTCTGTTTATGTATACCACATTTTCCTTATCCATTTGTCCCTTGGTAGGCACTTTAGATTTGTTTTCCTATTTTGGCTTTTGTGAATAATTCTGCAATGAACATGGGAGTATAGGTAGCCCTTTCGGGTCTTGTTTTTATTTCTTATGGATGTATATCTACAAGTAGAATTGCTGGGTCATACGGTAGTTGAATTTTTTAAATTTTTTGAGGGATTGCCAAAATGTTTTCTAGTGATTGCACCAGTTTAAATCCCCACTAATAGTACATAATAGTGCCCTTTTTCCTACGTTTCTGCCAACACTTTCTATTGCTTGTCTTTTTAATGATAGCCTTTTTAACAGATGTGGCTAATATCTCATTGTGGTTTTGATTTGCATTTCTCTGATTAGTGACCTTGAGCATCTTATTCCTATTGGTTATGTCTATCTTTTTTTTGAAAGGTAAGTATTTAGATTGCCCTTTTTAAGACCACATTCAGTGTTTCTGCTATTGTGTTAGATGAGTTCTTTTATATATTTTGTGTATTAAGCCCTTATCTAAAAATGGTTTGAAAATATTTTCTCCTTTCTGTGGGTTCCCTTTTCATTTTGCTGATTGTTTCTTTTGCTGTGCAAAATATTTTAGGTTTACATAGTCCAAATTATTTATTTTTTGGTCTTGTTTTTTGACTTTTGGTGTTAAATAGAAAGAATCATTACTATGATTGATGTCAAGGAGCCTACTGCCTGTATTTCCTCCTAGAATTTTATGGTTTCAGTTCTTGTGTTAATCCATGTGAGTCCATTTTTGTATATGGTGTCAGATAATGGTCCCATTTCATTCTTTTGCATGTGACTGTACAGTTTTCCTAACATTATTAAAGAGACTGTCATTTCTTTAATGTATATTCTTGGCTCCTTTGTAGTAATTTGACTTTATAAATGTGGGTTTATTTCTGGGATATTATGTCAGATTAACATGTCTGTTTTTTGCACTAAAACCATACTGTTCTGATTACTCTAGTTTTGTAATATAGTTTGAAATCAGGAAACTTGAGCTTTGTTTTTAAGATCGCTTTGGCTATTTGATATTTTTTGTGGTTCCATATGAATTTTATGTTGGTTCTATTTTCTGTGAAAAGTGCCATTGGAATTGTGTTATGGATCACATACAGTTTATCTACGGAAGTTGTTTTGGGTGGTATAGATATTTCAAAAAATTTTAAAGGAAAGCTGCTGTCAGAAATGAAGGTGAACAGGCAGGCTGGAAGAAAGAGGAGGAAGAAGCATTTTGTTTTTATTTAGTTTTTCACATTGGTTGTTCCCCTCCAGACCTGGCATGTAAATTGCTGATTTATGTGGAGTGTGCGCCTTTGGAAGTAGCTGACCAAGCTGCTACTCTACCTGGGTGTGCCAAAGTAGTATAGACATTTTAACAATAGTAATTCTTCTAATCCTGAGCACAGAATATCTTTCTACTTGTGTTGTCCTCAGTTTTTTTCTTCAGTGTCTTACAGTGTACATTGTACACATCTTTCACCTCCTTGGTTAAATTTATTCCTAGGTATTCTTTTTGAATATTTAGGAATGCACTTAAAATGGGATTTAAGGGATTTAAGAAGGTAATTTTAAGTGAGATTATTTTATTAAATTTGTCTCCTTATAGTTAATTGGTGTTTAGAAGCACAACAGACTTTTGAATATTGATTTTTGTGTCCCACAACTTTATTGAATTTGTTGATTGGTTCTGATAGTTGTGTATGTGCATGTAGTAATATTAAGGTTTAAAAAATGAGATTATCATCTGCAAATAGTGAGTTTCCTTCTTCCTTTTCTACTTGGATGCCTTTTATTTCTTTTTCCTCATTGTTGTTGCTTGGAATATCAATGCTATTTTGAATAAAGTGGTGAGTGAGTGTTCTTGCGTTGTTCCTCATCTTAGTGGAGAAACTTTAGCTTTTTATCTTTATGATATTGGTTGTAGGCATCCATGTTAATGTAGTAATGGCTCATGAATTCACATTTTTTGAATAGTTGTTATTCCATCGGATATACTAGAGTTTTAAAAACTATTCTGTTAATGGACACTTTGCTTTGTTTCACAATAGTTTTTGGCTATTCTGAATAGTGCTTTATGGACATTTTTGTATATCTTTTGATGGGCATACATTCTGATTTCTGTTGGGTATATACCTAGAAATAGAATTGTGTAATAGTGTGTACATTTTTCAATGTTAGTATGTATTGCCTAACAGATTTCCAAAGTGATTGTGCCAACTTATGATTCTGTCAGTGGAATATGAAAGTTTTTGTTGTATCACAGACTTGTCAATATTTATTTTTCACCTATAATAAAATCTTGTTCATTTAGTTCACATTGATATAGAAGTTGAGGTGGGATGCATATAGGCTTAACTGAAATTTACATACATACTACTTTTTGATAGTGTTTTGCAAAGGATAGCAGTAATATACTACCTGGGCTTGTGTTTTTCTGCTTAAGAAAACTCACTGAGTATTTTAGAGGCCCCTTGTGACAAATAATATGCCAAGCTAATGCATTATCTTTTAATTGAAGTCTTCAAACCTACACATTTAACAACATTTTGCTAATTTTTTTTACATATATGCATGTAATTACCAAAATTGTATTTAAAAAAGTGTATGCTGTAAACTGAATAGATAAAGTGGCATTTATCTTCTGTTTCAGGCTATGCTGTAGTCCTCTATACAAGGTTATGTCAAGGTTGCCATGACTAAGGCAGTTGATGACATACTTGTTAAATCTTAGGATAAGTTGAAGCAAGGAGCAATCAAGAATTACTATTTTGAAAGACAAAATTGGGATCCAAAGATACTGTGACAGACTAGAAATATAGATGTCCTGGTTCTAACATGTTTGGGTCTCCAAGGATGGCCAAGATGAGTGCCTATCTATCCTTGGTGCAATCAGCCACAGTCGGGAGCAAATATGTATCTAGTTGTACTTTTGCATTAGGGTAGTGGCAGAGCCACTTCCTTAGAAGAGGCAGTGCGTAGTTGCTGTCTTTTATTTTTTTTTTTAAAGGAAACATGAAGGCAGGAATGAAGGTGAGCAGAGGTAGGCAGGCAGGCAGGCAGGGGCAAGAAGAGAGAGGAGGAAGAAGCCCTTTCATGTTGCTTAGTTGTTCACCCTGGCCCTGGAACGTGAACTTAGGTCCTTGGGAAGTATTCAGCCTGTGGTGGCCAAAGGTGACTGCTCAAACCAATACCATTGTGGTGCGCCTGGTTACTGTCTTTTGTACAACCTCTAAAATTCTGTCACCAATGCCTCTTGTTGTGCATTGTATGTTAGATATATCATAGAGAATTCTTATGTTTTCTTAGTGAAAAAACAGTTTCTCTTTGAACTTTTTTATTTGCTGATAAGCTTATGGTAATCCTATGTTCCTGGTCTGGCCACTTGCTGTGAATCCAGCAAGATCTGAGAGAAGAAAGATTTAATGGAGTCAAGAGCAAGTTCTGGGTTATCAGAAGGTTGAAGTGAGAGAGAGTTTGTTGGCAAAGGAAGGAAGTGAGTGAGACATCATAGTGATAGGAAGAGAGGATTTGGAAGTATGCTACTATGACATCCAGAAAGTGAAAGAATAGCCAGAGGAAGAAAAGGGACCCATTGAGGCTGCAGTCTCTTTGTCACAAGTTTGCAGTGTATGGTGCGCTGCAGTAATCTTTTGGTCAATTCAAGTCAAAAGGCATAGAAATTTCCCTACTACTCTCTGTTCTTGCCCAGTCTATAATATTTCTTTCCCACTCAGCTCTTCCTTGCCCTGTTTAGGGATACAGTTATAGTGAGCTATATTTTTTTACTTTAACAATATTCTACCATTCATACTAGAGGGTTGTTTTTTTTAAATCTCAGTGTCAATTTTTGAATTGGAATTTCTCCATATGATTTGAAAAATGAAAGATTATGAAAAGTATTACTCCCATTCTATTTTTTTTTTTATCTTCTTCACTTCCCACCACAACTCTCAAAGGTAACTATTTTTCATTTCTTAATTTTCTCAGCATTTCTAAAATTTTGTGTGTGTAAGAAAAATTAAATATATATTATTTCTTTTCTATTTATAAAAAGGAATAGCTTTCCTAGTCACATTATTTTGCCTCTTGATTTTTGCACTTGACAAAAAATTCTTTCTATATCAGTACATGGAGAGCATTCTTATGTTTTAAGTAAATTAGTTGAGCTCCATTGCATGAATTCTTCCTAATTTGTTTACCTATTGATGGACATTATACTTGCTCTCTTCCTTTCACTATTAACAGCTTCAATGAATGACCTGAAACTGTCATTTCTGGATAATGTCATGGGCGTTAGATTAATTCATATGCTCACCAGCAATATTAGGTGTAGTCTGTTTCCCACAGTGTCACCAACAGAACATATTAAGCTTCTGGATTCTTGCCAATCTGGTAGGTTAAAAAATGGTTCCTCAGTTTTTCAATTTGCATTTATTTTATTATGAATGAGGTTAAGCATCCAATTACTACTTAGGAAGTATTGGTATATCTTTTTCTGAGGACTATGTATTTGTCTCCTTGTCCATTTTCCAGTTGGGCTTTTGTCTTTTTTATGATTATTTTTGAAACTCTGTATATGTGTGTGTGGTTTCTTCATTCTTCAAATTGTACATGTGCATGTGTGTACCGTGTATGTCATAAGTTCTTTTTCTGTAATAAAATTGCAGTTTTTTTCCCATGTTATATTGGTGGCCTTATGATTTGCTTTTAATGGCTCTTTTTCTGTTTTAAGTTTTTGCTATGTAGTTGATTTTTATGAGTTGAATTTTTAGTTACAATAGAAGGGAGTCTCTTTTGGTGCTTTTATGGCTTTCTTTTGAAAGAATGTTTTCTATTTTGAATTCCTTTTGGTATATGACATGAAGTGATCCAACTCTGAAGACAGATGGGAAATCAGGCAGGAGAATGAGCAGAAAGAAATCGAGGTAAGGCATGTGGAAAAGAAGTGAAGAGGGAACTATAATGCTGGTAGGAAGAATGGAGATGAGAATTGATGACAAATGTCTTTGGAAGCTGTAGCTATAAGGATGCAGTCTTCCCCATTGTCTCAAAGTAGAATGTCCCTGTTTGGTATGACTTGGAAGGCTGTTTTTAGGCCCGGAACACCTACAATGAATGCATATGGAAGAAATTTTTTGAGCACTAACAGAATCCCCTCCCCCCAAATAATCTACCAAATCATACCAACTAGAAACTTTTTACTTTTGGACAATGAGGCAGACCTCTATGTGGCATTTAATAGCAATTTAATTATTTTTAAGGCTTCAGATATACTCACACCATATAATTGGATAGGCAATCATTTGTTTCTAAAATTTTAGTTTCTTAAAATGCAGCCTGATGAAAGCATGGCTTCACATGTAAAGATTTGATAGGTCTGGGTAGATACATAGGTATAGATATATTATTTTTATATTTTTGTTTCAATGATTAAAAATTAAAAATAGCATTTGAAAATAGGAACCTCACTTATTATACATGGGCCCCAGTTACATCTGTTGGCAGAGGTAGGTCTTGAGTTTAAGTTTCCTAACTTTGTACTGAGTTTTTATTTCTGTCATGGACAATTTCCTTCATATTTGCACTTTAAACAAGAAGGTCCAACAAAATTTCTATAACTCCTAGTTCTTATTCCTACACATGCTTGGTGATGGAGATTCCCTCTTAACATTTTTAAAAAATTCATAGTCCCATGATTGGGACTCATAAATTTATACTCAGAAACCCTCATTTGAATCTGACAGAGGTTTCTGATTTTCATTCTTAGGGATATTTCCTCTGTAGCTAGGGGTTGGTTTTTAAGTAACTTATCAAACATTTCTTGAACATCTACTTACTCTGTGCTGGGCACTATTCTAGGTGGTAAAGGATATTCTAATAAAGCCTTTGCCTTTATGAAGCTTATTTTCTTATGGAGGAGACAGGTTATACACATCTGAATAAATTCATAAGTGATATAATCTCAGGTTGAGGTAATGATCTGAAGAAAAGTCAGAAGAAATGCAGGAGGGTGGATTGGTGTGAGACTGGTGTCTGGTTGAGGTTGTGTGATCAGGGAAGCCTTTCTCTGAGGAAGTGGCTAATACTGTAAATAATGAACCAAGCAAAAGGAAGAAGAAAACTTCTAGCAGAGAACAGCCTGACTTCAGGCCCTGAGGTGGCAAAAAGGGACGAGCTGGGTAGATAGGGCCTTTGGATCTGCATGTCTACAGCAGGAGGAGGAGTAGGGAGAGCTTGGAACTCACCAGCCCTCCCAGGAATGTGTGCCCACTTGCCTGTGCCTCCTGCTATTGTTGCAACTGAATGACAGTTGTCACAGTAGCTTTTCCACTTTACATGGAGGTGTTTTTCTTTTTCTTTGTTTCGTACTCACTCATTTTAGAGCGGTGATAAGAATCAAACCTGCTCTGCTGCCCAAAGTTATAATAAAGTCTTCAAAGTCTCATTTCCTGTTCTGATAGGGACATCGAAAGCATAGGCTTTCTTCTGCAGCTGCTATCTAGGGCCTCATAGGTAACAGCAGCATCAAGACAAGGGAGGGGCGGGCTGAAGGAAGAGAGTCTGCCTACTTTGATGTTAATTCATCTTTAATAGAATGAAAAGAGGGAAAAAAAATCCCATGAAAAACATTGAGGCAGCTCTTCCGTAGTCAGAAATAATGGCTTTCCTCACGGAGCAGCTCTCCTGCCAGGGCAGGCCTCCCAGGCTGTCTCTCAGCATACCTGCTCCTCAGGCTCAGTAAAATGACTGTCAATCTATTTTAAGCGGGGAAAATTGAGGATGGTTTTTCAGTGCTATCACTGGCTTAGTTATGTCAAGCGATTTCTTCAGAGAGTAATAATAGGTGCTGTCTTCAGAAATAGTTTAGTCACAAATGCCTAGTTCTTAAAGTTTACTTGCTTCCTCTTGTCCCCTTCTTCAGTCTTATCTCTTGTCCGTGGAATACAGTTTCTTCCAGAAATTTATTCCAGGAAGAATAACAAGCTGTGACGAATTTCTGGTTTCCTTCCATAATTATCTTCTCTACCCTTCCTACTGCCCCTGGGCCCCTGTGCCAGAGTTTTCATCAGGTACTCTAGCTCAATACTTAGAAACACATTGTCAAAAAACTGACGTCATAAAGAAAGTCATCAACCTGGGCATGCATGGTGATGTTAATGTTAACTTCTTCCCTCCCCCAACCCAATGTCAGATAATTTATTTTTTAACTGGTTCTTACCAACCAAATGTTAACACATATGCCTGATTGCTAACCTCCTCTGGGCACCAAACCTGTTTTTTCTTGAATGCAATAAGTGATTATCCAACTCATGCTGCTCCGAAAAAGAGGTTTTGTTTTAATAAGCAGTTTGCAGTTTGGCACACAATGCTGAGGAAAGCAACATTATCTCCAGCAGTAAACTCTGCAGTCATTGCAAAGCTTGACAAGAAAATGATTGAGTCTGTTTGTTATACCTTTGTGGGGCTGCCACTGCTGCTGCTGATGGAAATGTTGCTGTTTATTCAGCAATGCAATAACACTTTCTGTAATTTATGGATGCACATTCCCCAGATTACTAAAGGTAATATTGTTGACTAAAGGAAAGTATACGAATGGATAGTTTCAGTTGTTGCTGTCCTTATAAAAGTGATTGACTGTTCACTTTGCACAGGAAAGAATTTGCACAGGCTTCATCCCCCTTAACAATTACAGATTTTCCTTCCTCTGACAGTTACAAATAACATGGCTTGTCCTAAGTGGTAAAAATTTACTGATTCCATGAAAGTTCAAGTCAGAGGCTGTGGTGGATCCTCTTTCCTTTATTTCCTGGTCAGTTTTACCATCTTGCCCCTGGCAGGGATGCCAGCCAAGCCATACTTGAATTCTTGGTGGCCTTCAGTTTGGTGGGTGATGCTAGGCTAAGTAGCTTATGATCTCAGACAGTCGACTTCTCCTGGTATATACAACCAGAGACCATGGTGATTCATGATGTGTGCTTCTCAAGTGACCTCAGGTGGTAGGAGAGAAAATGTCATTGTGACCAGTTGTCCTGTGGAGAAGATTGAGTGAAATTGGACCTTTTGTCCCAGCAAGTGTAGACAGATATCCATGGTAGTAGAAACTCAACCATTTTACTCAAAGGGTTGTTGGTTGAAGGACTGAAAAGTTAGCCTTGGGTGTCCATGGGTACATCTGTGGATGAGTTAATGTAGAATGTACTGAGGGAAGCTGAGAGTAGGAGGATCTTTCTGAACCAGCTTTGGGCAAAGGGAAGCTGCTCAGAGGCCTAGGGATTTCCTCAGTGAGTGGGTGCTTTCTCCTAGGTCACCAGGACATACCATTTTGCTTTTAAAGACTATCAACTTCCATGAACTGATGACTAACAAGTGGATGACATTCTGAGATCCCAGGTTTGGCTCTTATTGAAGTGGGAGGAACAACTCAGTGAGGAGACTCTCAGGAAAACAAAACTAAACCAAAAATCTTTGTGGGCACTAAAGACCACCTGGTTTGAAAGCACTGTTCTTCTTGGGAAACAAGTAGTTGCAACACACATACATGAGTATAACTATAGATGACACACTAAGCCATCATGTGTTTTGCATCTAAACTTTCCTATTTTTTTCTTACGCAAACTCTCAGGGGGCCAATGTGCAACTTCACTGACCAGCACTGGACTTGATTATGCCTTTGTCAGCCTGTAGTTCTCCACTGAATGATTGGTTATTTAATTGGTCATAGTAGGGGGGATCCCAGCATATGTGAGGCAGTGTTTGTTACATCTTGGTGATTGATGTTAGGAATAAAATAGCTAACAAAAATATTATTTATTATTTTCCTAGGCCAAGCACGTGGTTGTTGAGAAGATAAGGGTCAACATAGGAACAACCTAATTTACTTTCTCTGAGTAGAATTTGACTTGAAAATGAGCTTGAATTGAGATATCTTGTTTTTTCCCTATTCATGGCTATACCTATTCCTGTATGGTCACCTTATAATTGATGTAAGATGAGAATGAAGGCAGGGTTAGTTAATGTAAATTATCATTTGCTGTCATTTTATAGTTGTAGTTTGTTTTATTCTCTATCTCATTCTGGAACAATTTTATGTGTAATGGTTTTGGTTTATGCTTTAGTAAAAATTTCATTTCATGAACAATTTTCTTGATTTTGGCTTCTTATGAAATATAACTTTTGAAATTGATACATGCTTATGAAACTAAAACCCGATTTTACTGACTAATGACAACTAGTAGTTCATAATCTAAAGACTTGGTCAAAAAATTAATTACAAAATAATTTATTTGCTGATTATTTCCTTATTGGCATTCAGTGTTCAGTTTGTTCATGTCAGTCTTGACATTAACCAAATTGGGAAGGATAATAAGAATGATACAAGGTGAATATTAGTTCATATACTTTGGATAATCCAATTTCAGTTATATATTAGAGCTCAATTGATGTTGACAATGGGCTTCATGGCAAATCAAAGCATCTTATTCAATTCTTTAATCTCAGTTTCAAGAGTAGCCAGCTAACATTGACATTAGCTATATTTTTGGGCCCAAATTTCTTTCTATTTTTGTGCATTTACATATTTGTATATTGCGTATATAATTTCCCTTATAATCTGTATATCCGCAGTATTTGAGTAAGAATGGTATTGACAGTGAAAATGATGTGCTTTTAAAATATGTGTATTTTCGAATCCAAACACTGCATGATTTTATTGGTCATGAACTGGTGAAGAAGCAAGTTGAAAAGAGTAGATATATTCATAAAAGACAGGGAAAAATTGAGTTCAGCTACATTGATGTCTTATCTAAACATTTTAACCAGGTAGGGCTACAGCATTTTCAGAAATTATTCCATACCTTATTTTCTTCACTACATTGCAAGTATACTCCACGGAAGAAAAGTAATTGTATTTGAAATCTTGAAAAGAGTGCTAATAATTACTACTAATATAACTTATCTCTACCTTTTTCTTTATATTACTTAGCACTTGAATATGACCCCCTTTTTACAGATGATGAAAAGGAAGCAGAGTGTGGGTCATACAACTAACCCTAAGTGATATATAGCTCATAAATGGAAAAGACAGGACTTTAAAACAAAATGTCCATCTCCTGGCATCGGTGTTTTTAACCATTATATTTGATACTGCAACGGGGAGATGACTTTAGTACCATGACAGGATGCTTTGCTATTATCATTGTTGCTTCTGGGTTTATTTAACCAGTTGTATGGACACTTTACCTTTATCCTTGATACATGTGTTGCTCTTCCTAGGAATCTCCTAAGCATCCTCATTCAAAATGCACTTAACATGGAATCCTCTAAAGTAAGATAAGCTCATTTTCACATCAATGAGTCCACAGCAGATTTTACATGAGTAAAATGAGATACATGAAAAATACACTAGCTGCTTTTCAGCCATACATTTCTATTATGTGGACTTGGAAGAAATGTCTTGAAGAGCAGAGACAGAAATTTTTTTGCAGATTTTTCTTTAGGCGCTCATGCGCTTTCTCTCTCCTCTTTAAGTACTTAATTTTTGCTAGAAGAGTTTTTCTTCAGTGTTACACCTAATTATAAAACTACACCTATACACCAAGTCCAATTTTCATTTCCTGTAATTGTTTTGAACAAGGATGCAGTGATGAAATAATATGAAATGCTATTGATGTGAACAAAATGAGTGTCTTGATGAAAGTTTACCTTGACAATTTTATCATTTTAGCAAACTGGTTAATACAGGTGAGGCTCTGGCTACCTTTGTCTGGAGGGCCTTTGTCTTTGAGAAATCTTGGGGTAGATTTACTTAAAACAATGGTCAGTGGCCTCAGATCCCTGCCTCCCTTCCCTCACTAGTCAGACCTCCTCACTCTGACTGCAGAACCGGCCCCAGGTGAGCAGGGAGGGTGCTGGGAGGCTCATCCCCTGCAATCTGGGGTATTGTTTAAATACCGTAAAAAGCTTCACTCATTTACTCCCTCTGAGCAGAGGAGAGAAAAACGGTGTGGTAATCCGTGCGTAGCAGGTGGTACTACTTTCATATCTGTACAAAATGAAATTGTGTGGTTGTTTTTTTCTCCCCTCTCTCCCGTTCACTCTTTTTAATCTTTAAATAAGACGATTGGTAGCCTGTTGGCAAGAAAATGGGCCCTGAATTTTTATTCAAAGTTATACAAGGATGATAGTTGGAATTTTTGGCAGGAGGCACGCCATTGCTTTTCAGAAAGTGCTGTCAAGGGAAGCTTTTTCTGAATTACCTGCTGGGCCTGGGCGCTTTTATGTTGTTGTTGTGACAGGTAGATTTATAAGGCTTGAAATTTGTACAAATCAGTTGTCATTCAGTGTGAGCTGTCAATGTGTCAAGTTGTCAGCCTGCTGCGAGGGGACGCCTGAGGGGGAGTACAAGGGGGCAACCATGGAGAAAGGAAATGAGTTCAAACAGACCTGAAATGGAGCTCAGTTCTCGGGGTTTGCTGCCCCCGTAGAGCAGGCATTGATTTTTCTTGATGTTGAGCAACAACAAACCTTAAATGACACGTTGTTAGCAATCTAAAGTTGCTGTTTATTGTCTTTTAAATGGCAGCAAATCATGCAGAAGAGAATACAGTGTGTATTTTCGAATTGTGCATGTTTAGCAGCATCCTGTTCATGTCACTTTTCTGGCCTGGCTGGTTTCAACCAAGGGACCTGCTGCTTCACTGATGAGTCCAACTTTCTGTAGCATTTTGCAGACACAGCGTGACAGGAGGTTGTGTGCTGTCTCTCCGTGGGCTGCAGATCACTAATAAACACAGTATTAAAGGAACAGTGACGCAACACTGCTATTTAGCCTAAAAAAAAGTGGGAGGGGAGCCCTGTCACTAGTGTGGCTTTAGCTTCCTTTTAAGACATTCTGGCATTGGCTCTCTTTTAAGACAGAAGGCCTCAGCAGAGAGGGTTTTCCTGGACAGGGCTGGACAATGTGCTTGTATTTTCTGGGCAGAGTTAACTGTGACATCCACTGTAACAATCCTCCCTCTATGTTAAAGTGATTAATTAAAGAAAAATAACGTTCACCTGTATAAAGCAGCAGCAAAAAGCTTTTCCTATCCCAAGCACGCTGGTAAATTTCTCTCTTACTTAAAAAAAAAGCATTTTCCTTGTCTGATTCAGGTTGTCCTAGTTGGCCTTGAACTTGAACTATAATCCTTCTTTCTTGTCCTCCTCCTCCATCTCTTTCACACATACCCAATACATAGAGAAAGGTGAACATTTTGCTTCAAGTCATCATGGAGGAATGAGCATATTTCTGAGAGAAAAAATTAAATAGACAACGAAAAGCCCTATTTTTTTTCAGTCCATGGCATTTAACAAGGATGCCTGGTTTTCATCCAGATGTTCGACCCTTTGCATCTCTGGGCAGGGTGTCCTGTCAGTCATATGACTTGGGCTTATTTCACTCATCCCCTGTCCATCAGGTGGCAGGAGAGGCAGTGGGGATGAGGGGGGTAAAGAGAGGGGGCAAGAAGGGGCGAGGTGACAGGGGATAGAAATCAGGAAGGTGACACCTGAGAAGCAGTCAGCACCAAGAGGTAAAAAAATTAATCAAAGATTTCCATCTAGCCATTACCGGCTGGTGTTCATGGCCTCTGCGCCTCTGAGCTCAAAAGTCTGCAGAGAGGCTCCTGGCACTGCAGAGTTTGTCTTGTAAAAGTGCAGCTGTCCAAAACATGACAGCTACAGCATTAGCAGGGCCATTAAGAGGTGTAGAACATTTCCAGGGAAATGATTTGAAAAATGACAATGCTGGCTCCTGTGTGATATTAATTATACCCTGTACTCGTGGCAAATAAGCTAAAATAGTTGGCAAGAAAGACAAAGTGAGGTGTCCTGTTTCTGACCATCATTCTGATCAAACATCACCAAACTGGTGGGGCTCCATGGTCAGCAGGCAATTGTAAAGGTGAGAGGTACATGCTTGAACTGTCAGTCAGGGCTGGAAGATGGTCATACGGGGATTGTGGAATGAGAGAGATTGACAAAATTGATGTCCCTGGAGAGGGTGGAGTGGGTGGGTTGGGGGGCTCAGGAGGGTTGGCAGCTCTGTCTGCCATAAATAGGTAGATCTAAGCTGCACTGCCTGATGGAACTTTCTGCAGTGATGGGGATGGTCTCTCTTCTTTGTTCACGGTGTTAGATGCTGGCTAGTTGTAGCTACTGAGTGCCTAAACAGTGGTTATTGTGACTGAGGGGCTGAATTTTAGATTTTATGTAACTTAAGTTAAAGTTACATAAAGCCATAAAAACTAAGCATACTAAAGATTTAAATAACCACTCATGGCTATGATATTGGGTGCAGAGCAGAACTTGAGAGAGTAGTTTCTCAGTGAGACTGTGAGGCAGGATAGGATGAGTGGTGTGAATTCAGGACTTCTACTCTAAATGCTTTCTGTAAAATAATACATGGCTTTCTCTAACTACTAATTTTGTTTTGTTCTTAACTTATGGAAGTAAGTAAGAAGTATTCACCCATTTTACAAATGGGAAAACTGAGGCCCAGGAAAGTCAAGTTAAGCCGTTCAAGGTCACAAACCAGGCACTCGATCTGTTAACTTCAATTCTTGTGTCTCTCCTTTAAGATGCTGCCTCCTTTCCTGGGGCTCTTGATGGGTGACTCTACTTTGTAGGAAGACTGGGGTCTAGCTACCTGTTTGGTTGACCCAGGCTGCAGAACTTTCTTTTCTTTCTTTCCACAGTATTCTTAATGTTCACACCCATTACCCTGCATGTGAAGGGTGTATCTCAGAGGATGCTAGGAGTCTAGAGGATGCTCTCTTGCTGTGCCTGGGGGCTGACTGCTCTCAAGTGTCACCTCCCTGACTTCCGTCCCCATCACCTTGCCCCTTGGTCATGCTTTCTGCAAGGCAGCCAGCAATTTGGCCCTGTCCCTCTGCAGCCCCCTCTCCCTCAAACCTATGGGCCCTGCATGTCTGAATTGTGCCTCTGACCTGTGGCTCAAATGCTCCATCCTTCTCTAGCTTCCCCACTGATCCTGTAGCTAAATTACCCTATATAAACAAGCCTTTGTTATTCCTGACTGTGAGAGACTGGGCACTGGCTCTTGTTGAAGAAGAAAATAGATCTGGGAAGAAAGAGGTCATGAGCAGGTCAAAGTGCCAGAAAAAAAGGCTTCTGAGGCTAAAGTTTCCTGATCTGGGGTGTGTGCATGCATGGGGGATGCTCCATAGTGTGTGGGTATATATGTGTGCACGCCACCTATGCCTGCAGCTACTTGTTTTGAAGTGGAATTAGGTCTTGATATTTATTAAATAAGCAATGTAAAAGAAAGCCTTGGTCAGGTCAGCCTCGATCTGCTGAACAGTTGAAATGTTGCTGGGGCTGTTATCTGCTAATCCTCCAAGTGTGTTGAACATGAGAAATAACATTCAGTGTTAAACCACCAAGTACAGAGAAAATGTCTTGAAATTATAGTGTTTGGTAAATTAGAGATTGCTTCTATTTCTCCCCTTCCAGAGCTGAAGCAAGACTGCTTTCCCTCTTTCCTTGTTTACCTTGAAAACGCACTTTACTGCCTGTGGTGTTTCTGTTAACCTCCCTGAACCCTTGCGATTTCATTTATGTGTTTTGTTATTGAATGACCTTTTGAGGATTTTACAAAACATGACCTTTCCTTGTCAAACATTCAAGGATTTGTAAAGTGAAGCTGTCACGGGAACTCTGCATGTTTGCTAATTATAACTAATATGTTTCCCCACATCCTTGGAAATGCAAATCACTTATTTGTTCCATGAATGGCTGCTCTTTCTTGCCTGTTGGTTTGAGATGCCTCCGAGCTGCTCAAAGGGACATCTTTGGTCTGGGAATTCTGACTCCACTTCTGAAAGTTAGGGAACAGAAGCGTTGATTCCCTTGTAAGTTAATTTGACCCCTTGGGAACACTGATGGAAGATGTGAGGAGAGAATGGACTTGTTCAGAACAATCCAATTTCTGAGAAAGTATTAGGAGTAATGGACACTGAAAATATTTTAGTGGCTTTAGGACTTGCCTCTCAGTGGAAAGAGGTTGTTTTGTTTTGCTTTTTGGAAGGGGGATGGAGACAAAAGTACAAATAAGGGAATTTTTTTGTACAAGAATAGAATTACACATAGCATCAAGGAAAGAAACATTCGTTTTGCTTTCTACTTCTTCTGATAATTAAAATGCAGTAATAACAAGCGCAAATAAACATTTATTAAATGTTTACCACGTACTAGACACTGTTCAATAATAACTTCCACATGTTATCTCATTTTATCATCTAGCAATTCTATGTGATGGGTGTTCTCATCAGTTTACAAATAACGAGTCTGAGCGTTAGATTAAGTAATTTGTATGGTTCAACTGGTAAAGATAGTATTTAACCCAGGGCCTTTCTGACTAGAATAAACTATATACCATCTCTGCTGTGCAGGTACGTATTTTGACTTAATGTAGTATAAGTGACCTGTTCAATTCAACAGCTTATTTTCTCCATGAGAAAAATGCTGTGATTTCTTTTCTCTCCCAGAGTACTATCTTCTGGGATTGATAATCACCCTATTGAACTATTGTCAGCTTCCCTAAATCTTGGTTTCAGGAAAGCAATGCTAGGCCAAACCGTATGCCTTGTGTTTGCTGCTAATGGAAAAGGAGTTGAGTAGGGCTCCTGAGACGCTTTGAAAAGCGCATCCAGTGAGTTTCTTATTAGGAGGAAAAAATAAGCCCCAAACATTCCAAATGACGCACAGTTACTGTCACTAATGATTTGTGGTTAAGGGAGGAGGAATTTTTGATCTTGAGTGACTAAGAAATGGCTGCTTGTTTCTAAGTTCTGTTTGTTAAAAGAGAAGGGATAAAAATCTGGCATATGGACTGAATAAACTTCAGTTTTCTGAGCTTGGAGAAATTCCATTTGAATTGTGTGTAAATTGCTTGAAGATACTATTTTGTTTTGGTTCCCTTCCACTCAAGGTAGGGCTGTGTCGCAGAGAGGTTAGCCAGCCATAAAGGAGCTGCATGTTGGATTCTTTCCCTAAAGTCTAATGTGGAGTTGCCTTTATAACATTCAAGTGCTTGGCCCTGCTAGTCCCCCTAGTCATTTGGAAAACCATTTATCTAGGTAGGGGGATTACTAGACTTTTCCAGCTTCCAAGCATAACTCCTAGGAGATGTTGTCTTTCAAATGACTTTCATGTGTTTTCTGCCTTCATTCAGTTGATAGACTGATGAACAGGATAATTTGTGTCTTTGAAACAATGGAAATTTTTGAAATGTTGGCTCATATTGTTTGGAAAGGGTCATTACAACTTTATTTAAAAAAAAAGTTCGTATTCAGGGTAAAAAATTATATTTTACTTCTTTTATGAGTCTGTTCTCAAGAGCCCAGCAATTTGTTGTAAAAGAATATAAGAAATACTGAGAATGAGAAAAGTTATTCATTCTATAAAGCACTGTCCCTCTTCATATTTCTTTTCCTCACTACAGCCTTTGATCACTTCATAAATGACCCTCGGTGTGAGAGAACCTGTCCACCCTGCTATTTCAAATGTATTGAAAGTGTTTATGATGGATACTTAGATTTCAACTATACAGTAACCCAGTTTTCTGCTAAAGAGAACCCTTGTATCTTGTTGCTTAATAGCAATGGCTTATATATTTCAGGATCTTACCATTTTGGATATAGTCAGTTGACCTTAAAGTTTTTTAAAAGTCAGTATTTCATAAAGTAGATATCAGTTGAAGAAGGAAAATCATGAAAATTTCATCTTTACAGCTTCTTTTTAAAATTGAGTCAAGTTTAGGGTCTGTTTCATTATTAAGAATTCTGACTATGTTGGTTAATAGCAATACCCAGGAATACCAAGACACTTTGCTAGTAATTACTAATCAGGATTGCAGATTTATGATAGGGATCTAAGTGTTTTTAACAATCTCCAGAAATATTATTGGCTTAATTCTTATATTATAGAAATCACATTCAGGATAATGGTGGTGGGGGATTATTGTGTGAAAATCACAAGATGCGTAAGGTATTACTGCATTAGAGAGGGAATAAATAATTGTATTAGGGAAACGATTCCTAATATTTTAAGATGAAATCTTTGAGAATCTGAGGAAAGCTGTGGTCATTTGACCCAGAAATATGCACACTAGCATAAAATTTTACATTTACTCTCATGGATGGCTCTCAGCATTGTCCTGGGGAGGCCCAGATTAAGCCCTTTCCACTGAGCCCTTTCCATCTAATTAGAGAATAATGCTTGACCAAGGAGGCAAGTGGATCATTGACCACTATTCAAAAAAAATTTTTTAAAGAATAATTTTGCTCTTTTGGTCATAGAGTTTATCTCATGTGCATGAATACTGTTAACCACTACTGAATTAGAGAGGCTCGCCAAGGATCTTGATACTTGATCACAGAGCTGTTAAAGATCCAATCATGAATTAATTGTTATCCTTAGCAAGGTAATGTGATTGGAGAAAAACAATGAATTTTGAGTCGAGACTCGAGTTCTAATTTTTCTACATCCATTGTAACAAGGAGGAAGTCACTGAACTTCTTCAATCCCCATTTTATATTCATAAAAATGGGCAGATTGTGACCCCTGCATGTGCCTTTCAATCTTGAAATTCAGTTAACCGTTATTTTTTCCTTTTGTCTTATATTTTAATTTTGTAAGATCAGACCCATTACCAAGAAGAGGAGATCAAGGCAAATTTTTTTTTTTTTTTTTAAAGAAAAGGATTTAACCTGGAGATTTCAAAGAGTCAAGAAGAAATCATTCAATTTTTTTGTTGCAGTAGAAATGCTGAACTTCTTTGATGTGAAATATAATGTAAGGCATGAAATTCTGGAAATGCTAGTGTGGGCTTGCAACTGCTTTTCACACCCAACAGGACACAGAATGTTTATCATTAGTACTTTTGCAGCCTTCCAGTTATTCTTGCACTACATTCATGGGTAGTAGAATTAGATCGTTCCCAACAGCCATCCTGAATTTTATCTTTGAAAATGAATCCTGGGGACCTGAAATAGGACATCACGTGCTGAAATTTGTGATGTTGAACAGAAAAGGAGGATTCTTTGGGGAAAATTTCTTTAGTGTCACCTCAGATCCCTGTTTTTAGAAGTAACAAAAAACAACTGGGAATGCGACACACCTTTTATGAGTAAATACTGTGTAGTGGAAAGGTCCTGGAATTGAATATGAAGACACTTGAATTCTCAGTCCTTATTACCATTTCTCTGAGTCTGCATGTGAGCATACTTGGTGTGACTTCCCAAAGTCCTTTCTTGCTGACGGTGCTCCTTTTGCTCATTAGATTCTAATAGTTTAGCTGATAGTTGTTTGACGTAGTGAGCAGTTGGCCCCACACTGTAATTTACAGAATGTGCCAGTCAAGAATCAGCCTGTTCTCTACTTAGATATGTTCTGAGTTTTCCATGTTTTTTCCAGGCAGGGAATGGCACCGCGAAAGATTTTCCATCATGGGCTAACTCAACATTTTCTTCCCCAGAAGTGGGAGGAAAAAGAAAGGGAAGAGGTTAAACACTTGAGAAACCACTGTGGGACATTTTCATCTGATTTGAGTGACACCAGGACCCTTATCCAAAAGCATAGACAGCATCTCTGTCCTAAAGCATACTCCTTGGGTGCATTATAACCCTTCCCACCCCCACCCATCTGGGATATTGATGATGGAGTCATGTTGACTGGGATGAAAAGAACTATCAGCATTTTAAAGATAAAACTGCCTTGAAGAAATTATTTAGCGTGCCTAAGGTCACATGAGAGAAAGAGGTAAGCTGAGACAAAAATCTGAGTCTGACTCGAATATCTAGGTTCATTGTCATTATGTGAACTGTTGAAGGAGAAAGATGATGATCGCTGTACTGGGAATTAAGTGCTTTCTCCCAGGATCACCCTCTCTCTAAAAAACCCTAGTTTTCTAACAGTTAGAGATGGTTTTGCTGCTGGCGATTCCTTAAAACAAAACTGAGGCCACATGGTATGTGTGCTCACACACGTGTATGTTTGTTCAGTGTGTGAGAAGGTGATGTCATCTCTTACCATGTGGTTTAATTTCCTCTCCATTCACTCAGAAGTGGAAAGAAAATGTCAGAACTCGTGAAGTGCCTTTAAACAAAGGAGCAATGAAAGTATTCAAACCAGGAAAGAAAAAAATGCTATTTTTAGAACAAGAGTTCCATTTTCTCACTGACTCCTAGTTACTTGTTAGTGCAGAGGGTCCTCTCGGAACTGTTTCTGCTATCCCTGTTAACTCAGGGTCATTCAGACTCATGTGCCCTAGCATGAGGTACTGGATTTGCACTGCTCTTTGGATTTCGAATGTTTCAAGACCTGGGACATTTAGAGGAGGTGATCTCCCAGCACGGAGACTGCTTCTCCCAGTGCTGCTTTTTTCCATTCCTTTCTTCTCACTTTCTTTCTGTTTACCTTTGGCTTGAGAGAGTCGATTGGCATTTCTCTTTGTACTGTGAAAATTCACTATTTGCCAGGAGCAAGAGAGAGGGTAAAAAGCAGGGTTACAAATAGATCTGAAGGTATGTTTGTGTCTGCATCTCTATTTCTGGGAGCAAGGGACAGTGTTGGCATCCATTGAATATTTATCATATTAGCAACCTCTGGTTATCCCTGCTAATGGAGGGAAGGGATGGTATGACAATCCAAAGTAGCACAAGTTCCAAGTTATTTATATTTGATTTGGCAGAGCATTACAATAAAACCCCATGAATTCAACCTAATTAGGAAGAAGGCCAGTTTGGATTAGTGAAGTCCAAATTATATTTTATGGAAAATTGATTTTGTAGCTTCCAAATTTATACAGTAATTTGAACTGGGTATCAAAGTCTACAGCAGAGATTCTTAGGGTAGTTTTAACAGCTAATTAAAAATATTTGGCACAATATTGTCAAATTTTATAGAAATAACTATTTCCAAAGTGATTTAGACATTTCAAAACTGTCCTCTTAGGAGTTTAAATTATTTCTGTCAGTCTTATATTATGAATATTTATTGAAACATGATAGAAAAGTAAATGCTTGTGTTAAAATTTCTGCAAAATTCCCCAAACTAAGGCATAAAACAAAATAAATAAAAATGCTTCTTCTGCTCTTCCTTTCCTCCCTTCTTTCCTTCCTCTTTTTAAAATTTGTTTCTCCAAAATTCCAGTCTGTTAGATTTGAATGAACACAATTGCCTTGCATGATAACTATTCCCTTGGTATATGTTATTAAAGCTAATACAGATGTGGAGTAATATATATCTTGGGGTGTACTTATAGTGAAATATATTTTCCCATTGATAATAGGTGATAATTTTGTGATTTTCTAATGTATTTCTTGTTTTTCCAGTTATAATTTTTAGTAACCATCTTCTTGAGTCTCTAGCCTTTTTATCTGTATATGATCTGTGAACAAACACTAATGCCTTGTGGTGAATATCTTTTTTTTTTTAAAGGAAAGTCCCCACCTTGCTTATTAGGTTTTATGATAAGGAAAGCAGGTAAGGTGAATTAGTGGTTCGCAAGGAGCCAAGTGAGTCCCACGACTGGT
The DNA here is from genome assembly GCA_004363575.1 of Solenodon paradoxus. Lineage (NCBI taxonomy): Eukaryota > Metazoa > Chordata > Mammalia > Eulipotyphla > Solenodontidae > Solenodon > Solenodon paradoxus. Next base: position 474,636 of record RJWH01000183.1, on the reverse strand, counting down.
TGTATCAGAACTGCCCATAGAGCTTTGAATAATAGAGATTCCTGTGCCCTGCCCCTGCAGGTTCAGATTCAAGGGGTGTTGGTGGAATCCAGAGACTTCTATTTTTGATAAACTTTCTAGTTGTTTCCAGTGGCCACCCAATCAGGAAGAGGTTTGCTGGAGTGTTAAAAAAGCCAGTGACCAGACAGGGACCCAAATTTGTCTTCCATCTGTACAGAGAAGCTTAGGAATTGCTTGATTTGGGAGAACTGGGATAGTGGGAACCAGTACTGGTGAAATGGAGAGCCTGATCTTTTGAGGATAAAGCTAACCAGGCAGATTACACCAGAGTTGAGCTCCTTTCTTTTTCCTGTTTCTTCCTTAGAGGCCCTTTCTGTTAGTCCTTCTGCCTGACTTTGCCTTCTTGGTCAAGGGGTACGTACCAAGCATTACTTTACTGAAATCTTTAAGACTAGCAACTGTTTGTTTGCAGTGATCCTTCAGCCCATGCTGCCACCTCAAGGGGACATCCCACCTTCATTGGCTCCTTAGCATTTCCTTGTTTGCTCAGAGGCTACAATTAATCTTGTATAGTATCTGAAAGAACAGGGCCTTAGCAGCCAGAGAGGTGCTAATGGAGTGGAGTCAGAACTCTTTAGGCTCGGAGGTGGGATTAGAATAAAAGAATAAAGCCCAAAGTATTGTCAACAAGAAGCGCCAAAGAAATACTCATAGATTTGAATTGCTAGAGACAGTTCATTATTTACAAGATGGACATATTAAAAGACCATAACAGGAAGTTATGTCATTTGCAGATAAATCTGTGCTACAGATCTGGAACAAGTAATGTCCAGGAGTCCTAGGAAGGCTGAAGTAAAAGGGCACTGCTTGGAGATGGGCTTTGTCAGGGCACTGAATGCCGCCCCACCTGCCATTTGTAAGGTTGTTCATGATGAAGTATCACGGGCTCTGGTTCTTGTTAAAGGAATTCATTGGAACTTAAAGCTCCAGTTTTGGGGAATGAGATTTGAAAAAATAATGAGTGACTTCATTTGAGCAGTTCTATGGCTTCACTACTTATCTTTTTAGTTTTCAGTCTCTGCCCTTGAGTACCTAGTTTTGGAAGGAGTAAATGTGGCATCTGAAGAAATTAAGCCACTTTCTCCTAAGTAAGAACCTTCTTGGTTATCAAATTCTGGAAAGCATTTCATTTGCTAAAAAATTTGCAGAATTGGGTTAAGAAGCTTTGCCACAGCTTTATGCCTGTGGGCACGTGTGGGTCTGTTGGAAGGAGCCTCACCCTGAGCCTGGTGAGGAGACATGAGTATATGTGGGGTATGCAGTTGTGAAACACTGCTGTAAGCTTGCAGAAACCAGTACGCCTGCTGTGGGAAGCACTGTTATGGGTACAGGATCAGTTCAACCACAGAAGTCACCAGTAGGCATGGATGTGGCCTTCTCAGAGAGGAAAAGGTGAGGTCTTTTAACTATGTAGGTCAGAAAAACTGCTGTGTTTCTGGGACTTGGCCTAAGCCTGATATATCAGCAGATCTCAAGCTCACATTAAAAGCCCATCTGGGTAAAGTGGGTAGTTATATTGCTAGTGTTGCAAAATCTTGTTAACATGGACAAACTAAACTGAATTACATCTTAGGAACTGTTGCGCATACTTAGTGTTTTAAAAGAAATACAGTTGTATCACTTTTTAAAAATTGTGATAAAAATATATAACACAGTTTATCACTGTAGCCACTTTAAGGCATACATGTCAAGGGCATTCAGTACATTCACAATCATGTGCAACCCATTTGCACCATCTAGTTCTAGCTTTATCACTTTTGAATATAGGAAATTATTTAAAAATAAGGTGACAAATTGTTTCTACCTAGAAGCAGACCTCACTATCACATAATGTACACACATATGCTTTTGTATATAAATATACTAAGTACATTATGTGAATTTCGTATTCTGATAATATCCTGCAGGTCCTTGGGAATTCTTTATCCAAGTGTTTGAATGAGGAGACCATGACCATGATGAGGGATTTTGTGGGACTAGCCAGTGCTTGTACAGCAGGGGCAGGACTACATTTCCCCATCAGGCACAATATGTTTTTTTTCCATGTGTTTATAATTGGCAGTACATGCTCCATAAAATATATACTGTGAACAAAAACCTTTAAGAATAATTTTTTTCTCTTTGCTTGATTGTTTTCCCCTCAAGTTTTGTTTATGTTGTGAGTTTTCACAACAAACCCTTTCTTGGGTCCAGCTTCAATTAAAATTTACCACAAATTCCAAATTATAGGAGTCATGAACCTTGCTTCTTCCTGAGTTGGCCTTGTACTGATGGAAACTTAAAGTGTGCAAAGTGAAGAACTGTTCTGTGTGTGCTTGTGGAGGAGGAGGGGCTCTTGGGTGAAAGCGCTCTTCTGTTCTTATAGGGTTGAGGGTGGGGTGAGGCTGGGGACAGGGAGGTAGCCAGCAGGGGCTGAAGCCGAGTCTTTGGGCAGAGGGAGAACAGGGTGAGGGAGGGCTCTGCTCAGTGGAGGGTGAAAAGCCCTAGGGAGCTGGTGTGGCTTCTTAGTGTCCTTTGGAGGCAAAACATGGGTATTAAAAGTAGTGGTTTGAGCAGGTTGTGTTCAAACTAGATGTGTGTGGTTGTGAAAGTGTCTTGACATACTGTCAGTTGAAGCTCCTGACATGGGCTTATGGTAAGTCTGTCTGAAAGCAGAATCTTTAAGAGTCCATAGTGGTGTGTAGTTAGAGGGTTTGACTTTGGTTTTGATTCCTGTTTGATTGTAGTAAATATACATGGCACAAAAAATACCATTGTAACCACTTTATTGTATAATTCTATAGCATTAAGTATTGTCATGATTGTTTTACAACCATCTCTACTCTCCATCTCCAGAACTTGTCTATCTTCCCAAACAGAAACTGTATTTGTTAAACATCTCCCTGTTCTTCCCTCACCCCCAATGCAGGCAACCCCCATTCCACTTTCTGTATGAGCATGGCTACTCCAGTCATACAGGAGGAATGATACAGCGTCGTTCTTTTGTGCCTGACTTCCTCTGGTTTTCTTAAAGTGACTTTATCAGTAGGTAGCCCCTACAGTTAGGCTGGCCATGCGTACCATTTTAAGTAGAACATTATTGTTTCTTCCATAATTCCAAACATACTGTTATTTTAATATATATATCAATGTTGTCCTGTTTTTAATAAACCAGGGGCATCTTTAATGTGGGGCAAATGGGACAGTGGAGTTGCCCTGGACCGGTCTTTTGAGAGGACTCAATAGCAACTGCCCCTTTTGCCCCGTATTGAGACAGCCCATGCCAGTGCTGACTGCAATGGACTGCAGCCACTACTGCTGTTCCTGCTTCCCCTGCCCCATGAGGAAACAGGAGCTGCATGGGAAGGGGCTCGCCCACCTCTGTGCACCTGGTTTTCCAAAGGGAACAGAGCACAGCATCATGGTCGAGCTGCAGGTGAGCACTGTGGGAGTTACCTGTGGCACTGTGGGTGAGATTGGGCATTTCTGGAACTGGGATGGTTAAAGGGGTATGTGTTTTTGGTAGGACATTTAGAGTGGGGCTTTTAAGGGTACCAAATTAGTTTTTCTCCTGAAGTGCCAAAATTCCTTTTACTGGCCCTGGCCATTTGTGTGAAGTTCCGCCAGACCACACATTGTTACTGAGATCATCAATCAGCATCAGATAGTACTAGTTGCTGACTCTGCTCCTGCTCGGATTACTTGGCCTCTCCCCTCCCCTTGGTTACCAGCACATAGTAGCCTTGTCTAGTTTTTGCCATCCCAGTGTCTTGTTTTTGTCTCTTTTCTATGTTTCTATGGCAGTCCCTGGCCAGAATCTGAGTTCGTCAGGTAGAGTGTACTGTGCATTTCAGTCCTTACCTATCCCCTTGATCAAATGCATTGTATAGTGAACAGTCCGGGCATCTGCACAAGTTGGTCCACTTATTAGGCTCCATGCAAAGGAGATTCCCTGTTGCCCTGGAACCTCCACCTGGGTGTCTTCCCTATGACTTATTTCTATCTTTCCAACTCCCTCCTCCCACTCCCTAGTTGCCTTTGCTGTGTTTAGGGCTCGAGTTTGTTGACTTTCCTCATAATGGCGCTTCCCAGGAATGAAGACTTTCAGAGGCCAGCAGAAAAGGTTGATGGGACTTGCAGGAACATACATAACTCACTCAAATGTCATTTGGTGTAAGCTAAGTGAAAATGACTTATGTGGATTAGATTTCCTTTGGAAATACCCAGGGGGTTAAAAATTAAGAGGAAAAGTGTGTAGAAAAATAAGTATGAGGTTTTACTTAAATTGATGCCTCTGAAAACTAGTTGAAATATTTAGCAAACTGAAAATGCAGCTGGTTGAGTGCGCTGTGAACCGTGCTGGGCCTTTAGCCCTGTCTCTTTTAACAAAGCAGTGGTTGAATTGAAAGCAATTGAGGCAAAAATGAATATTCTTGTAAATCTCTCTGGTTGAGAAACTCTAAAAATATGGCCTGAGTCCAAGCACACCTATTTGCTCTTAATTCTGCTATAATACTTGAATGATCTTTATTAAGGCATTAAAGTTTAATTGATGCCATTTTCCTAAGCAGATTTTAAAAGCTACGATGGCAGTAACTGAACTGATTAAGATTACTTTTAATTGTTATGTACAGTGTGAAAAAGAGGTTTTTATCTAAAACGTTGATTAATTTTGTCCTGATTTCCAAAGAGCTTGCTATTTATTAAATTATTTTTGAAGTGGTGGATGCAGAGAAGTAATAACATGGATAAGAACCAATAAGCACAGATTTCCATACCCTCTCACTGTTGAGGTATTAGAGGAGCTATTGATGCATAACAAGGAAAAATCTGTATAACACACAAAAATGTAAAATGAAATAAACCTGGGCAAATCATCTACTGGGGGGAAATTTTTAAGAGTATTAACTTTGGTGTGAAAGAGATGAGGGTTCAGTTGCTCAGCTCAGTGTCTTGGCCCAGCCTATTCACTTTGCTTTTGCTTTTGTGGATTTGCTGTGTTGAGAGCATTACTCAGATGGATGCTGCGGTTGAACTTCTTTACCCTGTCTTCTTTTGACATTCCTGGGCAAGGCTGTCTTCGCTCAGGACAGGCAAGTTCCATGAGTGGGGACAACCCGATATGAAAATTTGGCCTAGCATTTTATGTAGCAGTTTACCATGGCTCAGGATTAAACACTAACAGGGCTCTTGCTGGCTTCCCTCCTCCCTTCTTGTATTATTCCGTACCCTCCCCACTCCCTGAGTTTGGTCATACGTTTTGCTGCCTTTGGAGTTTTAAAAGTTGGATTGTTCCTCTGTTATAAAAATAACACATACATCAGACTTGTAGATAGCCATTAGCCAAGACGAGATGCATTTTGGGGCAGCAAGGGGATGGGTGGGAACCATGCAGTGAGTGGATAAGGCAGATTTTCACTTATTTCATGAGTGGTGTCCTAAGGAGCAGACTGGATAGAGAAGAACAACATCATGTGGACTGGCAAATATAAAATATTTATGGATGGGACTGTATCTCTAAATCTTTTCCCTTCTCATCTGCTCACCACCCTCTCTTTTTTCATCCCCTGGGGCAGCTGTCCCTTTTCTGGATAAAAACAAAAACAAAAACGAGATGATTCCACAGTTGCCTTTAAGTGTGATTGCGAAGGCTATTGTGTTCGCAGCATTTTTCAGGTTTCGCCTTGTTTTGTGTTTTTTGTGTGCGAAAATAGGATTTCTTATGCAAAATGGGTCACTTGAAAGCACCAGACCGTCTCTCCAGAGCAACGACCAGTGTTTCATGCAGGAGAGATGTTAGCAAACCACTGACATATGGATGTGATCTCTGTTACTTTGACCAGATTTGGTTTCTACAGAGTGCGTGAGAAGGGAAGATAAATTTTGTCCTAGTAATACTATAGCGACTCATAAATAAATGGTTACCCTTTGGTGCTTGCAGTTTTCATTAAAGTCGCCTGAGCTTTGTTATTGACACCATAGGTTGCCTATTCAGGGAAATGCAGTAAAATTTATCAGTGTGCTTTCTACACCTAATAAATCATCCAAACAGGGAACCATATGGCAGATAAGACCTTGAAAATGTGGCTTCAGCATGTGAGGAGTCAAGTTGCTGAAATCTTGAATGATTACAGCCTGCACATTTTCCCCTGGAATATCTTATAGTTATTTTACATGCCATTTTCTTGTTCACCCATCACCTCTTTGTCTCTCTCCCTCTCTCTTCTCTTGCTCTTTCCTCTTTTACCCCTTTCCAGTGCCATTCTTTTTGGGCTGTTCTTTTTCATTCTTTTTTTTTTTAGGGTGGGGGCTGTTGGGGGCCTAGCTGCAATTTCAGCTTTAAAATAAGCGTCCGGAGTAGATAAGATGTTTTTATAATGCCTTGCTGGTAGGAGGAAGAGGGGCAGGGAGGAGCAGAGACTGACGGGAAGAGATGATGTATGTGGCGGCTGTGTCCCTACTCTCCTCCAGCCCATTGTCATTAATCACGGCCATTAGTTTTTCAGAGCTGCCTTGTCTGCACCAAGCCCAGAAAAGCCATTGTTTTTTCATGCCACAGGCTAGGAGAAAAAAGGGGAGAAAGAAACCCTAGGACTTTTCCTTTTTGTTTCTCCTCCTTCATCTGCCTCCCAGAATCTCTCCTCTCTTTCCCACTCTCACACCCAACCCAATCCAGTTGCCTTTTCTCTCCCTAGAAGTCTGATGGCGGGGAAACCAAACTTAAATACTCAGTCCCTCTTTGTTACCTGTGTTTTATACACTGATCTGACAACATGGATTATGGGCCACACAGTTGAGATGTATGCACAGAATAATAGCAGCGTTACTCATAATGAACGATTTAATTTCTGGAGGTTTTGTGGATATTTTGGTTGTTTGTCTCCCACTCCACACCCTCTTATTGGAGTCATGGGCTGGGTATCTCTTTAAAACTTGAACATACTAGCAAGAGAGGAGGATCATGCCTAGAGGGGAACATCTGTGGTGAGAGGCTAAGGAAGAGGAGGCTGCCTGCCTCCTTGGGAGGTATAGTTTGGTGCTTACCAGGCATGGACCATGACTTGGTGACTTCATTACTGCTTAGTGAGTTCTGGAGCAGTCATGGTTGATACCACTAGTCAGCTTGGGTGAATACTGGTAGTGGACAGTGGATGGCCCTTGTGCTTTGCTTCATCTGTGATAACTGAAGATTTGGGCTAGAGAAGAGACCCTGCCGATTGCAGGGGCTTTCTGGTGTGTTCAGCAGTAAATTGTAACTCATGTGATAGCTGACCGTTCAGTATCCTACTATATTTAAATATATACATAACATTTTGAAGGCATAAGGGGTAACCTAAAATAAACAATTGTTATTTTAAGTATATTTTTATGAAATTTGCTGTGAAGACAGAAAATTGTTGGTACAGGGGAAGGAAACAGTAAGAATTAATGAAAAATCGGTATGATAAATCTTGTTAAACAGCCAAAATCCTTAATTACTTTCAAATAGAAACAAAGTTATTTGAACTAGGATCCTTAAATACTGCCTAATAGAGACATTTTGGGTACTTATTTTAATAAAAATATGGCAGAATTTGCTATTAATGCATCAGTTAAATATTCATGATGTATAGGAAAAAATTATGAGCAAGGGATCAGGAGAGAAGAGCTGTGATTCTTTTACTTAAGAGCTGTGTAACTTTAGTCGAATTACTTTACCTCTTAGAATGCCCATTCCTTCTTCTGTCAAATCATTGTTGGTTCTGGATGACTGTTGATTAAAGTGTTAGATCGTGGGTGGTATAGGAAATTATTTTAGGAGGAATGTAATGTGCTTTTTAAATTTTAATAACTGTTTATATTTATAATGACCTCCATTTATGTTAAATAATAGTGGCTCTTTTTGAGTGTATTATAACTTTCATATTTTCATTTTGGAATTAATAGGAAAAATGAGTCAATTATAGGAAAACATATTAAGCATATAAAAGTACAACCGTTCTAGAGATATGGTAAAAATTATGATCAATTGCCCACATGACCAAAATTTGTCATTTTTACATCAGAGATAGATTGCGGTCTGAGTTAAATGGTAGTTTCTGCATTATATCTACATACATATATACACACATATATATTTATGCAATATATGCATAATTTCTCCTAGAAGTTTAAGGACATCTTTATTAGCTTTTTAAAACTATGTTTATTTCTTTTCTGATTAATAGAGTTAATTTTGGTCTGGACTGTGTCTGAATTACCTCAAATTCTGATTTAATGAACTCTATACATACACGCATACACATACATACATATTTGTGTGAATCTGATAACTTCGGAGTATGACTATAGATTCTGGGAAAATCTGAATGTCTTAGACATAGCCTTGGGGCTCTATCTCTTGTCTGCTGTTGTTTGAAGGAATCTAGAAAAACTACAACATACCAACATATTCTCTCTGCCAGAGTGTCTGCAATTCCTGTTCTCTCTGGGATTTCAGTGATTTCAAATCTGTCAGAATATTGGAGTCACTTGGAAATCATTTTAAAAAAGCAGTATGGGACCCTATGTTAGACTGGTGAACCAGACAGACTCTGTGGGTGGGAAATGGTGATGATGGAGGCTCACCCTGGTGTTCAGAGAAAGTGCAGTGGGTGGAAGACATGCAATGCTGGCTTTGGCAGTCATTGTAGCTTGACTTGAGTCCCTTTATCACATTAGTGGTAGTCACCTCCAGGGCATGTGCATTCTGATACTGAGAGGCATCCAGGTAAGAGCCTCATCTTGGACAATTCTGGATGGACACCACAGTGAGAAGACGTCTGGGGAGGTCAGAGTAGCAGTATAAGCATGTGTAGAGGAGTCTGCTAAGCTTCCCTCAGTTGTTACCCCTGAGTGCAAAGAGTGAGCCTGTCTCATTCAGTAAATAGTTGCTTGAGATACCTGGTGGTATCCTGATATAGAAGCAAGTTGGCAGCCTATGTCTCACTCTAATTGGGAGAATTTGGCTAATTCAATATGTTTGAGTGTTTCCTTCTATGTTAAATGGTGGGATTAAATCCACCCTCTAATTAAGTAATTTGTATTTTCCCAGTACACTGCTTTTATCATGCCACTCTCCTCAGAATCATTTATTGGCTCCGACTGACTTTAGAATCACATAGAGTCTTTTTAGTTTGGCATTCACTGCTTCATTCAGTCTTTTCTCTCTACATTTCTCTCTTTCTATGCCTTTGTTACACATTCTGCTTCAGCCAAACCAATTTCATGAATTCACAACCATGTCTTGTAATTCCCATCATTCATTAGTCTGTTCTATCTCTTTGTGTCACCGCATGGATTCCCTCCTCTTCAATCTTGCATGGTTCTTGAGGTCACACAATCTTTCCTCTTTTCTCATAGAGCTTCACACCATAGCTCCTCTAGAAGATAAGACACGAGGATGGAGTAGGTGTTAGAGGACCTGGCTACTGAAAACTGACTCATCTTGAGCAAGTTAACCTCTGTGGAACTCCATCTCTTTTACTGCAAGATGAGAACTTTGAGAATGAGCATCTCTCCCGCCTCCAGATGAGATGATGAATGTAGAGGAGCTTTGTGAAGAGCAGTACACTATACTAATCTAATGGATATTCTTTGGGAATTAATCATGGACTGACTTGTAACTGCCCTTATGGTGCCGTTCTATTATATAACTCACCTGCTTATTGTTGCTAATGTTTCCTGAGTCAGTCCTGACTCTTAAGCTGGCATTTTCTCTCCTTTGTTAGGAATACTCAGCTTATGAAAATGAAATTCATTATGAAATAACACTGTAAAAAAGATGGCAAAATTTGCTTCCAAGGTCCAGTCTCCTTAATTTTCCCTTTTCAGCCTCCTCTCTCTACCATAATTTCTGTCTTTGCGTAGTCATCTCTACCAGATCATACGTGTCCCATCCTGTTCTTTTTATGTAGGTTACTGAGTGCTGTTCCTTTATGTTTCTGCTGGATGCTCTCAAAGGGAAGCTACTGCAGGTATTAGGAAAATCACTCCCTCCTTTTGTCCATGCTTTGTACCCAAAATGGATTTCCAGTGTGTGCTCTTGGTTTTAATCATTATCTGCAATTGTAGTTCATTGCTCTTATGGGATGCATGCTCTAGGGTGGTGTGTGAATACCCAGGTCTCCAAAGGTTTCCCTGTTCTTGGTCTGAGATTAAGAGAGCAATACTTATGTCACTATGTTCCTCTCCCAAACTTTGCTTCTGCCACATCTACTCTGAACCTTTCTTCAGTATCAGTCTCTTTTAAAGATGAGCCTATGTATTGGCTCTCTGTCAGCTAGGAAATCTCCTTGAGGCACCAGCTAGGGAAGGCAGCATCTACTTCAGAGTTAGATAGATCTAGGTTCACAGTTGGCTTCTGGAACCTGAGAGCTGCATGACCCATGCATGCAAGTTGCTTAACTTGAATCCCAATATCGTCATATGTAACTGTAGCAGTATATGTTCCAATGCCTAACACAGCTCATTAAATAATTTTGCACATTTTTCTTTTTCTTCTTCTGTCATACTTTGTTCTAATAACATCAACCCATTCTTCCAGTCATGTTGTGTGATCTATGCTCCTTTTGTGGGTAGGGTTTGCTCCCATGGCAGCCTGCAGGAATCCTGGGCCAGTATACCCAGAACAGACGTCCAGAAGGTTGATTATAAAGGTCAGAAAGTGCACGCTACCTGCCCCCCCTACCCCCGAAGGAAAATATTGTATTCAAAGATTGACTCTGTTCGTGATTTTCTTAGGGAGGGGTGTCACTTTTTAGCTCAAACTCAACCTTGACTGCAGGTATCAGGAAATGAAAATATTGAGTGAATGCCTATTGTGGAGTAAAAGTTGTATCTATTGTGGAATAAAAGTTGAACAATTCAGGCACATATGTAAAACTTATGACTTGAAATGCTGGCAGAACATCTTATTTGAAAATATCAGCCTTCAGAAAAAAAGAAATACAGGATGCTCTTATTCATGTGGAATATAAAAAAGCAAAACAAGTGAACAGACAAATCTCAACAAAATTCATAGGACAAAAGACTCACAAGGGGGTTGGGAGGAAGGAGGGAACAAAGGAAGGAACTAACAAGGTGGTGTTAAAGGCACTAGAACCCACTGGTAGATGTGGTGTGGAATGCACACAGACTGAGATATGAATTCAGTATCATAAAAATCATGTAGCAATGTAAGTTAAAGAAAAAAATGTATTTAAAAATAAAAAGTCTTATAGTTAAAAAAGAAGCAAAACACAGTATGTAAAAAAGACAAATTAAAACTGTCCTTGATAACCTAGGTGTAAGTGAGTCTCAGGTTGAGTTTGCCGATTATTGTTCTGTTGCGGATTTTGCCTGGGGCTTGGCCTCATACAGAAGTAATGCAGAATGGTTCTCTTTTATGTGTCCTTGTGTTTATTCCTGGGGTGAAGTGGTTCTTGGAGTTTTCTGCCTCAGATCCCATTCTAGCTGTGGGATACAGTCTTGCTCACCTGGAATGCACTTCACATTTCTTTACTCCGATTTTGAATTGCTTTTCAGGACTTCGTTCAAATCCCACCTCTTGGTAATCCCTTCCTTAAGCACCCCATTTTATATCTGTGAGTTACTCCTGTAGGAATTGCTGGGTGGGTATTTCATTTGGCAATTAATCCTTATGACTTTGTGGTTTCTTTTCTGTTGCGATTTCAAACTCCAACTTTGAACTTTGTGGTTTTCCTTTATCACATGCGTATATCCTGTTTTATAATTTCTCCACAGGGTAGCCTGCAGTGTTCAGCCAAGAGTGGATATTCAAAAGCATTACTGTTGGCGGGTTAGTCTAGATGATTTGACACTCAACTCTTCCCTCCACCTTCCGTGAAGGTATCCCTTTTGTTTCCTGGATTGATTGCTCTGCCCCCTGTTGGTTGGTCTGTGTCTTGGCTGTCCCTGAGCAGACACTGAGGATTGCCCTCTCCCAGGATGGTGGCAGATTTGGGCTACCGGAGAAGAGGAGGCTGAATGAATGATTGGGGTTTATATCTACTCCCTGGGCATAGAATGCTCTCAAGACATGGCTCTGAGGTTTGTAAGCTCTCTGGAATCACTTGTGTATGGATTGGTAGACTCAAGAGAGAGTCCTCTTTGAGGTTCTGCTGGGGCCCATGCAAAGAGAAGTCTGGGCTGCTAGTGAATAGAAAGAGAGGGAATGAGGAAGATGAAGAAGCTGTGGGCTAGTGTCCTTTGTGGATTTCCTGGCACGAGTTGCTGACCTCCATCTTTCGATGTTTCTTCCTGCCTTGATTTTAAAGGAGTTTAAGTCATTTACCTAAAACACGTAATCCAGGGCCCACAGCTTCTTGAAGTGCATCAATCAAATAGTGTCTCTCTGGTGCTGGCAATTGCCTACAGCTCTGGTAAAATTTGTCTGCTTTGGTTTTATATAACAAATGAATTGATTTTTTGAAAAACATTGTGTATGTTTATAAATTTTTTTGTGGGGGAAATTGACTTTAGGGGTGATATCATAGGAAGAGAGTAGGTTCAAAGGTGTTTGAAGTGAACTTGAGAGAGAATAAATGCAGACTTGAACGACGACAGGACCCAGATAACATGTACAGTATTTTACAATGAATTAAGAACAAGGAAGAGACTCCAAAGATCAGGACTTTGGGACAGAATGCTCATGCATGCAAAATGGTGTGTGTAAGTGTTTGTCTTCTTTCCTGTCCTTCCTCAAACCCTGCTCTGAGCAGGTGTCCTGGCCCTTGTGCTGGTAGCCTTGTCTATAGTTTTTACTTTCTGCAAAGTCATACATTTTTAGCTGTGATTGCAGTCACTACCAAGTGGCTCACCTTGTCTTGAGTAATGAGAATAAACAACTGGTCACCGCATTGACCACTGAAACTAATAAAGATATATAGTGCTGGGCTGGCCCAGGGAGTCACAGACGCATTCTTAAACTCTGTGTGACATTTATACCAAAGGAACATGATTCCAAGCTCACTCACTGCTTACCCATTCTGAGAGAGAACAAACTATTTGACTGATGGTTTGCTAAATTTAATATGCTTAGCAAGTAAAATTATTGCCTACTCTAATGCTGTGTAATTATTAAGATACACTGCTTTTAAAAATACCAAGTGAATAATATTGATTTAGTGAACTGCTATTTAGAAAAATGCCAGCAAAGGAGGAATATTTTATTTTAGCTGCCTTAGAGCTGTAATGGGTCTGGGCTGAGATATGCACGTGGAAATAAATTATGTACAAGGTAAACTATTTTGTTATACAGTACCCATAATATTAATTAAGCCGTAATTTTACCAACAATGCTTTAATTTAACAAATAAACAGGAATCATCTGTACCATTCTTTCAAATATATAACTTTGGGACCATAATAAAACATGCAGAAGCACCTGCAGTTAATTGTAAAGCAAACAGACTAGCAACTTTAAAGGGTAATTGTAATTTATAATTTATTTATTTGACTTATGCTGGGTATAATTACCGTTATAATGTGTTATTATTTTCAGTCCGGCCTAAGATCTATCTGATTCCAGTTGAACATAGATAGCCTGGTGGGACTTTCCACTTGGGCCCCTTGACATTGCACTGCTCCCTTCCTTCCCTGGGATGGGCACTTGTAAAATAAAGAAAATGGGTGTGCTCCTGTCAAAGCCAAACCTGGCTCAAGCTGGAAGAATATTTCCATTTCCATTAAAGTCAAGAATTTCTCCTGCCCTCTCAGTCCTCCAGATTGCACACAGTGAGGGCCTGTCCCCAGAGAGGACCACGGGTGGAGGGGCCAGGCGGGTGTTGTCAATGGACAGAAAGTAAGGCCTGGAGAGGAGCTGCAGGGAAGCCCCCGGTTTCCCCCTCAATTCTTGCCTGAGGGCTGCTGGTGTTTATTGTTGGGTGCTTTTCAGCTTTGTTGTTATTGTTGTTATTTTCAAGAGCGCCTGGAAGGAACAGCGTGAGGGGGAAAATACCACCACTGCGGAAGAAAAGAAGCAATTATAGCTGGCTGTTTGTTTGTGGCTAACAGAATGCTGAAATGGCAGATTTGCAAATTTGTAAGAGAGGGAAGCTTAGTGTTCATCTTTATCAGCCAAAGTGGTTTCTTGTTAGCCGAGCAGCAAGCTAGAAAGGGACCGATTTTGACAACATAATTTACATCTTTGTATAAAACTATTGCTGGCAGCCGAACTAATTTGTGCTGGATTAGGTTGTTTGTCTCTGCTGCTGACTAACCAAGCAATCTATCAGAGGCCGTTTTCAAATATCACTTTTCAACTGTGCCCTTGAGAGAGGGAATTGATCGGGAATATATGGAGCAAAATTACTCCAATAACTTTATAGAAGAAACAATTACGGAATCATACATATGTGAATAATTCTGAAAAGCAGAAACAAATATAATGAATTTAGCCCTGTTCCTATCTTTCACATGTGCATGAAATTTATAAATAACACAACAACGCATTATTGGCCCTGTTTCCTCTCTTTCTGGATCTTGGTCGATGGTAGTAATAGGAGAAAGATTAGGGAAGTGCTTGGTGGAAAAAATTCTTGGAGACCAGACTTGGGAATTTTGACTATCACACATGTGGTATTGGAGACAATAGTTAATATACACTTGTCTTTTGGAATATGTCTTTTCATCCAGCTTGAGTTTTGTAAGTTCTAAAGTAAAACGCTATGATAGAAAGAGACATCAGTCAGGCAGACGTATTTGTGCTACCAACATGGGCGATAAACATGAATATATTTTATCACATATTCCTACATTATGTTCATAATTTTACCATGCAGAAGAAGAATGGAGTCTCCCTTTTGCTTTTAAGTGAATATTTTAGACATTTCTTCTTGTCCTCAAGGGAGATATGGGATGATAGAATAATACAAAGGGGAAAAAAAGAGGAGGGGGCAGAATTCACAACTGATAACTGAGCTGGAGTTGTTTATAAGATGCCTGAGATTAGCCAGCAAACAAAAAAACCATTAAGCACCTATTATTTTAAAGCAGTGAGCACATTTTTCATCACTTTCCTCTGATAAATTTTCACTTGTGCATCCTGCTCCAGGTAATTAATTGCTTTCAGTTCAGAGGAGTAATAATGCAATAAATTATGCCAGAATTTCTAGTCAGAGGCTCATACTGCAGCTTCCTAACCAAGGCAGCGCTAATAACAGTCCAGGAGACTTGTGGGACACACACACACACACACACACACACACACACACACACACACACAGCCTCCATTATTATAAATTGCTTGTGTAAAGAGTCCAAAGACCAAGTCCTTAAAATTGTTTTTCAAGTGATCTCATTCATAGAAGTTTGCACATTCATAGGTTTGGTCAGGGTAATCCCCTGTGAAGGCTGCATAGCTACTCTCAGTCCTGGAGGCAATGTAAATACTGACCTCTGAGCAGTGATGTGGGGTCACTGCTGCTTTGGTGTATAGCTTGGGCAATGGGAAGGCTCTTTCTGAGATGCTAATGACACAGACTGCCGGTGATGGTATACTGAATGCTCATCATACACAAGCCGGGTTCTGAGCATTTCACACATTCCAGCTGCATTTAATCCTCATAACTACCCTCTGAGATCAGACCCTTGCCAGTCTCACTTAAGAAATGAGGGCACTGAGACAGAGTTGAGGTGACTTGTCTGGATTAGGGAAGCCAGATTTGAATCAAAGCAGTCCAGTTCCAGAGTCCCTGTACTAACTGCTGCACTGGCACTGCACTGGCACTGCACACCGTCTCTGGGGGAGGTTTGCTCCGACTCCAGGTTGGATTGCAATAGATCAGGGTGGGGTGGGGCTAGAGGGAATTGGCGGAAGTGTCCCTTATCTTTAAAACATAATTTTACATTTTTCTTGGTTGCTCATCCCAGGTGAATTCCTCATTTTACTCATATTATGGAAAACCTCTCTAACTTGTAGATTTCCTGCTATGGTTTGTTAATTTTTCTTTCTGGTCTTAGAAGATAAATCACACCAACATCTGCTAACTCTCCTTTCTGTAAGAGACTTCAGTAGATCCACTTCTCTCATCCTCCCTTCCTCCATTCTTTTCCTTCCCAAGTTCTAACTTTAAGAAAAGTCTCATGGAGAGAGGGAATTAAGGAAATCCTGGGTCTGTCTTTGGGATGCAGAGTGCTTTTAATTCTGTAGGGAGCTTACAGTGGAGACTGCTCTCTGTGCTCACCGCTGGCCCACATGGCCACACGCAGACACACCTCAACCACTTAGAATACCACCAATGACAACAGAACCAGTTGATCTTGTGTCCCAGATGCTGACAGTCCAAATACCCCTGCTCTCAGTTCTTTGACAAGCTAATGGTTTCCTTGATGCTTTTATGGTTGAATGATTTCTTGTGCCAAGGAAGTCAAAGAAATACCCTTGGACAGAGCAAGTGGGATTATGATCAAGTAAGAGTAGAATCAGGTGAGGGACTATTGACAAGGGAATCAGCGCAGAGCTGCTGTCTCCGACCTGAGGCTAGAATGGGAAACATCTTAAGTTGCTGGGAAGAAGGGCCCTGCTGAAAGGGTTTGAGGAGTAGAGGGAGTAGACTTTATGAAGTTTGAATATTTTCACCTTAGCTCCTATTCTAATGATGTGTCCTAGAAATCATAGCTTGACAGGAAGCGGAACAATCATAGAGGCAGAGATAGAAAGCCTTCCAGTGTGGCTTTGCCTGGATAGCCAGAAGCTTCCCTGGGTCCCCACAGCTGGGGAGAGGGGGAAAACTACAGTGAAGGACACAGTGGATAGATTGACTTTGGAGGAATCACTCTTCTGCACTGCCATACAATAACCAGTTCTATTTTCTGTAGTCCCTTCTTGGGTGAATATCTACCCTGTAGATGTCCAGTAACTTATTGTTACAAACTCGTGTTCTGTTCCTAATTTACTGCCACTGAGATACCATTCCTTGAATTGAGATGATGGTTTCCTCATGACTGGACGCTTCACTTGTCGAAGCCCTCTGTGGTAGAGAGGGCTGCAGCAACTCAAGCCAGGGTGGTCAGAGGCTGTTTTAGCATCTGGTCTGACAGATGGTCAGTGTTTATCCTTGCATTCAGACTCTTCTGTTGATGCCCGAAGTGACCTACCAGGGCGAGCTTTTATTTTCTTATTTATGTATTTTATCTACCAAGGAGGTCTTACATCATCTGAGATAAAGTCATTTACACATTCGTTTTCATGTACAAAAATATTATTTCCATATTGTTTCTGAACCAGAGGTTGAATTTCCTTGGTGAGGTGGAAGGGATTGGGTGGGGGCAGCAAATAGAGATTTTCCTTAGAACTTTTCTCCACTGTAGTGGCCTTCTGAGTTCATTGTTTCCAGCTACTTGAAGATAGAGAAAAAAGGGTTTTTAAAACGTTGAAGGCATTTAAAGAGGATGGTTATGACAATTTCACTTCCCAAGGTGGATGTTTGCGCCATGGATTGGATCATTGAGTCTGGTGGTCAAGTGCAGTCAACATAGACCAGCAGTCAAGCTGATCCTCAATAAATATTCTTCAGTGCAAGGATGGTCATTATTAAAGTTTGGAAAATACATCAAAGCACAAATAAGACAATAAAATATCATGCCCAATTAGACTACTCTGAGTCAACTGCTGTTATACATTTCCTTATACCTCTTTCCAGTTTTTCTTCTCTGCCTGTCCGCACCTCCATCATGATTCATATTGAGAGCTGCATTTTGTCCCCTCCCCACACAGGATCCCAGTGCATACAGTTTTAACTTCTTAATGATTATAGTTTTTTAATTTATAAAGAATTATGTAAATGACAATATAGCATCATGAATACCAGTCTGAGACTTGATCTTTTTATTTCCCAGAAGCTCACAAAGAACATTAAGATACTAAGTTGGAGGGTGGTAGATGTGGAAAGGATAATAAAATTTTATTCTCTTCTTTTTATATTGCTCCTTTTGGGTCATGGCAGTACAATTGCACTATGTTTTCTGTGGGCCTGCGTCCTATTCATTTTCTGGCTCTGAAACTGTATCGAGGATCAAATGTACTCCTCCCAGGTAGCAACGGGTATATGCTTGGGGACAGGTGTGGGGTGGGGTGGATAAAGAAGACTGAGGTACTGCCCAGATGAACTTATATTATAGAAATAATTCAGTCTTTTTTTGTATAAATACCTCACACCTAATGCAGTTTGCTACAAGTTCAATAAATGTCTATGGAGTCTTCAAGTTCTCTGCTACGAGCAAAAGCCAGGTCCCAGCAGTACTCTGTCTCTGGCTGCTCCTAACAGGGCCTGAAGGTTGACCAGCCCTGGGTCTCAGAGCACTCACCCTCACAACTCCTGCCTCTCTTGGGTAGTGCTGACACAAGACGTGCCAACTGGTGTCCAGAAAGCCAGCTGAGTAGTGCACGTTCAGGCTGTGGGACCTTGGAAAGTCAGTCATTTCATCACACTGCCTCTCGGCATTACTACTTCAAACATCTGAGACAGCAAGCAAACTCCTTATTGCCCAGATAACCACAGAGTTGAGACTGTTCAAATCCTTCTAGTAGTATTTTTAGTGCTGCTCATGTTCAGGTTTTAGTTCCTTTTTGCAAATGAGGTAACCCAAATCAATGTGTCAGACCTTTTGCATATTTCCTCACCCTCGTTGGACCCAGAGGCAGATAAGAATGACGTACTGTGACTCTGCAGACAGCTGTCCTGGGCATGGAGATCTGTGCTCACCTGCTTTAAAAAAACCACACCATTTACTCTGGGAGGTAGACTTAGCATCTTGCATGAAAAAAGCTCTGAAATCATCCTTATCGTCTAGTTAGGAAGAAATGTTGGGCAATTGAACTTGGCAGTTTTTATTTTATAAATGATGAGTTACAGAGTTGTAGGCTTCCCCCGTCTTTCTCTCTCTCTCCTTTCGTTCTCTCTCTCCTTACTCTCCCCTTTTTCTTTCTGGATTTTAAGAAAAAGGATCCTCAGCTTTGTAATATTAAAACATATTTTCCTACACATGTCGTTCTTTTTAATAGGATCTGCCAGAATCACTCTGTGCAGAGCCTCACGTTTTTACATTATTATCTCATTGTCTATCCTGAGTGTTATAGCCTTACTATGACTTCCTAACTAATCAGCTATTTCAACTTTCATTCCATAAGCTTTATGTCTGAGTGTAATTAAATGAGCATTAAGTCCTTTTTTTTTTACTAGCAAAGCCTGAAAGTTCTGATATTACAGTAATAAGTGTGAAGTGAATTTTGAATGGCATTTATATCTGTTCATGGGCTCTAAATGTTTGATTTGCATAACTAGTTAAAATGATATCAGAGCAGCATATTGATTTAATTCCATCTCAGAAAACTGTTAATTAATAATGATAATAAATGTGTCAGTCCTTTATTATCTGCTTTGAATTGGTGATGATAGCTATATTAATACCACTTCAGTAATAGACCTCTGCTGGCTATTGTTGGCAAAGCTTTCAAGGCCTGAATCACCTGCAATCAGAATTCAGAAAATTTATTGCAGATCAGTTTTAAAAAGAACAGCCATTCCATCATATATGTAATTTTATTAACACCTACATTTTAATTTAACATTTTGTTTACATAAATCACTATGATCCAAAACTTCAGGAGGGTTTTAAACAAAGGCACTTTTTCTTTTTTATGTCCCAAGTTAAAAGTTGCCTGATGGAAGGACTAGGCCCAGGATGATCCCTTTTTGTGGGGTTGGCAGATCCTGGCCCCTGCTGAATTTTCTCTTAGTCAGACTGGCTGGCTAACCTCTGACTCTAACTATTAAGGGGTAATCTGTGGGTTCCGTTGCAATGCACAAGATCTGTGTGTGCATGTGGGATTGCAGTTGGGGCATGGGTGACCTTCTTCTCCTTCCCTTTACTTAAAGTCTACCATTGTTTCAGAGGCTGGTCGCACCTTTCTGGTTTTCGTGATCACTAAGATGGCTTTTCTGTCATTGGGTTTCTGGAAAGCAAGGATAACCTGGATAATTTTCTTGTTGTGGCTGGGCATTTTCCCAGACTGAGAGCTCCAGATCCCACTAATGCTGGGTTTACAGAAAGGATGTCAGAGTCCCAAGAGGAACTCTTCCATGACATTCTCAGTGGCGTTAATCTCTGTCACATATAATAGCCGTGATATTGATGATGTGTTGAAAAAATTTTAATCTGTCTTCTGAGCCTTCGTTTCTTTATAAAATGTGTGACTAGTAGAATTAAATGAGTTTCATCAACATACTTGCATATATGTCATAGTGCTTAGCACCCAGAGGAGGTGGAATTGATATTGGGATCCCAATACTTAATGATTGGTATTCCTTCTAATCCTTTTGCTCTTATTATGCTTATTTTATGTTTATTTTTTCCATCTGCAAGCTGATTGAAGTCATTAGCCACCTCTATCTCTGAAATGAGACGTTTTAATAATTGTTGGGTCTGCATCAGAGAGCCTGAGGAACTTCTGCTCTCCCTATTAGAAGTTTGCCTGGATATCAACACAATCTGTCTGCTTAGAGTCTGCTTCCTTCCCAATCTCAAATGTTTGGTTCATGTGTATAGATGCCAATTTTTCTTCATTATTTGGAATCTGCATAAGATATTCTTTTCCTACCTCAATCCCTGGCTTAAACATTTTTCTACCTTTTGGTCTTCCTTCTGACCTTTTCTTAGAGAATAAAATTCTGATAATGATAAGTTTATATCATATCTTGTTGGAGGTAATTGAACTGTGGCCCAGAGACTTTGTGACAGATCTTACAACCTCTCTAAGTCATGACTCTAAGTCATGCATTTCTTCCACAGTTTACTCAGGTAGACCATGGAAACTCCTTGCAAATTGGAGACTCCCCAGTTCTATCTTTGGGCACCACTCCCTTTCAGTTTTTATTACTCCCTTTTTGTATTCAGGTTCCACCAGGCAGTGAACCCTGAGGCATGCCCCGCTTCTCATTTCCACGTGTGGCTAGAGTAGTGTCTTCATCTTCAGAACAGCTCCCCGAATCTCCCTTTGGACTATCACGTCACCAGTCCATTCCATTTTTTTTGGTGGGAGAAAATACCCTTTGTTGGAGCCTGTGATAGATTAGCATGGCTTGGAAGGAGTGCTGGCTTTCCTCACTCCTGTGGGTGTGTCTCCAGCTGAACGTTCCTCTCCTGACTTTGATTTCTCTCTCAGTGAGTGGGGGTATAATTCGCCCTGACGTTGCTGGCCATCAGCGCCACACTGAAATGGGCCTTCTTTGACTCAAAGTGACAGCGCTTGGCCCCTGTGACATTGTTTCCATAGATTTTCAATGAAACGGTTTTATATTTTGCAAAATAGAGTGATCTCCTACGACTGGCATTGATGTGGTTTTCACCATGGTCTTCTGGAGGGTAAAGTTGTTTCCATTGACCCACCCTAAACTGATTCTACTTACTCTGGCATCTGAACACATTGCTTGTAGGCTGCCTTGGATGATGATGTTGTTTGGTTTTTAAAATCAGCGTTGGATGCCATAATGTGCTCTACTTGTGTATGGCTTCTTCCCCTGTTGTTCTATTGGCTCATCATATTCTGAAACGTTTGTTGTGCCATCAGTAATTTTTTCTTCATATCGTAGTAGCAGTTAGTATCCAGAGAAGAGTCATCTTGGTCCCTCCCCTAGAAGGTTAGTTATGCTGTGGTGCCTTTTATACCTAGACTCACCTTGAGATACAGTCAGCCTCTTAAACCTTTGTCCAAGATGTAGAACTCTTTGGAGAAGCTTATTAGGGAAATCAAACCTCTCACTGGTGGCCCTAATTTTTCAAAGCTTAAATCACAGTTTGAATGTTATCAGTATTTTCTAAAAATACTTAGAAGCAGATAAATAGGGATATTTCATATCCCATCTCTAAAGGAGAAGAGACTATTGATAATTGCCTCAACCCAAGACTAACTTTTGGACTCTGAAACTGATCATCTTAAGATAGCTAAGACTGAGTTATTAGAATGGCTTTACGAATAAACTCTTAGACTTACTAGAAAATGTCACAGCTATAAAACTATTGTAATATTCTACATTTGTATCCTAAGACTCACTCATTGTGATTGTTACAAAGTGTGCTTACAATTAAAGACTGATTTACTTTTTTGCCACCAAATGTTTTATGTGAGGGAAGCAGATTGCCTTTGTATCAGATCTAGGGTGAGCCTGTGTCTCTTCCAGCAGAGAACTGCTAAAGAGTTCCCTAAAGATGGTGAGTTTTTTTGTTTGTTTGTATTTTGCTTTTTTTTTTTTTCCTGCCAAGAATCTTTCCTCTGGTGTCATGGGGTCAGGCAGCCATTTCCCTGTCCCCACCCTCCCTCCCTGCCCCGAGATGTCCTGTCTGGGCTTCATCTTGTCATTAACTCTGCTGGTGAGAATTTTCTGAGCAGCTCCAGTTGAGTGTTTTTGACTGTGACTCCTCCTTGTGGATTGGGGGAGGATCCCAGGAGAGGGATTCCTGGCAGAAGATGTGGTGAGTGCCTGAGCATGTGTTTGAGAAGAGATGGCATGTGAGGCTCTGGGAGGTTCTCCGGAGTAGTCTCCTAAGGCGTTGAGATGATTTATGTATTTTGAAAAAAATTAAGACCAACTGACTGACTTAAAGTGATGGCTTTTCTTTTCACAGCCTCAGTCTGTACATTCTTTTAAATTGTGGCCTCTTTCTCTCTGGTGGCCACAAACTTTATGGCCCAACTTTCTAAATGGAGAGAAGCATTTCCAATTTAGAGCCTGCACATAGAAACCTGGGAATTAGAAGGAGGGTGGTTAGCTTGTGAATTTTAGTTAAGTTAGGTGACCACTGGATCAGTGTGAAAGTCGGCACAACAGATGAGGTTGAGTTTAAACATCCTCTTTGATGATGTTTGTGTGACTCTGAGCCTATTATTTCCTACTCCTACCCTCTCCCTGTGTGGGTTTGTATTCTTGAGCCCCAGCTGTTTGTGATATTTCACTGTCAAATACATAATTAACAATTTTGTAAGCCAAGTTTGGTGATGTTTTTACATTCATGCACTGAATGTCTTTTCTGTCTTAAGCCAGTTACATCTTTTTTATTTAACATCGACTCCCCCTTTCCCGTCTTGCCCCCCAAATAAAATCAATGATCAGAAAATTTGTCATTTTAGCATCTTTCCAAAGAATGAATTGTATCAAAGTGGACTTGGAAATACAGATGTGGATTGTGGTGTGGAATTGCTTTGGAATTCAAAACTGATTGTGTAGACTGAGTTGATGATGGATCCAGTTGTGAATAATTTTTTTTGGAAACAGATGATGTCAGTGGCAGTTTTATTTCTAGGATTTTGACAGAATAGCATAAATTACTGGAATATGGGTGAGAAAGCAAGTCACAACTAAAGGGCAAGCCAATAAAATAAAACCAAGGAGTTAGAACAATTAGGAAAGATCTGTTTATGTTTTTTCTTAGAAAGCACAATTTATGGTGGATCCTCCCACAGTAGGATATTTTAATTATTTTTTTCCTCTTCCAGTCATAGGAAAGTAATTAATATAAAAACCACTTAGAGTCAAAGGAGAAAACCAAATGATCTTTTTAAAATTTATTTTTAAAAGTCACACTGTGTTATATTATATAGATTTAAAGTGTGCGTCATTGTAAATCAACATCTGTATATACTACACTATGTTCCCTACTAACAGTTCAGTTTTATCCTTCTCCTTATAATTGACCCCTTTTACTTGATGTGCCTGTTTCCCGTTCTGCTAATCACTCATTTTGTCGTACAAACTAAGTCTTCCTTCCTATCCTCCCCATCAGCACCCCCTTACTTTAGATTTGGTTCATTCATTTGTTCACCTTTCTTCATCTGACTGGCTTCATCAAGCACAATTCTCTCTAGGTTCATCCATTTTGTTGTAAATGACAGGATTTTACCGTTTTTATAACTGAGTAGTGTTCCATTGAGTATATTTACCACATCTTCTTTATCCATTCATCTGTCAGTGGGCATTTTGGTTGTTTTCAGCTCTTGGCTATTGTACATAATGTCGCAGTATGGGGCACATAAATCTTGTGTGTGTGTGTGTGTGTGTGTGTGTGTGTGTGTATGTGTGTTGGTAAATACCAAGAATTGGGATGACAAGATCATTTAGAATTTCTGTTTTTAATTTGAGGAATATTCATATTGCTTTCCAAAACATCTTAATAGAATGGAAAATTCGTTTCTGAGATGATGGTCCCAATGAACTAGCATGGTATAGAGACTTAACGTGATAAAGTCTCTTTACTTCAACTCAAAGTAAACATCCTTCTCAGTGGTCCAATATTAGAGACAGTTAGGACTGAGATAAGTGACTACTTCCATTATGATTGAAATTTAACACTTTTCTGAAATTCTAGAAGATTGTACCTAGAGATTGTTGGTCTCCTTTGTGCTGAATCTGACCATTGGGCATGCCATTTTAGCTTGTCCTATGTTTAAAATAAAAACAACACAAAAACTTGGAAATCTTGAAAGAACTTAGCTTTCATATGCTTATTATAAAAGCCTTAAGATCTGCCAAGATGAAGCATGTACACTTGAATGTAGCATGAGGCCAGGGCAGAGTGGCACTTGGCACTGCAGACACGTGACTTTCTCTAGGTCACCTGGTCTTCTGCTGACTCTGTTCATGGAGTTATGTTACTTGCTGGACCTCATGGGCACTGGAGTTTGCAATTGTTGCTTGAGTTAATGCAGTGAGATTAGAAATTTAAAACAGACGTTTAAATAATGAAAAGGGGGAGATAAAGATGTCCTGATTTTTGAGTGAAGTGTTATTAATCCGTAATACTCAACAGAATCAACTGAAAAAAGAATAAACTAGTTAGAATCATGTAAAGCATTCAAAATATACAAAAATAAGTATAGTAAAGTGGAGGGGAAGAGATCTTATTTGCAACAAGTGCCTACAAATTAATAAGAAAGAGTATAGGACTTATTAGAGAAAACTATAAAAATTACTGAAGAGGGTAAAAAAAGGATGAGTAAATGTAGAAAGTAAACATATTCCTAAAGAGTTTAGATTTATCAAGTTGAAAAGCCATGAAAGGGTAGTGGTCTTAGCTCCAGTGAGTTGATGAGATTCCTTGTCACCCTTTTCGGAGGAATATAAGCAGTTTCTGACTTGCTTTGCTCAAGATGTCTAAGGAATTGGAACCAGTTTGCGGTGGTTCCCAGGAAAGGGTAAAGACTGACAGAGACTCTGATGACCTTTAAACATCATTTGTGTTAGTATTGGGAAACTCCGTTATTGATAAATGCCAGGCGGGATCTTACTTGTCTTTAAAGAGCTCTCTGCCAGCAGTTTGCATCACTTGCCTTTCTTAGGTACCAGCTGCCTGCCAGGTAGAAGTGAAGCCCTAGAAGCTGTGGCTGAATCTCTGAGGGCAGGATTTGGCCTTCCCTGTTGGGTTATGACCTGGTTTCCTAATAACCTTCTATTTAATGGCTTCTTGGGAGTTGAGGCTATGTCAGTTGCTGGATAGTTTCTGCTTTCAGAGTCTTTCAGTTCAGTTTTCTCTGAGGAATTTGAGTCTGTTCTCTTCGCTGGAATAGAATCCAAGCTTCTGAACTTACATACAAACAAACGCAAGTGCCAGGTGAGGGTAATTTCTGTGCATAAGACCTTTACCAGCACCCACAAAGAGAGAGAGGAAGCATAGGTTCCAAGTGGAATGTTTCTAGGTTTATAATATAGGAATGGATGAAAAGGAACATTTAATTTTAAGGATTAAGAGAGTTAGCAATTCTTGACATTTGATGGAATGCCTCAGCCTGCTTTTTCTGATTAAAATATTTGTAACAGAATCTTTTACCCCAGTGTGTTGTCTGGTTGGTGTCTGTTTTTTTTTGTTTTTGGCCACTATTTCTCTTTAATGTTTGCTCTGCGTTTCCTGTTATTTTCACGGTTGTGAGTTTGTGTTGATTCTCTTCACTCTTTTTTTTTTTTTTTTTGAGATGCTATGTCTGTAGTTATAATGGTTGAAGGTGGAGTTGAAAGTATTTAGGCTTGAGATTTGTGATATGTGCCCATATAGAGATGATCTCCCTTGAGAAATTCAGGGTTCCTAGGACTGAAGAGTTTGTACCTGGATCAAATATAATTTTAATATGTAGGTATTTATATTGATTGATCCTGTGTAAAAATGTAAATAATTCAATGAGAATTTTTTAAGGTGTCCATCCATATACCTATCTACCTTTATAGCTACCATTTATATATTTCTAGACTTAGGAAGTATAGTTTAAGAAAATATATCAAAATGTGAACTTTTGTTATTTCTGAGGGATAGTCTTAGATGGAGCTTAGGCATGTTGAAACCTGAATTCAGACTGGGGTTTCAATCCTGCTGCTGACCTTTAGGTAGTAGTGTGATTGTGGAATATTCAACAAATCACTTAGTCACTGTAAGTCTCAGTTACTTACATCAAAGAGTTGTGATAATTAAATTAGATAATGTAATAAAGACGGTCTAATGCTAGCATATAGTAAGTGTACAGGAAAATATTAACTATATTATCAGCTGGAGAGCAGGAGTCTAGGTGATTTTAATTGCATTTTATTTGTTTAGGAACTTTATTATGCTTTGCTCCAATAAGAAAAAATATGTATAATTTTAGAAATTGACAGAGACTTTTTTTTAGCTAATTAAGGGGGAAAATCCAGTAAGAATTCTCAGCCCTTCTGTGTCTCTGGAGGATATAATTGCAGCAGCCCAGCCTTCACCACCCAAAGTTTTATCAACTCACATCTCACTGCATACACCATCTACCCAGGGCCTGGAGACCTCTCCTTTCTCTAAGACCAGAATCAGTCAGGCTCTTCTGTTTTAGAACTTGTTTATTCAGGACTAATAACAGATTCAGGCAATCTAAAAGACAAATAGATAGATACTCCCTCTTCATTTAATACCTACTGAGCATTTAGGCTACATTTTAGTTTTATGTGCTTTAACTCATTTACTTTTCACAGGGAGGAGGTGTACTATTCTGCCTACTCTGTTGGGGAGTGGAGATTTCAACTCTGATTTGGAAATCTGCAAAGTTAGCAGACAGGCTATACGGCTTCTCTTTATTTTGGTGTCTGGGCCAAGACTTAGATTCATTCCCTCTTCCTATTGACAGCTTGCTGTTGATAGCCAGCTTCTGTTCTGATGGGTCGGTGCCTGTCCAGTGTCAGTTCAATATTATGAATATTATCTCTGGTCTGGGAAGTTTTTATGTTGAGGAAGCCAGATAGGCTTTATTTGAGAGCCATTAATAGTAAACAGTAGAAAATGGAGAGAGAGGGAGAGGAGGAAGAAGAGGAAGTAGCAACATTGGCAGCAAATATAATAGTAGAAAGAAGGGCTGCAGAGTTGGGAGGAGCATTATTTGGTTTAGGAGATTAATATCTTAATGGCCATTCTTCTGGAAAACATGTGTAATACATACAAAGCTGTAGTTCTCAGAGAGCTGCATCGAGATCATGAGTTATACAAATACTTTGTCTTCCTTGGACAGTATTTAGAAGGAGAAATTTGAATCTCTCCATTTCTAAGCTTTTGGAGATTCCTGGTCTTTTCAAGTTTATTTTACATTGAGCAAGGCAGTGCCTGCCACACACTGATTTCTCCCTCCCCTCTGGTCTCAGCTGTCTACCTAATATGCAGCTGCCCGCAGTGGAGAGTGGCATTGTTAGCCATCAGCCCGTTCAGCTGGAGCCCTGGTGCCTGACAGCAGCCCCATCTGTATCCTGCAGAGAGCACCCACTTCCTTTCTCATTAAGAGAAGAGTTACCCCAAAACACTAGCAGCACTTATACTTGGAGACCCTCAAATAACTTCTTTTTAAGGTCTTATCCTTCATTCCAGTAGCATCAGAAATGGTTGTTTCAAAACCCTTTTCTGTTTGGTGGTGGTGGTTTTATTTTTAACAAACTTTAAAGCTCTTTTTCCAAGTAGGATTTCGTTTACAGAGCCTCCAAGAGAGGATCAGATGAAAGGAAAGTTGCTCTGGTTCAAGAATGGGTGAGAAGTCTGAATCCTTTTTGCTTTGCCCAGGGAACATCTCTTTCTAACCCCAGGGTTCCTAGGAACAGTTGGAGAACTACTGTTCATGGTAGCATGCAGTTTTAATTATGCAGGCTTTCTCAGTTTTTGTCTTAGCTCTTTAACTGAGTGACTTGTAGTGTTTCCCAGTCTTCCTTCTCAAATGGCTTTCAGAGTAGTAAGCAAAGGGTTAAAAATGTCATCAAAAATTAAACCAAATCTTATTTAAGACAGTTTGTTAAAACCATGTTTCAAATGACTTTGGGGACAGGGATATGGCAGTTTTAATAACTTCTTGAAGCATTTGTTACTTTTCTCCCTTTTTTTTTAATCTCCATTTTCCTCTCCCTTCTCATCTTCCACCCCACCCCCATTCCTGATTTGATGAAACTGTTTGTGATGTCCGGCATGTATTTTACTCTTCACTGTGTGTTGTTGTACTTTAGCAATTTATAACTATGATCAATGTTGTGACCTTAGGGAAATTGCTTATATAATTATAGAAAGTTTACAGTCGTAAGACAAGGAATGGGGAAAATATATCACTGTAAAATATAAATATGTTTAAATTACATTTAGGATTTGGAATAGTTCCTTGCTTGTGTTTTACAGAGTAATCTGTGATTTAAATCAGGTTTAGTTGTGTTTTTTCCCCCCTAAATTGGGTATTATAAATCAAGAGTAGATGCTGGATATAGCACACAAGAGGATTTCTTATACATTTTAATGTTGCATAAGTAAGAAATACCAGTAGTTCAGCAGTAAAATTGCAAATGTAAGCAAAAGTGAAGATTTTTCCAAATTTAACTAGGTTGCATTTGTTTAGTAAACTCTAGCAATAATTTACTGTTTTATTACGTTTGCCTTTGAGATCTGGGCTGACTTTTTTCTTCCTTTCCTTAAGAAAGAAAAGGAAGGTACATTACTATAATTGCTTGAAGCTAAAGGAAAACATGAGAGTACCATTTTGTTTTCCCTACCTGTGATACATAAACTTAAAAAAGGAAAAGCAGGGAGGATGAGACTTCTTAGGATTAGGTGTGCTTGCAAATGGGTCACCTGCACAAGCAGGACATTTTCTCTTGGGCTCAGGGTTATCGTGGGTGCTGTCTGAGGTGAATCTAAGTGTTTACATGAAAAAATAGGGACATATATATTAGGCTTAGTTTTGCATGTGTAAGCTGCTGGTAAGGCTGGTGATTGGGACAAGCCAGCTGATACTATGAATGGACACATGTCTTTCTTTAGATTCTTTCGGAGTCTTTGGAAGACAGATATCTCATTTCTGATGATCTCTGTTATGCCATAGGGAGGATTCCAGTGCGTAGAGATAAAGGACTCCAGAACCGTTTCTGGCATTGGATAGGAGCGGGTGGAGGGAAGGACACTCTCAGTCAGTGACGTGGCTTGCCTGCTGTGTTCCTGATGTGTCTGATTGTCACCCACCACCCCTCCTGCCACGTACTTCAGATGGTTAACATGGACCCCAGCTTAGTTTAACTGTGGTTTGAGAGAAGTGAACTCTGGGATTGGGTTGGATGATGTTGATTAATAGGAGTGAGAGGGTGAGAGACTCCAGGGCCAAGCAGTAGGTCCATCTTGGTGGCATCTGATGTTGATTGGCTTTGTCCTGCGCGGCTGCGCTCGGAGAGCGGACATTAAGATTAAGTGATGCTGTCGTGTTGAGGAGCACGGCACTGCATCATTCTGGGAAGAGACAGCTGGGGTGGTTAATCCTTCATCACCAAGGGAGCACTGCCAGCGGAAAGATATACAGCCAAAGATAACCCTCCATAACTTGTGCTAAAGATCAGAAAACTTTGAATTCACATCCATCTGCTTAGTCCAGGGTGAAGATGAAAGATAGGCAGAATAGGAAATAAAAAACTCCTGAAGGATTAATCTTAGGCACGGGATGTAGCCCACAGAGTGAGCAGGCAAGAGAGAAACTTTTACATGGCGGTTAAAAAGAAATTAAATGCACTCGGTTTCACAGCAGCACCTTAAAGTAAAGCTAAATGGTACACACTCTCATTTTTCTGTTGTATTGCCGTATTTCACTCCCAAAATCCTCCCCCCACCATTGGACCTTCTCTGGGTCTTTTTTTTTTTTTTAAAGAGGAACTCTCAATTCTGTGCTATGGAGAAAGCCCACAGGCTGGAAATGCTGGAAATACCTCATCAGGAGAAAGAAGAACTTTTTGTTTTCTCCTCTCCCTGTGTATTTCGGCAGCATGTTCACTGTGTGTGTGTCTGTGTGTGTGTCTGTGTTTCTGTGACTGAGTGTGGATCTGAAACTCTTGCTGTGAATATTTCTCAACAGCTGTGATGATTTCATATATCACGTGTAATTGAATTATGCATTGTTGTCATACCAAAGTGATGTGCAGGGGAAAATAAATCAGGGAGGGAAATAAATTAGAGGTCCCTCTCACATCTGCAGCCTCTCTGTTCACACAGCGGTCAGGCCGGGGAATGTCTGGTGCAAGGTGAGAGTGTTGGAGGGAGCAAAGCTCCATGCACTGTCCTCAAGTGACTTTTGGTGTTGAGTTCAAAGGGGAGCTTGCTTTTCTTTTTCTTTTTTAAAAGTTTCTTTTTTTTCTTTTTTTG
Source organism: Solenodon paradoxus (assembly GCA_004363575.1). Classification (NCBI taxonomy): domain Eukaryota; kingdom Metazoa; phylum Chordata; class Mammalia; order Eulipotyphla; family Solenodontidae; genus Solenodon; species Solenodon paradoxus. The sequence goes on along the minus strand of RJWH01000183.1, from coordinate 443,934 downwards.
TAAGACTTTAGGAATATTTTAGTCATTGACCCTTACCAGTTTGGTATTTGAGAGTCTGAGTAGGTAAGCCTCAATCTGAGGCCTGGGAAGTTAGGACGATGAGCACAGTTAGCACATCCAGGGTTCTTCTCCTGCCAGGCTCGGCACCTTCTGGCTTTGCTTCACGGCTCCCATTGCTGGGTCCGACAGAGAGGACATGCAACAGCAGAACTGGGACATTAAGCTAAAAGATGCAGAGGTGAAAGGAACAGGACCAGGGTGAGTTCCTCCCAATCTCTCTGAACTTGGACAAGTCCCGTTACCTCAAAATACGCTTTAATTGAAACCAAGTTCTAGAAAAATAAGGTACATTTTCTGAGAAAAGAAAGGATCAGTATATTTTTGGGAAGCTAAAGAGAGAGAAACAAGTGAAACCGTATCTTTGCCTAGATGATAGGGGTGGGGGAAGAAACCATGAATCCTCCGATGGGCCAGGAAGGCTTCCTTCAGAAGATGACTGGATAAACGTGAGATCACGTCTCAGATTGTCCAGGGATCTGGATTTTGAAAAATGGACATAATGATTAATATATGGATATGTGAGTATATGATCTGTACCTATATTATTAAAATTTATTTAAAGTGATTTTAAGGTTTATGATAAAGTTTTGCTATTTTCAATAAAGAAATTCATTAAATGAATAAGAGTATTTGATTTCATTTTTAGGGCTTCGTATGACTTTATTTAAATAGGTCTGAAACAAAAAATAAAGCATCATCATGAGATCCTGAGGTTTTATTCTGAATCCAGGAAAAAGTTGTGGCATATTTTGGGAGAAAATATGTTGTATTCATAATTGCGGTTATGCTGAGCTTGGAGTAAATGATGTTCTTCATCACTGCTTTGAATTCTCCTACTGAGAAGGTGGTGAAGAAGCTGAGATGCTCAGTAGATTCGTTCATGGTGAGAGTAGAGTAGGCCTGAAAGTGTGCAACAGCATGGAAAGTCAGGTGAAAGGATATGAAAAAGAGTAAGATTCAGATAAAATGTAATGGTCAGCATCTGTTTGAATCTCAGTCTCAAGTACAGAATCACTAACTATAGACACTGCCCTGCTGGATCCGTCCTCCGTATCCACACTTGAGTCACTGACCCCAGTGGCCAGGAGACTAGGTAGGGAAGTCATTGATACTTTCCAAGCTTGAAGTAATTTGTGGGAGATGTGATATAAGGACCTCCATTTGGGGCAGTGATTGCTTTTCAGAGAATTTCATATTTGGGAACAAATCACTGGGCCTGTGAATGTCAGTGACTGCTGGGTAGTATGTGTGTGTGTGTGTGTGTGTGTGTGTGTGTGTGTGTGTGTGTGTGTATGTGTGTGTGTGTATGTATGTGTGTATATATTTCTTTTTGAATGCCCGAATACCCAGCTTTTGCTGTTCCTGGTGAATGTAGGTTTTCCCTTGACTGTTCCTTGAGGAGATTTGACTAGTTTCAAGGGCAGTGAAAACCTTTGCTTATCTTTGGAGCATCTGAGGAGGTTTTGACTAAAGTTTTCTTAGTTCCTACCTTATTTAGTTAGAGTAAGTTGGTATATGTGGCACAGGTATAACTTACTTTATGAAAAAGTCACAGCGGAAGAGTGGTGAGGAGAAACCACACTAAACCTAGAAATCAGCAGACATGGGTTTGGTTCTGACTTGGCCTTTGCTTCCCTGGGGGTTTCCCAGTGTCCTTATTTCTCACTCTATTACCTCAAAACCTAGAGACTTAACACCAACATTTTATTATGCTCATGGAGTCCAGGGGCTCATAAAAGACACAGTGGTATAAGCTGTCTCTGTTCACAGGAGCTTTGACTGGAAAGACTCTAAAGTTGGGGTGACTTGATGCTGGGGACTGGAGTCATCTGTGCACGTAGTCATACATGTCTGACGTTTGGGCTTTGATGACTTGGGTACTGCAATTGCTGGCTAAGCCCCTGTACATGACCTCTCTATGTGGCTTGGCTTCCTTCATGCAGCTGTCTCGGGGTAGTTCAAGTGTTCTAGTAACGAGATGGAAACTACAAAACATTTATGACCTAGCCTCAGATGTTCCACGGTGCCACTTCCATGTATTCTTACTGGTGAGAGTAACACAAGCCTGCCCAGATCCAAGGGGCATGGAAATCACATTCAAGGGGAGTGGAATGCACCTACCACTTGAGGAAATGGCAAGGTCACATTCTAGATGGGCATATTGGATAGGAGATGTGTCTTAGCCATCATTAGAACGTATATTCCACCTGGATTTCTTTTCTGTGAAAGAACTAAAAATGGGTCAGACCCATTTCAGCATTAAAACTATGCGATCCTTTAAAATCTCTAAATTTTCTTAAAGATGATAATTTACAAAGATGAATTTTATTAGTGTCTATGATACTGTGAAATGGATAGATGCTCTAGTGCAATCAAAACAAATTTTTTTAAGGAAAGGTGCAGGCACAAATGAAGGTGAGTGGGCAGACAGGAAGAGAGGTGGAAGAGGCATTTTAATTTTTCACACTAGTTGTTTTCCCCCTGGGCTGGGGACTTGAACCCAGGGGGATGTGACCCATGGCCTTTGGAGGCGATTGACTTAACCACTGCTCCACCAGAGTACGCCTAACATAATCTCTTATGTGACTTGAAAGACTATAATGAGGGATGTAGATAGATCCTGTTATTTTCTCCTAATTGCTTCAACTGTATTTTGTACTGATTTCTTTGTAGTCCAGCTTTTCCCCTGTCTTGCGACTTGAGAGTAATTAGGTGGCAAGCTGATATCTGACCATGACTGCCATACATGTCAATTTGGACATGAGTTCAACATTTGACATGTAGGATTCTGGACTGGAATGCAAGTTGGGGAGATGCTGATTGAATTTCGAAGTAGGACTCTTGACCACTGGTGGCTTATCTTCTTACACTCACAGAGGGATTGAGATGGAAGAGATGAACTTCTGAAGAGAGCCTTGTCCTTAATTAAAAGGAGAAATTGTCACCTCTGCCAATAATGCAGGCCTGACACAGGACATGAGGTCCAAAGAAGAGTGACCCTGGGGCAGCTCCCCCCAGGAAGACCTCAATTAAGAAGAGAAGGAGTTAATACACCGACTAATATTTTAGTTTGTAAGCACTGGCCCTGCTCTTTGTTCTGTTTTATCATATGCACTCATCACGTTGAACGTGGCAACCCAAACAAGTAGTTATTTAAGTTGTAAAAATGACTCACGGCACAGTTTCATGAACTGTGTGATGTAACTGAATCTAATCACATTATACAACAGGGCCTTGCCAATCTGGTATACCTGGTTCTGGGCTTCCTCAGAAGAATTAAATAAGTTTCTAGACATACAACAGTACGGTGGTGAGCTGGTTGCATTGTGGGTTCAGAAAACGAAGCATCTAGATGTATCACCCAGGATCATGGTGAGTTTCTGAACCATCTCATCTCTGAAAAGCTGACAAATCCTGTTGGCCATCTTCTGTCCTCTGCATGTGACCAACTAATTTCTTAGTTAGTCATATAAATGGCTCAAAATGTCCTGGGATAATGATGCAAACCTCTTGGATGAGAATTGCCAAGAAAGGCTCTCCTCCTGTTCAGCTGCACAGAATTCCAGGACTGGCTTGCTTTGTACCAACTGATAAGAGGAGTGGTAAACACAAAGTCTCTAGCCCAGGCATCAATTTCAAGAATGGTGCCTGCCCATATGTCAAATCTCTTTGTAGGTGCTTTTTATGTGTATTTTATTTGACTATTAAAGGTAAATCTTGAGCTCTAAGTTGTATCATCCCCATTATTACACATGAGCACAGGGAGTCTCAGAGAAGTCAAACAACTTATTCAAGGTCACCTAGCTAATAAATGTCAGGGTAGAGATTTGAACTACTTCCTGAGTGGCAGAAGAAAGATGGACTCCCAAGGGGAGGGATTAAGATGCTATGGAAGCTTTGAGTATTGTGGTGGTAAACACAGTACCCAAGTGCTGTACCCAAAAGCTAGACTTGATGCTGGGAATCCTGAGACCAGGGATCCCTTGGTTGGATTAAACACTGGAAGTATTCAGGAGAAACCAGCGTGGAACCCAACATCTTCCCCACTGCAGTAGGTACGAAAGGCTTGGACTGAAGCACTGGCCCATGAAACAGATGAGGCCGTTGGACAAATAATGCTGGGGTACAGTCAATCCCAGATGCGAGAGCCTGCACTTGACCTTCTTTCCCAGTATAATACAGTAACTACTTGTATCTGTTCTCTCTCCCTTCTTCTCATTCTTCCCTTTTTCTTTGTCTCCCTCTTTGTTTCCTTCTCTTCTTTTGTTCTTTTTTTTATTTGATTTTCCTCTTCACTGCCCTAGTTTTTTCTCATCTCTACCCTTAAACAATTTGTAGTCCACCCCATCCCCATTCCTGTGTGCTCTCCTCCCCCTCATCCTTTTACTGTGGCATATATAAATACATATGTATAAATATATATATTTAACTGTTTTCTGTTGGTTGTGTCAGCATATTTTAGACTGCTGGGCTTTGCATGTTTTGCAGCTGGTTTTGATGCAGTTGTCAGATGGTGATGGATGACTATCATCATTTAAAGTGTAAAAGAAAATGCCTTGGCACAGAGAGACTTGATCAACTGCCGTCTGCCAGCCTGGATAGGCATGGCCACCATTTTCCTCTCCCCTCTTCCACCTCCCTCTCTGCTCACGCTGCCCTTGCCAGAATCTACAAAAGTCATCGTGAGCTGTGCGGCACTGGGCTCTTGCCTTCTATAACATCACTTTGGTAGTTGTCAGATCATATGAAACGTCAAAATTCATGTGGCCTCCGCAAAGAGATATATTTAGTACCGCTGCTGCATACCTCCACGCTACCCCTGACACTGACATATTAGTTATGCTGTCTTTTGCAATCTGATATCTTTAAATTTGCCACCTTGTTAAGTTTTGATTAATGTGATTCCATTTCACTAAAGTAATTGGCTTGGCCTGTTGTAAAAAATAATCAGCCCCCTCTACGGAACAAATGCTAGAACATGCTAATGAGGGAGTGAGTTCGTTACATTGATGGCGTGGACTGACAGTTATTAATGATTGTTATGATAAACAGACGAGTGCGAATTGGGATGAGTTGGGCAAAAGTGACAGTTTAAAAATAACGTATATTGGAAAGTACTAACGAAGTAATATACTGTTAGGAAAACAATCATGCAAGTTGTCAAGGAAAGAAGTGTAATTATACAGCCGCATGGGCTGCTTAGGAGGACAGGGACCTGCCTGATAATGGACACATTTTTTGTTGGCAAGAGGGAAATATGTTATGGCAGAAAGAGTTGCAGATTGATAAATTAATTGGTCCTTCTCACAGCTCCGAGAGCGAATTTGGCTGGCAGTCACCATGCAGATTAGGGAGATGGAGTTTGCCCAATGCCTCTTTTCCCCAGAATCTCCCCAGCCCTGTTGCCAGGCTTTCCTGAGGCCTCTTGTCGTCTTTCCTCACCCTTCTTCACCAGCTGCAACAAGTCCTAGAAAATATGTTCCGAGGCAGGCTGCACAAAGTGCAACTTTGAGCTGGAATGCTCGCAGCCATGTCCAATTCTTTTCCAAGACCTTATAGACATAAAATGCCCCTTGTTACTAAAGTCTTTGGCTGTGATGGAGGTAATTATGGGTGGTTTCCAGCTCCATGAAGGAGTCCATGAGGCCTCACACAGGCTGGGGACCATGCAAGAGGAGTGTGCTAACTCTGCTTCTAATGCCAGCACATTGCTGTTGGCTGTTTGCATAATTGGCCAAAACAGAGTGGTGTTTGTATGTGTATGTGTGTATGTGTGTGTGGGCAGGTGTAGGGGATGAGACTTATTTGCAAGAACAGGCTGAGATGACTGAGAAGTGGAAAGAGGAAGTCATGTTCTTGAAGAGTTGACTGAGCTCAGTGATCATCCCACTGGTGTTTGCTGACTTGACAAAGAAGGAAGGCAGGCAGGAGGAGGTAGATAAAAGAAAATCTGTGGTTTGCAGGTATGGATTCTAGATTATGTTTTGTTCATAGTTGCATGTAACCGGTAACCACTTTGAGATAACTTAAGCATCAGTGAAGGATTTATGAGGATACTTAATTATCAAAATTATAGCTAGGTCTCCCAGCAAGTAGGAATCAGACTTGAATTACCAAGGTGACCAGTCTTAAGTCTTTATTCTCTCTCTCTCATCTTGAACCCTGCCTCCTTCTGTTGCCATGTACCCCATCTCCCCACCAAACCACAATAGTCAGGCTTAGTAGGTTAGTAGCACATAGTGTTTGTTTGAAGATAGGTTGTTGAAAGAACACTTTCTATCCCTGCCTCCAAATTTTGGATTTCTCGTAGAGGGAACTTGACATACTTCCACTACCGTGCTTTAAGGACAAAGCAAGGAGTCTGCTGTTGTTCAGGCTGTGATAATGTATTTTTCTCAAAACTTTGTTTTATTGGGATGTACATTAACTCAGTCCTCACAGCTACTCTGTTAGGTACAGGCACTGTTGTCCTCATTGAACTCAACATGGCAGGAAATTTGAGCACTTACCCCTTAGCCACAGTAAGGGGTAGAGCTGGGGTTTGAATCAAGGCTTTCTATTCATGAAACTTGATGTTTCCATTCTTCCACATAGCATCTTGCGAGGATACTGGGTGTTTTCCTACAGTGCAGGCAGGTGGAAGGAGCAGAGTTATCTGAGCATCAAAGAAAACAAGCCTGGGAAAAATAGTCCTGCCTGTGCCCTATTTTAGTATCTCCAAGTAAACACTGGGCAGGGGGCTCTTACAGGAAATTTATTATTTGCATTCATTTTTTCTGCTGCTCCACATATGCAAATATGTGACCATGTGGGGTTCTGTCCTGGTCTACTTGGGGATGTAAGCAAAAATACAGTCTCATTATCTGGCTATCAAACCCAACGAAGACTCTGGAGCTTCCCTGTGCAAGATATCCAGAGCAATTCTGAAATCAAAGGAAGCTGCCAGTTACCTCATGGCAAATCTGACAATTAAGAAGGAATGCAGTTCTACTTTTTCTGTGTTAGAAACTGAAATTATTTGCTCTGGGGAAGGAGCAGTAACTAAGATAGATTGAGTGCTTGACATGTGTTAGGGGTGGTGCCAAATGCTCCTTGGTGCTGTGTCTCATTTGGGTGATGGTGTGTCCCCACATTATAGATGAAAAAACAGAGGCTCTGAGTGGTTGAAGCTACAGATCTTCCAGTAGAGTTGTGTTTTTTTTTTTTTTTTCCTGAAAAAAGGCCTTGGTCCTATCTAAACCAACTATTTTTTATGTCCTCCTTAAAATTACTGGATTTTCCCTCCAGTTTAAGATACAAAAACAGTAGAGTTGAATGATTTAATTCCCTGAACTGAGAGGTGGCTGTGATGCTGGAACAGGTCAAACAACTTTCTGTCCCCCATTTGAAGAAAAAGAAAGATGATCATAATAGTGATTATGAAGACAAAAGAGAAAACTTACTTGGAATGATCTTTCAGCCCCTTAAGGAAGAAAAAAAAAAAAAAAAAAAAGAGGGCCCTCAGGAAGGCTCAGATTTCGGGCGTGTGAGTACCATCATCTTCCTGACCCTCAAGTGAACCTTTTTCTACAATCCCATGACTAAATAGGAGGTCAGCCTAGAGGTGAGACTTAGGTCAGAGGATGAGCCCCCATGGTGGGCAAATAAGACCAGAGAGAACTCTCATCAGCATTATAGATGGTTGCCCCAGCATCAAAGGGCAGCCTACTCTTTACTCAGGGCAGGGGATTTTCTTTGTGTCTTTTGCATTATTGTGAAAAGAGAAAGAGAAGCTGCTTTGCTCCAAAAATTCTTGTCACCATTTTCTGTCGAAGCTTTATCTTTTTTCCCCCTGAACATTACCCTTTTATACTTGGAAAACCCAGTGTCTTCCCTCTCCCTTGTCTTGTGGATATTTTCACAATGCAATTTTTGTTCTGTATATGCCTCTGCCCAAGACGTTGCTCATTGATAAGAGACAGCACATACTCATAAGCACCAATAAGCTGTAAGGTAAATTGATAAGCCCCCAAACCTGGATTCAAGAACAAATCTACCACCAGTTGAAGAGTCTGGGCAGAAAATGTTACTCTAAAACATCATATGTGAGGGCATCACTCAGTCTTGAGGACCGTGTGAACTGTTAGAAGTCTTGTGGTATTCTGTCACTCAGTAATTTTTTCCAATTTCTACCTTCTTAGGAAATTCTTTGGAAATTAATCGATAAGAAGTCTTGTGGCTGCTCATAGAAAGTTTTTTCTTGTATCCATTTTTTTGAATACTCAAGGAAAGATATGAACTCTTAGGATATGTGAGGACTAGAAGGGATGTTGTGTTAGGTGTGACTAGGAGATTTTCAAGCTGCTTCAAAAGAGGGACCAATAAGAACCTTTATTCTTCCAAGCTGACCCTCAGTTGAGAGTCCTTTTACTGTTGACAACATTTCCCGATGATTGCAAAGGAAGGCATTGGGCCCAGATAATCTTGCTCAGCCTTTGGATGAGAAGAGTCTGGTTGGCCCCAGTGACTGAATGTTTTGAGCTGCATATTGGATTTTTCTGTGGTATAGGGTTTTGATGAAAGATATGGTGTGTGCCCCCAAAGCACTAAAGGGTACTGATACACTTGACCCTTCCCCACTTCCATTACACCACATTGCTATGAAAAGGCAATCAATCCAGTTTTGACATCATCTCCTCCCACTCTCAAGAGCACCTACTGTATCAACATGACATTTTTTAATCTTAGCTTGTTTTCCAGGCCATGAATTTAATTTCTCAATGCTCCACCATTCAGCTTTTATGTTCTAAGAGTGGAAGCTTCCCAACAATAGTTACCACCATCTTGTTAGTCACATTCTCTTTCCTGGGCATCCTAAAACCAAATAATTAAAAAAAATTAATTACAGCCATGGTCACTCAGACTTGTGTTAATAATTAGCAAGTTTTGACAAAGTGAGTCCGACATCCTTGATAAGTAAAAATCCTAAGCTCCTGATGTTGTGTTACAGTAAGCAGATTGGCATGTCCTTGGATTAATGGAGGCACTGAAGCAAAATGCTCAATCTTTACTGACCTTTGCCAAATGGATGGGGAATGTGTAGCTATTGTAGGTTATCTTTGTGTTCACTGTATAGACACTCAACTTCTGCCAGACCAAGACAGAAGCTGTCAGAGCACATAACCTTAGTTGGGAACTGGCTGTTTTCCTTACTACATCACAGTGTCTTGCAGAACTATTTTGTCTGGTAACATGCCTCTTCTTTAAACTTGTCTGTGAATAGCTCTGCAAAGCATTGTCTTTCCTCTTGGGATTTGAGCTGCTTGTCCTTTGTTTTAATCTTTGGACCTAGGACTTTTCTTGTAAAATGTACAGTCAGCTGTCCCCTGTGGCAGAGTACTCTGGTGAGTCCATTTAGGGAATCCAAGGGAGATGTATCTGGGTGTTATAGGCACACATTCTGGGGGTGTGTATATGTATGTGTGTGCTACTTCTTTTTACCCGGGAAGCATTCTGTGGAAGTTAGATCCCCTTGGACCACTTCTCGCTGAGCCATTAATGCCTGTCTCTAGTTTACACATATTTCATATGTTGGTTTGGAATTTCACAAGCACTTGGAGAAAAAATGTGGAGATTCTTAACATTTGGTATAAAGCCCATACATTATTTCTGCCTTCTACAGTAGTTGTGATTCAAGGCCAGAGATGCTGGTTCTGAATATTGACTTTGTTGCTTAACTTCTCTGGGCTCAGATTTGCTCCCCTTTAAAATAAGGTGGTCATGTTAGATGATTTCTACCACCCGTTCCAGTTTAAATGGACTCCTGCCTCTCTTAGCCAGTAATAAGACTCAAGCAGAGTATATTTTTGGGGAAGTGGATGAACTGTTGGGCTTTTCTTCTTTCATTCCTATTCCAGGTGAAGATAAAAGACTGTACTCTCTATTGAGCTGACATGAATTCAGAATTCATTAGTGTTCCGGCTTTCTTTTAAGCTTCAGACAGGATCGTGATGGGAAAAGCCTGCCCTCGATTCCTTTGCCTTATTAGTTCTTCTCATATAATGTGCTGCAGAAACTGCTAATTGTCACTTGAGATGATGGGTGAGGGTCTGTGGTTTCTTGAAGGGAAAGCTGATTTTTTTCAGTTCCTGCCTCCCTCTTGCTTAGGTCTAGTCAGTTCTGATAGAAGACAAATCTAAATTGAAATTAAATAAGTTTGCTCCTTTGCGGAAGAAGTGGGGAGAATTGCAGAGTAACAGTACAGATGTCCAGTTGTGTACAAGGCAATGTGATTTGGACATAGAAGTTTTGGGGTATTAGTGTGTTACTGGGTTCCTCCCGCACGTGATATGACTGGAAGAGTCATCATAACAAAACATACACACATGCAGATGCACTTTCCTAAGGAGTGTTTTGACATAATTTCAATCGATGATAAACTCTTTGATTAGTTTTAGATTTTAATAACCAATTATTTTATACTTGGGTGTGAAAATGTACTCCGTACTACTTGAGCCTAATATCTAGGTTTATGCATTAGTTTCACAGCATACCAAACTTGAAAATGTAAGCACTATTTAAAAAATTCCATTAGCATTCCTTTTTGAATCCTTGATGTCTGTTAAATATACCCTTTGGTTCACACCTCTCCGACCCAGCCTTCTCTGTTTCTGTTGGTCAATTTTCAGTAGTCCAGCCTTTGTTTAGTAGAGTCCCCAGGCTGACTTTCAAAGGGATATTTGCACTCCAGTGCAGGAAGTCACACCAGCAGTTAGGGCCCTGCCCTTCATTATCTATCATGTGTCATCTTTCTTTGACAAATGGGCATAGCTAGTGTGAAGCAGGGAAGCAGATCTTGGGTTGAAAGACTACCCCATTGGCTATGTAGTAATTGTAATTGGTAGTAAATTGTTTTAGTAAGAGGTGGCATAAGGGTCCCCTTCTTGGTTCTGTCACCAGACGTATGACTAGAGGCAGGTTTCTCAAACTCTAGAAGCCTTATGTATACATTGGAGATGCTACATCTTTATAGGGTTGTCCTGGAAGTGACAGAGAGAATGTTAGAAATTCCACTCATTTCATGTAAGTTCAGTTGGAATAATCAACATTTTTTACTCAAGAATATATTAAAATTTGCTAAATTGAATTTTACTCGTGGAACTTCAAGACAACTGGGAAGACAGGCAATCAGATTTAGCTTTCAGTTCTGTAATTGGAAAATTCTGAATCATTTCCATTTCCTTCATACCTGGACTATTTCATTGTTTGGCTTTTGTCCTCTCTCCTTTCCTCCCCTCTCCTTGCCCTTTCTCTGTTTTGTTTGTTTGTTTGTTTTTAGGTTTAGCGGCATGAAGATTTGCTGGTAACTATTTGTCTTGGGATAAGTTTAGTGCAGGAAGTAAGCCAAACCTTGTAAAATGTACACATGTGAACCCCAGTGACTCCTAAGAATAAAATAGCTTAAAAGAAAGTATGACCAAATGAAAACTATGACAATGGATTTGTAGGAATTTTCAGTTGGAATTTCATATATTTGAATCAATTAAAACAAGAATGAAAAAGCATGAGAAGAGAGAAATGAAAGGGAATTGGAATCACAATGGCATTATTTTAAGTCACATGACTCCTATTTTAGAAGCTAAATAGTAAAATTAACTTTGCTTTAGTTTTTAAGGACTTCTTTGGATTATTGCATAAAAGTAACAGAAACTTCTGGCAAGCAAACTGGATTTTCAAACCCTTCCTCAGAAATTCAATGAAAACTGAAAAGTTTCGTGTTTTTGTTATTGTGAAACCATTAATAATATTAGATTAATAATATTGGCTAGAACCTATTTTTTCTTTGAAAGGGTATATCAGTATGGAGCGCAATCAGCCTGTTTTATCACCAACTTCTCTAAGAATTTTGACATTTCTGAAACATACCTCATTTCCTGTGAGGCTCAAACTTGATGAGGTGGTGATGGGAATCGTTCTTAGAGCCCAAGTCCCATTTGACTACCAATTTCCGTGGTAGGTACCTTGCTGGGAAACCCTACTTGCTGCTCACGAGACTGTGTGGGGACCATTGTTAGGTCCCCAGGACCCTGGAGGCTGGGTGAGGTGGTGGTTTTTCCCGTGGGTGGAGGTATGGAGCACCCGATGACGTCCTTACATTGGAATCAGTCTTTTGGAAACAGAGCCTGACTTCCCGACAGAGCCAGGCTCTGTGGAGAGACACATCCTATAGAATGACTGATGTCTGGTTTAGGGGAAATTCTGCTTGTGCACTCGGCAAGGAGAAGTCTGCTTTTGGGTCCTCTGACCTGAAAGATAGGGGCCTTGCAGCTTCTCTGCTTCTGGGTGGTGTTTTATGAAGTGAAACTAACATTTGTTAGCAGACTCTTAGGTTAGGCTTTCCATGGGATCTGGCTAATGATCTTGGTCCAGATGTGGACTGGCCCCTTTGCCTTTCTGTACTCCACTCTCTGTCTCTATTCTGATTTGTTAAAACCCAGGTGATCAAATGTGCCTCCCAGCAACTCAGCTTTTGCAAACCTTTTGTCAACATTTTTGTTACCTCCTTCTGGTCTCTTCTTTAGTATTACTTTATTTCTTCTATTAACCGTAAACTCTTTGAGGATAGTGGCTATCATCTCTTTATAGTGGTTGCTGTTATCTTTTAATTGCTAACAATAGTTCATACTTTATCTCATTCCAAAGTATATATTAAACAAGCATTTTATCCCAGGGAACTTGTAGTGGTCTTCCAATCTTTGACCTAGAAATTAGCCTGATGACAACTGTTTTCTGTGGGGTGACTAGCAGAATAGATAGTTGTTAGAGCCCAGATTAAATTTTTTTCTTTTATTGTACTAAAAAACCAAATCCATACCAAAACAGCACAAAAGAAAAGAAAGAAAAAAATTAAAAAACCCCCTTCACCACATGATCCCACTACCTTCCCCTCTGGTGACCTTGGTCTTGTCAGATATAGTCCAAGGGTTTATTAGTACATTTACATTATTTCTCCATATTCTAAATATAGGTGTGATTATCCAGTATTTGTCTTTTTCCCCTTCACACTTACCTCACTCAGCAAGACCCCTTACTAAAATTTCTTCTATGTCTTCATCTACTTCTCTTGCTTCTGTTTCCTCATCTGCACAATGAATCATAATAACAGTTCCCACTTCCTACTGTTGTGTTATATGAATTATTATTGTTTAATTGTTATTATAACTGTTATATTCTTACCTGAGGACTTCGGGGAGGAAGAAGTGGTATAGTAATCAACAGTGCTTTGAGCTGGTGAATATTTAATGATTTATGAGACTGATTTCATGAGGGAATCTTTGCTGGGGATAAAAAGGTGTCACCTCTGTGCCCTTTTGTCCTGTTCTCCAGGACTAGCATGCCCTACAGCTTCTTTCCTTGGTGCAAGAGGCAATGGTGGTGCCTTTTATACACAGGGATTCTTCTCGGCTGCTCGATTTTGTGAGCGGGCATCTCTTCTGTTAAGAGATTAGAACCTTAATCCTAAATGATATTCCGTGGTCTAAGACTTAAATTTATATATCACCATTCCGAATAATGTATTGGATTGCATTAAACAGATTGTAGATTAACATGCAACTATAAAACAAATCGTCAATGTGCTGTTGACAACTTGAAGCGCAAGTTCATATATTTAACTACATTTGGGGAGTATTGAAGTGTTTAAAGCAGCTTAATGGGCTGATGTAAAATTAAGCATCATGTTCTATTTCAATTTGTGGCCCAGCCTAAGACACAATAAAATGGAGGCTTAGGCTTGAGAGGAATAGAATGTGGAAGGAAATTTTGGAGACAGGCTAGGTACCAGGGAAATCCTGACATAGTCAAGACATACTGGGTAGCAGTGAAAGGATTCTGTCCAGTAAGGATCACCTTTGGGAACAGTAGAGGGATGTTCACTTATCTAATTGCCTGTTAGGGGCTATCTGAATCTTCAGAGAGTTTATAGTTTAGTTGAGATAAAGCAAAAACACAATGAAAACAGCAAAAAATACAATCCATAATGCCCTTCAAAATAAACTGTATGAGATAGGCAACATACTATAGAGTTCAAAGGACAGTGCTATTTGGAGTAGTCAGAGCTTGGAGATGCTGGCACTTACTCTGATCCTATAGAGATGGTTAGAGAAAGGGAATGGAATGTGGTGAGGAGGATGCCTGGTGAGTAAAAGTTTCAGGACATTGGGAAGCCAGGATTGCTAGTGGGGTAGGACTGGGTAATAGAGGCACGGCAGCTAGGCAAACATTGGTTCTGGAAACTGGAGCCACCCCAGCTCCTTCACTTTCTAGATCTGGGGCAGGTTACTTACCCGCTTTGTTTTTTCAGTGTCTCATCTGTAAAATGGGAGTACCTCTCTCTTAGGATTATTGTGAAGATGAGATGTGCATTTGAATGGAGGCAGGACACGGCGGTATTTACCCTGTAATCATACTGAAATTTGATTCTAGGGTAATAGATTGGAATTAGGGAGGTAGACAAGAGAGGCTGTTTAAGCAATTTAGGTGCAGGGTAATGAACCCCAGACTTGGAGTAGATGCTAATAAAGAAGAGAGCATGTATATCTTTATAAATATATATAGATATAATACATATAATATATATTCCTTTTTCTAGGTATTTTTTTTTCTCACGGTCCTTCTCTTAGATTGTGAAGAACATCAAGGTCTATACTGCCATGTTTTGTATGAACAGTACACCCTTGGAGAAATATATGTGAGTTGAAAATGTGGACTCTGTCAGATGTGGGCATTTCCTTTCCTCCCCCGTCTTGTTCGACAGTGTTGAGACTTTTTTTGTACCTCTTCCAGAAATCTCTTTTGAATTACTTTGTAGCAAATAAAATAATGGATATAAATTATCTTGAGAGAGAACTCAGTTTGTACTTGCAGATAATGTGGGGTGAAGAGCTCCAGTATAATCTGGAGCTGTATTAAAGGGAGTAGGATGTGCAAAACCTTCTTAATTTCATGCTGTATGAATGAGAACCTTGTTGATGCTCTGGAGTTGCTTACCAGAGTTGAAAGAAAATGTGAATAAATGAGAGGCGGGGCAGGCTGATGAAAAAACGATCCAAGGGGTAGTAACTTGATGTCTGAAGGAAAATCTTAGATGACTGGTGTGTTCAGTTTAAAGAAGGAAAAGAGAGGATACATTACTATTCTCAGAACAGCGAAAGGGGGTTTTCAAACATAGAGCTGTTTCTCAGTGTTCCATGAATCCATCTTAGGAGAAGAGGATTAGCTAGTCAGTTTGGGAAGTGATGTGCTCTATCTGTCTATGGACAATTCACAAAGCATATTAACATTGTGAAAGAACTGATGATTATTGCAGGAAAGAACCTCTTGTTGTTCTGAGTAAGCTAGAGTATGCTAAATATTTTTATTTTTCTAACACCTTGGGAAGATTTAATAATTACTAAGGTATTTAGCCAACACAAAAATTTGAGGCATGAGGCCAGTCATTGTAGTAATAATATGTTTAGGCTGATTGTACTTCCTTGAGAAAAAAATAGGACATTGGGATGGCAAAAACCAGGGCGACCTGGGGGTGGTGTTCTGTGCTGGCGACTACAGGGAGTGGAGGAGGCAGAACAATCTGAGCAGGAGCAGAGCAGCCAGGCCAACAACAAGTAAATGCTATGTGATGCTGTCAGAAATCACATAGTAAGAATGTGTGGTCTGGTGGGACTTCATACAAACAGCCAGGGCAGGTGCAAGGAATTTTGACACTTTATGTGAAAACCAAATTTAGTGCCCTGCTCTAAATGTCCTGCCTAAAGCACATGCCATTTTAAATATCCTAGTGCCATTTTTTTTTTTTTTTTGCCTGTGACCCTATTTTCTTCAATTCTTTCTTTACCCTTTCCTCCTTAACTCCCCCACCCTCATTCCTTCTTTCTTCTTTCCCTTCTTTATTTCTTCCTTCCTTCCTTCCACCTCTCCCTCTTTCTTCCTTCCCTGCCTATCTCCCTTCTGTGATTCCTTTTCTCCTCATTGTTCTTTCTTTTTCAGATCTCTGTGTCCTTTTCTCTTGTTCTTTCACCCCCCCACCCCCTTTTCTCTTTTCAACAGAAAAGGAGAAAATGACATCTGCCTGCTTTATCATTGCTGTAATTATTTTTTGCTCTTTGCTAAGTGAGATACATACCTTACTCTTTTGATCTTGGGAGAATCTTTTTGTTTTCCTAAATCTTGAAGGACCTCTCTCTTTTTCTGTCTTCCTGTCCTGTAAGAATATCTTATTGTCTCCCCTCCTTCTCTTTGTTTCTCTCTGCTTGTGTGCCTACGCGCGCGCACATACACACACACACACACACACACACACACACACACAGTTTCTTTTTCTCTCTTACTTGCTATCTTGAAGGTACAGGATACACCTTTTGTGTTTCATTTATTGTAAAATATTGCACACATCTGTAATTATATTACTCTTAAAATAAAGCCTTCATCCACTCTAACATCTTTTGATGTCCCTTCCCTGCTGACTCTATTTTTTCTTGTTCCCACTTTACGTTAATGTGAAGAGACAGTTGAGTAAATGCACAATGAACTTCAAAACCTAGTAATTGTTTTTCAGAAAGAATGAAACTTGCGAATTAGATATGGATTGTAAAAGAACACCAGGGCTGATTAGTGTTCATGAGGGGCGCCTGCTGGACGGCTCTGACACCTGCCTGCCAGCACTCTCCAGAAATGCCACCATTGATGCCTCTGTTCTGCCCATCACAGGACGGGGGAAGAAGGGGTGGGTGTGAGTTAAAAGGCTCTGCAGTGAACCACCTTGTCAGGCTTGGCAATTCATGGGATGTCTGACATAAAAGGCAGTGAGAAACAAAGATGAGTTGCATCCATTTTACAAGCAAACTCTAGTTATCTGTAAAAATAAAATATAATAGTAAGTTTTTTTTAAGAGAATGAGTGAGCACTGAAGGGGTTCACTGAGTTTTTGTTTTGTTTTGTGCTTTAAATGTTGTGGAGATAATGAGTTTTTGAGACTTAGGGGAGGAAAGGAATTCACAAGCCAAGTTTCAAGCTGCTGAAAAATTGCTTTTAGGAAAGAAAGAAAAAACCCTTTCCATACTAACCATCTGCTTGCATCTTGTTTACTGCCCAGAGTGCCAGTTTGTGCTTATTAATCATGCTTACACAAGTATCTTAATTACTCCCTATGTAGCTGCTCTGTCTTGAACTCAGAAGTTGACCTTTCTCTTTTTATTCCTTTAAATCATTAATCATACACAATCAACGCCAGCGGGGCAGAGCCACGGAGAAAGCTACCCAGATTCTCACACCTCGCCCCAGTCCCAGGCAGACAAGGAACGCCAAAGTGACTGCTTCGCCAGCAGCCGGGCGTATCTTAATTAATGACTTTGCTGTGTTGAGACACACGGGCTGGGGGAAGGCTGCCCCGCCACCACCCCTCGGTGTTTCTCGCTGCTTCCTCCAGGGCTGCCTGGTTTGAGGAATGACTGCTGTAGTCTGCTGGAAACCGTCAAGGCCTCTGTTAACATTTTATAATACTGCACAGCTCTGGAAGGATCTGGGGCAGAGTGAACTTCCGAGAGAAGACGCTCTTCCTGCCGTGAGTGGGAGTTTGCGTGAGACCTGTGCTTCTCATGCTTTGCCATGCATGCAGATCTGTTGGGGGTCTTGTTCACATGTAGATTTCTGATTGTGGAGGGTTGACTGGAACCTGACCAGCAGCATCCCTAACAAACTCCCTGTGTGACAGTAATGATGCTGGTCCATGAACCACACTTTGAGTAGCAAGGAGCTTGAATGACTGATGACAGCTAAGGCCCTTCCTCTGAGCCTAAAGATAGGATAGGTGAGTATAACCTCTAGGAGTGTGAGGAACTATGTACATTCCTAGAGGCTAACACACTCATCCTTTAGGTTTGGAAGGAGGACCTTAGGTGTCATCAGTAATCCCCCCTTCTCTATATATACATGTATATACACACATATACCATCTAGTATACATAAATGTGTGTACATAAAACATGTATATAAATATATATGCATAAATACACACACACACATATATATATATATATACATATACATATTAGAGGGGCTCGATCAGTAGCATTTTGTAAGCGAATTTCTACACAAGTGATATAAACACACCTGCATGAATGTAGTACCTTTTCTGGGCAAAGGAAACACACTGGAGTAAAGTCTGACCCTTACTGTGGAGGGTATAGTGTAATTCAGTTTAGTTTTTTTTTTTTTTTTTTAACTTTTTCATTGAACTTTGTAAAAAGTTGCCTAAAACAGCTGAAAAAATCCTATTCCAGGAAAAAAATGAAGTGCTCAAAACTAAAATAATAAAGAAAAAGAAAATAATAAAGAAAAAGGATTGAGGCTTCGGTTTCATAAGTCCACTTCTCAGTTCCAATACCCCAGACAAATTACAGGATGTGAGAGTGATTTTGTTCCCTCCTACCTTGTTCTTTGAACCTCTGAAGTAGGAAGGGAAACCTAGAGATAAGAAACAAAGGGGAAAATAATCAAGTGAGCACTCCCCTTGCCCTTGCAAAGAGAGGAATTTACCTTCTCTGGCAAAATAACTTGAAACTTCTACCCACTGTCATTAATTGCCATTTAAAAGTACGCATGATGTATGAAGTTGCAGGTAATACTATGAATGTTAGAATTTTGACTGATGACAGGGGAACAAAATTAATAATTAATTTGAAACTCAATCTAAGTAGGGATTGGGATTTTGCATATTGTCTCCTGAAGGGGAAGCTGGAAATAGGTCTTAGATTGATGCTTAGGGTTTTGCCATTGGAAATCATTTGGAAAAAAAAAATTGTTCCTAACCTCACTGCTTTCTATTTTATGTAATATTTGAGGTGAGGGTCAGGGTAGGAAGAAATTTGATTTAAAAAAATTCTTAATGCAACAAATCTGTATTAGTGAAAAATCACCTAATTAATTCAGATAAAAACTTTATCGTTCCACCCGCAATAAGAGTACACGGTTAACTGGCTTTATTATTTACATTAAAAATTACTTGTTCATGACGTTAAAAAAATCAATTACACTGAATGAGGTGAATTAAAAAAATATTTCATCCAGTATAGCCTGTCTTTTCAACTGGCCGCCTTTTGGAGTTCTTTGTGATTTATGAAGTGAAAATTCTGTCTTGTCTCTGGTGAGGACATTCTGTAGTCTTCCTACCTAGTTTTGGTATTTGGGTATGTGTGTGCTTTTGGCAGCCTGGAGAATATTCTGGCTGAAATGACAGAAAGACATAATTCATTTTCATTTGGTTAAGTAATAATATGAACTTCTGGACACGAAACATTTGGAGAACTGGCGCTGGGGGCCTTGCGTAACCATGGTCCGCTGTTAAACCCTTTATAGTAGACTATTCTTATTCTTGGAACTTTGTGTAGATTTCAGAGTGGGCTGATTTAAGTGTTGAGAGCCTGGTTTGGCAAGAGTTGTATTTCTGCTTTCTCCGGGAAGGCCATGGATCTGACCCTTCCAAGGAGGCCATGCTATTTTTAGGGAAAGGCTGGAGTGGCATTTTCTGGGGCAGATGTGTGGTAAATTCCATATGGAGCTCTTAGGACAGAACTAGGCTTAGGGTGGGTTGAAGTCTTCTTTAGGACCCTGTTCTCAATTGAGTGCTCTGTCTTCCCCTAGTGATTTCTAGGTTTGCTATCATGGGAGTTTGGCCTATAGACTTTTCTCATCTAATATATGTTAAAATCTCCTTTCTAGCAAAGAGGGATCCCCTGATTACCAATATTTTATTGAACTGGTTTTGGATGGGAGCCAGGGAAATCTGAAGTTTTACAAGTTCCTCAGGTAATTCTGATGTTTAGCTACGGTTGAGAACCATAGCATAAGAAGAGCTCAAGTCTGTTCTGTTCACTTTGGCTTCTTTTTTTCTCTAGCTGCTGCCTGTCTCTGGAACCAATCAGTTCATACTGTTAGGTTCAAGTGCTTGAGCTAAAGGGGTGACTTTAGCAGGGTGACTGCCTTGAGGAACCCTCAGTCTACCAAGAAGGTGACTCTGTAGTACCCGATGAAATGCTCTGCACTTAACTAGGCCCACCTTGTCCTGACCGGGGCCTCCTTCTCAATTTTTGTCTGTTGACTGGGTCTGCTGTGTAGTGCCTGCTTGAACTTTGTGGTCTATGTAAATCTAACTCTGAGTTTGGTCTAGACCCACATTCCCTGCAGCATGGCGTGAGAGGCATCTTAAGAAGGATGGGCTCTGTGGTGAAGACTGTTGAAGCAACCTCAAGTAGAATTCAGTTCAATAATTGTTTTAAATATAGGACACCTCAGAATCTTCTTAGGTGCACACACGTATACATTTGGGTATATACTTTTTTCTCACTTGTTTAGTCTCATGAATTCTTCAAAAAAATAAAAAATCAGGGGCCCTCCTGTGGGTCTAATAGTTCAAAAACAAAAAGTATACTTTGGCTAATCTCTGGGACTTGGCCCTGCCTTTACTCTAGATAGTGTAATTGTTTTAATGCTTGACTATGTGCCATCTTTAAGTTGACTGACTTCTGTGTGTCTCCTCTTTTTCTACCAGCTCTGATTCTCCCACTGGAATCCAAAGCCAAAACCATGTGCCGCCTCCTCTTCCAATACAACTCCCAAGCGACAGAAGCCTCCAATTCCTTCCTTGTACAGTCGGGCGATGGCATCATTTATTTGCAATGGAAAAATTCCGTATTAGGGGTCATAGAATTCAGTTATGCAGTAATTTGTGTTGAGTACCACCTATATGCCAGGCACCAGACTTGGTGCAAAGGGTTCAAAACTGGATGTTACTCTAACTTAGCTGCAGGAAGTTGTGGTCTAACAGAGCACAGTGATATTAAAGCTTCTTCACATGATGTTCTATGATGTTGAAGGAGCCCCACCTAAGGGTATGAGCCCAACCTGAAGGAGTCAGGGAAGTCTGCTTGGAGGATGTGATTCTTGAGCTGGTGTTTAGAGGTTGGATTGGAGAAATTAGAAAGGATACTGAAATTCATTCAGGGTGAAGGAATAAAAAAGAAGCAAGCATAACTGGAACACTATAACAGGAAAAAACAAAATTGAAGGCATGGTACCTGATTTTGAGGAAATGGGATAGGCACCCTGAAAGTTCACCTAAATGTCTGGAACACAATATATTTAACTATAAATTCTAAGAATATCCACTCTAAGGATATAGAGTATTTGAGGGTAGATGTGATAAAGGAACCACTAGGAATGAAAGTAAAGAGATGGAGAAGCCAGATAGACCCAATAATTCTTTGAGATTCAGATGTTATTTCCAATTTCCAGATAAGGAATTTGAGACTCAGAAAGTTTTTGTTACTTGCCATGGGTAACTCAACTACTGTTTATTGGAGGGGAGTTGAACTGAGATCTGAATTTATTGAAGACTCCACAGAGGTTTTTATTTGCAGGAGGATTTGACACAGATGAGGCACTTGAAGCTATTTATCTGGAATAGTTTCTTCTTGTGCCAAGTCATGATCCCTGAGGTTTCTGTTGTCAGCGGTAGAATTCTGGCCTTTTGGAATATGACTTTTGAGATCTATTTATAGACGGGGAACTGAGGCCTAGAAAGGACAGGTGATTTGTCCCAGCTGAGTAATTGGAGAGTTAGGACTGGAACCCAGTCAGCTGACATAATACACTAGTCTTCTTCAGACTCTAAAATGCTATTACATTTATAGGCTGTATTGTCCTCATTTATTAATGCTGGCCCCTCCATATATGCTATTTTTGCATGATGGACACACAAGATTCTGTGATTAAAATAATGACACTATCCTTTCACTTTCTTCATGAGAAATTGAATGGAATTCCAAAGTTCTGAAAACAAAGTTATCAAAATAAATTTGTGACAGAATAGGAATCAAGTCTGAATAAAAGTGCTGTGAAACTATACATTTTTTTTTTTACCCTGCTTGTAATACCAGGAGCAACTGTAAAAATGACTTAGAAATTGGCAACAAAGACTCCTGGATGTCATAGGGCACCGTTCTGGGAATCTATGTTTTTTGTCATTGCCTTTGAGTTGTTTTATAAATTTGTAAGTTTAAGAAACTGATAATGATATGAATAATCTTTTCTGATAGAAATTGAATTAATTGTCCTCTATCAAGTAGTTTTTCATTACCCTATAGACACCAGTTTTTTTAATCTACTTGTGAATGCATTTTAGCATTTCTGTTAGCCTGTATATGTGTGGTGTGTGGAATTACCTTTTGTGCTGTATAGCATCTTGCTAGTTCCTTCATTAATTAATGAATTCAGTTAAATATTTTACATGTACTAATTTTTATATGATTAATGAGTTTATCTTGCTTTAAAAATATTATTCTTTTATAGTATAATATTTCTCTTTCATTGTAGAAATAAGAACACTGCTAGAACTATTAGCTCATATATAAAATATAAACTAAAACTTTCTAAAATATGAAAGAATGTATATTTTTCTGTCTATATATAGATAATAGATTATGGATATTTGGTTTATTCCCACTTTTATTATTATCATCATTTTTTGGTACCACATCAATTCAGTCACAATTTTCCAAATAGTTTGAGAAAATGAAAGCCTAATTCAAATGAAAAATATGTTTTTTTAATTATAAATTTTTAGGAAAAGAGAGAAGTTATCAATTGTAAGTTAAAAAATGGAGTTCACTGTTAGGGAAAGTTTTTCTTTAGTATTATTCATTCAACATGCTGATCAGCACATTAAAAATACAAGTGCAAAAACAGGCACCAGAACTATATAGCAAAATGGTGATAAGGTAAGGTGCTTTTTCAGACAGATGATGCAGGATTAAAGAATTTTGCTAATTGCTATGCGTGTGTGTATGCGTGTAATGAATCTTTTGGAATAATTTAGAGATCATGGTCTCTAGTTAAGGGCATTTCAGTTGTGTTATTGATGGTGTATTTGGATTACCCCATTGATTTGAAACAGTCAGAATAACCACACTTCTTGCCCTTCTCCCTTCTTGTTTATCCTACACTTGAAAAACGCTTATATGGTTAAATACTAATGAGTTTTGTCATATCTAAATCCAGTCCCCTCTCTTCTCCCCAACTTTTAATTGAACCAAGTGAATTACTTTTTTAAAAGTTATCATTAGGACCTAAAACTAAATTTTAAAATCCTCGTATCTATAGACTTCTAAGGATTTATCCATAGGTCTGGTTTAATCAATTGGTTATATAAGTGAACACATATTACATGACTTTTTTTCTGGAGCATGGCTGGGATGTAGAGGAAGAGGAAGTGACATGGATGGATGTGGAAATCTTTCATGCTTTATTCTCCAAGAGGCATAGAATTGTGAGGGGGGATATTTTCTTTATTAGCTGTGTACTGTAATATTATACAGCTTTTAGTAGAATTAAACATATTGGATTAATGCACATATGCCATCCTCTTATTTCCCCAACTCCTAGTCTATATTTGGCAATACTTGTCCTTTTCTAATAATTTCCTAATACCTCTGAGAATAAACTCTTAAGAACAAGTATTCAAAATGGAATGTATTCCTTTTATTCAGTGGGATTTTCTTTTAAGTAAAATTTCCTGCTCAGTTCTGTCTTTGATGGTGTGTGAACAGGGTGTTCACTTCAATTATGGGAATTTTAGAGTCTGTCTTGCTTAACATTAGAAGGATCCATAAAAGTGATCTGCTTGAAATTCCTTATTTTAACAAAAGATGAATTAACTTACTACTTTTATTCTTAATTACTATGTCTTCCTTTTCATTCTTTAAAGTAGAAATTTTGGACTTTTGCCATGAATGCCAGCCTGGGGCAGCATCATTATGAATAGGTAGTTCAGGAGAAGGCCCTTTCTTAGTGATTGCTATTGGTAGTGATGTCTCTTTTTAAGGAATGGGTGGTAGTGACCACCCATTTCCTCCATCCCCTTTATTCTAAAATCAAATTCAATACATGAAATTTCTGAACTCTCTCCCAGGGTCTTGGATGCAACTAGTTCAAATAAAGCACTCCAAAGACATTCTAGGTGTCTTAAAAATCCTCCCTAACCAGCAGTACTTATGATTTGATTCATTATTGTCTGAATCACTTACTTTGTACTACCCCCAACACCTTGATCAGGAGTTTAGTTTTTTTTGTCAAAGACTTCTCAGATAGACTTGAAGCTTTTTATGGGCTGAATCTATATCTAAAGATTTTAGTACTTCCCCTAATATCTTGTCAAAGATATTTCATCTTGGTCACCTGCTGTGATTGCAGGGGAAATGGCTACTTGGGATGCTAGATTGAGAATTCTCAGTCCTGCCTCAGTTAAAGTGTGCCTATCTGATTATTGAGTTCTGCCATGAGTTCAGGCATGAGAAGTGGTGGACAAGTGCCCCATGTCTGCCTATCAGGATATGACTAGTGTTTGGGTCAGTGATATATTGCCAATCTGAAATTTGTTCCTAGATATAAATACCATGAGAAGGTTGTTTTTTGTTTGTTTTGGGTCTCCTTTCTTTCCTCTTGTGGATGTATCTGAAACTCCTGGAACAATGTCTCACATAGAGTAGGTACTCGATACATTTTTTTTTCATGAAGGAATTACTGAAAGGAATAGGAACTTGTTTTTATAAGCTAAACTTCATTTAACTTTATATAGGACTTTCAACTATTTTAATTAGTCATTTATCAATATATGCTAAAAACAGATTACGTCAACTTAAAGTGTTCCACCATAAAGATTGAGATAATGAAAAATGCTGGAATTCTAGAGAGCAAGTCAATTGGAAATTGCTGCTTGCTAATTTATTCAGTAAATATTTGTAGTGCATCTACTCCATGCCAAGCTTCCTGCTTCCTGCCTGTGTGGAATGAGACTCTGGTATATTCCCTTTTTCCTGTGTAGAGAGAGCCCAAGTTGTGGGTCACATTTGCAAAAGTCTCCTAAGGCACGGCAAGTAAAGAATAATAGTGATTCTGAAGAATTTCTATTTTTATATAAGAATGCAGTCAGCTACCAACATTCTCCTCTATTTAGCTTTTATGTAGCAGTTAGGGGCCCCAAAAGGTCACCTTCTGTTGCCAGGTTCTTATGTGAACTGGTATCACCCCTGTTTTGGGCCATATGGATATGAATTTGCTTTTGCTCTGATACACTGTTGGCACTGGGGTCAGTTCTTGGAAATAAGGGATTAAACAGTGCTTTCTCAGAGAATACATCTTTTTTATCCTAGAAGTTTCTTGGGGGACGTGGGGAAAGGAGTGGGATGGGCATAGTCTCCTTGACAAGACTGTCTTTACTCTTTAAACTCTGACCTGATAGTCTAAGGTTCATAGGAAAGCTAGAGAAACCAGGAGAAACCAGACACCACCTCCCCTTGTTTCAGTGCAGACACCAGGAGTTACAGTTCTCAGTTGCATTATGTTATGTCTTTTATGTAAAGCCAAATTATTTTGGGTGTTATCACAAACATTCATCTGCCCTTGACAATACTTTCGAGTTTTGCAGTGAATCTACTGACTGATAGAGTTAGCAGGTGTCAGTTTCATCACTTGTAAGCTTCTCTCAGAGTCAACTGTAGTTTGAGAGAAGTGTGGTCTAAAAAAGCATTGTTATCTCTTAAACTTGGCTTTAACCTTCAAAGACTAATAATTTATGACTCAGTGTTATGCTTCAGTCCTTTTGGTGACAATACATCATTTTTAATGTTGATAACTTGATTTTTGTAATATAAAGACATATAAATAGGAGAAAAAGAAAATGATAGCTAAGTATTTTCATGGGTAGCAATCTGAATAGTGTTCTTGATGCAATTCATCCAACATTTATCTGCATAAATTATGGTAGTTAAAGAAGAGGAGCAGATGAGAAGCACACATAAGACCCTTTTTATAGCAACATAAAATAGAGCAAAAATTACATTCATTGCCTTTTAAAATATAGCAACTCTTTATTAGAGTTTCCATTCATTGAAAGCCAATGTCTTGTTAGCTAATGAAACATTGTTTGACATTAAGTAGATTTGATGTGGTAGTGGAAGCACTATTTGCCTCTTATAAAGCCTTGTCAGTAAATGTCCCCACTCTGTCACTGACCACTTGTTCTCAGAATATCAAGGGTATAAATGACCTTTAGGAAGGGAAAAGAAATCTCTATTAGCAAAAATGAGTAACTTGGAATGTGTGTTTACTTTGTAAGCTCGAAAGTGACTTTGAAATGTGCACGGAATTCTTTTTTTTTAATAGAAGCCGGAAGAAAGCTTTAAGATCTGTTCTCATCCTTTTCTCTTAACCAGCCCACATCTACTTTTAATAAATTTAAGAATAAATTTAAAAACATGACTAGCTTTTCTTTTTCATTTTCTGTATGTATTTTCCTTGTAGGTTCTGCAAAGAAATTATAAGGCATGCAAAAACATCCAAGGGTCTGGTTATGTAGCATGTAACTGGGAAAAAGAATGACTGTTAAGAATAGGCCTTTTCTCTCTCTTTCCATTCCTCCTTTTTATCTTGGCTCCAGGGAGGCCTCTGTGGGAGAAAGGCACCTTGCCCTTTTGGTATTAATTTTTCCATCCTGGTACTCTTGGATGACTAGGTTAGTTCTCTTTACTTCCCACTTGTCTTAGCCTAGGCTTGCTTTGTTTGGGAAGAGCTGAAATTAAATACAGAGAATGCAGATAAGAATGAGTCAAAAATAGTACCTTATAGATCTGAAAAGCAAGAGAGTGGTCAGACCTCCTGAGGGATCAGAAGCAAGCTGGCTTGCTCAGGTGGAGAGTGTGCTCAGGGAATTCTATAGACCAGCTCCTCTGTCTCTCTTTGCCCCCTCTGTCTTTGTCTGTCTCCCCTGAGGATTAGCCTTTTCTCATTCCTCCTTTACATAACTTTCTTTTTCCTCAGAGATTCTGTGGTGTTGGAACTTGGAGGTGATAGCGTTTGTAGGGTTTCTAGATCAGGAACTTCCAGGAGTATATTCTCAAAGAAGTGAGGAAATGATTGGCCCGCCAACATTTAAAAGGGTTTTAAATTTATTATGAGACTCTTTAAACTACACCAAGATAGAGAAAACTGTGTAATGAATTCCTGTGTTCCCATCATTTAGCTTTAGGATTTACAAACATTTTGGCCCATCGGTGTTGATGACTTACTGCTGCCTGAAGGGTAATGTTCAACTAAGCTTGGACCCTGAATCATAGCACCCGATGTTGTCTCGGAGGGTTTCCATCAGAGTTCCTCTTACTGAGTTTTCTTTGATGGTGCAGATACCCTTGAACCTTTCTTTAAAAACCTAGAAGAAAACCCAGTCTTCTCTAGTCTTTCTTTGAATGTTTCCCATCTCTCTCTTCTATTAATATGTCACAGCTTCACATATATTGCACAAGTGTGATAAAGAGATGGTAAAGGTTTAAGATGTAAGTCATTTTTGAAAAGGAACCTCTCTTTTCCACAGCTGCCCTTTGAATCCTTCACTACTTAATTTTTTTTTTTTTTTCACAAGAAAGAGCTTTTTATCCTAACTTATTCCTTTATGGGTTCAAAGAGACCCTTTATTTCATTTGCAATGCTTCCATTGCCCATTGGGGTATTCAGGAACAAAAGCCTGGAGGAAACTTGAAAGTATCATTGGTCTATGAAACAGATTTCAAATTACTGGGTTTCTAACTTTATTAGCATAATCTTAAAGTAGGTTATTTTCTTGGATGGCCATCAGGGAAGATATTTATACTGAGATGAGTGACCTTTTTAGAGTTCCATGTTTTTCCTAGACAAGTCTGTATGGAAGGGCATTTTGGCAAATTGAGGATGGCTCCTTTGAGACTTTGTAGGTGACGGTAACAATTCAAAGATTATTTCTTCTTTGCACTTGTCTGCAAGGCCTTTTTAAAGAGCCGGATTTTCTTCTTCAAGGTACAATTCCCTTCTTTAGAAACATTAGTACAACCATGGGGACCTTTGGTTCCCTTTGCTTCAGAACTTACTTGTATTTTTTCTTTCCACCACTGACTTCTGATAGTTTCCAGTTCCACTCAGGGGCTGCCTGATAATCCAAACTGTTTGCTTTTTTTTTTTTTTTCCCTGTGAAGACTGCAATTGCCTTTAAGAGATGAAATGATACTATTATATGAATGATGCAGATAGTAAGTACAGTCCATTTCATCTTCTGCTTCCTTGCTGCAAGTACACGGTGTAGGACCTGCCAGAAGTCATGTGCTTTTTCAGTGTAGTCTTTTAAAACAATAGGATGTGTGTTTGCTGAATTACCAGTTCATGAAAGGCTGTGTTTT
The DNA here is from genome assembly GCA_004363575.1 of Solenodon paradoxus. Lineage (NCBI taxonomy): Eukaryota > Metazoa > Chordata > Mammalia > Eulipotyphla > Solenodontidae > Solenodon > Solenodon paradoxus. The sequence goes on along the minus strand of RJWH01000183.1, from coordinate 415,582 downwards.
ATGGAAACTTTCAAGTGGGTTGTAAGGTCGAGCATAAAATCATTTGGTGGTATGAGTTGTCACTTGTCTCCTTATCTACCTAAAATATAGGTGAAGGAAAATTATGAAATTCTTAGACTTCTCTGAATAGTAGTTCATAGGTTTTAGAACTAGAAAAAACCTTATAGATCACCTGGCTTAAGACCTACATTTCCAGCTGGGAAAACAGAAAATATTTGGTATTGTATGTTTGACTGTGTTAGTCAATAAATATGTATTGTCAAATGATGAAAGTCCTTACTTAGTGCTTATCAGTAGTAGGACTGAGTCTGTTCTAAGACATGTTAGACCTGGGCCCTGCCCTCTGGTGGCCCCTAGTCTTGGGGCAGAACATAGATGTAAGCCCATGTATTCTCCAGGGACCCTTTGATTCTCAGTTCTTTGTTCAAGAATGATAAATTGCTGAGCAGAAATGTGAGCCAGCTCACAAGCCTAACAAATTGGGTGTAGAATATTTTTTCTTTGCACTCTGACCTTTTGTGTCTGGGGATGCTACCAGGGGCTGGGACCTCAACTGGACAGATAGTCAATATTCTTTCTTTATTCTCTTTCCTCACCCTTTATCCAACCCTTCTTTACAATTTTGCGTCTTTTATCTCTCAAACCACTCTGACTTCCAGTTTGTATCATTTTCCCATTTTTTTCCTCCTCCTTTCTTCCTGTACCTAAGACACATAGTAGGAATGTAATAAATGTTCAAAGTAGTGAATGAAAGGAGCTGTCACCTTCCGTGAAGATGATCAAGAGACTGGGGAGTAAGAAAACAAAGACTATTTCAAAATCTTAACTGACTTGTGTTGCAACTTGCTGTCTTTGAGAAAAAGTGTGAATAACATTTTAATGTGGAGGCTCATTTTTCCTTTGATAAGTATTAAAAATATTCCTGCTTTAGTGTGTGTGTGCTTGTGCATGCGCACATGTGCGCTGGCTGTAGTATAAGTTTTAAAGAAGATATTATGCCAAGCCATTTATTTCATTTGATTAAGCCATTAGAAAAGATTAGAGGTGTCTTTAGTTCTGGGGAGATAAGTTTAACAGGGAACGGATTTCAGAAACATCTGGGCAGCATGCACAGCACCTTTCTGTTCTCTTATCTTTAAATGCAGCTGTTTGTATTTTTTTCCAACAGATAAGAATGATAAGGTGGAAACAGCATGTTTGAAAGCTCCAATTTCTTATATCTCATGCAGGTTTCTTTTCATGGATCCCTTCAGATATGCAACTAAATAGAGAACCTAGAGTTTCATTTTTCTTTTTTTTTCTTAGAGAATATAATCTCTATCTAAATAAGTGTCATCACCCAGTGATTGAATGTTGCTGTTTGAGCCTTCTGTCTTGAATAAAATTTTCCTCAGTCCCCTTGACCCCCTAGAAAATTGTCCCTTCCTATTTACTTCGAAACAAATGCATTGCTGAGGTTGCTGCCCAAATGAGGGCACTTTCAGGATAAGCGATGAGGGCCTCTCGTGGGCCAGAGTTTCCTTGACTTCTTGCCTTTGCTTTTATGCCCTCTGCAGAGTAGCAGAATGGCTGGGTGTGGGGGGATCTATGGCTAGGAATCTGAGCTGAGGTATCTCGTTTCTGCATGGGATCAGTTTAGTGGTCAGCAGGAGGGTCATGACAGCAAAGACTATGTCTGGTATATATCTTATCATGCTTTTTATCAGGTGACCATGATGATGCTGATGATGACTTTCTTTCTAAGGGAAGGACTAGGAAGTCAATACAACATCTTTTTTTCTATGCACATACTTGTGAAGAATAAATCATTGTTGGTTGGTTGCAAGCTTGTGTATTGATCACAATTTTCAGTCCTTGAAAATGCTGGTGTGGGATCTTATATTCTTCCTGTTAAATTCAGTAGAGTGGAATTCAAAGGGAGCTACAAAATTCAAATAAAGTATTATTTATAGACATGACTGACACAAATGAAAGCAAAAGTCTGTTACTTAGAGAGCAAATACCTACTTGGCACTGGAAGTGGCAGTGTGAGCAGGTCTCAATTTGTACATTTACTAATTGCTCTTCTCTGTTGTGAAACACTGCCAGAAGATCCAAAGGAATTTGTTTTTTTCAAAGGCATCAAAAAGAAGCCAAGACTTTGGTCAGTTGGAACCAGTGCAAATGGGGATTCCCGTGTGCAGGTGTGTGCAGCAGGTGGGCAAGGCCTTTGACCCAATGTGACACTGAAAGAAAATTTTAAAGTATCAAAAGAAGCCCTTTGGACTATGATGTGTATGCAGCCTTTAATGGATTAATTTTTTACAGAATTAATTTCATAGGCAGTATTAGGTGTTTTTAAGAGATTTGGTCTTTTCTTATTGGGTTTTTCTCAGTTCTGTCACTATCTACCTGCGATATTAGACATGCTACTTCTTCTTGGGTGGCAAATAATCTATTTATAAAATAAGCTTTCATCAGGAAACAACCTCCCTGAAGATTGATATTTTACTTAGTAATCCAGCACATACACAAATACACACACATGTATGCATATGTGTCTATATGTGTATTTGGCCTCACTATACGTGATGTACTTGGATATTTCCCATTGCATTTCAGCCATGTGCTTTCTGTTGCATCTCATTAAAAAATACAACTCATTTAAATAGATTTTTTTTTAAAAAAATCATGACCTGTAATTTGAAAAACCACCCATACCCAACTTGATTTTAGAGATCTCATTTCAGATGTCAATATTTCTCTGGGGTGCAGGTGTACCCATTTCATTTTGTGGAAATGTTGGGAGTGTGGGTTATGTCATCAGAACCTTTTGAAGTCTGGTCTAATCAGCAAAACTCAGTGTTTCATCTACTCCTTAGAGTTTCAAAATATGGCCCACAGCCCACAGTGGTCTGCCAAGGTCTTTCTGCTGAATTGGACAGTGATACAGAGATGGAGGACTTCTGAAATGTTTTGAATGTTCAATGATGTAGAATTTTCTAGGCAGGGAAGATTTTGGTAGGTGCCACTCCCACATGTGGTAGGGGGCTTCAAGTCATTCAAATTCTTTGTTCTCTTCTGGGCAGAAGATCCCCTGATTTACTTGCTTTGACTCCAGACTTAGCTCTCTCTCTGACCTGCACTAAGATAGGTTCTTGGGCTGGACTCATTCCTGCATTCCGGACTTACAGAAAGTGATTTCTGATTCCAGAAAGTGAGTTGCTTAGATTTCTGGATAGTCTTCTTAATCTGTGTCCTGGACTAACTGGTGTCTAAACAGAAGCTGAAAGAGATGTTGCAGGATGAGCTTCTTACGCTAAATGATAGTTTGGATGTAAACGATAACCAAGATTTTTTCCAGTTCTAGTATTTTTGGACATTAGTGTTATAGTTCCCATCAGAAAATAAAGCCCCTGGAGGACCGCTTTTTACTTTGAATTGTTTTACTCTGTTTGCATCTGTCTACCTCACATCAATTTCCTGTATTTCTCAGACCCAAAGTCACCAGCACTTTCCATTTCAGAGATGACATTTCTTTTGGGGATGCCCATAGACCTCCCATTTCCCCCTAAGGGGAGGGTAGCTTTTGTTCTTAGCTCAGGATAGCATCTGTTTGTGAATGTTCATCTCTTGCTTGGTCTGGTCACCAATTCTCTATTTTCTCACCTTCTTTCTCAATTTCTTTTGAATGACTCCTCCCTTAAGTAAAGCCCCAAAGGACTAATTTTCCACACTTCCATAATGAAAGTTCAGTGTTCAAAATGGCTTAAAAACCAGGCACCTGTTGAATATATCTGCACCCATGGGAGGTGTGGCTCTTCACTTTCTAATTTGCCACCTTTGGCCCCACCATGCTGCTGCACTGGCATTTATTATTCCATAAAGCCCAAGCCTGGGGTTTTTCTCTGGTACCACCAGCTCTACCCTTACTAATATATGAAGATTTACTGCGTTGGAGCTAGTAAGACAAATATCATGGCATATTAACTTTTGATTTTCTTGGATTTATGAGGATTACTGAAAAGAATATGCTATCTCCAGAATGTGCTGGAAAAATGAAGTGGGTTTGTCACAAACTTTATTTATTTCCATGGGAATAGTGCTTTGCCCTTTGCTACATGGAATGTGATTTGTCGCAGAACATTTCTTTGCTCCCTAAACTGCATATTTGTTAATGACTTAATTTATAGACCAAGAAGTACCTTAGATATTCTGAGGGTGGAGATGTACTAAATAAGTGATATTGGCTGGCTGTCAGAAATTCCATCTGATGTAATTCCTGAATCTGGAAAAGAGATGGGGGAGAATTGTCATGAATATTAAAAAAACATAGCTTCAGATGTCCTCGGTCAAAAGGCCTATGTGGAGATGAATCAAGGATGTTTTTGTCTTTTTTTTTTTTTTTTTTCCACTGAAAGGTCCATTCATTTTTAAAAAGGTTGGGCTTTTCTCTGTCTCTTCATTTAAAAAAAGTCACAGTCCAGTTACTCTGCAATGTATATTATCCTTTGCACAGAGTAGATAGCTGAAAAATGTATGTGTGAAGAATGGACATATGAACTGAACAATAGTGCTAGCTTTTTTATGCAAAAAATGGTCACTCAAACCCACAGAAAAAGCCCCACTTTCACACTGATTGTTTCTGTTTCTTGTTTTACATTTTGTTTTTCTCAAATATTGGAAAAGCAGCCGAAATACTGGAAAATCAAATACTATTGAATGATTCGTGGTATGGATTTTGGCTTAGATTTTTATATTGAGGCTAACTACCCACTGAGCTAAAACCTATTCCTAAACTAAACATGACAGCCCTTCTCTCTGTTTCTAGTGAGGTCATTTTGTTGGTGCATTCAGTTTTTATGAGATTAATGTAGTCAGATAAAGAAAATGTAAATGAAACATAAGGCTATTTTTTTGCCTCTCATGTATTTTGGCTTAATTTCATGACAAAAATTCAGCATCATATAACTCAGGAAATTTGTGTTGTAGAAAATGTCCCCCCCACCTCCACATTTTAATTTTCATTGATGATGTACATATTCATATATACACATATATGAAATATGTGTGTATACAGCATACACACACCCACACATTACATATGCACACATACATGTATACATTTGCAAACATGTACATGTATATTACCCAGTCAAACCGGGAGGAATAGTCACTGACTTACCTAGTAAAATTACCTTCCCGTACAGCAGGAAGCTCTTACAAAAGGATTGGTTACTCTGTCTGGGATTTACATATTTATTTTTATACCATTATGTTGGGGTGACATTTAGTAAAACCTTGATATACCTTACTAAACTTTGCTTCTTTTTATTTAGGTGTTTAAGCTAATTCTGCTGATCTCATCTACAGCATTGACACCACTATTAAAAGATTTTCCTCTATTGGTTTTCTGTACATGTCCTCACTGTTTGCATTTTTTATGGAATAATTTGATTTTTATTAAATAAGTAATAGAGAAGTTTGGCAGCTGGGTACTCTACAGACACACTGTTCCCTGTGCTTTGTTTACTTTTCTCTTGTTAATGTCATCAAAATGTTGACAGCTGCATAACTCTTTTTAAAGCATTCATAAATTGACAGGTATTACAGATATTTGTCATTTTACTTCCGGTAAGTGACAGCCGAAATTAGCTTTATGCAGTGCTGGAGGACAGTGCAAGTGTAGTGAGTCCAGTCAAATTTGTGTTGCATTCTTTATTGTTTAAGTGATTTGGAGTTTTGTTAAGGACTGAGGACTAGCAAGACGTAGGGAAAGAGCTGGTGATCCCTTGTTCTGGTGCACACTGGAGAGTAAGCGGGCAGGACAGTGGTATCTCATAGGGTTGTTAGGTTGGAAAGAATCCACGTTCTAAAAACATCCTTGTGAACTCAGGTCCCTGCCACAGTGTCCTTCAGCAGAGAGTCTTCCTTTGCTAAGTGAAAACCTCTAGAATTGGAGTTGCAGGCCTTCAGAAACCACCCTTTATGTCTCTAGAAAGTCCTAAATGTTTAAAACCTATCTCTTGCATTGAGCTTAGAGCTTCTACTTTGTCATTCTTACTCACTCGTCCTGATTCTCTACTTGGCTGTAAGTCTCTCCTGTTGCTGTATTTTGTTTTTTTTCTAAAACAAAAACGAAAATAATTACCAATATTTATGGGTCATATATAAATATACAAACAGATATTTGCATATAGAGACTAGGCACTCTTAAAGGGGTTATTTTATACCTAATTTGAAGAAGTTGAGGCCCAGAAAGTTTGTGGTAACTTGCCAAAGAGCCGTACAATGTGTAAGTGGCAGATTAGGAAATCTCATCTAGTTTATTGGAAGGCTAACCCAATTCTTTGTGATATTGTCTGTCACAAAATTTCACTGGGTTCTCTCTTGCCATCTGTATTCTGGCGTTAATTATACATCCCTTTTTAGGATTAAACAAGACAGTGGTATGTAGTGTTTTCTGTGTTGTGTACGTGTTGGCATTTCATTATTACTGACGTCATCAAAATCACAAACTATCATTTTGATGGCATCATTTCAGTTAGTATATTTTATTTTTTATTCTGTGTTATCTAGTCGCCACTACCCCTTTCTGCAATAATTTAAAGTTTGTGTTGTCAAGGCCCAGATTGAACCCTACTTCTTCTTTGAATTCTTTTTAGATTTTTCTGTTGACAATTATTTCTTTTTCCTTGGAACTCTTTTGCATGTTCTTTTGTTGAGATGTTTATCATTGCAAATCATGGGAAAAATGGCCTCAAACTGTCTTAAAATCTTTAAAAGGTCAACATTGACCATGGCTGTCCTGGGAATTTACCTAATTATTTTAGGTAAGTTAGAAAATTCAGACTAAACAGACCTAGTTGTTCTCTCTCCATTTTTCAGAAAATCTTCCATAACCAAGTCTCTTTTATTGGGAGGATTTGAATCTTTGTAAACTAGTTTCTAATAGTTCATAAGACTGTATACCCTGAATATAGACTAGGATTCTCCAAAGGGGAAGCTTAATTCCTTTAGAACTCCACCAATATTCTCCAAATTCAGTCTCATTGGCTGTAATGGAGTAAGTATTTCAGTCCTCCAAATTTAAAATTGAAATTTTAACCTTCAGTGTGATAGTATTAAGTGATGGGACTTTAGGGAAGTAATTAGGTCATGAAGATAGAGCCCTCATGAACAGGATCGGTGCCCCTATAAAAGGGACCCAAGAGAGCTCTCTCACGTCTCTCTGACATATGAGGATACAAAAAGAAGTTGGCAGTATGCAAGACAGTAATGACCCTCACCAGAATCCAATTGTGCTGGCACCCTGGTCTTTGACTGTTAACTTTTAGAACTGTGGGAAATAAATGTTTGTTTTTTAAGCCCACTAGTCTATGATAATATGTTACAGCCAACAGAATGGATTGGGACAGGGTCACATCCTCCTCCTGAACCAGTTAGTATGGCCTGGGGAGTGGATGCTGCTGCTTGGTCAGGAGAATGAAGTCGTTTGCACACAAACCAATTTTTGGAAAATCTAGGAAAATATTAGGAAGAGGGCAGGAGAAATGGGTAAAAGGGCGAAAACCATTGATTTAGTTAATATGGCATACTTACATTTTTATATGTATATTAATGACTATCTCTACCCATTTATAAGTCATAACAGACTAAAAGTTCATTAAAGACATGGGCCTTGCGATATTGTTTTCTTTTAAAAATCTCTTTTCATCTATTTAAGCCTGTCTGTATCTCCTTATACATCGAATTGCAATAAGAATATTTAGTGATTTTTTTTTCTTTGCTGGATAATAATGCCCCTGGAATGAAATAGGGTATAGAAAAAATATCCAGTAATTCCATAAATTACCATGGAGAAGGGGAAGTCTGTAGGACAGGAAGACAGTAACAAAATTAAAATTTAAAATAAGCCATCACTATTAAGTACACCCCTCCTTGTTCAGGTATAACTTAATTACAGAATTGAAAATGCTCGGAAATCTTCAGTTAACCTATTGGTGGGCCACTGAGAAAGCATTCTGTAGGGGAACTTCTGTCCCTATCTTTTTAGCATGCTAAATGTATTGTTAATGAAACTGGTAATTTCAAACCATTATAGATTTATCATAGGTGGCGCTGCATGAAGGGAAAGCTATATTAACCTTTTGTTGATTTGGAGTCATTTTATCTTATACTCAGGAGCCCAATTAACATTATTGATTTGAATCATACTCATCAAGATCAACTTATTTTGTGTTAATTTCCTTTAACAGAGAGAGAGCTGAAACCAAGCACAGAGGAGTTGAGACAGAATGATTGATTTGACCATGAAAAGCATGTTTTGTACCATAATCTCATTTTAATTCTTCAGTAGTTAAGTTGTACCAAATTGTTTTTGATGGAGTGGTTGTTTTCTGGTTGGATTCTGCTTAGACCTTACATGTGTTAGCTGTTTCCACAATAATGCTACATAAGAATTCACCCCATTTATTTTCTTGCTCATGGTCTGCAGGCTGACTGTAGGTTGGCTGACCTGGTTAGGCTAGGTGGCTCTGTTCCAGGCAGCAAGGCAGCTGGTCCTGACCCCAGGCTGTGTATTGGCTTCAAGTCATGGCAGTGGGGGAGAGCGTGTGTGGATGTGTGTGTGTGTGTGTGTGTGTGTGTGTGTGTGTGTGTGTGTGTGTGTGTGTGTGTGCGCGCGCATGTATGGTTTGGCCCTAGCCTCATGGAGTCTGAGGCTGAGTAAGTTCATCTGATGGTGGACCAATATGGAATTCAGGAGCTAAACCACATTATGGTGTGAAGTGAGCACATTTCGGCCTCTGCTCACATCACACCATACATTTTACTGGCTGATCAAGTCTCATGGCCAACACCAGTATCAATGGGGCAGAGAAGTACATTTTGTCACAGTGGGAGGGGAAGTGAATTCTGTTTGCTGGAAAATAATCCATATTATTGTAGGCCTTTCAGCTTTGCAACTCTTAGGTCACAGTGCTTAGGGCCAGTTATTTGTTCCATCACTATCATGGTCTCCAACCAATTTCTTGCCTTAAATAAGTTTTTCAATTTAACCTAGGATTTAACCTATGGAAAGGATCTCAGTTGTGAAATATGGATTGTGAACAACTAGGGGTGAAAGATAGCATCTTGTTTCCTATTGAATCCCAAATGAACTGGTACATAATGGACACTGAGTAAATATTGTATGATTTAATAAATGACAGTCTTGTTTCTATTGTAGAACTGTTAAATAAACCCAGGAATGGATGGTAGAAGTTAAATAGCCAGGAAATTTGTTGAAGAGTTAAATGACAACCTGATTAGTGAGGTGTAAAATATACACAAACATACACACATGCCTATGTGCAGATATGTATGTGTGCATATCCAGATTGTCTATATTGTATATATAAAATACGTGCCTTGTTTTATGTTATCTGATAACCTTGTGAAGAAGGAAATTAATAATGAGAGAAGCCACATCTTCTAAACATCAAACACCTGTAAAGGAGTTGGGGTTAGGATCCGAATCTCAGTTCTGACTTCAAGTCCAATGTTCCATTGTGGGGCTGCTATTTGGAAGGGGGTTGTGAGTTTTTATTTTCTTCTTTACAAGAACCTTCCTTTTACCTTGAGCTCAACCGTTTGACTCAGTGCTGCATCAGTCCCCAGAGACTGGTCTGTTAAAAGTGGACACATGAAATTTAAGAAAAAAATGGAGCAAATGGCTGGAGATAGAGGGCTGCTTTCCCTTTCCATTTGAAATTAATGTTCACTGTATAAAAAACATAAAGCATAGGTATCCCTAGGGACTTGCCTGACATTTTAAAACTTTCATCTGCTTTAATTCACGATGTTCGAGGAGGGGATTTACACATAGCTGAGCTCTGGTGGCTAGTTGGCTGCCTTCTGCATTTCCTCTCTTGTCTTGCTGGGCTGAGCTTTCTATAGGCCCAAACAAATTATATAGCTTATTTAACTCTCTCTAAAAACAGTAATGGGACTATTCAGATTTTATCTGTAATTTTGCTTTGTTGTTGAGCAGTATTAACAATGCTGTTGTAAACCAGGCCAGAGCAGCACTCCCTGAATTTTCTAGGCTTCAGTGATAGGATAAATAGCTGCTTGCAGAGCACAAAGGGAAATGTGTAGATGGTCTCAGCGTAAGTTAGACATGCCTGCCTGCATTGGAACTGTGTTAATATCACATCTTGCAGATTTGGCAAGGGCTTTAAGAGTCCTGTATTTCAAGTTGGTTTTTATAGAAACTTGCTGCAGAACTGGGCAGGATTAATCATGGCTGAGATATATCACACTTAGTACAGTATTAAATTCTAGCAATAGAACGATGCAAAACCAGTTCATAACCTTATAAGAACATTGCCTGCTATAGTAATCATAGAGAAATACTGTATATCCAAATTAATGGAGAATAAAATGTCCTGCACTCTGTTTTTTTTGGTGTCCTGGAAGGTTCCTGGGTGGTGCTCATTTTCTCTCCTTCATCCTATATGAAAGCAGGCTCAGGCAGGCAGGCCTTGTATATTTCTGCAGTTTATTCCCCCAGTGAACTTGTGCTTAGGGAAAAGCATCCTTTACTTGGCAGAGACACCTAAGAAGATCTTCCTTGATTTATGAAAGATAGATTACATACCTACTATGTGCAGACACTGATGAGTGTGGAGATCACAGAGTGACAGTGACTCAGTCTCTCCTTTCATGGAGCTGTCTCTCAGTGGTCTGGAGCAGTCAGGGAGTTCAATGAAACTCTGGAATGCCTCCTGCCCACCCCCACCTTATAGGTCTGGATGGATTTGATTCTTACCTGGGATAAATATGTACAGATTTTTCAGGGAACTTTTGAATGATCTTTGGAGATTAGTTCTAGTTTTGCCTGTGTACTGGAAATAGTAAATCTTACTATTCAATTTGAAGTATTTTTTGCTAGTAAAGATAAATTAAAATATACACATCAGTATGATGGGTTATCAACGTCTCCTTCCTTACCCCTGAAATAATCAGCAAGTAGGAGATAGGCTAAAATAGATTAACATGAGGGACCATGGAATCTCCTTGAGAAACTTTTAACTTTGTAGAATCTGTGGGCTAAGTTAGGTCGAAGGAGCTCTCTCATTCTTAGGAGCTCAAATGCATGGTGGACAGAGTTGTTACATCTCTGACCTCTACTCCCCTTCTTTTTATAGTAACTGTTATCAATATGAATTTTACATGTGTGGCCATTTTAGAGGAGGCCCTGCCTTTAACTTTCGATTTTATTATGGAAAAGGACTAATAATAAGTGAGGGCTTAGCCAAATATTTCTAAGTCATATAAAATGAGAAAAGCATTTGTTTGAGATTAACAGGGACATCTCAGACAAATGATTCTCTATAAAGTAGTGTGAAGGGATAGATGCTTATTAAAAGATCCTATTCCAGACTACCATCAATAGGCTTGTTCAATGTTGCTTTCAATTTTCCTTAGACATTATCAACTCCTTTAGTTGAAGCATTTTCCAAAGACTTTGGAAGCTTCCACGCTGAGATGCAAAGGAAAGAATGTGCCAAAGAGAAAGTATTGGCGGGGGCGGGGAGGATGGACTGCCACATCATGTTGTGAAAAGGTTTCCTGGCATTTCAGGGTTTGAACCCAGGCCTCTTAGCTCACTCAGGCTACTAAACTACAGCTGAAGCCTTAAAGGAGATACTATCTCTAATCCCACCAAAGAGAAAACATCTCCTACTCTCTATCAAGTTGTTCCTCATTGCTGTGCAAATGTGGTTGGGCATCTGAATTTCTTGATATGCCCTCTACTTATTTACATAATAAACTTCCCCCAAACAGTAGCAATTATTATTATTATTTTTCTCTTTTCAGTTTCAAGATTGGATCTTTTCTCCTTCTGGTAGTTAAGTGAGTCACTTAAATTTAATTTTATAGTCTTTTCGAGTTCAGATAATGCAGGCACTGATTTTGCCACACATAAAGCTAGCGCAGTCGTGCCCTGCTTCTGGAATTATTTCCATACACGTAATGATACTAATAAGTAGAAAGATGCTTTCAAGCATTTTAGCCAGAGACTTAAAAAAAAAATGTATGTCTCACTGTGTTTAGAAGTGTTTGGAGAAAAGATACTTATTCTCCTGGAGGATTTGAAAGTTTTTTTTAAAAGGAAAGGTACAGGCAAGAATGAAGGTGAGCAGGCAGGCAGAGATGGAAGACACACTTTATTTTGTTTTTCCCATAGATTATTTTCCCCAGACCTATATCTTGAACCTCTGGACCTTGGAATGTAAGTGTGATCGCTCCCAGGGTGTACTATACTCCTAGGCCACCAGTGTGCGTCTGGATTGGAAAGTTTAAAGGGTTCTCTTGGCCTCTGGAGCTCAGGTTTCTTTCCTCAAGGTGTTCTGTAAATGCTAGCAAAAATGGGCAGTGGCATTTCCTACCGGTGGTCATTATGTGGATGGGAGGGTTTCAACTCATTTGCTCAGGTACCTGCAGGGATACCTCTTTAAAAAGAGATGGAAAAGGTGAATTTTCCAGGTTCTCCCATTCATCTGGTCACCCTTTATCAATTCATTCATCCATCTGTCTCCTAGTGTGTTTGCTGAGAACTTGTTTTCCAGACAGTAGGAAAGAAGATAAATAGCTCAAGGTTTTGGCTTAGGGTCCAAGGAACCAAGATTTGCTTAAATAACTTCAGCTTCATGTGATAAAGACTATGATGGAGGTACATGCAAAATATATGTAAGGGGATATGTTGGGTAGAGGAAGTCTGGATACCTCTGCAGTAGAAGGACCGTTAAGCTGGCTCTTATATGAGCTATTGGGACACAGAAAACAAAGGAATAAATAACAGTGATCACAATGACAAACATAACAACAAGAGTTAACATTTCCTGCCTGTTTCCTATGTGCCAGGTATAGTTCTTGGTACTTTACACTATCATCTCAAACATATGGGGAAAGGCCCCTTAACATCTCTGTTTTGCAGATGAAGACTTAGAGGCACGAGAGATGAACTTTGCTCAAGGTCACCTAGGAGGAATGAAGTGGCACAGCTGGAATTTGAACCTGAACAAGTGGAAAGATGGAATCTTGTAAAGAAACATCCTGCTGAAGGAACAGTGGGGTAGAGTTTGGAAGGACTGGCATAGTTAGGGAGGACAGAATGCTGGTGGGGCTCAAGGGCCCTAGGTGATGTGATTACATTGTGTGAGTACATGAGGGAATTGAGAGTTTTGCTGGAGATGTGCTAATGTGAACAGAAAGGCAGAGGAGAACTGGCCTGGTGAAGGCTAGGACGGGAGTCTGAGGGACGGAGTGTACCTGGTGTCCTTAAACCCTCTGTCACTCTTCTATTTATTCTTTAGGTCTCCGCTTCCATGTGACACTTTCTCAAACTAAGTAAGAGCACTTTATTATTCTTATTTATACTTCATGGCCCTTGTTTATTTATAAAACTTATTTCGCAGCCTCTTCATAACCAGACTGTAACCTCCTGAGAAAAGGACTGTATCTATTTGTTTACCCTGTGCTCTGATGTCCAGTGCCTGGCACACAGCAGGCATTTAATAAATATTTCTTAACTGGATAGTTGGATAATTCCCAGACCCTTTATTTACTTTACTCATTAATGGTACTTCTGTTGCTGTTTATTTTCATAATGCCATATTCTCTGCATGTTCCATAGACCAAGTTTCATGAACCTTGAATCTTCTTCATATAGAAAGCATTCAAATAATCAAAAATACTTTCACTGAAAAAGTATTTTCCCTACAGGAGTTTAAACTCCATCTAACATGTTGGTAAGAGAAAATCACTTCTCACTCTTAGGTTTTCCTTTCAAACAGTGCATCTGATCAAAACTCCAAACAGGCCACAGTAAAAGTCGTCACTGAGCAGTAGGCTCAGCATAACTGCGGAAGCGAAGGACTTGGACTTGTCGATTCTCCTTCATCTTATATGGACTCTTGAGGGATGGTCGGCAGGTTCTTTCAGGTTGACTGATTGTTCTCTTGTTATCCTTCATAGGTCCTTTGTCAATAACAAGCCCATGCTATTGAATCTTCGTGTATCTGAATCATAAACTCATCTAGGAGACATTTATCCCACAGTTGATGGGGAGCCAGCTTTTGCTTTCAGTAGATGAGGGCTCTCTCTTGGGCAGGAGTTCTGCACATGTCTGAGTGGCCTGGTGTTGAAATTATGTATGAGGAGGTTGAGTGTGGCAGACCTGTGCCCTCTAACTGGGAAGTGAAACTACTACTCACCTCAAGTGGGATGAGGGTTCTTGCTGGGGCCCTTTCTGAAATGAGTCATTTCATTATCTGAGCATAGACAGGAGTCTTTCCTGAGATGAAGAGTTTCTCAGTCTGTCATTTTCATCAGAAATGACTAATGGGCTGCAGAGGGAACCTGTTTCTGCACCGGTCCTTACACAGTCTCCACCTGCCAATCCTTACAGCCCTCATAGCTGGCAGTGCATGGGAACATGTGATGGTAGTCACAGATTCTCATGTTCAGTCCTTGGATTGGATTTGACTTTGATTGAAAAACTTTTTTTTTTTACTGTTACTATCAAAAAATATTCTCTGTTTCAGGCTGCATGCGTGTGTATATTTATGTAGCTGACTCAGAAGTGTTAAAATAACCCTTACTATATGCAGTGGTGTACTCCGATTTGTCTGCTTCTCCATTCTGTTAAAAAGTGCTGAGGGGGTCCAGGAATTGGACCCCACATGCTGCTGCAGTTTGAAAAAAGTACATCTCCCAGTATTTGTTAGAGCAAATTTGAGACCTACTGTGACCTCTTCCTTTCATCCATGAGAAAAGAGACCTTTAGAGGAGATTCCAACATGTCACAACTAGTTAGTGGAAAAGCTGGGTCTGTAACTCAGATTACTGGGCTTTGATCGAGCATTCTTGGATCATCTTTTACTCAAAATATCAGCTCTTTTGGACTTCCTCATGTGTGTTTCACTTTTCTCTGTCGTTACGTACTCAGTAGCAAACTAGTAGTGCATAGGAACAGATGCCTTATATTTCCCTATCTGATTAAACCCACAGCTTTCTCTCCCCTTTCCCTTTGCAGAACCCCATTGTCTCTTGGTCATGTGCCTCAGTGAGTTTAAGGTCTGGCACGTTGTACACACACCCAGAGGTAGCATGCCTTGTTATCGCTACTCGAGGCCCAGAGTTCAAAATGCATCTCGTTTTAACCTTAAGCGCATAGCTTGCTGTCATACTGGGTGACATGGCAGAACACAATTATAGCAGCAGAAGTGCATATTGATGAAGAGGATCATTAGAAAAGATTGTCTACCTCACAATTTTTTTCTTCCTAGCAAAGAAGACTCAACTTCCTCTTCTGGGAAGACTGAAGCTGTGATCAGAGAGGCGAGACAGGTGCTGGAGAGGCCTGAACTGGGGAGGCCCATCATTCTGGTTTTGCTGCCTTGACCTTTCTTCTCCCTTGACTTCATTATTTCTTCCAGAACTGAAATCAAGAGGTGGTGCTTGCCTGGTATGGAAACAGCAACTCTATTTTGCAAGCTCACATTTACAACACCCAGTCTAAAACATGGGCACAACAGGACACGATATTTAAAATGTGTCCCATTCCCCGAAGTCTGAAAAATATCAAGTTCCAATAGTACTTTTTTCACCTCCTGCTCGCCTCTGCAGTGTCCCTTAGGTTTAGCTGGCTGAGGCCATTGAGGGTGTTGCCAACAGCCTGAATCCCTGGTTGAAGCATGGCAGAGGCATGGTGGAGAGAGGTGATAGGCAGAGGAGGGTCACTAGGATTCTGCTGTACTTGTGCGCACCTCACCACCCCGCCTCTAAAACGCTGAGCTAACAATTGAGAAATTCTCCATTGACACAGTATCTTCTGGCTTGAGATCCTTTGATTCTGACATTCGGGCTATGGTTACTGTGTATTTGAACTTGTGAGTGTGTGTGTGTCCTGTGCTGTTCAAGACCTGGGAGCTACTTCCTCCTGTGAAATGCAGTAGGCAGCTCTTAAGAGTTTTTACCCGTCGCTCTACTGTCGGCTGAGCGCCGCGGAGGGACTCCTCTCTGTAATGTAGTGCTTTGGTTGGTATAATTCTGATTTAGAAAAACAGCTTCGCTTCGAGAGAAACATTAATTAGATGCAAAGAGGGAGTTATTTCATCCTTCGGGTGGGGGAGAGTAGGGAGTGAGAGAGAGAAAAAGTACCACAAATAAATTATCTCCTATTTGCGCAATGTTTTATGCTTGTCAGCTGTCTGTTGCCAGAGAACCACAATGTAGCTAAATGCTTGTGACACGTTGCCCAATCAAGGTATAGCAAAAGGATGTTATGGGAGCCTCTTTGTGACAACCTGTGCTAGTTTACATTAGCTTAACCAATCGCTTTTTCTTCTGTGCTGGGAGAAATTTGTTAAATTAATTCAGTTGCAATTAGCAGATTTATGGGAAAGTACCCTGTTACCCTTTAATTGGAGAGCATAAAACTACAAACTGAATCCGCTAGTTCTATTTGTGTAATAGGCAATCTATCTACGACAAGATTTGATCGATGGAGTCGTATGATGCCCTTGCCTTGTTTTATATTGGCTGTCAGCGCTTAACTGGGACTGAAGTATCTGGGTAACAAAAATTGATATAATGACTTAATGCGCCTTATTCTCTTTGAGCTACATCAGTTTAGAGCACTTCTGAGAGAAAAATGTCTGGAAAATATCAGGGAGTCATTTATCAACCTGTTTTCATTAGCATACTGCCTAGCTCTGGCAAGGATTTGAATAAAAAAAAAAGCAGGATGGTACAATTTATTTCAGGCCCCATATTTCTTGGATGAAAGGAGACTTCTAATAAAAGGAAAATACATAGAGATGCTTTGCTAGCTGTCCCCACCTGCCCCCCCTCCCCCCTCCCCCCCACCTAAAATCCCTACCCTAAAAGCTTTTTGTTTGTTTGTTTGGATTTTTGCTGTTAATAATATTCTGGGGAACATATCTCAGGGAAGGTAATTAGAAAAGTAATGCAAAATGCATGATGGTTATGATATGTAGAGAAAACAACAAAAATTAACCCAAAATACTCAGGTGTGCTGTGAGTCTCTGTGTCTCGATTTGCCTCTGTGGTATATGTTTGCGTGTTTATAATATACAGTTAGCTAACAAGCATGGAGAGAAGTTCTCCGTATAAGTGGGTGTTTTGTAGCATTAAAGGATTTCAAAAAGTTAAGATATAGCGTTTTTTAGCTTTCCGGAGTTGGAGCTGAGGGGAAATAGAAACAGATCAAAATGTTTGTATAGTGGGCAAAATGCATTTGGTATATGGAGTCATTTGTTCTACCCACCGTAGGATGCAAGCCGCAAGAGGTAATAATAACTGAAAGGCAGTTGTATGGGAGTGAGTCCTTTTTTGCATGAAATTTTTATGCATCAGTCAGCCTGCATACAGTGTGCCTAATGTATAAAATAAATTGGTGCATAAATCAGATTAAGAGCAGCATGTTGCCAGCTTTCACATTTGCACACAGGAATTCAATATGGATATGAAGGAATTCCCATTTTTTTAATCTCTAATAGGGTATGGGGAATCTCTCAGGTAGATATTGCATGCAGGGACATTTTATTCACTTATCTCCCCACCTCTCAGCCCAAATAACAACAGGAGCAGTGTTTTGGAGAGCAAGAGCAGCTGTTCAGGAGTTTTGTGAGATGCCAGTTGTGTATGAAGAGTAGTGACACCGTATTTAAGATAATATTGCAGCTCTGTCTATAGCTACTAATTATGGCAAGGAATTGGTGTGCCAATCGATAGTGATTTATGGTAGGGATAAGCAAGTGCACATTGCTCACATTGATCTGCATGGAAATTCCTTGACATAATAAGAAGTTATTACCAATGACAGTCACTGTCTGACTATTAATTCCTTTTACTAGTGAGGACTATAGTGTTTGTATATGGGTAAGAGTTTGTCCCACCCTTTGCTTATTGTGTGTCAGGCCTGTACATCCACTACCCAAGAAGTGCCTACTGAGTAGAAGAGAGTCAAGGTCACACTGACCATTTCTGTGTAAAACAGCCTTTCTCTGGTTAACCAACAAGACAGGATGTCTTTTTAATTTTTTTTTAAAAGCAAGAACTATCCTACAGAGATTTGACTCTGGATTAATAAACACCATTAATAGTTTTCTTAAGTATACATCTATTAAAGTTCTTTCTTATCACTATTTCCCCAAGTACCTCAGCAAATGATCTACCAATTGATTAAAACACACTTGCTTTTGTTTTGCCCCCCTTTCCTTCTTACTATACTTTTTTAAAGTTATGGATTTTTTTTTAACCATTTAGGAATTTTGCTTTTAAAATCTCACATAATTTACATGCTCCTGTATTTCTGCTTCCCCAAAGCTATTTTTTTTTTAAATTAACTTTACACTTCTGCCTCTTTGTTCTTCCTTTCCCCTTTCTCTTCCTTTTCCCTTCCAACAAGACTCATAAACTCAAATTTTACAACTATGTACTTCTCACTCTCTCTTCAGAAGTCTTTGGAGCAGTGATTAGGTCAGTCAACTCCAGCCAAAGTGCAGTTCACATACATCTGAAAGACCTGGGTTTGTGTTTTGGGCTAGGGAGAACAAGTATCTTATTTATTTTATTATATAATTATATATAATTGTACATTATATATTATTATATTTAGTATAAATAAAAATGAATACAGTGCTTCATCCTCCTCTCTCTTTTGTTTTCTCTTCCTGGCTGTCCACCTGCCTACTCACTTTCATTTCTACCTGCACCTTTCTTTTAAAAAAGAAATCTTTGTGAACTGACCTAAAATCTTTTTCAATTCACATTCAGAGTCCAGATAGGAGATGGTGTGTCTTTTCTCCACTAGCTTTCTGTGGGCAAATTCTCTGTGCTCTTACTTGTAATATTACATTACCTATAACCAGTAGTCTGTTTTTTAAAACATTCTGTCATGTTTCTCAATGGTCTGATTTTTTTCCCCTTATGATTCTGCTGCATTAGGAAGTTATTGTTGAAACTGAATTTAGCCCGTGTGATTGCTGTGTTCTCACGTTATTCACTCTTACTGGAGATAGTTATTGCTCTTTGCAGGAGAAGCCTTGAGAGTTTGGTGGTGTGTAGGACACATACCTTGAAAAGTGAGTCATGAGCTCCAGGGAAAAGGTAATTACTCTACCTTGAGAAATATAAACAGTTGTAAAAACATAATTGTTTATTGTAGGTAGTACTTACAGTAGTAATAGAGGGTAATTAATAACAACAGTGTTAAACAACACAGGTTTGAGCTGAACAAGTCACCTTACATGCCACTGTTTTCTATTCTTGGGTTCTGCATTCAAGATACAACTAATCATGAATGTGGGTTGATGGAAGCTGGATTCAGAACCCATGGATCCAAAGGGATGACTATGAGGGAATCCCAGGATTTCACTATGGGTGTGGGTCCTAAATAAAATACCCCTAGAATACCAAGGGACAACTGTAGTTAAGTTTTTGGGGAATCAAAGTGTATATACGGAGATTTTCGACTGTACAGGTATTGGCACTGCTAAAATCACCCTGTTACCATTCAGGAGTTAACTGTAGTTTTAATTTCAGACCGCCTGTTGTCCCAGTTATATCTGGCTAAGTTATGCTGCAGTAACAAATAACTCCAGAATCTCAAAGGTGTAAAACAGTACAGGTCATTTCTCATTATGCTTTATGGACATTGTCATTGACAGAGGGCTCTGATCATTTTAGTCACACTTGGATGAAAAATAGCAGAGCAGTTGACAGCCTGATTATGACTGGACACTGAGAAAAATGGGTAGAAAATTTTGGAGGATCTTGTATTAGCAAGTAAACATACTGCAGCTCATTGGCAGAACTAATCACAAGGCCCCATTCTTACTTTGTGACTCAAAGTGGGTAAGAGATGTACTTGGTAAATATCTCTAATGACTATTGATTGGTTATATACACAACAGATTGCTGATTAAACCTTCTCCATCATAAAAATAGTGTTACTAGTGTCAGCAGTACACAGATTGGTGATGACTGAAGAGGTCTAGAATAACTGATGCTGAAAATCTCTCAAAAGGTGAGCTGGTTCAGTGATCTCATTTCTCTAGAACAGGAAACGGAGGTCTAGAGAGGGGAAATATATTTCTAAGGTTACACATCAGAAAGGATGAAAATGAGGCTCAAACCCAGGTTTCTTGACTTGATTTTAATGTGATTTCTTTATTCTGCTTATCTATAATCTTGGGAAACTCAGGTTACTTGAGTATACTGCTCTTAAACCTGTGTGTGCTGGAGGTGCAAGGTCTAACTGATGCCTCCATTGATCTCTGTTCTTCACTTGACAACTTTTATTTTGTCCAGACTCTCTTTGTCTGGCTTCCCCCTTCTAACTCCTTGACCACCAAATTTTTCTTGGAGATGATGTTATTTGTTTAGAAAATCAGAGATTTGCTTGATTTTTATTTCAGGTTCTGAAATCTGAATACTTCTTTCAAATTCTATAGATAAGACATAGGGGAAATGGGTGCTAATGAGACAATGATGGAATGTTCATCAGTGTCCCTACAAGGATGTGAGACTTGTAGTCTGAAAGTACACACACACACACACACACACACACACTTTGAGAAGGTGAGAGAAGTACTGATTTGGTCTGATCCAGTGGTCTTGATAGTCTCTTGTGTTCAGCAGAGTCCAAAAGGAAATATTTGCTTGGCATTTTCACTGGTCTACCTTTTTAGTAAGTAAGTATTCAGGTCCTCCCTGGCGGCCTAGTGGATAAGGCCACCGTATGTAGTCCACATACATTCCAAGGACACAGGTTCAAGATCCAGAGCCTGGGGAGGGGTCGGGGAACCAAGATGAACAAATAAATAAAAATAAATGTTTCTTCCTCCTCTCTTTTTCTGACTGCCTGAATACTCACCTTCATTCCTACCTGTATCTTTCCTTTAAAAAATAAAGCATTAAAAAAAAGTATTTCAAGTGTCCGTTGAGACATTGGGGGCAGGTGGGTAGACTCAAGTTTTTAAAAGAGGCATAGAGAACCTTATAGTACTTGTCACTGTTAACAGATAAGGATTATACTTTCCAAGTGATCTTCAGTATAGACCCAGGGTGGACCTTTCTGTAGGAGGAATATTACATGTTTTCTTAGAGGCGGAATTATGAACATAAGCATTTATTAGTAGAACATGCATTGTGACCCAGGGCCTGGGATTTTGGAATTGGATTCTTACGTGCTTATGTCTGTGGGAAACAAGGCAGAAAATGGTGTCCTTGCATGACATCAGGGAGATACTGTCTTGTCCATTTGAAGACCCTTGTCAACTTTATGACTTTTGTGTGTTCATTAAATTCCATTCAAAATTAATGACAACAAAAACTAACCTTTGTTAGGTATCATTATATGCCAGGTGTGTACATGCAGCCTCCCTCATCCCTCATCCTCTCTTCCCTCTCTGTATATTGTGTGTGTGTGTGTTTAATTTCTCATTTGCTGCATAGAACAGTCATAAAATAGGTATCACTGAATAGTTAATGTGAGTGCTTAATATTGCTTTCTATGTGTTGGTTGTTGTCCTCAGTGCTTTGCACAAATTAATTTCATCCTTATAATCACCCTCTGGATAGAAAATTTTACTGTCCCCATTTCGAAAATGAGAAAACTGAGATGTAGAGTCTAATTTACTTTAGGTCACACAGCTGGGATGGGATGGAACCAAGGTTCAGATTTGGGCAGGCCGAACTCAGCTCGTGTTTGAACTACTCTATTTGACTACCTGCCTCTTGGTTCCTTCTTAGTGAGGGAAGGGGACTTAGAGTAGTAGAATTGATCCAGACATGAAGTCAGAAGATTGTGTTCAAATCCTAATTATGACATAAATTCTCTTACTACTTTAGTTAGCTTCACTTTGTCCATTAGTATAAAGGAAAACCCGCACATGTTTAACTTAGAGGCAGTAGTCCTTAGACTGAGGAACTTGTTCCAGGCTATACAGCATAAGAACCACAGGCATGTTGGAAGTGTTAGAATTCTATTTCTAGTTTCTGTAATCTGAAAAAGGGAAGGGAATAAACTGGACCAAATCTTTATATTTTCTGTTCTATCCTTAAAGTATCTATATGTTTTATTAATATACTGATACAATGATAAGTAGGTATAATTTAATAAATTATAATCATCATAAATTGACATATATTGGGGTATGTGATCAAATTAGAGAACTTCTTCTAAGATTATTGTCATGATTAAATGAGATAAATGTGAAAAATTCTTGGAACATTGTTAACTTGTGTATTAGTTTAAACTGTAGACTCAGACTGAGCAGGTACTCTTTCTACTTTGTTGTCATCTTGTGAAGAAGTATGCTTGTTAGAATTATCTGTTGCACAATTTCTTAAAGGGTGCAAATGAGACTTAGTGGTGAAAATGAAGAGTTGGCTCATCTTGTCAGCACTGTGATGGGGTGGGAAGGAGGAGGAAGTATAGTACCAAGGATCGCCTGAAGAGGCAGAACTGTGCTGCACTGGATGTGACTCTGTAGGCCTGTGATGGTGGTGCTCATGTTGGGAAGGGGATTTGAGGCAGCTGTCATGGGGATGGGCTGTGGGACTGTGCTCAGCTCTTACCTGGAGAAGCCAGGTAACTTTAGATTTTGCCTGAATGTGCGTATGAGGATCTGTCAGCGATAGAGCAATAGAAGATTCATGAGAACCAACTCCTTTTCATACATGAACTGCTTTTTAGACAACTTGCCTGTAATACTCATCATTGTGCAACACCTATCATTGTGGGCAACAGGGAGATGTCTGGACAGAAGAAATTTCAACAGTCCTCAAATCTGATTTTTATTCTATAGCTTCATTCTTCTTTCTGACCCAGGGCACAAAAGCAGTTTTCACCCCAAGTTAGCAGTAAGCCACCTGAATTTGGAAATGCTCTGTTCCAACTCAATTCTAGTACTATAGACAGGATAGTACTATAGACAGGAAAATAGCTAGTGGGTGGGTGGGTGCTGAAGAGAGGTAATTAACTTCAGAACTTTAATAATCCCTAGACCAGCCAAATTGCACCTGTGAAAAGGGAATAGCCCCTACTAGATAATTCTGGAGACTACTCAGTTCAGTCTTTAAAACACAAAAATAAAGCTGAGTTCCTGGAGATGCACTTCTTGTGTACTGGTGGTAATGAAGTAGGGAGATTTCCTTCCTGTTCACTGGGACACTGGCATTGACTGGCATTGACTCCTATTGTCAGTGCTCCTACTGCTCTTCTAGAAGGGACATTTCAACAATAGTTTTTGCTTAGTCTGATTCATTTGCCACATTGCCCCAGGCCATGTCACTCTTGGGTTTAAAACCTTCCAATGGCCCCTCTAGGGTTCAAAACTCTCAGAATTATTGGTAGAATTTTCTCCTCATTCTTCCTCCTTTCAGTCAAATCACTCTATTTATTCTCTGCATAAGACTCTATCTTCCCTCTGGACTGTTGATCATGCCCTTCCCATTGCCTCCACCCACCCGCTTTGGTCTTCACCTAGCAAACACCTTTGTATAATTAAGTTCAGTTTAATATCTTTCTGGGACCTGTTAGCTAGTTTGACTTCTCTTGCTATGCTCCCCCAGTATCCTGAACATCCACTTTGGGATAACTGTTTCACTTGTAATTACATATTTTATGTCTTTCAGCATGGTAAGACCATCATCCTGAGAAGTTAGTGTACAAGCACCTAGGACTTGCTCAGTTCAGATTTGCAGGATAGACAGATGAAACTTCAAGAGAGAAAGTACCATATTATTTTGTAGTCCAAAACTAGCGAAGTCATTGCACCCAATAAATGTTGAACTGAGCTCAACAGAGAGCAGTGGACCAGGTATTTTAGGGTCTATGACCTGAATGCAGGGTAACAGGCTTCATCCTCCTCACCCTATCTCAGTGTGTTTGAGATCTGAGTACCTTTTCAGGCTACCTGGGGAAGGGTGATGGTGGTATTCATAGGGTAGATCATTTATCATTTGGCCTTCTGAATAGAAAAAAAATGGACAAAGAGCAGATTCATTAATGACAAATATTTCTAGACAATTAATTTGGAATATTTGATTGCATTCTTTTTGAAATGTAAAAGAGAAACTCAATGCAAGAGAGTCTGTTATTGTGGTTAACCTTTGCATTCTGTTTGCAGCAATAAGATTCTTTTATAAATTGTGTTATAGTTTTCAAGTGTTTGTCTCATTTTTGACATGGGAGGGAAAAGAAGAATTTTTAGGCAATGAAAATAAATATTCAACTGACTATTAAGTACAGAAATGCATCTCAAGGCTTCAGGTATCAGCCCCACCATCTGAAATGAAAATATCTCCTGAAATTCCCATTTAAGAGCAGATTTCACCTGCAAGTAGACTGTTAAATCTTCCTGAAAAATACATACACCCTAGTGAGGGAATAAACACATCATTACACTTTCATGACAGATAAGCTCGGCTCTGTTTGGGTGTAAACTCATTTTTCTTGGGTTGACCTTTAAATAGTATTGTGCTATTGTATGGGATTTAAATCAATAATTTTGTCAAAGCAAAATATAGTGCACGTTTATTTTTTCTTTATCATTTAAACAGTTCTGTAAACTCTCGTGGTATAATGGATTTCAACATGTTGTCCCCAGGAAGGGAATGGGGGATAAGGGGACTGTGAGGGTGGGGGCCAAGTGGCATATAAAAAGTCACTTCATGGCAATGAGACAGAAGGCCCCATGGCTGCAGATCTGAGAGTTGCGTTTTCTCTTCCAGGCAGTGGAGGTGGAGGTGCCAGTGGGGGCTGTCATTAGTGGTGTAATACCTTTTCTGCATTCCTGTTGTAAAGCAACAAAGTGTCCCAGGTGTGAGGAGGTTAAAATGAGAAGTACCCAGTAGTTATGAAGCAGCAATAATGAGTTTCCTTCTACTTACCATGGATTTGTGTGATATACAGCTTGCAATTAAGCACGGCTTGGTGATTCAGTGATTAATGTATATACAGCTCCTAAAGTAGGGAAGCCGCCCTCCCGTCACATCCTTCATGATGTTTACAGCTGGGTACCTATTAACAGGAAGATGGAAAGGGCCATTTACAATTCAGTAACCTTTATGACAGTGAACTCTTTAATCAGCATTTTATTTCCTTTGTAACACTTTAGTCATCTACAAATGTCAGAATAAAATAGGGCCATGAAATATTTAGGATCGGCATGTGGAAATTGACTTCCCTTGATTTGAGCTGCTGTGTCTTTTCATTCTGTTGTTTTGGGAGCTTTTATTTTTATTGAAAGACAATTTATAACTAAATGCTCCCAACAGTGACTGGCATTAGGGTAGGAGGAATTTCAGAGAGCCAAGTTCTGGTTCTATAAAATGTGTTGATGCTTGCTATATTGGGTAATAAGTTATTCAAATAAAAACATTAGCAAAGGGTTTGCATTTCAGAGCAGTACTAAGTAGAGGTACAGCCGACTCCACAGTTTATGACAAAAGACCCCGACATATTTTAGGAAGGTAATTATGAAGTACATCCATAATAATTTAAGTCAGTTATAGTGTGTACCTGAAATATGCATTATTGTCTCACATTATTTTCTTAGTGGGATTCTGGGACTTTTTCAATTCAACAATAACCACCTTTCAGCTTTCTTGTATTGTTGCAAATGTATGTAACATGTATTAGCAGAATTGCCATGTTTGTATTTTAAAAGGAGCTTTAAACAGTGATGATATTACCGTGTTAAAATGACTGCATTGTTATTTCTTACTTGTATCTTATGTTAAGTTAACCCATTTTAAGCCCGTGAAGCCAAACATATTATTTATGATCTGTTTTAAAAATTAATCTTGGACTCTGGAATCTTTTGGCATTTGGCATGATGCAGTACTATCCTCCTCGATCCTGTAAAGATTCCTGGTGACATTTTGTTGCCCTGAGGGTGAGCCTCACTTACAGAGGTCATGTTTTTTTGGGGGGCAGGTAGTGAGTCTTGGTTTCACGTGTGCCATGTCTGATACTCTTCTACATGGTGTTGGGGAGTGTTACCCTTTCTTTTCTGCTGTATGGGAAACTGGTTCCTTACCTTTCTGGGCTTTGGTTTTCCATCTGTAACCTGAACTGGTTTATTAATTGAACTTGGTATGCCTTCAAGGGAGCAGTGAGAGAGGAGAGATGAAGAGGAAACATGGAGAATTGACTTTTAGTTCACACTGTTGTAAGTGTTTCTGTAATGAAAATGCATAAATATGAGCCTTTAAGAGAGTGTCCGTACTTAGATGTTGCAAGAACTATTGGGACTGGGAAAAGTATAAGAATCTCATGAATTTGTTATTGCTGATTGAGTTAAATAATCTATTGAAGCAGTTAACACTGAGCAAGGTACCCAGTATTATCTCCTTTCTCTTGTTTTCATAAAAGAACAGCATTGCCAAATGTCTTAGGGGAGTAAAACCCCAGTCTACAAAGTATCAGCAAGTCATGTGAGTTGGAATATTTAGGAAGAAAGTAGAAGTATTTCCAACTTGAGACTTACCCCCGCTGAGACCAGGGAATGAAGTACAGAGAGGAGGGAGACTCAAGAACTGGAAGCTTTACACTGGCTAGCACATGGGGCTCAGGACTTGATGGTAAGGACAGCATAACCTTTTGTCTATTTCGTTCATTTCACCTCATTGACTAATTGCCAGCTGCCCTGAGTGGCTTGTTTTTGAAATGGTTCTCTGCAATATTAAAATGGTGGAA
Organism: Solenodon paradoxus; assembly: GCA_004363575.1. Lineage (NCBI taxonomy): Eukaryota > Metazoa > Chordata > Mammalia > Eulipotyphla > Solenodontidae > Solenodon > Solenodon paradoxus. The sequence continues at coordinate 388,818 of RJWH01000183.1, read as the reverse complement.
GCAGGTAGGAGCTTATAAGGGATTGAAGGAGTTCAAAGACTGCAGTTTTTTCTCATTACAAGAGAGATAACTAGGCATATTGGGGAGCAGCTGGATGATGTCAGCAACAGGCTGGAGGCATTTGTGGTTGATGGGAAATGCTGGTTGTAAGGTGGGTGGTGGCATGGGAGGATGGGGGTGGGTGACTGAAAAAGGAGGAGAGAGGTGGTCCTAGAGATCAATCCTTCAAAATGACGATTGTTTTGTCTTTGGCTGCCATCTCATGAGAGTTCCCAAGGTGGTGTCTTGGATGACAGGAGCCGTAGGAGCCTAAAAAAATCTTTGTGCTATAGGTTTTTCTCCCAAATTTCCAATTTTTAATTCATTTGACTTTTAATTTTTTGCTTTAGAATTTTAAAATCCTATTATAAATGAAAGTGCTGTGAAAGATAGTCATTGAAAGTTTGAGAAGACTAAAAATGATTGTCCATAATTCCACCTTACTAGCAAAGCTACTATTGTATGTATTTGTACTCTTTTTCCCGAGGCATTATATTGTATAATTAAAATGAGAGTCAAGTACCAGTTGTGTATCCTGCCCTTTTCAGGTTATGTTACATCTTATGCATTTTGTCAGGTGGTTTATTGCTTTTTAAATCATCATTTTCGAAGGCAGCACTATTCCATCAAACATGCATTCCATATTTTTAAAAATTAATGAATTTATTTTATATATTCAAAAACCCTGCCGTGGGCTTTTTGGTTTGTTTCCATATTTTTTGACCATAGTAATAGTGTAATGTATGTTTTTCGTATTTTGAGTTGTTTTCTTAGGAATAGAGTCCCAGGTATAGAATTTACTGGGCTGAGGAAATCCTGTTATATTGCAACATTTACCCACTTTAACCCCCAAACTCTTAAAAACCTTAGATGAATGTCTTCTAAGTGCTGGCCTATGTAGTTGCTCCAGGTGCAAATTTTCCTAAGAAGCTTGTATTTCTGGAGAGAATTTTGGATGTTTTGCATACTTAGGAGTATCTGCAGTCATGTGTGAATGATAGCATTCATTTAGAAATCTGCTTTTGCAGATGATGAAAATGAGGAAACAGCACACTGGAACAGGGACTGGTCTCTTTGAGCATTCAGTGTACATCAGGAGCTATCAAGTGGGCTGTCTCCTTTCAACTCAAAACAATCCTATGGATTGTGAGTTCCCAACACTACCTTTTATTCCAGATAAGGAAACTGAAATTCAAGAAGGGTGAGTGACCTATCCAAGGTCATCTAACTTCCTCTAGACCCAGAATTTGAACTCAGATCTACCTGACCAGGCAGGTTCTTCTTCCACAGAGACATGCACCTTTCATATGAAGTGTGGGCAAATGAAGCTGTGCTGGGGATCCCACTGTACTGCAGGCTAAGCCGAACATGGTGGTCATTTACCAGAAACTCTTATTTTAGCCACTGGTACATAGATATTTGTAGTGATTCCTGTGCCCCTCGGCAGACTCATCTTTATGTAGTTCTCTTAAATCACAAAACACAGTTTTGCTTTAATGCCTTGGGTTGTTAGGATTTGCATTGGCTGACAGAAAGGCAACTAGTAGAGGACATTCAGGGGTTATTAGGATGGAGGCGTGTGTGTTTCTGGGGAATCTGAGTTCAAATCCCCTTGGTCTTGTCAGATTTTCCTGTCTCCCTCTGGTCTTTCGTGAAGGCAGTGAAGGAACCAGAGCTGCGCCAGACAGTGAGATGAGATGGCCTTGCTTGGAAAACCAATTTGGGAACTACCCTAAGTGAAGAGTCCACTCAGATGGAGGGATGCACAGGAAGAATGTTCAGGAACCTTAGAGAAAACTCTCTACTTAGCCAGTCAGGAACAGTAGGAAAATCGGACACTCAAGGGGAAGGGACAGGTTCCATGTCACAGTGCCCATGAGGCCATTCTGATTTAGTAACAGGGGTCTCTGTCATCCTTACATTGAAGTGTCAGTGAGAATGCAAGTGAGAGGAGGTAACCAAGATGCCAAGCGCGAAGACAGCAGTGGTTTGTGACTCAGACTCCTCTAGCCTTGGCTGTGGTCTGCACTGTCTCCTCTCCTCAGGGGATGCTTGAGAGATGGAATTATTGCACCAGGAGGATAGGTTTCCAACAGGATGGGGTGGTAAAGGGTTGGAAGTGTGGTGACCACTGGTGCTTAGGTCTCTGACCCTGTGTCTTTGCCTGCTGGTACTGTGTTTAAGCTTAAGCCTGGTGTTTTTCCCAGTTAGGAGTGGGGACAAGGAATCTGTGTTCCCCTCTCCCCCACGATTAGGACATGTTAACCTGCATTCATTATGCTGCCTTGCCCCCTCTTGGTCAGGATTATTTAAATGTTTATCCTTCTTTCCTTCTTGACCTTTCTTGTTCAGTCCTAGTTCCCGGGTCCCGCTTGTTTTGTGTTTCATGAGCTTAGCAAAGCGTGGCCTCCAATTCCCTAGTTCTAGTGTTTTCACTTAAGATGAGGAGTGATGAGCCAAAGGTTTCAGGCTCAATCCTTGAGCAAAGGGCCGCTCTGACAGGGATTATTATTTATTTGTCATCTTGGATGTAATAAGCTGTAGGTACAGCTTCGAGAGCCCTTGATTTATTGCGCTGTCTGCTGCCACTAGCGGGACGTCTGCTGCACTGTGCAGGATGAATACCACACTGTCAGCTCCGTCGATCTGTCTCTACCCTTGCTCCCTCTCATAACACATTCCCATTTCATGCCAGAATACATAAACAATCTTTCATTATTTTGATGCCTTTTTCATATTTGTTCTTTACAGAAGATAAAGTTTGAATTTATGGGTTTCCTTTACATTATTTCAACACACTCCACCATTTTCCGGGCTTGTGGTTTAACTCTCAGAAATTGGCCTGCCAGGTGATTTAGTTATTTTGGCTTTCTAGTTTTATAGTTATTTAATATCGCCATGCCCGATACTGAGAAAATGGAGTACACGGGAGGTGAGGGATTTGCAGTTTAGGCTCATGTCAGCAACGTGATCAGGGATGAGGCGTGGGGGCTCCAAACAAGGCGGGGGGAGGTGGGAGAACCTTAGCTCAATTAAAAAAAAATCCCATCTCCAAAATATGACTTAGATATTGGCCAGGCCAGGGCCTTGATGGAGATTATCAGGAGAAAGGGGACCTTGCACCACTGTTGGGGATTAGCAAACGCGTGTAACTCGATGGGTAAACGCCCCTTCCTGTTTCTTATGTGGCAGCTCTCAGCACCTTTCATTTTCACCTGTGTCTCTTTGTTAGGAAATCCATCACGGGATCCTGTGGTCACACCTTATATTGACAAGAATCTGGGAGGCAAATTGCACACTTCTAGCTAGGGCAGGAAAAAACCTTCTCTGCCTTTGTCTCCTCTGCCTCTCATACCCATCCTCACCCCACCCCATTTTTGCTTCTGCTTTTGAGAGACTGGACCACATGGCCTAATTTTCAAGAATTTTCCTGTTTTCATGCTGAGTTCTAACCGGTAAAAGATCCTGCATATGAAATCATTTACTTAGGAATGGAAAGTTGCTGCCTCATTTTCCCTGGTAGACATGGGACTCCTCTACAGTACTGCTGTCGGCCATATACTATGCATTGTTCTATTGGCATAGATTTCTTTCCCCCTCTCTCGTCGTAGTTTTTCACCTCAAATTTCACTATCTTATTTCTAACCAAACATAACAATTTGATGTATTCTCTAAATTGGGTGCTTTAATTTTTTTTATTAAAGTTTTCTCCTAGTTATTTTCCTTAAAATCAAAATTTCAGAGTGTTGACATCATAAGAAATTCATAGAGTAGATTATATTTATAATGCCAGTACTGGTGATAAGAACTTCACATGTGTGCATGAGAGTATGGTATGTGTGTATATGTTTTCATCTGCTTATAAGATATGGATCAGCCATGGAGGAATTCCTGACAAATATAAGCCATTGACAGGTGAGCTTATATTCCAGGCAAGGTCAAATAATGGTGCAGAAGCCATGGTGTTTGGGAAGGTAAAAGTCCTCAGTGATAGTGCTAATTTAGCGTGGTGACCGAAATTCCTGCTCCTTTTTGGGAAAATCCCTTCTTGCTCATGTGTTTGATTGCATGTGTGTGTGTATGTATGTGTCCTTGCCCTTACAAGCAGCCCTTTGAGGGGAAGGGGCTCCAGATGAGAGATTTCTGCATTTGGAAAGTTGTTTTGAGCCCTGTCTCCTCCCAGAAAGACATTAATGAATGTGGATTTGAATGCCATAAATGCAAGATAATTTTGTCACTCTTCGCTTCCCTTGGCCATCTTCATTAGAGAAGTAGGGAATTTGCTTAGCTCACATCTCATTGTACAGGCTTGTTGTGGCTGGAAGGGAACCCTAGTTAATTAATATGAGAAATTTGTTTTGTGTCCCTAGTAAAAAAGATGGTGTAGGTTGGTGTTGTCAGCAGAAGCTGTTTGTCACTTTGACCTGTTCTGTTAAGTGTTTGATGTGTTTTCTCAGAGTAATCTGTGAATAACATTATAGCCCAGCCAGAAGAGAAACCAAGGGAGCAATAGCAGAATTAATATCTGGGAGCGTTGATAATTATATATCAGAATCTAATTTTTAGCACAGAAAATGTGTTAATGACAGAGAGGAAAACAAAAACCACTAGATTCTCCCAGCAGGCCCCAAAGTGTCATTTATTATTTCTCAGCTGGATATCTATCAAGTTTATGGGTTAATTTTTCTGTAGACTGTTATTTATGGGTTTTTGTTTGTTTTCAGCCATCATTACTAACAATACGGTTAATAGCAATCATTTGTTATCCAGCACTAGGCGTGATGCCTCAGATGAGAGCACTGAACTGAGAATACTCATTTGGTAGCTGAATAAGGCCCTGACAGGGCCCATTTATAACAAGCTCATTCTATAATGTCCATCCTATTAATAAAATTTTGTTGCTGTCTAATTAGAGATGTCTGATGTGTAGAGTAGTACTGCAGCTAGTTTTTGCTGCTGCCTTCCCCTCCCCCTTCCCTGGGCCACCTCTGTCTCAGCGAAGACCCATCTGGGCATGTGGGTTCCCGAAACAAAAGGAATGAGGAAGGAGCTGTGAATTAAGGTTCTGGATTTGATGTGACTATAGCACAGAGTAAAGACAAAATGGCTGGGAGACCTTACTGCCTCTCCCATCCACTTCTTTTCTTTTTACTGTGGTTTTTTCCTGCCCTGGCTAGAAGTGTGCAATTTGCCTCCCAGATGCTTGACGATATAAGGTGTGACCACAGGATCCTGTGATGGATTTCCTGACAAAAACACCAAACTTAAACATCCAAGCCAGTATTTAGCTCTTCAAAATCATGGCCTTGCAAGGAAACACATTCATTTAAATCACTATCATTTCTCAGAGTTTTCGGGAGACTTGACTTTGTTTGTTGGTAGAGGCAGTGTATTTCATTCAACAAATAAGCAGTCTCCCCAAGTAAGAATTTGGGATGATACCTTCAAACACCAGTATTTTGTAGTTGCGCTTTGGAGACAGACTGGTTCAGTCTGGTCATTTTTATCCATGTGGCTCTTTGGGGCCTTATTCTTTAATGAGAAAGAAGCTTTGGGGCTGGGTGACAGGATGTGCCCATCTGTTAGATAAAGAATTGAAGTCTCAACAGCTACTTTTAAGTCCTGTGGCCCTCATTCAGCAGTGGTATGATTTGTGAAGAGTTATGGAATTGGTGGGCCTCAAGTTGATCAGTTCTACAAAAGCAGGTACCAATCCACGGAGAATACTGTTGCAAGAATCAAACAACCTATATGCAAATGCCTTGCCAGGTGGTAAGACCACCCAGATGCCAGTTCTAATTATTACTTGTTCCAACTCAATGATTCTTTCAGAACTCCATCGAGAACCATTTACCCCACTGAGCTCCTTTATTTTCAGTCATTCTAAGATAGTTGCATAAATCATTTCACTCATTTTATCACTCATTTTTCAAGTCCTGTTTCGTATTGCACGCCAGCAATAACGTTTGAAGACATTTGTAGCATTGAAAAGTTTTCATCATCCTGATTATGGCTTATTGTGAAGTTTGCCCTGTTCAGGGGAGGAAAAGGAGTTTAAAATGCAAGGAAGAAATATTTTATTAATTCAGCAGGTGCTCAGAAGTGTACACCTTTGAATTAAGAGCACACAATCAGGCAATACACTGAAGAATGTTTTAAAATAGTTTTGTTGCTAGGTAACTACTTCCTTCTTTAGTAAGCTCCCCCCGCCACCCGGTGAAATGTTTTGCAAATGATCTTTTGAACAAAAAATAAAGATTATCAGATATTTTCTCCCAGCCTATATGTTTGATTTTGAAGGTAGAACTTAAAAAAAAAAAATTACAGCATTGCAAAATTTTCATTCTAAGCTGGCGATAAAAGGCCTGGATAGTTGCTGGGCTTGCACAGGCCTGGGTATGCTGTTTTTTCCCCTTAAACTGCACTTGACTACAGCTTATCAAGCCTTAATTAGTGCTACATTTTCTCCCTGTGATTTCTATTGATGTGTGGTACAGGGAGCTGGATTGAGCCTCCACCTGACCGGTGTGCAAATTGTTCTAGAAAATTCAGCAAACATCTCTCTCCATTATCCATGCCACCCCACCTCCCCCTTACCCCTCCCCTTCCCATTGCGCTCTTCTCTGACCTTCTTTCTTCCATTTCCCTCAGTGGAAAAGGTGGAAAGCAGGACGATAGGAATCAGGTTGAGTATTAGTGTTTTTGCTGGCCTGTGCAATAGAAAACGACAAGTGGCCGACTGGGCCCCCTGTCAGCAGATCAGGAAGCCGGGAGGCAGCGGGCGGGGGATCCCCCGCGGCCTCGGGATGGCTGCGGCAAGATTGTGAGAGCCGGGATGAAGTCAGCACTGACAAAGTGAGGGGATTGATGGATGGACAAAGAGGGGAACTGGATGTGAGAATGGATGAGGGCAGAGGGGGAATTTAACACAGACAAACAGAATGAAAGACAGAGAAGAATTGCCTGCTGCAGTATGCCCACCCTGAGCTCCCACAGCAATTTACTTACTGCTAACTGAACACCAAGGATTGTTTGCATCTTTGCAGATTTTCTACCAGACACGGCAGAGGGAAATGTGTGGATTCCAGCTAGTGTGTGCCAGGCTCTCTCCACCTCCCGGCGGGCCCCCCCACCCCCCACTACATTCACTGACTACATTCACTCACATTCATTTGATTCAAACTGATTATTTCCAAGAAGTTCACACAGTGTTTCTGCAGAATATGTCTTCTTCCCCTACCATAATTTTAATGTTTCTACTAAATTTGCCTTAATCAGTTATTGTTGCTTTAGTATAGTAAATAATAATATTTACCTGCTCAGTTTGAAAGTGGTGTTTCTGGAAGGAGATCTATTGTTTTTTTATGTAGGCATATGCAGGAAAGACTTTGTGCCTCTCTACCTGTACTCGATAAAGGTGCATATTACTGAGTGACTCACTCTTTAATGATTGTATCATGTTACTTTAAGGTAGAAATATTTAACCCAAACGCCAAATATGTCATATTAGGAAAAGAACTTGTTAAGAATATAGAACTCATATTAAGTCTTCTTACTATCATAAACCAAAATTAGGGGAAAAAAGAAAAAAATAATTAGGAGAGAGAAAAACATGAATCTTACTCCTCCTAGGAAAAAGGTATAGTGCTATATTCGTTACTATCAGTTTATTATTTCTAAAATGGTCATTTCAAAAAATGAGACTATGTGGTTAAAAAAAGCTATGAGTTTTTTAAACTGATTACATATAGGAACACAAAGTGAGTCAAATTATTTTAATTGAATACCATACTCCAATGTATATTTGATTTTGTTTCCTTGTGTGAGCAAAGTGATTTTCTGATGCCTGTTGATTTCAGGGTCTTGGATAAGAATGATTATCATTACAATTCTAAAAGAGAAATTTAGACACACACATGTACATCAATTGTTGGAAAGTAAAAATGTAACTAATTCCCAAGTTAACACTAGCTAGTCTTCAGTGTGGTAGTTTCAAAATGAATCCTTATATTCTTAGTACATTCAAGGAACCTGGGACCAAATGAACTTGGGAAGTCTCTTTCTCATTTTTGAATACATTGGAAGAAACTTTGTCTTTCAGAATTAACACTGATGGGTCTAATATGTCTTTAATACACACTTTGTATCAAAATGGTTTATCCAGCCCTGTCCTCCCACTTTCCTGCCCTCCGTCCTGCTCTCCCTCTCTCTTCCTTTAAAGAAATGGCCAGAGAAGATGAAGATCATCTAAACTATTTTATTTTCACAAGAAATTATTTTTTTCTAAAGAATTCTTCTTGACATGTCCACACACCTGATTCTGAGGCAGACATCCTTCCTGTGACATGCCTCCAGAGTGCATTGATTTCTCTCCACAGATCCCACAAAGACTTGATACCTGAGTAGCAACAGAATTCTGAGTGATTTTGGCCCTTGAAGTCCCAGGATGCAATAGCAGCTGCCTTCACAATTAAAGCAGGATCTTGGTAGAAGGACTATAGGCTGACTAGGAATGATAAATGGGAGCCTTAAAAAAATGAAATTAATAAGTTGTCTATTGCATGGAGATCCATGAGACATATTTTCAGGTATGGCATAGATTATCTATCACTCAGACATTGTTCAAAAGTGAATTTGTCCTCATACTGACACCCACTCTCCTTGTGCAGGCCAAAGGCTGGAGCAGCCTGGAAGCCATGCCACCCTCAGGTGCACATCTAGCATCATTTGGGAATAATATGAGTTCAGAGCTGGCTAACCGCTTGGATATTATATCGTATATTAATCCTGGTATTGAGTAATTTTTCAAAGGTTGAAAAATTTGACAAGTGATAAAATTAAGTTTGCTAGAGCTGGTTCACATGTGGCTTAAGATACAGCTCACTACAACAGGTCACATAGAGTTCTGGTTCTTTTTGAAATGTGCAAACTGTGGTCTCCAAGGTCACTCTGGGAAAATTTTTGGGAAAGGATTATAATTTTTCTCATTGTGGATTGCTGATTTGTGTAGGCAAGGCCAAAAGAAGTCATTTCTTTTGCCTTCATTGAGAGTTTTGTAACTTCCATGATTTTCATCTCTACTTACCTATACATCCCATAAGAATCCCAGAAGCAGGGTACAGCCTGAACTCCATCTCTTTAGAGATTTTGATACTTTAAGACAGGGTGAAGTCCACACTGAGTAATTTATATTAGTTTTTTAAAAAGGGCACCTAGGAAGATTCTATTTTGCTAGCTCTTACTGTTGGGCATTTAGAATACTTATATTTTTTTCCTTATATAGATATAATAGCAATGAATATTGACCTCATTGGAAATGGATGAAAATTTGATGATTTTTTAATTTAATGGAAGTTAAATTGACTTTCCCTCCTCCAGTCCATCCATCCTTCCATCCACCCATCCACCCATCCATCCATCCATCTATCCTGCCAGTTATTCATCCATTCCTGGTTATGAATATTTGATTTATCCTAGTTTCAGAAGACCAGTGTCTGTCCAATATGAATAATTTCTTTCTAGAACCTTAGTATAAATTGGTCATTAAATCGCTAATGTCGTTCAGTATTATTAGTATTATTAATATCATTAATATCATGATAATTACTTTAGAACTATCATATTTCAGTGCTACAAAAGACATCCTCAAAGATAAAGCTGTCTAGTAGAGAAGGAACCATTACTGGGAATAAGCAAGACGCTTAGAGGGTGAAGATCTTGCAGACCCCACTGTAACTGTAGCATTTCCACATTTAGTTTTATAACAGCCTTTTTTTTTTTTTTTTTGTCTTTTAAGGAGAGTTCTCTGCTAGATAGTTGATCTGGTCTAACTCTATTCCTTCCATATATAAACACTAAGTCACAAATGTCAAGTGGCTGACATCTTTCATAGTTCTCTTGTGGTATTTTTTATTTTCCTGGAACGACAGCCCCACTATTATACTCAATTTTATTGGTGAGCACATGAGAGAAGGAGGATAAGGAGGCTTTCTCTTGTTCAATTGAGCCTTATTCCACATTTTGGGGGTGTGGAAAAGTGGTTTATTTGTGCTTATTAGCCGATGGTTGTATATTCACATGCCATCCATTCTCCGCAGTCATATAGCAAATAACCAAAAAAAAATATTGCCGAAAGAAATTTGAATATGAATTTGAATGCTGGTTAATTTTCAAATATGGACTGTCTGCATTAGTTCTGGTCTATCATCAGTCATCTCTGGGACTCAGTTTCCTCTTTAATAACATGAGAGTGTTCAATGAGTCTAGGTCTAGGATACGCTTACTTCAGGGTCACAGAAAGCACTGTTAAAAGAGTAATGTGAGTTTTGAACATTCAAAGTACTATGGAGATATCAATCATGTGAGGATTTGAACCTCAGGATAAGCATCATGCAAGAAGAATTTGAGCTCGCCCTTAAAGATAAGGCTTAAATAAGCAAAGGAGAAGTGGGAAGTGAATTCCAGGAATGGAGATAGTGTAAAAAAGATGGTAACAGGAAAACTGAAGCAAGTTAGATGATCTGTTTGCGAGTATGAAAAACATAGCAGAGAAGCAAGACTTATTTGGGAATTCCATTTTTTCATTCATTCCACAAATATATGGGAATATGTGTCTTAATGAGCTAGTATTTGAGAGGGAAAAGATAGATGATAAACAAGTCAATACATTTACACACATATGATGCTGGAAAAAGCTAAGAAGAAAACTAGAGAGCGATGAGAGTAGGTGTGTGATTCTGAGATAGAATGTTTTGTATAACTCAGCATTTGAGCAGAGACCTCAATGAATGTGAAAAAGAAGTCATGGAGATAGTAGAAATGACGTATAGAGAATAGTAAGTACAAAATCCTGTTGTACAAATGGAGTTTGTTCTATATGAAGATGCATTGATTGCCTCAATGACTTTCCAGACCTCCTTTAATGTTTGCTCTTAAGAGTTGTGTTCATATCATTGAAGGACCTTCATGACTTTCATTTCATGGAAAGTACTTCCTCCCCAGTGTCAGTGGATGAACCATAATTGACCTAGGCCAGTCATAGAAACACTGTTTCCCTTTCATGTGATTGATTTGGGCATGAGTTTGTGATCCCCTGGTCAGGAGATATCATTTGTTACTTGATGGGGGCTTCTGGGAAATGTTTTCTCTTTAATACAGATACATGGATGTGAGTATTTCTATATATGATGACTGGAGCTGCAGCAACCATCCTTTGCCCATGAGAGGAGGTTGTGAATTGAAAGTAGAAAGATGGAAAACTCTTGAGTCCTTAGGTTCTGTCAAGACCTGGTAAATTAACCCTGGAAATCCTTTACACTTCTTTTATTGTTAAATAACAAATCCGTATTATTCAAGCTCCTTTTAGTTGTATTTTCTGATACTTTCATCTTAAAGTATCCTAAAGGGTAAATGTTGCAAGTGTCTTGTTCAGTATATTTTAAGTGTTACTTTGTCAAAGAGACTTTCTCCAGCTCTCCATGCAAAATAGAACAAAGGCAGACCTACAACTCTGACATTGATGAAAAATCTTGCTTATACTCAGATTCATTCTGATGGGTAGCTTTAGTCTGTATTCTGTGTATGGGAAAGGAGACAACAGTGGTTCCATGGTGTCATTTGAACTGATCCTCCCATTCTCGTATGACCGTTGCTCTTAGGTCCATCTTCATAAATGGTGATTTCAGGGGCCCATTTGCTCCATATAAAAGGTGAGTGACTCCGTTTATAATAAATCTCAGTGTGGTGTGCATGCTATCATTCCCTTCATTTGACCTTGGTGGAACAGGCTGATGGGGCAGTGAAAAGTATGATATGAAAAATGAGTGAGCAGAACAAAGTGAGCAGTGAATCAGTCTTGTGTGTGATTAGCTGTGAAAAATCTCACCAGCATGACTCAGAGTGCACTTTTTCTTTACTTTTTCTGCGTCCCCCTTCTCTCCCCATAATACCCTGTCAGATACCCACAAGTGAGCTTTCTGAAACCTGACTGCCTTGTCCCAGCGAACATTCCTGGATCATGAGCTCTAAGGTGAGGGAGTGTAGGCTGAGAGGAGGAAACTATTTTGTGGGGAGCAGCTAATTGTATTCAGCTAGAGCCTTGGGAAGGTCCCCTCCAGGGGCATGTTGACTAGACATGAGTGTGACAGAATTACTTTGTAGGCATTGTAAATCTGCAATTATATCTGAGGACTCAGTGACTCGCGGTTGAAGTCTCCATCAGTTCCATTTGCAGTCAAGCCCTGTAAAAACTGGGTGATGGAATGGTAAATCAAAGCCTGGGGAATTGTGGGATCCTGCTGCTCAAGGCTTGAGCACATAAAATGGAAACTTGCCTTTAATGACATGGGTCTTATTGCCATGCTGTAGAGGTTACCTTGGTGGCACATGAGGGTGCTTTTGGAAGAGGACTCACTTCCTGCTACTGTTGGTCTCTTCTGAGGATGCTTGGCTTGTGTCCTCTTTGCATGACAACCCTCAGATAGGAGGCAAGGGGGTTGGTGAGTGCCTGGAGATACCGCGTGTAGCTAACCTGACCGGACAACTTCAGTTAACTCAATTCTCAGTGCAGATATTTTAGATATTGCCATCCTTCTCTTCCTAACAGCATTTATGTAATCCCTTTGATAGGAATGATAAAAGAACCATTTGTTCATTACTGTTTTTTCCTCTGCTTGCATTCTCTGACCTCTGAGTAAAACTTCAGACAATTGGGTCCAAGGTTTGTGCTATTGAGTGGACAGAAATTAATTTTAATTATTTTTAGATTACAATTTTTCATTGCTTCAAAAAGTAGTTCCCAGCTAATGAAGTAGGAGATACTCTTTAATTTTGAAGTTAAAAAAATATTTTTAAGGAGAAGTGCAGGCAGGTGAGTAGGCAAACAGGTAGGAAGAGAAGGAGGAAAAAGCACTTTATTTAGTTGTTCATATTAGTTGTTTCCCTGACCCTGGGTTTTGAACAGGACTTTGGGATGTTTGTGGAACTACTTTCAGGTCTGCTAGACCACTAGGCTGGCAGTGTGCACCCAGTAGGAGATACTCTTAAGAGGATGTTACATGAATTTGATAGAATCGTATTAGCTTTTCAATTATTTTCTGTATAAACAAATGGACAATGATTTTTCTCAATCTGGTAAAAAAATGACCCTGTAATCTTATTTGCACCATTTATTGTGTTTCAGTTGTTGCTATAATGATGCCGTCTATAATGATGCTCAAGACGAAGTACCCCAAAAGCTAGATGCACAGTTGATGAGCAATTATTAGCACTGGTTTGTGAATAGGCTGGAGAAACTCTTTGCTTTAAAGGTCTTTGTGATGGTTGAGCAGCTCTCCTCCATGTGTCTACTTTTGTTTGAAACCACTGGACTTTGAAGACAAGCTCCTCTTTTTTTGAGGTCTCAGAGACTTGCAGAGAGGCCGTGGAAGTATGAGATTCCTTAAGGTTTATACTTAGAACTGGTCCATTGTCACTTAGGTCTACATCACAGAGGTCTTGTGGCCAAGACACAAGTGCAGGAAGAATGAAGAATTTGAGAACAGTTTTGTTTGCAATGTACTATTGTTTAGTTAATTTGTCATTTATTAAGTAAGCACTTGTGAAGAACCTGGTTCCATTCTCCACCTCCAGTCTTCCCCCAAACTTCAAATTCTTAAGTGACTTAATAAAGTTTTGCTGTAGAAGTAGAGTATGCCTTTAATGAAGGTATAAGAATAAAATTGGAAGTTAGAAACAGGAGACTATTATAGGAATTTTTGAGGATTGAGGACCATTTCCATTACTGTGCGTTCTGTTACTAACTGTATTAACAGTCATATCTGAGTGGCTGTTGCAAACAAAAAGGAGTAAATATCTCAGAGTACAAGCATCTCAGTCAATAGCTACTTACAGGAGTCTTGGCTGTTAATTTTGGTTATATGATGACTTGAGCTTATAGACTAAAGTGAAGCAGATGAACAGACCGTCAGAAAGAGTCCTAAGAGAATAAAAAGAGAAATAGATTATAGTAAATTTTCACTTGGCATTCACTTCCCCAAAGATATAGTCAAATAGCAAACATTGTAAGATTGACAATTGAGTAATAGATGCATAACATGTCCAAACAGTTAGGCTATTCTCTAATTAACACCAGCGCTGTAGTGCCATCTGGACTATCAGATTTAAGAAGATGCAGGAAATTTGGCAAATGTCCAGAGAAACTATAGTGATAGCAATTTGTGAAGTAACGTGTCTGAAGAGCTTTCGGAAGTTAGCGTTTTTTTGTCTAAAGAAGAGGATATTCTTTAAGTGTACCAGGAATGGTTCTATATGGGAGAGTAACATATTCTGCATGTTAGTCGTGCAATGAATGAAAGAAAAAGTTTGAGCTTCCAGCATGTCCAAGTTAAATTTGACCTACAGAAGAACTTCTTTCACTTGTTAGGTTTTGTAGTGGTGACCCAGGGTTGTTTCTAGGTTGTGAACTCTTTCTCCAAAGGAGATTTAACTTAAATGGGAAGGAAGTTGTTTCCTGTACAGGTCGTCATGTGTTATTCTCCTTGGAAGCACGGAGTTAAGCTTTCTGAAAATTGAGAGGAAAATATATTTGTGCACAGAATTTTAGGATTGGTGGTCTTTTTCACCATATTTCATATCCTCATTATCCTGGAAAGACCACCTCTACTTACCCTGAGGAAGGTATCTACTGGTTCGATCGTGCGGAGCTGTAGGGTCTTTGAGGACTTAAATTTCCATGGGAAATGGAAGGTCCGCTTTCCCCATTTTTTAAAAGCTAGAGATGGTAGATAATTTAAGGGTTCTGAGAGGAATATTCTCCTTGTGTATTTTAAAGTTAGGTGGTGTTTGCAAAGACCTCATAAATTATAGGCTGAATCCCCCACAGAGCACCTCTGTGCATCTCAAGTACACATTTGTCATGTATTTCTTCCCTGTTTAAGTTAAAACTCAGTTTAACAAGGAAAGTGGCAAACTCCTTGTGTTGTTTTCTGCTGAACTCTGAATTACCATGCATCACACTCCAAGATTGTTCGACTCAATTTGCAGTAATATAGATTATTGAATTTGTTTCATCATGTAATTTGAAATTTGAGTAGTCTGCAGTAGTACATCAATCCTCAGTAAAATATGAAAAGTGTACATACAGTGTGAAGGAAGAAAAATTAAGCAGCTTCTCAGATGGTGCCTAAAGAAGGTTCTGTGTGTTGCAGAGAGAGCCTGAGTGCAGGGCACCTAACCCATGGTAGAGAAACGAACTCTTGTGTGCCTATGTGAGTCACTTAACAACGTATTTGTTTTTTCCAACTATTCAATTTAAGGTATGGATTAGGTCACATTATGATGATCCTTGGTGCTAAAACCCTTGCATCCATGGCTGTGTCAAAGTTCTTGAAGAAGACTTTGTTTTTTTATGCCCATTCTGTGAGTGGAAATATTTTCAAAGCAGTAGTCTTGATCCACTTAACTAAGTGGTCTTCAGTCTAGTTGAGAAACGTTTATTCTCTTTTGAATCAAGACTCATGAATATGGTGATGCATTTGTATTTGTTGTGCTCTCCTGTGGTTTCAGCCCATGTGGCTAATTAATTATGGCATCACCTTTTCCTGTTGAGCCAAATTTCTGTCTCAGAATTCTTCTCATCACATTCTGTCACTAGCAGGGCACCAGAGTTGGCTTTCAAGACAGAACCTCTTTATTCTGACCTGGTCCACTGTGTGTAGATCCCTGAAAATGCAGGGGATGGGAAGGAGGGGGGAATCTAAGAGAAACAGGTACCACCTGAAAATGTTTCTAGTCTAAAGAAGCAGGCAAGATAGCCTGGAAAACCATGGGGAAGGAGTCTTTGTGGACAGAAGTTAGTCACATCACTAGAATGACCCTGATTTAAATATGCAATCTTATCTAGTGGCTGGGGAATGCAGTAGGAGACAGGTAGACATGATTTAAGACATTTGATTTTTCAGCAAATCCATATTTGCAAGTCAGTTGTCCTTTGTATAACCACTTTGTGTTGGCTCTGATCTGAGTCTCTTTGTAATTTACAGTTTGTGACATTAGCCTATGAACCTAATAGTTTCAAAGATGTCCTAGCTTTGGAGATGATCATTTAGTATCCTGGGTTGCTCTCTGCTTTGAGCATCTTTGAAAATCAGGCTGACAGTGGGTGGGAATGGGAATACTTTTGTATTTGATGACTAAGAGAAGAAAATAGTTTTTATGTATGTATATACATATTTTAAGTATAATATATGTGTAATTTCTGTGTATTTTATAAGGTATTTATTGTTCTATATGTGCCCTATTTGAAATTTATGGTAAAACAGTGGCAGAGGAGAAACATGCATTAAGATTTGAGGTTTCATTATATTCATAAAAGGCTGTTGTCAAATCCCTTGACTTTTTACAATGAAAGAAAATGTCCCTAGTGATGGAGTGTCAGGGTTTCTGGATGAATTCTTTCAGTGGAGTCTAGATCTTTAGAATGTGAGCAGCCCTGCTGAGGCACTGGGCTCATCTCTCTGTTTCCCAGCTCAGCTCGGTTATGCACAAAGGTCCTTTTCTAGGTGACATATCATGTTGTATTCCAAAGTACACTTTCTTTTAATTTACAACTTAATTTTCAACCTAATTCAGAAGATTGATACTATAATGCTATTTGCAGAAGTATTGAAATGTCAGTAAGTTTTATTGTAGTAATAAAGAGTATTCCATATATCACACACTCTATAGGGATCCTTGCTTTTTGCATAGATCTTCATAGCAACAACCAGTGGCTAAATGCTGGCAATCATTAATTTTTAAAGAAGACATGGTTATGACGAGTTGAGGAATTAAGGCTGGTGGTGAAGAATGAACTTTAATTTTTTGACACTTTTTTTTGGTTGCATGCTAAGGTGAGGCGACAGCAAGATTATAAAAAATGGCCCAAATCCCAGGTTCCTAATACTTAAAATGCTGTCTGCTCATAAAAAGATTTCAGTTAGGGAGAGGCCATCTTTGAGCTCCTTGTAACAAATGGGTATCAGTGGCCCATGAAATAATCAATGCCACTAATCCATCGTAGGGCCTGCCAATATGTTAATGGCCCTGGTGCATCGTTATTGCTACAAGACCATAAATCATTCTGGTACCAGAATGCATCGCTGTCGAGGCCTCAAACCCCTCGCCTGGAATAAAATGCTGTCTCCTAACAATTAATGTACAAACATTTTGCAGCTTTGTGCCTTGATTGTTTTCAGATGCTAAAAAAGTAAGTAGGACAGATTGTAAATCAATAAAACTATAAGACAAAGTGTTTTAATAATAGGAAGTTTCAGAGTAAATCATAGTTCTGTGTTTATTATTGCTTTTGGGGTTATAAATAAAGAGTTACTTTTTCTATTACCCAGCAAAGCTACCAAGTTAACGTGGGGGTGCTAAGTCTAGGGCTAACCTCTCTTTATAGTGGTTCTTTCTGTTAAGTTATGTTGAGACTTATCCTTGGGCTATTACAAGTCAAAGCCTGATAGTATATTGTAGGGGAGTGGTTAGTATACAGTGGATCTGTTTTGGAGTCATTTCAATAAGGGAATTTCTGGTTGGAAATAATGTAAGTGGATCAGTATGAAATGGTTTCTTGGGTGGCACAGACATCAAATTGCCTGTACCATGAGATTTCACTGTGTGATTATTCATTTGGTTGTAGTGACATAAGTGATGGAATAATTATAAAACAGCACCTAAATTGGTTTGGGGTGTCTAGGAGCCTTCACTCATATTTCTTTCCATGAAATGATCTCACCCAGGGTTGACTTTGATTGTACAAATTTTTGTGCCTAACTATAGGCAAACCTAGGAAGATCTCATTTAAGTAAGAGTTGGTATTGAATTGATCTGATTCCCTTTTGGTCTGTGTCAATTTAATCCACTATCTACTATCGAAGGTGTTGAGAAACAGGATAGGAAGTCATTAACTCCACCTTGTATAGACAGAGTTTATTTGTGCCCATTATGGTGTTACTTGTTCTACAACTGTACTTTTGGCTTGAGCCTCCTTGCGTTGATGAAGGTTAGAGCTTCAAATTGGATAAATGGTTGTTGGGGAACAACAAACCAAAGGGAAATAGCTTCTGAAATTTGCCATGAACTGGCTGGTGAACTGTGTCCATTCTGTCTGGATTCTGAATATGAATGAATTTGGAGACTTGTAACCTGACCAGCTCTCTCTCCCATGGCCGACTAAATGCTGTTACGAACCAAGAAAGTAAACAACCATATGGAAAGAGCCCGAGGTGGGTCTTTGGATACCTTTAGCATTTAGTTAGAGCTCTGATGTTGAAAAAAAAACATGGTGTTTCCATACAAACACCATGAATTTTTACATGCCCAGTACATGCTCAGTAACTCATAGAAGGAGAAGGAAGACGCTCTTGGCCTCTGACAAGATACTTCTTGCAGTTGTCTGCCCCTAGTGCCCAGTTCTGGTGGGTGTTCGTGGTTTGTTTTGGTGCTTGGAGTTTATTTTGGTGCTCAGGAAATAGGACAGGAAAAGACCGGAAAAACAGTGGCTCCATATAGACAGAAAGACAATTAAAACTGATATGACTCTTAACAGAAGTGGCAAGAGCAGGCAGGATGGAAGTAATTTATTCAACGAATTGTCCAAATACATAAAATTGCACTGATGTATGGTGTAGCGGTGGGACAGTGGAAAATTTGATAGTTGTTTCCGTTGTATGAATTACTCAGACAGGATGCCTTTGTGAAGTATGGGGGTTTGTTTAATGTTCTGACAACAATTTAGATCCTGTTATGGTTATTGCAGTGTAATGCCATAGTAAAAATTGAACATGACATACCAGCAATTTATTATTTGTGTGTTTTTTAACCTTGAGTATCGGATTGTTTGTCCAAGCATATCCTTTGATTTGCTGTGAAATTTATTGTTGATAAAAACAATCAGATTTCCATTAGAAGCAAAAAAATTATTATTATTATTATTATTTTGCCACGAACCATAGATTTAGGGAAAAAAATTCAAACTAGGCTACAGGACTTATGACAGGTAGACTCATGACATTATATGGTAATTCAGCATGAAAGAATAATTGTGACACTCTACTTGGTTGTGGAGTATAATCGTGCTGTGAGGTTCAATTCACTGAAAGGCCAAATTATCTTCAACTACATTAGTCTGACAACCTATAATGCTTTGCAGAGGCAATTTGTAGATGTTTCACAGAGTGCCAGCAAACAGGGTTCCCCATTATGCCACCCATTAACAAATTTGTGTAGGGAAAAAGTAACTTTTCCATTTTCCTGACTGTTTTCAAGCCTTGCCACATCATAAATATCTAATAGTAGTATTTGCATTGCCATTTACTCTCTTAGTTTTAAAATTTATCTGAGATATGGGAGGAAAGATTTATCTCTTTAAGCTATAGAGCCTGTGAAACATTGATATTTTCTTTGACTTAGATAACAGCGTGGTGCAGTGGAGACAACATGGTTTGGGGAACCCTAGATACTGGTCGGAATCCAGACCTTTTTCTTGTTAGCTTGTATGACTTTATTCACTGTGGGCCTTTGTTTCTCTGTCTCTAAATTGGGGATTGTAATATTTTCCTCCTAAGAATTTCTATTGAGAGTTAAGAAAAATGGTTCTTAATATTGCCCCTAGCCCCTGGGAAAACATTTCATTTAGAGACTTGCCTGGGTAGGAGAGCATTGTGTTTGTGCTGCTGATTTTAGGGAAAGGCGCCACAGACTGGACAGGTGTGAGGCTCTCTCAGTTCTGTGATTCGGGTAGAATTCTCTCCTATGTGAGTGTTTTGTTTTTTAATGGTGCCTGTTTATTGATGCCTGTCTCCAGAAAAGAATGCAGGACTATGCCAAAATAGACTGTTTTGTCATCTCACGTATAGATTAAAAACATTTGCTTTTGTTAAAAGAATGAAAAAACTATACTTTTGTAATGGAAATTTCAGGTCACAGAATATTTGATGAACTTAAAAAATTTTACTCATAAATCCTGTCTGTTGAGGCCTGACAAAGTTGATTATATATGTAGATGTTGCTGCCTGTGGGGATATAAAGTGATGTCTGACTGAATGTTCTAAATATTTAATAGGGTTTTTATGTTTTTACCTGGATTTGGGCACTAGGAGAATCAGATCCTTTTGTCCTAAAAGGTAGCACCACTTTTATCCTTGTTCTTTCAATTTATGCCTGCAATCCCTTGCTCATTTCTTGAAGGGGGCACTCCTGGATTAAAATGAGACTTACAGGAGTATTAGGTCTGCAAAGCAAGGCTAGGATGGCAGAAATGACTTGAGGGGGCCCTCCTCTTGTCTTCTCTGGTTTAAGAGGTCCTGTAAAAGGATCTCACATCTTGGGAATGAATGGTCCTGGGGGTAAATCAATCTTTCCGTCTCCAGTAATTGATTTATAATTTATGATTCTATGAATTGTCAAACTTTCTATACCATTTTTGAGTAGGGATTGTGTAAATCACTCTGTGCCACACAGTGGCGTTAGACCCACTGTTAGAGACTGACCCTTCATTATGACAGGCCATTAGGCCTAAGACCTGCTGCTTTCAGAGGAGGTAATGGATTTTCTTAAGGATAGATTTGGAGTCAGCCCACACTGTTAGACACTAAGACATGTGCTATCTTTTCACCTGTTCTTATTCCAAGCTGAAAAAACAGAACAAAAACCAAACCAATACCAAACCAATAGAATATAATTTCTAAGAGTTATTTTCTAGGACTGCATCTACCCTTCTTGTCTGACTAGGAAAACTTGGGCAGCATTTCTAGACTCTTAAAACAGAATTATTAAATCAGTGGTCTTATGCTGAACGGTTTTCCCTTCATGAGTTGAAAAAAAAAAAGTGTGTTGGTATATGTGTCCTCTGTGTTATGGTCCTGTGCTCTAGGGAATTGGATTTCCAAAGTGTGGCTAAACCTGCAGGGAGGCTGGGAAGAGAGTACAGAGGGATTCATGTGATCAGTCAACATTAGTGGAAAAATCAACTGACAGTTTATGCACTAGGGGAGTTCGTCACTTCTCTGGTACAAAGGATGGCACAGATGCAAGCAGGAAGGACCACATTAATAGGGGAGGGGTTCGTATTATTAAGGTTGAAGGCTGTTACCTGGAGGGAAATTCATATGGAGGAGGCAAAAAAGTGCGGTTGGGGTTGGTGGTAAAGGGAGATTATTTTTCAGGTCGGGATTCCCAGTGGTATAGTTAAGGACAAGCTGGAGCGTTCATGTTTACGTATGATGCTCTCCAATGTAATTTCGCCTGAACTGTTGCTGACTTACTTAGCATCCGTAGGTCAACTACCTGCAGAAAGGGCATGTAGGTAGATTATTGTTGACTTTATGGTTATGGAACCTAGCTAATCAGTGCACCCGCTGGGCTATAACTTGTTATGCCTGAGTGGTTTTTACACCAGGTCTTAAGATTTCTTACTGGCAAAAGGGAAAAACATTCATTTCTCATGACTGAGACTCCTACTGGGAGGGAAGCTCTCATCTCTTGTGGAGAGAAAATAGAGTGGGTAAAACTCATGATGCAGAGGTTTCCACAGTGTTTTAAACATGACCAGAGTAGCTGCTTAGCCACTGTGGGTTTCAGAGAATGAAAGTTCATGTAGCCCTACAAGATAAGCCTGCCATAGGGTAGAAGATACATGGCTTCCCATGCAATTTGTTTTCTTGGATTTCTGAGACATCAGTAACTCCCTTGCCACCAAATTGGGGGATCCAGTGCTGATAATACTTGTACACATTCTTCATTTAGAGCACCAGTTACTTCCAGATGAAGAGGACTTTTGTGTTCTTCTGGTTTTCTTAGTGTTTGATTATGCAGGGTTCTAGTATACATATAGGCAGGCACATGGCACCTGGTAAATACTGCCTTACAAATTGCTCTGACCTTTGACGTTGCAGTAAAGGTCACTGGTTAATTTTGCATTGTGTGCTCTCTGCTTCGCTAGCTTTCAACTAGCTTTCCTCCCTTGAATAATTCTGTGAACAATGTCCCCTGTGTTCAGGTTCTAGCTTGCTTCTCTGGTATTTATCTTTGCCATCCCCTGCCTGATTTCTCTCCTCTGCAGTGACGCTGTGTGCATGTTTCCATGGGATGGAGTCTCGATCAGTTAAACAACGTAGGAGATATGAAAGGTCAGCATGACAAACCTGTCCTCTGAGTGTCTGTGTGAGTGTTTGGGTAGCTGAGCTCAGCTGCCTGCAGAAGACAAATAGGGAATGTGAAGACTGCTACCTCAACAACCTTAAAGTTGAAAACAAAATATCTACTGGGGGAGATATGAGTGTTAGGGCATCATATTAGAAATTCAGAAGACTTACATTCTTGTCTTCATTTGGAAAGGTCACAGGCTTTATTTGTAGTATACATGCATATGGTTATAGCTTGCTTTTATTTTCTCTGTCTTTTAAAATGTGTATTATATGCTCACACTGTGTATATTTTACGAATGCTTATTTTAACCAGTAAGTACATTCTTTAACGTGACAAGGCAAAAAGTATCTTTGAATATGATTTTAACAGGCTATTTTACATAACAAAGGGAGATGATAATCTGTGGGTGTTTCTGTTTTCCTCATTTAATTCCTTTTCTATTTTTATTTTGTGGAATTAAAAAAAGGACATTTCTAGTGAAGGTATGAAACTCTTCTAATTTAATTTTATTGTTGTATACCCATTTCCACTAAAAATGCTAATGTTGTCTGTTAAAAGCTGTGTCTTACATTTCAGTTTGCTTCATAGATGAGTTTGTTTCCTGGAGTTATCTGTTTTTTGGGGAAACATCTGACTCAAATTTGTATTAAGGCCATCTGATTTTATTTTCCTTTAATAAGTGGGAGAAGAAAAAGAGAACTTTTTTTTGAATGTCTACCATAGGAGAGACAATAACTTATATTATTTCTATTTCATTTTCATAATAACCCTCTTGAGGATATTATCCCAATTTCACAAATGAGGAAACTGAGGTTTAGAGAGGTTAAATAGTTTGCCAGAAGACACACAACCAGCGATCACTGAAACTGGGAGAGAAATGTTGGTCTAACTCACAGCCTCTTCTTTTTTCTATGACTCCAAGCTGCACAATCTTCTTTCTAAAGACAATATCTCATTGAAAGGGACCCCAATAACAATAACTGACATCCTACTGAAATAGATAGGGACTATATATATATAACCTTTTATAATGAAATGACCACTTTTCATTAAAATATTTTCTAATGTCTCAGAATATTTGTTATGAATTTTCTGTGCTTGAATCAGGGCAATGGGGGGTGTGTGTGTGTGTGTGTGTTTGTGTGTGTGTGTGTGTGTGTGTGAGAGAGAGAGAGAGAGAGAGAGAGAGAGAGAGAGAGAGAGAGAGAGAGAGAGATGGAGAGAGAGAGAGGGATGGAGGAGAGAGAGAGGGATGGAGGAGAGAGAGAGATGGAGAGAGAGAGAAGAGAGAGAGACAGAGAGACAGAGAGAGAGACTGAGACTAATACAGAGATATCAGAATCTTGAAAACATGGCCCATGTCTTCAAGAAGGACAGAGAAAACTAATGTAAAACTTGAATAAATAGTGAGCATTGGGAGTGAAGACAGGGAAGTAGGGAAGTTACTGTATGTGTTAGGGAAGATGTGCTCAGAGAGGGGGCACTAGGGAGTGGGTAACATAATAGAAACTGAGAGACTTGATTACAACCTTAGAAAAGGTTGTCAAATATTAAACATTAAATGGGTATGCTGTGTTTCTGGGACTGGGGGGTGTCAAGACTGCATGGAGAAAGGGATGTAGGGAGATGACTTATGGGGAAGAAGTTTTGTTTTGTTTTGTAGATGAGTAAGTAGTTCTGTGCATGTGAGCCCAGGGAGTGTGGTGATCTGACATTTAAATGTTTGGATTTTGCTAGCCAAGAAGCAAAGCCAGATAGTTCTATCTGTCCATTGAAGCCAGAAAGAAGATTCATTTGCTGGTACCTTGGCATAGTTGGGCATGTTCCCCACATAAGACAGGTTTGTCATCTGCTCTTCAGTTCATCCTTTATTGTCCACTCAGGAACTCCTGATCTGTCATTTGACTAATGTGAACGTGAGAGATTTTGGCCATTTTATCCAGATAGTCCAGTGGTGGAGGTGCTGGAATGGGAGTTCTTGGTGCAAACTGGTAGATGCTAGTAGATGCTAGTAGATGCTAGAATTGTTTAACCATCCTCATTTAGTTAAATGTGTCCACAGATACCAAAGGTATGTAGTTTTAGGGGGGCAGGGAAGGACATGTAAAGAAATGAAGTCATTGAAGTCTGTATTAGGATGGGATTTATATACCTGTGTAGTGTTAACTTCTGTGGACACTGATGATATATACACATATATATGTATGTATATATAGTATACAGTATAGCACATCATGATCAAACAATGAGAGGACACTATACATTGATCTATGCCAAATAAAGGATAAATTTAACCCATCCTAGTGCCATCCTAACTTTCTCATACTATCACTAAAAGTTTTCTTTCATAATTTATTTGAAAGACACTGTGACTCACACTATCATTTGCAGTGATTGAATTTCATAACATACTTTTTTATTTTGGGGGTGATGTGGACTCAGGTTTTTCTATACAGCATTGTCTTATTCACACTAAAATTTATCTTCTAGGATTTTTTAGAATTTGTTTCCTGAATGTTTAGAATCCAATTTATGCTTCCTTAGCTGCTGCTTGCTTGTCTTATTTTGTGTCTTTAAGGACAGCTGCTTCTACCACTGACCCATAAACAGGTGCACAGTGGCCATGACTCCACCTTTAACCCTTTCAGGATGGTCATGACTTGTCTCTCTCCATTTCAGGAGGTGCAGACATTGGAGATCCCATTTTGGGTGGAGTGCACAGACAGCCCTCTAAAGACTAATAAGGTTAGGGTTTCTAACTTGTTGCTGAATGTACATGTGGGACCAGACAGTGAGTGAATCCCGCTGCAGTCCAGGTGGATTGCATCTATTGCTTCTTTCTTATCTCAGCAACCTGTCACTCCATCATAGAAGGAAATTAAATTGCTTTGGCATGTGTTGCTCTTCACGAAACTCGCTAGCTGCTCCCCATACCTTGGCTTTTTCTAGGTGATTGCAAATTGATTGTCTTATGATTAATTCACAAGAGCCACAAACTTTCCTTCTGAGACTTGAGTTTCTTATGGAGATCTTAAGCCTGGAGTTTTTTAAAAGAAGGAAATAAATTCATTTCTTCTTTCTATATACAATTAAATATATAGTAGACTTGTTGGGAAGGGGAAAATGAAAAAAAAAATTCGAAGCCCACCTCTGCTCAAACTAATCTATACTTTTTAGCAGTTATTTTTGAGAGTGATTTATTTACACTGACAGCTTGTTACTTATGGTAGCTGCTGCCAGCTTCTGAAGTAATCTGATAATGTCAAAATGTGAAGGGAAGCTATAGGCTTTGCCTTGACTGACTTGCTATAAATCATGTACATTGCTGGTGTCTATGTAAGGATGCTTGGGTTGATACTGATGGAAATACAAATCAAATACAACACATGGTAACCCAATTCAGAGCTAGAGATTTTGGATTAAGCCTATTGGATTCATATTTTTAAGTGAAACAGAACAGACATACCAGGTTGTGTTTCAAGACTTCAAAATTGTTGTCCTAAGTCCAAGGACAACAGCTGCCTTTGAAATAGAAGTATAAAGAGGTGTGTATCTTTATTCTTTTGTTTATTCAACAATATTTATTAATCACTATGTTGTCAATCAAGGGGGAATTATGACCCTGCTTTATCTGTTTACTAATAAATTTATTTGTCATGTAAGTTCCATGAAGGTACAACTTTGCTTTGTTTACTACCATATAGTTAATACTTAAAATAGTACTTGGCCCACAATAAGTGTTCAGTAAATATTTGTTGAATAAGAAGAGGATGCCCAGAGTCTTGTTGTCAAAGCCCTAAAGTCATTCCCTGGGAAGAAGAGTCATTTCTATCTCTAGTCTATTTCAGAGTCTTTTAAATTCCTTACTATAGATTCTTGGGGAAGTATTTTATACTGTAACGCAATTTTGGTTTATATGTAGGTCTCTTCAACTATAGCATAAATTCTAATAGAGCAAAAAACATGTTTTGTTAGCCTTGGTTAATTTGGTTTATTAATTCCTTTGGTTTATTTGAATTTTAAATTTTTTTCTAGAGTGATTAAGCATTATCTATGAAATAAAATAATTATGAAGAAAAAAATTGAAGTTTTATCCTCTAACACCTTTACTTTACATATTAAAATATGAATTTGTGAGAGATTTGTGTGTAATAAATTTGTGTGTGTGTAATAAATTTTTGCCAGTTGGTTCAAGCAAATACATCAAGGGAGTTTGCCCGAATAATGGAAATCTTTTATAAATGGAGCATCTACTGTCAAATGTGTCTTTGGTATTAATCTAGAAATGTAACTGTTGGGTTTACTTAAAGGGAGACATGCCTGTTTTTGTATAGGCAACATTCACTTACATGGACTGTTAAATTGTGGGGAGGAACACAGGGGTATTGATCAGGATAACCCCTGACATTTACATATTCTTGAGCCAGAATACAAATGGAAGCCTACATACTGTATATCCAAATATTTAAAGTTATAATTCATACTAAAAATGCTAAATGCTAAAATGCTAAATGCTAAATAAAATATGCTCTATCCTTTTACCATGCCAAGTATACTTTTATTTATAACTTGAAAGTCCAGATTTCAATTCAGAATTCTTCACCTCCTTGATGTTTTAAGCCAGAATATGGTAGCATGGAGAAGGCCTGCCTTGGGTCTTTGATCTGTCCCCCTTTTCTTTGTACCACTGGTTCTGTCTTGAAGCCCCTTGTTCTGTGTTTTCTTGTGCTTGCATATTCACATTGCTTATATATCAGCTTGTCACAAGCAGCCATCTTGCATGCTAAGGTTAGATACATTAGTTTGCTTTTGTAAGGTAGACCCGGGATATATAATCTCTGTAAGTTCTGTTATTTGGGCAGAGAATTCCAGAATTCTGGATGTCCACAGTGGATCTTAGATGGTGGAGGGTATGTTTTAGTGTGTTCCTAGGCCTTGAGGGCTTTGTTTCCCAGGAGAAGGGAAATAGGACGTAGCAGGCCAGGTAATAGTCTGCTTTAGTTCAGTCACGAGAGTAGTGATGCTGGTGATAAAGAAATGCACTGGAAAGCAAATGCTTCGTGGCTTCCAGTTTAAGGACAAGTCCATGCTTCCTGAATTACCTTTTTAGAGATCACCTTAAATTTGGACAAAAGTTCATAATAATCCAGTGATCTCAAATTTCAATGTATCAAAAAATCTCTGGAATGAATTAAAATGAGTATTTGGCTAAATTTTAATGAAATTTCTGTGCTCCACGTGTGATTAGGGCAGCCATGCTCAGGCCACTGCCAAATTCCCAACTTTAAAGACAATATGCATGGAAGGAACTTAGCACAATGGTTAAGCTCTTAATAAATGGTAACTCATTATTGTTACTACTATTACTTGATTTGATTCCTATGTCCTACCATTCAGCAAAGATCAGCTAGGTTGTGCAATTTTCTGTTGTTTGAGTCAGAACACATTTGTCACTGTAATATTAGTCATGTTTATATGTCAGTATCAGGTAAGTTATTCCTATCCTGTAAACATGTTTTTCATCTCATTACCCTAATTCATGAACAAGATCTCTTGACCTCTATTTTGGTACCACAATTTTACTTTTATTTCTTATACAGAGTGAACAAAAATTAGTGGGACTTTCATTGAAATGATAAGAGAAATTATTGTTGAGGCAGATTGAGAGGTCATGTGTTAGTTTCTTACCTTGAAGTTTAGTTCTTCTTGCTCTGCCTTTGCTAGAAATAAAAGGAAAGGAAGGATAAAAGGACAAACAAATTGACAGTTGTTAGAGAGGAGGTAAGCAGGTTTTCCTCATGAATTAATCTCAACTTTTAATTTTCTCTAAGTAGGATTAGAGTGAGTTGGGGAGGTTAAGGATATTGTGAATAACCAGAGTTCTCTGTATACCATTGGATTTGTCATTAAAGTAGGGTATGGATCATCAGGCCTAAAGATAAGGTGAAAAAATAAATTTTCCATTGTAATATTCTATTTGAAAAGAGAGAGGAAGTTTTTTTGAGGAAAATTCCCAAACCCTCACCCTTCAAGATTCTTACCTTTATCTGTGACCTATCTAGCTCTTTCTAATGCCCAGGAGACACAAGAGAGGTAGTTTCTCCATTTGATGTTAATTTTTCAGTTGATTGCTTAGGCCTATCATCTTCTGTCTTTCCACTTGCTTCAAATATTTTGTTTGCCTCAGTAATATAAGTATAATTTAGGCAAGGAGTTAAAAAAATTATAATGTGCCTGAGCTAAATGAAGAAAATGACATGGTTATGGAGAAATTGAATGAGATCATATACATGTGGACAGGCAACAACTGCCAGGACATCCTTGGAAGGAAAGAAGCAGAACTGTCATTTGCTTGGTCTCTGGTGAAGAATAAAATGCCATAGGATGACTATTCAGAGGAGTTGGACTCTATTTCTGAAAATAACACTTCTGTTCAAGTTCTTATTTCCTTCACTGTTGAAACTAGAAGATTTTTGTTTCCTTTTGAGCTCTAAGAATTTCTACTCCTAAACATAAAATATTTTATATATGACTTATGATAATCACAAAGGAAGAGTCTATAAAAAATACCAAAACTATGATAAAGGATTCAAAGCATATTGCCACAAAAGTCATCAAATTACAAAGAAAGCAGCAGTGAGAGAGGAAGCAAGGGACATATCTATAAACAGCCAGAAAGCAATAAAAAAAAAAAGTCATAGGTCCTTATCTATCAATAATTACTTTAAATGTAAATGGATTAAATTATCCCATTAAAAGTCATACAGTGGCTAAATGGATAGAAAAAATAATCCCCAAATATGCTGCTTGCAAAGGACTCACTTGGCATTAAGAACACATGGTCTTAGAGTAAAGGGATAGATAGTGATAATTCAAGCAAATGGTAATCAGAAGAAAACGGGGATAACTATGCTTATATCAGGCAAAATAGTCTTTAAACTAAGAAAAGGACAAAGTAATTATTTAATAATAAAGGAATTAACTCATCAATAAGATGTAGTAGTTGCAAATATTTATGTACCCAACATCAGAACACCTAAGCATATAAAGCAGCACTAGGAGAATTAAAAGGAGAAATATATAGCAATGCAATAATAGTTATGAACTTAAACATTATACACTCAAAAATGGATGGATCATTCAGACACAGAATCAATGAGTATATAGTGTATTTGAACAAAAGTATAAACTAAATGGATTTAAACATCTACAGAACATTCCATCCAACAGGAGTTGGATACACATTCTTCTCAAGTGAACAAAACAATTTCTAGAATAGATCACAAAGCAAGTCTTCAACAAATTCAAGAAGGAATAAAATACGTCAAGTATATTTTCTGACCACTATGATATGAAATTAGAAATTACTAATAAGAGGAAAGCTGAATAAAGTATAAATGCCTAGAAATAACACACTCCTGAACAATCAGTAGATCAAAGAAGAAATGAAAAGGGAAATCAAAATCTTGAGAC
This sequence comes from Solenodon paradoxus, assembly GCA_004363575.1. NCBI lineage: Eukaryota > Metazoa > Chordata > Mammalia > Eulipotyphla > Solenodontidae > Solenodon > Solenodon paradoxus. The sequence continues at coordinate 359,118 of RJWH01000183.1, read as the reverse complement.
ACATGAAAGTGGAAATACAACATAAAATTTATGGATTATAGCAAAAGCAGTCCAAAGAAGGAATTTTATTGTGATAAATACATAAAGAAGAAACTCTCAAATGAATAACCTGACTTTACACTAAAAGGAACTAGAAAAAGAACAACCTAAACTCAAAGTTAGCAGAAAGAATAACTAATAGATTGGAGAAGAAATAAATGAAATAGAGAATAGGACAATAGGAAAGATAAAAAAACTAAGAAAATAAAAACAAAATGTAAAATCCTTTATCTAACCAAGACAAAAAATAGGACCCAAATCAATAAAATTCTAAAGAGGAGCTATTACAGCCAATGCTATAGAAATATGTAGATCATAAGATGCTACTATGAATAATTATACACCCCAAAATGGCACAACATAGACGTTGATACTGTCCTAGAAATATATGACCTATCAAGACTGAATCATGAAGAAATAGAAAATTTAAACAGATCAAAACAAATGAGATTCAATCAGTGATCAAAAACCTCCAAACAGAAAAGTCCATGACAAGACTTATCATAGATGCCTTAGTCTAAATATTTAAAGAAGAATTAATTCCAGTCCTTTCAAAATTCTTCCCAAAAACTGAAGAAGGAATTCTCCTAGACTTATTTTGTGTCTGGTATATATATGTACCAGACACCGCAAGAAAATGACAAACTCCGATAAGTACACATATCAAATTCTCAAGAAAATAATAGTAAACTGAACTCAACATTTTAGAAGTAGCTACCATCATCAAGTAAAATTCATCTCAAAAATGCAAGAATGCTTCAACATATGCAAATTAGTCAATGTCATATACATATTAATAAATAGGATAAAAATCATGATTTCAATCAATGCAGCAAAGGCATTTTACAAAATTCAACATTCACTCATAAAAACAAAGGACAAGTTGAATCTAGAAGGAAATGTGTTTCAACATAATAAAGACCTTTGGGACAAGTGCAGTACAAACACCATACTCACTGGTAAAAGGTTGAAAGCTGTTTCTCTAAAATCGGGAATAAAATAAGAGTTCTCATTCTCATAATATTACCAAAATTTTTCTCATTCTCACCATTCCTATTCAGCATAGTAATGGAAGTCTTAGCTAGAATAATCAGGCAAGAAAAAGAAATAAAAGAAATCTAAATTAGAAAGAAGGAAGTGAAATTGTGCAGATGACATACAGAAATGCCAAAAGACTGAAGTTATAGGATACAAAAGCAACATAAAATCAGTTATGTTTCTGTATACTAACAATGAACTATATGAAAAAGAAATAAAATAAGTCTACATATTACACATTATAATATAGTACTTAGAAATAAATTTAACCAAGGAGGCAAATGATTTGTACACTGAAAACTCTAAGACACTAGTGAAAGAAATTAAGGAAGACACAAATAAGTGGAAAGACATTGTGTTCCCATATCAGAACATTTATATTGTTAAAATGTCTATACTGCCCAGAGCCATCATAGATTAAATACAATTTATATCAAGAGTTTAATGGCATTTTTTACAAAAATAGAAGAAATAATTCTAAAATTTGTGTGGCTCCACAAAAAGCTCTGAATGGTCAAATCAATTCTGAGAAAGAAGAATAAAGCTGGAGGCATTACACTTTCTGTAAAACTATAGTAACCAAAACATTGTGGGGCTGGTATAAATACAGACACAGAATCTAGTGGAACAGAATTAAGAGCCCAGAAATAAACCCTATATATTCAGCTAATATTTGATAAGCAGTTTAGGAATGCTAAATGGAGAAAAGATAGCGTCCTCAGTAAATGTTGTTAGGAAGGCAGGCTATTTACATGAAAAAGGAATGAAACTGGATTTCTTATATTACTCACAAAAATTAACTCAAAATGAATTAAAGACTTGAATGTAAGACTTGAAGCATGTAAGTCCTAATTGAAAATATAAGGGAAAATATCTTTGACATTAGTTTTGGCAATGAGTTCATGGACATGACTCCTTATCTCAGGTAACAAAAGCAAAATTAAGTGAGATTACATAAAAAGCCTTTTTCCTTCTGAACAGTAAAACTATTAATACATGAAGTCTGGTGAGCCTTGATGGCCAAGTGGATAAGACAGTCATCTCTGGCTGGAATAGTCCATGTATATCCCAAGAACTTGGGTTTACCACCTGAGACCAGAGGCCAAACCAAAATGAACAACTAAATAAAAATAAATAAAATGTTTCTTCCTCCTCTCTCTTCCTGCCTGCCTGTTTACTCCTGTACCTTTCCTTAATAAAAAAAAAAAAAAAAAAATTAAAATTCAACCTGTTAATGGAATAAAGTTATTTACAAGCCATATATCTGATATGGGGTTGATAACTAAAATATGTAAGCATTCTTACAACTCAATAGCAAAATCAAACCAAACCAAACCAAAAACACTCTAAAACATGGACAAGGAATCTGAACAGATATTTTTCCAAAGAAGATCTTCTGATGTCCAATAGGTACCTGACAAGGTGCTTAACTTCACTAATCATGAGGAAAATGCAACTCAACACCTTACATCTGGTGAAACAGCTGTTTTCAAAAAGACAAGAAATAACAAGTGCTGGCGAGGGTGTAGAGAAGAAAGATGTTGGTAGGTATATAAATTGGCAAGTTATTATGCAAACACTATGGAGGTTTCTCAAAAAATAAAAATAGAACATGTTATCTAGCAATTCTACTTCTGCATCTATATCAAAATGAAATGAAAACTGTCTAGAAGAGCTATCTGCATCCTCATGTTTAATGCAGCTTTATAGTAGTCTAGATGTGAAAACAACTTAAGTGTCCATCCATGGCTGAATAAAGTAAAGGTGATATGTATTTGTGTTAGATGTATGAATATGCACATACATGCATATATATGAATATTCAGCCATAAAGGAAGGAAATGTTTCCATTTATGGCAACAAGGATGGACCTTGAGGATATTATGCTAAGGAAAATAAAGACAAGTCTTCTATGATCTTACTTACATGTAGATTCTAAAAAAACTAGAATTGTGGGGATAATGAATTGGTGTTTGCCAGGTGTCAGCCGGAAATAGTGAAGATGGTTGAAAGAAACAAACTTCCAGTTATAAGATAAATAAGTTCTAGGAATGTAATATGCATCATGGTGACTATAGTTAACAAAACTGTATTTAATATTTGAAAATTTGTAACTGAGTAGATCTTCAAAGTTCTCAAAACCCACATTGAACTGTGAGGTGATGTATGTGTTAGTTAAACTTATTGGAGTCATTTCACGGTGTGTACATATATCAAATCATAATGTTGTACAGTTGAAATTTAAGCTATGTTATACATTAATTATGTATATAATTATATATAATAGATATATCTATATATCTCTCTATAATATATATATAGTAGATATAATAAAATTATATCACTGAAAAGCTGGAGGCGGGGAGAATTTGTTACTCTTAACATCTTAATTATACCAATATTTAGGGATTACTATGGGTTCTGAAAATAAGATGAATTTCTGTTTGTCCACTTATGTGTTCAGTTCCTCAGCAAACAATTCACTGAGTACCTACTCTGCTAAAACAGTGCTCAATGCTGGGGTCTCAATAGTGAATGAATAGGAGAGGAATAGATTTTTCTCTCAGTGTATCTGCTGTCCTTCAGGGAGCCTGTGTACTCAGTGCAAGCTCTCTAGCTCAGTGGATTACAGTATCAAAAGCTATGATGGCAGAAGTGCTGGGAATTAGAAGGAGAAATTGATAAGTGGTTTAGGAAATTTACTGAGCATTTTTGTTTCTTTTTAAGTCTTTGCCCCAACATCACCTTCTTGGAGAGGCCCATTCTGGCTGCTCAGTTTAATACTACAGCCTCCTGTCTTTGAAGCTCCTGATCCTCTTATGCTGCTCAACATTTTCTTCTTTATTTACCACTGCTTGCTATGGCTTATCATCTTTCAACATAAGGTCTAATTTACTTATTAGGGTAACTGAAGATGATCTGCCTACCTCATGCTGGAGTGCTTATTCCACAAAGGCATAAACCTTGGTCTTCCTTGTTCAACCGTGCCTTGAACCATAGTAGGCACTCAGTAAATATTTGTTGGGTGAACAAGTGACTGTATGACTGAGGAGTAGAGTATTATAACAACGCTGAAGAAAGCCTGGTGTGTTATTCAGTAAGTCTTTAGTCCTGGGAAGTTGATGACATTTATCTACCAATGTTGTAAAAGTCTTTTGTTATGAGGGGAGTTGATAGAATGTGGCAGAATGTCAAGTATTCTCATTGGTTAAGTGTGGTTGAGCACAGGCTAATATACAGCATCCAGTTTTGCATAGGGAACACCCTCAAATATTCATTCGGCGAGGCTGGGTTAAAGGGCCAGAAATTCCTTCTCACTTTGTGTTTGTGTAAAACAGATAATCAGGAACAACACGAGATCTGGGTTACTGCGGCTGTCTGTTCTCAGTAGGGATTGATGCAGCCTGCTGCGAGTTGCCTTTCTGGGTTAGCCACACTGTGAGGCCCTTCCTCTCGCATTCAGCTATAATTTGACACTCCAGACTCCTGTTTCCCTTGATCAAAAACTCCATATTAGCCCAAAGTATACTTTCACATTATTGAAACTAAGTGTTTTCTTCTCCCAGCCCTGGGTTTGTGTGACACTGTTAGATTCATCCTCAGTCACCAGGCAACAGAAAGCTCTCTAAAGGATCCTCTCAGTTGGAGTTCCCTGGTCTCTGCCCCCACCCCAGTCCACGCAGATGCAGTGTATCATAACTCTCTGCCCCACCAGCACAGCTGTGCGATACACTGGTGTTAGAAAAGTGTCTTACCTCTGTCCACTATAAAATGATCGCACACCGATTATGAAGTTATTTTGTGGGGGTGGGACATGCAGGGCAGAGAGGCAAGACAGTGGGATGAGGGTGTCAAGAGTAACTCTAAAGGACAGAATACATCTGCTTACTCCCCAAATTCTCCTTGTTTAGTCAATGAAGACACGTGAAAGCAGAACATTTGGTGCTTTGCACCAATATTATGGTGTAAAATTATAGTTAGGAATATTGTGTAAAAACCGTAATAGTTTGCAGTTATAGCTATGGTGAGAACAGCAGGCAAGACTATAAGCTTTAATTTATGTTGTGCTTTGGACATTTTTCAGAAACTATTTACCCATTACCTCTTAGGTCAGTGGCCTAATAATGCAACAAAGCACTTTTTGAAATTGCAGATAATTTTCAGTGCTCGGATCTCTGTGTAGTATTGATGGGGAGGGTGGTTGATTAGGACCTTGGGAATTGTGCTTGATGGGAACAATCTGGAAGGAGTGAAAAATTATTAAACACACACAGCGGGAGATGGAGGATTTACCATTGTCGTGCGGTGCTATTAATTCTCATTGCGCGGTACAGCGGCTTGATTGCATACTGTGAATACTGTTTATTGGAGAATGGGTACAATTTTGCTGCAGTTGTTGTAATGTAATACTAAATGCTAATTAGGCTTCTAACAATAATTAGAACCTCTTGCCAGACTTAGAAATAGAAACACTCAATTGGATTTACAGAAACAAAGACCTTTAAGCTACGCCAGTAGCAGCATCGACTTCAAGAAGTTTTTTGCGTTTTTAGTTACAGAATTACCAACACATAGATATTTTTTTATGGTGTGCATAATGAGTTCATTTATGTTCTCGATAGGATTATTTTCAAAATGAGATAAAGCACACCTGCTCTTCCCCATCAGGTGAAGAAAACCTACAAACAAGTAGAAATTGAAATGTACCTTGGTTGCCATGCAGGTGACAACTGTCATGCTCTTGAGTGTGTGTGGAAGGTAGGACTGGGCTCGGAAGTTTGGCTTATCTGGACTTTGGATAAATTCTGAATACTCGAGGTTTTCTTTGAACCCCAAGCCATCTTAATTTCCTGTACACACACACACACACACACACACACACACACACACACACACACACACACACAGAGTTAGAATTGGTTTCATTAGATCAACTCCTGTATTACCTTCCTGAAGCTCTGTCACCAGTCAGAAGCCAGAAGCAAACCAAACCCACAATGTCCTGAGAGGATAAGCTTTTCTTGGGTGCTTTGTCAAACCTTCTTAATCTACCAGTATGACAGCATTCTCAACAAAGTAAGGAATGTGTCAAGCACATTCAGTGAGTGAGAAATAATTAGCTGAGAATTTCCCTGGGCTTTGTGGTTTTACCCCGTCACTGCTGGGCCAGGAGTGTGGGGCGGTCATCCCAGGAATGTGGCTGCCGGCATCTCAAGAAGGTCAGCAGAGCCTGGACACGTTCCTTGGAATTGGGCCACACTGCCACACCGTGATCTGGGTTTGATTGGCAGTAGTTGAGCGAGGCCTTGGTTGTTAGGGTCTCAATCCTGTGTTTAATTTCCTCATCCTGTTTTGTTTTGTTTTGATTTTAAATCCAGAGGTACAAAGACTTCAGCAAACTGCATTGACCCTCCCTTCACAAATACATTGCTTCCCTTGACAATGGAGAATGCTTCTCCTGCAAATTTTAAGAGTCTAAACTGAGTAGGTGGTCTTCAGTGCTAATAATTAACTGCTTAACTAATGTATCACATTACTCCTTTGTCTGGAGCCATCAAGGTAATAGAAATGGAATCCTGAAGCCCTATTCTGAAACATGATTAAAACAGCCTACTCTCTGTTGCCTCAAGGCTGCCAAATTTCTGGGTGAAGGGAGCTCTTACAGGTTTCACCAGTGACTGGGAAACAAGTTTTATGATGGAAATACTGGAAGCTCAGTTACTCTTTGGCCTGAAGTGTTAAATGGCCACTCTAAGCAGAGAAGCAGTTTCCTGATTGCTTTCTGGTTTCGGTTAGTGTCACCATGATATAAGCTGTTAAAAACGAGTGTTCATAGAAACTTCACTTTTCGTGTCTTCATTAGTATTTCATTGAATTCATCAAACCCAGTCCCTTCACCCAGCCAAGTGCTTCCCTTCCCCGTCACCTACCCATAATTCCTTCTAAAAATGTATTAGAATGGGATGGGGTTGGGGGGCCAACTTGGTGATGGCACCCTTTGGAAAAAGGTGATGAACACTTGAGTTGGTGGAGGGCAGGGTGTGCTGACTGACATCTGAGGAATGGGGAAACTGCACTGATGGGGAACCTATGTATATGAGCTTATTTTAATGTGTAGAGTAAAAGCTAACACAATAAAAGATATTAAAAAATCCCAGGCTTCCAGTTAAGAATGTAAGTTAGGCTTATCGTATGTCCTGTTTTAAATGGGACAGCACTGTTTGTTTTCATATTTCCCAACTGTCAAAAAAAAAAAGTGTTCAACTTATTTTGAGTTTCTTTCATTTTTGTTTTTAACTTTCTTGACTAGTTTTCTACAAGTCAAATTGTTCCCGCCACTGGTGGGGCCTTGGCTGGGAGTGGGAGTGGGGTAGGGGGTTCCATGCCCCAAATCAGAGCTATTGTTCAGGTTACTGAAGCCATGCTCTCCTCTTAGAAATACTTGCCTTGTGTGTTCTTTCTCTGCCGCTCTTTGGGTTGAGAAGGGCCTCTCCTCTCTTTTCTCAATTTTGAATTCTCGTGTTCTATCTGAGTACGGTGATTTGATCAAATTTTTCTGGAACTTGATTCTTTAACAGCACTGGTGGCTTCTAATTGTTTAACTGGGAGAAGATCCAATTATTTGTGGTGAGCTCCTGATTTCACACTAAATCTTAATATTCAGGGCCGAAGAAGTATCAGTAAAAAGCCACTGACCAAAAATCCTTGGCTCTGGGGGCCAGTTTCCCTCATGTCCAAGAGCTCTGTGTGAGGTGCTTTGCGTTTGGTCCGAACAGGGTTAAATCAAGCTCTGTGACTTGAGGCAGGCTCTGCACATTTGCCTGTCTTGCAGTTTATATGAAGTATGCCAATGAAATTTCTAAGGAGGTACTGTGGGAGCATTTTAGTTCGCGTTTTAGCAAATAATACTTGATTGCCAGAGGTGCTCACGTTGTGGTTTTTCCCTTTCTGAGGAGACAGTTTTTCTCCTGCTGGTCTGCTGAGAGTCTGTGAAAGATGAGACCTGAGTGAGTGAAATGCTTTCTTTCTATTTTCTGGTTACATTTTTCTTGTTCACAAGTCAGTGGCACCTGCAAATGGAAGACTTGCTGAGGTAGCACCTGGCTGATTAGCAACTTTTGCTGGGTCCCACTCACACACTGACCGTTAAATTACGTCCTATCATGCCTGGGCTGTGTGGCCGCTGCCGAGAGGCAGGCAGAGGTCAGTTCAATATGGCTGACATGTTCTGTGTTCCCCACAGCATGTCACATGGAACCAGGGCAGCGACTTTGACAAAGTACTGAAGAGTGACCTGGTAGTCTCGGGTCAGAGTGAGAGAAATTGGTGTTGTACTAAGATGTATGTTAATACATATATTATTTATATGGGCATTAGCGAATGCTATTGTTGCCTCAGCACAAACTGAGGCCCAGGGATTGGCCTTGGGGTTTTCGAAAGCTTACTTTATCATGTTTCTCCCCACCCCCTCCTCGCTCATGAATAATTAAAAACTTAAATTACTTGCCATGTACAAAATTCATATGCTGGGGAAAATAGCTACATGAAAATTAATTTTCTGTTCTGTGAGACTGACGGGAAATCAATTAATCTTGATGTATTATTTTATGCAGAACAGGGTGCAGGAACCTGCAGAGAGAATGGCTACAGCTGTTCTTGTTGGTCGGGCCATATATTATCGTTGGCGGATTTGACAGCTTCTGAAGGAAATGGCTGAGGGGTATCAGGCAGGTGAATCAACTGTAAAAATTTATTGGAGGATACAAACTGTTTCCAGGGGACTGATATAAAACTCACACTTGAGAACTGAAGTATTGAATGTTTTTGTGACTGAAGCAGCTTGTTGTCAATATTTATAGCTTTTCTCTTTGTTACATGTCCTATTTGTTTGATTAACTAGTCAGATGTTAGTGTCTGTCTGTAATTTATCTGTTGTGCCTTCTGTAGCATTTTTGATACATAAAGATTTACCACTAGATAAATAAGGCAGCTCACACAATGCAGTATGCTAAATAAAATGACAGAGCTGTTTACAGCATGTTACAAGTTTTATAACTCACGAAGTAGATCAGTAACTTTTGTTTACTGGTGTCACTGTTAGTTGAAACATGTCTCTATGCATTAACTACTATGGGGGTAAGCAAGACTTTCTTAAATAAACAGAGATTATAATCAACACTTACCTCATGGTAAATCATTTAAGAGACTCTAAAAGCATTTATGTACAGCCATACATAATGCATACATTTCTGAAATAAAATAAAATAAATGCGTGCTTTTAGAATAAACTGTAGTTACATTTCTTTGCCATGCGGTTGACATCAATTTCCCATGTGGATGATGGAGGTGTGATATTCAGACACATGCTGACGCAGACAAACCATGGCTAAGGGGCAGTGGCCTGGCAGGTGATTTCAGCAATGGCTGCTGAAGCTCGAGTGTGCCCGGAGCAGCCTAATTCAGCACAGGGAACTGGTGGGCCTGGGTGGTCATGGCTCCTCACCTACCTTCAGCTCTGGGATAGGTGTGGAGCTGACTTTACATGGCCTTTTAGGGAGCCCTATAAGTACCCCAGAAGGGTGGACCTGGAAAGTATTTCACCAAGAGCTCCCCTGTGACCACCTACTTCTTGCCTGTCATCAGGTTGGGGGTGAAGGAACATAGCTATAGGATTACTGACCTCCTAGAAACTGGCATGAGTGCTCAGGTGTCCTTATCTCTACAAGGAGAGGTAGGTGGGTTATATATTTTGTGCCTCATGTGATTTCAGCAAATACCAGCCTCATGTAAGTTTCAACTAAGAGTTGAACTTCTTTAGTCAGAGACAGACTTTTCAAAATGTCATGCTCAGCAAATAACATTTGAGACAGATGATGTGATTTGTTATTTCTTCTTCGGTAATTCACAAATGACCATTTCATTTGCAGCACTTACTATGGGGTCTCTATGACATTGTTCTCCTTTTATCCATGGAGGAATAGAATGCAGGTATGGGTTTTGACAGGCATCATAGTAGGAATACCTTGCATTGGTCTACTACTTTGTACTCATTCCAAAGCCTGTCATTAGTATAGATGTGAAATATTTATTAATAAGGTTAAGAATTTGTTGATATGTTTATTAAATCACAAGAGGGACTTTTCTTGTTTGACTAGTTTGAAGGAGGAGGTTGTGAATTACTCTAGATCTAATTCTCACAAATGATACCCATTTATCTGAAGGTTGGGAAATCTGGGCAGGCTTATTTGGGTTCTCTGATTAGGGTTTTAGAAGGTGTAAATTAAAGTGTCAGTCGAGATACATTTTCATCTAGAAGCTCTGGGAATAATCTACTTTGAAGCTTATTTGGTGGTGGTGGTAGAATTTTGTTCCTTGCTATTTGCAAGGGTTCACTCTGACTTCTAAAGGATGCTCTCAGACCCTTTCCTTGCCTCCCTCCATCTTCAAGTAAGCGAAAGAATTCTTCCTGACACTGGGGATCTTTCTGACTTTCTCCTCTGCTAACAGAGAACATCTCTGCTTTTGAAAGAGGACTATACATGATTAGATTAGGCTCACCCAGATATTCTTTGTCTTAAAGTCAACTGATTACTAACCATAGCTGTCTCAGAAAAATCCCTTAGCCATGTGACATAACATGGTCATAGATGTTGTGTATGCAGGGTGTTTTAGAATTCTGTCTATCACAGGAATATTTATCATGGTTTTCATGGTGTGCACTTGTTGGAGCAATGATAATCTTAGTCCTTAACTTTTTCTGTTGCTCCATCACCTGACCTGGCAAGAAGTTCAACTCTGGGTGGGTTCCATTGACAAATAAAAGTGGGGTGCCTGCTCTACATCCAGTCTTGCATTAGGAGCAGAAGGGCGAACATCTCTAAGACATACATTATTGATTCTCTCTACAAGAAAGATGTCCATACATGTACCATGAGATCGTTAACCAATCAAAGCATTTGGGAACAGTGTGGCAAATTAAGTGGAGCTGAGTGGGAAAGTAAACCCCTGAGAACTGAAGTGAGTATGTGTAGGATTCAAGGGAGGAAATGATTAGCAAGTCTTAGAGAAACCATACTAGCTGGTGAGGAAGGGGCTAAGGCATAAAAGTGGGGAAGAGCCTACTGTGCTGGGGAAAGAATGAGAACTCCATTTGAGTGAGTGTTATGGGTCCTCCCTGACTGTGGAATAGGTGTGCTATCCCTTGAAGGGGGTGTTTGGGAAGTGCACTCTGAAAAAGAAATGAGTGCGGATGGTAAGCCTAGTGGAGACAGAATCTTTGAAACCTCCTGGAGCTCCTTTTACTTAAGAGAAACCTCTTGAATTCATGTTCTCCAAACCTGCCTATAATACACCTTTGTTGTGGACTGCTTGTTCTTGGGGTATGTAGAGGTGAATCACTCTGAATAGTGTGATAAGTTCTGTACCAAAGTTGTGCAATTCTTACAGTGTATGAAAATCCCCTGGGGAGCCTTAGCAAAGATGCCAGTGTTCAGGCAGTACCCCAGATCAACTCAATCAGAATTCCTGGAGGAGGTTATGGGGATTGGAGTTTTATTGGAAAGCTCCCTGGGTGAGATACCACTCAGCCAGGTGAGAACCTCTTTAGTGTATTATATAGGTGTGCACAGTGTTAGAGGAGCCGTGCTAGTCATTCTGTTTAGGAGGTGACATTTGAAATGCGATCTTGAAAACTGAGAAGTTTACCAAGCAGACAATGGGAAGGAGACATTTCAGGTTAAAGGTGTGCGTGGCGGGTAGGGGTGGATCATGAATAGAAACATAAGGGTGGGGATCTCTCATAGTCTGCGTAGACACTGGTATGTGGACTGCTCGGATCAGCCCGCTAGCTCATGCACATGGGAGCTGGGAAACCAGGAGGAGGCTGCGAAGAGACAAAATCTGGAACGGGATGGAATGAACCTTGAAATGAAAATAGTTGCATTTTACAGAACACAAAAAACAAAACAAAAAAACTTTACTCTCAGTCTTTGTCTTGATTCCACTCTGACTTTCCCCGCAGTTAATCCAAATTACTGAGGTTTCACTCCATGGTCAGTATCTCTAAGATGTGCTTTGATTTCTCTCAGAAGTGGAGTGGGTATTTATTCTCCTAGCGGCTCTGTGTACACACTCTGCCTGTGGAGTTGCCTGGGATGAGCCCTGGGCCCGCTGAGAACTGCTTCCCGTTTGGTCTGGTAACTCCTAAGCCTGCTTTTCTTTCCCCACAGTCGGCAGTGGTGGAAATATGCAGTATTTGAAGTTTGGAGGAGATCAATTTTTCATCCATTCCTTAGTGGAATAAAGAATATTTCAAACACAACTAGAGACCAGAGAGCTCTGAGAAGTTTTGAAGTAGCATGGGAAATCTGCCATGCTCCACACTTCATTTTCCCCTCTCTCTTTTCATTGTTTCTCTTAATTAAAATATTGTAATGTAAGGAGGAGCGACAAGGCAAGTATTTAGAGAAAGGAAAGGAAATGGGTTCATTTGAAATGAACCCTAAACTAGCACAGTGCTCAGGGTTTGCAGTAATTCTGAGCATTTAGTAAGGCAAACCCCAAGTGTGCTCCCTGCCTGTGAGGCGATAAAGAAAAACTGGGGGCTCAAACATTGTTCATGACAAGCCTGGCCAGTGTGCCCTCCTTGAGAACCCCCTCCTACTCCAAAGAAAAAATGGGAACATTTTTGGGGCCAAGTTTCACAGATGTTAAGCATTTTGTGATATTACTTAGGGGGTTTCCTAGCTACATTAAAGTTGAACCACTAGGGCATTGAAACAGTTGGGCCCATAATAAAATATACATGAAAAGGAATTGTGAGACATTGCCTGTTATGTGCTGGTGACAATTAGGTTACTGCTTTAAAAAATACATATCCTGGATACAACTACAGGAGCTTTTTAGGGAATTTTGAGTGGACGTAAAGGCGGTTGGTAATTTCTCTGGTTGCCTCTGGCAGGTGGACATAATTTAACAATACCCGTCAGATATGACAAATTGTTTGTGAGTTACATTAGGGCCTTAATAAGATCACATCTGTTCATATATCCTCCTTAACCACAGAGCCTGATTTAGAGAGTTTTCATACTGGTACAGTATTGTTGTTTAAATATTTAGAGGGGTCTAGACATGTATCATAAAAGAATAGACTCTTGTGTATAGAAACACAGTCCTTTTATTTGCAGTGTTTTTGCTTCCACAGACCTTGCATCATTCTCGCTACTTGAGTAAACCACATGTTGCTTCTGAGAGTCAGGGAACATTTCATTCCCTGTTGGGGTCAGAATTTGGGGACTGGAAGGGGTCTTAGAGTGGGACCCCTCCAGCTCCTCTTCCTCTGGAGGGTAGAAATCTAAGATAGAGACAGAGTGTTTCTTTAGGGTTTTTTCAACCGCCTTTGTGGCAGTCAGAATTAGGACTCTGACCTGCCAGAGTGCAGTGGGTTTTGCATTATGTGGGAAGGTCACTCTGAGGGAGAAAAGGTGACTATCAATGACGTAGGACAAGCTCACTTGTCTGTGTCACTAGTGGCCGCAGTCCTTTCCAGAGACCATTCCTTTCCACTGGGAAGCCAGGCCCTTTATTTTATATTAAAATTCAGGGCGCAGCTCAAAGCCCTTTCTTTGCCAGCGTATTTTCTTGTCATTTCCCTGCCAAAATGCACAGATAGGTTTCTCTTCTGCCCTGACCACATCATGTGTGTTTCCACCCCTCCTGACACTGTCCCCTTCTCTTGGAATGTGTTCCTTCTTGCTATTTCCGGTTCCTTTCATATCCAGCAAAAATAAACTCCATTTTATCAAAAGGTCTTCTTAGCCCACAGCAATTTATTAAGTTGGATCACATGAAAATGCTGTTTGGTAGGCAAAAGGTCAAATATTGGCAAATTCTTAAGATTTAACCTAAATATAGTCTTTTTTAAAACTCGTGTAACCACATATGACATTTCTTATCTCTCTCCATATACACACACACACACACACACACACACACACACATATGGGGCGAGAGAGAATGTATATGTGTATATATATTGTGTATGTGTCTATATGTTACTTGGGATGAAATTTGCATAAAATAATTGGATTTTTAAAATAGGCTCTACTTTGAAAAATTTTAGATTTACAGAAGTATTACAAAGACAGTACAGAACTTTCTTATGTACCTCTAACCCAGTTTCAACTTCCTCTGATATTATCATGGTGTATTTGTGAAATTTAAAAAAAAAACAACATTGGAATGTTATTAACTAAGACTCTAGACTTTACTTGGATTCCATCAGTTTTCCATTACTGCCCTTGTTCTCTTCCCCAGTGCAGTCCCAGGTACCACACTGAGTGTGATGTCATGTTCTGTTGGTCGGCTCTGGTCAGTGACATTTCACTTTTCCTTGTTTTTCATGACCTTGACAGTTTTGACACGTATGGTTAAGAGATGTTGTAAAATGTCTCTCCATTTGAGTTTATCTGGTGTTTTCTTATGATTAGATTGGAGGTTTGGGGCTTGGGGACAAACACTGCCTTAGTGGTATGACGTGGTATCAAGTCGGCTGCTCTCTGGTGATGTTAACCTCAACCAGTTGGTTAAAGAATTTGTTGGTCAGATTTCCCCTCCATAGAGTAACTCTTGGAGAGCTGATGTATTTGCCCTTTTTCATATTAATGTCTCACCACCAGCTAGAGTAACTACTATTCATCTCTTGGGACCCAGGGTATGTTGAATGCTTTTTGTATCTTTCATTGTATTTAATGCCATGTCATGTTTTATACAGATTAAGAACCCCACAAAAGTTAGTTGAGAAGTCACTATAGGATAACTGATTTAATTTCAAACTGGTTGAGGTGTTTGCTTTAAACAGATTGAAACAACAAAATCCCAACCTAAATTTTCCCTACAATTAATTTGTTGGTCTTAGTTCACCAGACTTAAGGTAAATCATAAAACTACTTCAAATATTTTTTTTGTCCAAACTGTAGTCTGTGAAGATCAGAGCTTTGAGTTCAGGCCTTGTGAAAATCATGGGTAAAAGTGCGAAGCATGCACATACAATTTTGTAACTTCTGACCTGCAGCAGAGGTGTCCTTATTTGCAAAGATGCCTGCAAATATTTTTCAGAGGTTTAAATAATTCTAGAGCTAAGACATTGCTTAATGGATTCCTAATGCCTGCAGAGAATTATCACTTTGAATGTGTTTTATTTAATCATCATAACAATCTTTTCCAAAGTATTATCTGTGCAGGTGTTCTGCAGGGCATGAGTATCATCCTTTTGAGGGACTTATGTTTTGACATGGTCCTTATAAAACAGCATTTAGGACATACACCAAAAGAAAAATAAGGAAGAAATAAGAATATGTGCTATTATAGAGTTGAAAACTAAATTCTTTTTAAAATTAAGGTAAGAGGGAAGAGAGTATAGTTCTCTAACAAATCCTTTGGAGAGAGACTTTACCCCAGTAGGTCTTATAGGGTTTATTATTTTTCCTATTGTAATTAAAAGTTAATATTTCATTCTGATGATTTACTCGAGTCTCTCTCATATATATATATATATATATATATGAGATCCATATATATGGATATATTTATTATTCCATTTAAAGAAGTTTTTATTTTTATGTAATTTTTGAAAATATGGGTAAAACCGGTTTTTAGCAGTGTAAATTAGTTCATGCTAGTTTTTCAATCTGAGTCTTATGATACCTATACTTGTTTCAAGCTTTATTATGTAATTTAATTTTTCATATCTTTTATTAGCTGTAAAGTAGTTTAGAAAAAAATAATTAGATTATGAGGTTAAGCCACAGTTAAGATAAAAATGACACTTCAATAAAAAGTTCAGTGTAATTTCTATCTTCTAAAATAAAATACAGCCACTAAGAGATTTAATTATGGTATTATTCAAATAAATTTTGCCTCTAAATTGAAAACACTAAAGAAGCTCCAAGAAAGATAGTTTGTTAATATTGAAAATGTTAGATGGTACATAAAATTATAGTTCATGAAATATGACAGAGACCAGACTTGAAGTAAAAGCATAATTGAGTGCTTCCCTTGAAGAGAGACACTGGGATTATTTGATTGTTGCAATGATGAAATCGGTGGGTATGGTCTGACTTTATTTTGGTGCCAAAATGGGATTTTCATCATTAGAGTAGATTTTGAAAATGCCACATTGTTTCATATAAATGATCTGAAAGCCACCACCACATTTTTTATGTTCAGAGGGTCTTAAAATGTAGATGTAGAAGAAACTTCAAACTCTAATAACCCTTTGTTCTACCTTAGAAGAAAACAAAATCCCAAGAAATCAGGTAGCTTCCTCAGGTTCCCAGGTCTTCAGATTGCTATTGCTGAGTTGTAGCAGATTGTATTGCTATTACAATTGAAAATTTTAAATTGATTGATTTTTCCCAAAGCAAAGCATGAATGCCATTTGAAGGGTCAAATAGTATTGTTATGCTATTGGCTTACAATCTAGCAGCCCTATTTCATGTTCTGCTCTCCTTTAGATATGAATTCTTTCCCCACAGGAAACCAATTCAATTTTTAAAGCTATGTTCTGCTGTTTGTCTTCATACTTAAATATTTAAAAAGCTTTTATGGTTATTTAGCAATTTAAGAAAAAAGTTATGTCTGTCAAAGTTGCTTTTCACTATATTTCCTTTATACAGCTAAACTCATATGTTCTTTTGCATGATAGTTGCTCTTCAAGTACAATTATGGAAATTTTATTTATTCAACAAACATTTAGGGCCAGACCTTGTGCTTCTCATTGTTTTACAACCTGGGGAGATGGCATGAAATGTCAGTCATCATCTATCTGGGAGTTGCAACCCATTAGAGAGTTGTAAAATCAATTTGGTGGGTGGTAACCGTACTATAAAAAATAAAACAGAATAGAACATATCAGAGTTAAATTTTAAAATGTTCTGTGTAACTCCCGTCTCTTAAAATATTGTCTGTATT
Source organism: Solenodon paradoxus (assembly GCA_004363575.1). Classification (NCBI taxonomy): domain Eukaryota; kingdom Metazoa; phylum Chordata; class Mammalia; order Eulipotyphla; family Solenodontidae; genus Solenodon; species Solenodon paradoxus. Next base: position 342,072 of record RJWH01000183.1, on the reverse strand, counting down.
GGCACATTATAAGGGCAAATACTGGTTCATGCAAATTTTCTACCAGATATATACATTTATCTTTATATATGTATACACACACATATAGAAATACAAATACAGCTATATATACCTATATACATATCTAGATAAATGTATATATTTTCTACACACACATATATATGTATATGTGTGTATACATGTATGTGTGTGTATATACATACACACACAAACAATTTTGTGTATTTAATCCCAGCTTAAAATGTGTAAGGCTAAGCCTATGAAATGAAATTGCTGTTTCTATAGGTTTAAAAAATACCCAGTAAAATAATGGGAATTCATGTGGTTCAGTCTACTGTGTCTTATTGTGCATCCTGGACAAAAAAAGTTTGGGGAAATTTTAAATTATTGTCTTATATCAAAATGATAAATATTGTTTTCTTGGCTAAATTTCACCTTTTTGACCTAAAAAAAATGAAAATAATTATACCTATCTCAAAAAGGTACGAAGATACTCTTAGAGGGGATGGATGTATTTATTGCCTTAATTGGAGTAATAGTATTAGAGGTGTATGCATATGTCCAGGCTCATCAAATTGTATACATTAAATGTGCAGTTATTTTTATGTATCAATTCTTACTTGATAAAGCTGTTAAAAATAATTTTACATTCCTCAAAGAAATGATGTGAAGATTAAATTACTTAGCATGACCCCTTGCCCACAGTAAGCACCAAATAAGTGTTAGTTGCTTTTACAATGGTCATTACCATCATCATTATCCCCCTCACCCCCACCCCTGCAGTGATCTTGGTTTCCCATTTACTCTTTAAAAAATCTTCTTTCAGCCCAGTCAGCATTATTAAATCCATTGCTTCTCTCATCAAATGAGTCACACATACTGATCTTCAGTCACAATGTGGTAGAACATTAATGGAGGCCCTGAAGATTGTGTGCTGACACCTGTACTTCTCTAAGTGGGATATCCATCTACAGGCATGCAAGGTGGTTTAAGATGGCACACAGACAAGGCATGTGGCGGCCAACATGGACTCATGCAATGTGTGCTATTCTTTTTTTAATTTTCTTTCAATTCTTTGGGTCATATCTAGGAAAGAGTAGCAGTTTATGCTGGTTGCGCTTTAATACTTTTCCAATGCTTGATTAATTAAAAAAAAAAAAAAAGCCAGATCAGATTTTAGAACCTTCAGTATTTAGCAAAGAGCAGTTAGCTAGAATTTGATAATAGGATTTTATTTTATATCTATATATTCCTCTGGGTCATGGAAAATGATACTGAATTTTATTCAGCACATAATAAAATAGTTCTTCTGTTGAAGTTAAAATATTCTGCAAGTAGTACATGTTGTACACCCGAGTATAGTAAAGTGGTGGAAATGTACACTGTGTCAGAAGTTTGGGGGCTAGGCTAACTCAATCCAAAATGAGATCTGGGGAGTCTAAGCAATGGAGAAAGGGACTGTGGGAAGCAGAACCAAGACCAGAGTGCTTACTTTGTATGTGCTTGCCCCTCTCTCTGTAATCATTTTCTTTGGGGTGGCACACTAGGGTAATGTTATAGAGCCTGTGTTAAAACAGTGTGCTGCTTTTCTTATGATACACATTTTTTTTTTTAGTTGAAGAGCTTGTTGCTTCTGTGGTTTGCCTTGAATCCATTCACTCGTATAATTCTGGGAGCAGTTCCAGTCTCAGCTGCATCATGGGTAGTCACTTTAGCTACCGTCTATCTGTATTGACGTTATTTCTGTAATTCTTCTAGTTTTGCAGTATCTTCCTCCAGCTTTGAGTTGTGGCGAGCAGTCTGGAGTGTATGTGATTCAGCTGTCCAGTCCTCCACGCAGGGAAATGCATAGGCGGCACAGGATGAGAACACCTTGCAGTGTGTTATCTGTTACCGAAGTTGGGTTGATTGTATTTTCTGCATCTTGATTCCTCCATATGTAAAATGACTGATTGTGAGTTGGATAATCTCAAGAGGCCTGTTCATCTTTATAACCCTTTCATTTCATTTATCCACTATGAGACATTAATTGAATATCTTCTATATGCCAGTCATTTACTGGTCTAGTCGAAGGAGCTGAGAATACATCAGTGGACAAGGCTGATGGTGATGTGAATTCAGGGAGCTTGCATTCCATTTAAGGAGGATGATTGCAAATAAAAAAAATATATCATTTTCCTATGATTCTAATACAATAAGGTGTTAGAATAGAGAGTAACTTGGAGGAGGTCTGATTTTGATGATGTTGCCAGGAAAAGCCTCTTTAGAAAGGCAACTCTTGAGCAGAGAGCTGAATGGTGAGCAGACAGCTGTGAGGAACTCAGGAGAGGTGTGTTCAGGCAGAAGGAACAGCAGGTACATAGACCTCAGAAAGTTTGAGGAAGAGAAAGAAGACTGGGAGGCTGGATAAGAAAGTGAGGAGTAGCATGCTGATAGAAGAGAGGGAGACTGGAGTCAAGCATGGAGATGGCAGAGCCTGGTAAAGATTTCGCTTTAGTTCTAAGTGTCATGGAAAAGCAAAGAAACCCATGACAGGTATTAAGCAGTGGAATGGTAGAATCTGATTTGTACTTTTTCAAAATCATACCGGCTCCTGGTTGGAAATTGGGTAGACAAGAATAGAAGCAGGGGGTTCAGTTGGGAGGTATTGTGATCGCCCCTGAGGTAAGTGTGGTGGCGTGAACTAGGGAGTTGGTAGTAAAGGTGTCACAAAGTCTTGTGAAGCTGTGTTTTTAATGTAACACCAGTACTTGTTGGGGCACCAAAAACAAGTCCTAGAGTGGTGGTCGCATTATGCCTGTGGGAAGGCAAGTTCCTCATACCCTTGTGCTATCATTATGTGTGGTCTGCAGATGTACACTACCACTTCCAGCCTCTCCCAGGGAAGAAAAATCCTTCCATGCCTCCTGTTAGCCTGAAGGCTCTCGAGTTCTTCCTTTCTCTGAACTGCATTCCTCATGTTGCACATGTTGCACTTTAGGCCGACGTTATACCCTCCAAGGAGATGGTTATATAGGGGTCCTTGTGGGCAGGGCAGATGGTGCTATTAATTCATGCCTCTGTTATGAGAATTGATGGCCTGTAGCCAGGATGCCATGTTGGTATTTATGACTGGTTTCTATGAAGAGTTCACGCTCTCAAAAATCGTATTGTATTCTGTTTTCCAAGGAAAAGTTGAACACGGCTGAGCAGTGGCTATTTTTTTCCCTTTTCATTTTCCCAACATATAATACAAGTTGCATTACAATAAATTCAGTCAGTTCAAATGTTTTTCATCTGAAAAATTGAATACATTCTTTTTTTCGCCTAACTGCAAGGGGTGAACTTTTATATTTTTATGGGCTTTGTTGTTTTTACTTGTCACAGTTGCTGGTATTAGTTCACTGGTAAGTAATGACTTTTCTGTATTGAGAAAGACAGATGACTTATTAGATGTCAGAGGCCATCTGAAACATTTTCAACTCAGCATTTTTAATGGCTGTTCTTTCTTTGATTTGTTTTCCTTTTTTCCCCTCTTTTCTCCTGTTCCCTTCCTCCAGCTAACATGCACATTTCTCCCTCCCACACACCCTTTCTCTTTCCCCTTCAGCCCCCACCACCTGTGGGTGTCCTCTGCATTTCTGGCTACATCCTCATATCCTCTCAGAGTTCATAGGAGCTATATATAGCTGCTGGGTAACTTTTTCCGCAATTGTCCTCCATGGATTTCCTATAGAGAACATCTGTAGGTTTGAATCCATCCTTAAAATAATAGATTGTATCCAGGGCCAGGACATTGTGTCCCGAGCTCATGGACAATGGTTTTAACCTTTGTCTGGCTGCTGTTCACTTTGGGATTCTTAGGATACCATGAAGACAACCTCTACTCCCTCCCTTTGTCTACTGCTAACACAAGTTTAGTATGCCACTTTATTGGATTCCTTGAACATCCTTTTGCTGTCCTAGAGAAGTCTATTAATTAAATGAACATCCTTGAAACAGACGTGTTAATCAGCTGTGGTTTGTTCACATCGTTAAATTGGGCTGTGGTGGGACACCACCATATTACCATGTTGCTCTGCCTGGCACAAAGCAGATGTTGAGTAAATATTTGTTTGATGAGTGAATGTCTACTTAGATGATAATGAGAAGTTGCATTGGGTTGGGTTAAGGGAGTTTTTGAACAGTGAATAAAATGGACAACACTCTAGGAAGCAGACATTCTAACAAGAAAAGAGACAAACATATTAACAAGGAAAATATCAGCTAGTGATGAGGATTGTGCTGACCATTAAGGTGGGCGATGTGCTGTGTTACGACAGGGGTCAGGGCAGGCACTGATAGGGTGATGGTTTAGGCTGAGAGCTGACAACAACAAGTTGCCATTTAAGGGACACGATTGAAGAAAATAGAAGGCACAGTAAGCTCTAAACTGGAGTGTTCATCTTACAACCACAGTGCAGACAAACCCAGACGGGCTCTGCTATGAAGGGCCAACAGCTATGGCATGTGGTGGAGACAGAGAGGTGCACAGGGCCAGACCAGGTGAGGCCTAGTGCTGCAAATAAAATCCATATTCCGTAACTTGATTTGCAGTGGAAAGCCTTGGGGGGTTTTTATTGAGGCTTACATTTTAGCCTATCAGTCTAGCTGGTGTGTGGAGAATGGATTGTCGAGAGGGCAGAATAGAAACTGTTGTGGTATGTACTGGGTGTTGATTGTTCAGTGGAATTTTTCTTTAAAGATTACCTGAACTTAGAGTGATAATACAGCTTTATTTTATTGGTTCTTGTTTTGGGGCAGAGATTTCTGGTTCTGTTTCATGTTCATTATCACCATCATTTTACTAATAAAATCCCTGGATTTTAGTTGGGCGTGTTGCCACCACCTCTTCCCTTGCAGCTAGGAGCTAGGTATGTTCATGGGGCTAAATCCAAGTATTGGGTAGAAAGTCTTTATAAAAGGAAAACAGTGCTATTTTCCTTATTCCTGTTTTTCTACTGGGAGTTGAATATGATGGCTGGAATGCCAGCATTCATATTGGACTATGAAGAAATAAAGACACATGTGCTAGGGGCGGTAGAGCAGAGTTGGAAGGAATCTGTGTCCCTGATAACTTATTGAAGTCCCCATACCAGCCCTGGATTGCCTACCTTTGGACTTCTTTTGTGTACCAGAGAAATACATTTCTTTCCTGTTTTGTCTCTGGTATTTGAGTGTTTTGTTTTTGTTCTGTGAAGTCAAACATAATCCTAACTGATCCAAGTGTTCACTTTTTGAAAGACTTAATGAACAATAATGAGCATAGTAATATTGGATACTTCCTTTGTGCCCATCTCTGTTCTAGGTTCTTCACATACATGTTTTCCCTTAATCTTCAACAGTAGTCCTTTAGGGTAGGCACTGTTTTTGGGACTCTGAGGCACAGAAATGTTCGTTAATTTGCCCAAGCTCACACAGCTAGTAAATGGGAAGACTTGGATTCCAGCTCTGGTTCATTTAATTCTAGATGATTCTCTTCATCACTTTGCTAAACTGCCAAATTCTTGACAATGACTCTAAAACCACTTTCTCAATTATTTAGGAGTTGAGACTTGAGAGATGATTTGGGATGCAGATTGGAATTATGTATGAGTAGACTAACTGCTGTAACCAAATTTTTATGGGTTAACACAATGGAAGTGTATTTCCCACACAAAATCCAACCAGCATTTCCGATAGAGGGAAGCTCTTCTCCAGTCTGTGATACACAGACCCAGATTCTGTCTATTCCATTCCCTTGCCTTTCCAATTCTCCATTTTACCATTCTTGGAGGCCTTAGAATTCTCTGATAGACGCTTTTTTTCTTTTACCAAGATAGCACATAGGGGAAGAGAGAACACCACTTCCCCTATTCCACTGGATAGAACAGTCATATGATCACACCTGAGTGGGTTTCTGGTAAATATTGTCTAGATATATGCCTAAGAGGGAGAGGAAATGAATTTTGATGTGAGCACACTGCATCCTATGTGATTAACTTGTGTGATTGTTAGAAGTTGGGATCCTGACATCATTCTGCCTGTGTTTATATTCCAGTCTTATTGCTTATTAGCTCTGTGACCTTGGGAAAGTCATTTAACCTCTTTTATCACATATTCTGATGTATACAATGTGGGGAGGATACCATAGAGCTGTTTTTGAGGATTAAATGAGTTAATATGGATTGTTTTGTACTTAGAGAAGTGCTGAGACATGGTAAGTGCTTGCTAATCATCAGCAATTTTATTTAAAGCAGAGAGCACTTGACTCAGTTTTATGGGTCTCTTTTTGAAGAGAATTTTCTGATGAAGCCCAACTGTGGCATACGAACCAGGGAAGAGGTACTTTCAGAAGCATGTAGCATAATTTAAGGGAAAATGGTGTGAGGGTATTGAGAGTGCTGCTTCCTTATAGCCTCTCCTGAAGGGTGAGTTGGGACTCCTTCCTGGCGCTTAATCTAATACGTGGTCGGGAACCAAATTTGCTCATCAAATTTGCTGTCTGCAGTGAGGAACCTTGGCCATGACATCCTTCCACCTTGAGTCCCTTCTCAGTCAAATGTTACCTGTTCTTGAAGACCCAGCTCAATGTCATTTCATCCCTAAGACCTGGTTGCAGCCTGGTCAGCACCTGTGTTACCATTCCTGCAGAGTATTGACCACTGCATGGCGAAGAGCCAGCTCCTAACCATGTCCACCACTTCCTTGAGGGCAGGAACTGGTTGTGTCCATTTTCACCTGCTCCACATGCCTCATGGGGGAAGGTGTGCCTTACCTGCTGAGTTTAATTATGACTCCTATTATCTGCATGCATGGAGAGTTCTGTGAATGTGGCCTTTACACTGAATCAGTGCCAGATAAATTGGTATGTAGTTTGGAATAAAAGCAAGTGGTTTCTTTTTTATTTACACTGTTTAATATTCGTGTGGGGATTTTTGCCTTCTTTTAGCTCAGCGGTTGTAAAATTCTGTTTTAATTTCTGCCATTATCATAAACAGCATCCTCTGGTTATTATCTGGGTAGAGGAGGCTGCATCCTAGGACTCTGTTGAATTAAGATTAAACAAATTGCCAGGCCAGGACATAGAACCATTGTTGCCTTGCTGTTATTTTCTTTAGCTAGGAAGTCCACTTTGTGATGTGAGTGGCTACATTTCACCTGTGAGTTTAGAGTCCCATGTATACATATATTTATCTGTTTTTGGTAACTCGAAGGAAAGCACTCACCTTTCTCTCTGAGTATTTGTATATATACACATCCATAAAAATAAAGTTACCTGCAAAATCACTCAAGATAAAGGTTAGCAAATTCTGTACATGGAAACAGTGGTGCTGCAATATATGGTTAAATAGGAAATGGAGTTTAGTTATTAGGCTCACATAGATTGCTTGATATACTGAATATTTCTTCCAGTTCTATTATTTGTATTTTATTCTCAAATATTTTAAGAAGATAAGCTTCTAAATTCACTTTGGGGCTCTGTGTCATCAAATCTCATCACCAGTCACTTAGATCCCTAATTAACTTATACTCTGTAGACCCATTTCTTTGCTTCTATTTCTCGCCACTCTCTCTAATGTGCTGTGAGTTACACTGGAAGGAACAATAAGATTTAAGAGAAGAATTAATTTAGAAAGTTAGGAATAGAAGAGATAAGGGAAAATGAGAAAAAGCGGCTTAGTATTTTGTCTTGTAAATGGCTTTCCTCTCGTAGGCTAAGAAGCCCATTTATCCAAGGAGAGGAGGAGTGTTAATGAAATAGATCATGAACATAGCTATTACAGTAATGAATTTTAACACTCACTTTGTTATGTGATATTTTATTTATGAGCTCCTTGATCATTCAGATAAAGACAAGAAGTTTATGGCACTAGATTATGTCTTGTTTTCATAAACATATTCAGTAGTTTAATAAACATAATTTATTTTTTTCTCCTTAAAATCAGCAAAATTTATGAGAGATTATCTTAGGGTTAATGAAGTCTAACATTAAGGAAATATTACCCTATAATATTGGAGCCTTCAGAGCTGGAGTTGTAATTGCTTAATGCTTTTTTCTACAGGCTATTTTTATAAAGTACATGCTTTGTACCATTAATCCAGTTTTTACAAGTTACACTTAGGCCAATTCATTGGGAATTATGTATCCATGTTTATATTTTTCAGTCACTGCTTTCATTAAAGGATGTAGTAGAGAGTTGAAAATTTAATGTAGAAAAAGGGGGAAAGACAATTATGTGTATTTGCTCATCAGAAGGTACAGTGCATGTATTATCATTGCTTTCTGTCTTAGAAACCAATTCCTCCTTGTGGCTGTCTTCACCACAGGTGAGCATTTAGTGATTTGTGGTCCCAGGAGAACAGAAACATAATTTCCTATTGAAAGCCATCAATAGTTAAAATTTGGAGCCCCATTAATATAGTTCAAGTCAGCATGCACTTAAGTAATGAAAAGCCCAGACGACTGGCTGAAGTTCTCACTTCCTAAGTCAGACCTGCCATTTGCCTGAATAATGGATGTCTGCACCCCAAAATGGGGTTGAAAATGGCTGGAAAGGGCAGTTGGGGATGCCCAGCATGGATCTTGGTCATGGTTGTTTGACTGTGTCAGTTCATTCATTTTTTAAATTGAATTTAATGTGTCGAAAAAAACCCTCTTGATGAATTAATGAAGTAAACAGAGGAATTGATACTCCAATAGTGGCAGAAGCAAAGTCTTCTATCACCATCACCACTCTCCCTTGCCCTGTCCCTATATTTTATAATAGAAAGCTGAGCAAGGAAAGCATAAAGGTATCTTTTCTGGTTTTCTCATTCCTCCTATTGATGGGGTAGATATAGAAGGATGGGAGTGATGGCTATAGACCTCAGTTCCATCAATGAAATAGATGATGCTTTACTGATTTCTTTTCAGCCTTTTTGATGTTTGACTTTGGATTATTTTGATCTTTGACATCAAGGTATTCATGTGCTTGGGTACATATTCGTGAAAGAGAAAAATCAAGGAGTGGAAAAGTTGTGTAGACTGGAGTCATTCTTTGGGCTCCATAGGAAGGGAAGATTCCACAACTTTGTGCTATGCTGTCCCTTTCCCCAAAGAGCTAGAATTTTATTTTATTTATTTACGCATTTATGTATGAATTCTGTCTTTTGAGAATTCATTGAGAAATTCATTACTCTAGGTCCCAGAATTCACCAATACCTAAGGCTAAATTTCTTCGTTGCATTAAAATCACTTTCCACTTAGGAATGTTTGGTTTTTAGAAATTGGAGTATTATTCAAAAAGTTCAATGTGAAATTACAATATGATCCAGAAACTTAACTTCTAAGCCTATACCCAAACGAAGTGAAAACAGGGGCATGAGCAGAAACTTACACATCCATATACATAGAAGCATTAGTCACAGTAGCTAAAAGGTAGGAACAACTCGCATGTCATCAGATGAAGGATAAAATGTGGTGTGTATATACAATGGAATATCAGTCTTAAGAATGACATTATGACTCATGCTATAACTTGATGAACCTTGAACACACGATGCTAAGTGAAAGAAAGCAGACACAAAAGGACAGATGCATGCTTTCACTTCTAGAGTAGTCACATTTATCAGAAAGTCCTATGTAATTTGTTCATCTATTTTCTACCCCTGACTTTGCTAGAGGCATCATTTTGGGGGGCAAATAGTAGGTGGACTAGAAGGAAAGGAAGCTTCCTTTCTTCCTGCCAGGAAAGAAATTGAATTCCTGAGGGAATTGAGATCTCTCTTATTTTCATCAGTCAATGGGTGTGCATATATTATCCCTTTCTCGTTTCTAGTTTCAAATTTCCCCAGAATGTTTAGGAAACAGAGTGTCTTGCTAATTTAATTTTCTGACTAACTGATGCCTACAAGACACTACTTTCATTTCAAGTTTTATTTGTGAAAAGCCTTTGTAAAATCCTGTAATGGCCTTTGTTTTCTTAGAAGTATAGTGGATGATAAAATTTAATCTTTCCTTGACAATGAAAGATTTCAGAAGCATTTCAGAAAATCCGTTCATGTTGGCTAGAAATATAAATGCAGACCTAGAAGATTGGACTGCGTGTGTGTACTGACCCAGGAATACCTGGAGAAAGATTTTTAATAATGTTCTTAAAAAACCAAACCCATTCTTTGTAACTTTCCCTTAAAATTAGAGTATTGGCAAGAATTATGATTGATAGTTTGGGCGCTTTGGATTTTAGAGTTTTGTTTTTTTAAAAGAATGTATTATGGGAAGATCTTTCTCATCACATGCCTTCACGTAGTCACTCACAGTGGGTGTCACTTGAAAAGAATAATTGCTTTATTATCAGAATCAAGGACGAGAGTGAGGAAAACAGTTTACTACTTGGGTAAACAGAGATATAGTCTAGATTTGTTCCAACTTAGACATCTTTCTTATTCCCCTATGCAGTTTGTTCTATCCAATTCTATGTCAGTATAAGTGATTTTGTGTGTGTGTTGGGGAGAAGCTGGTCTGGTTTGGGGGCCAAGGCCTGGTTGGGAAGTAGTGTGTACTGTTGGATAAACCTCTGGAGTTGGGAAACTTGGTTTCCAGCCCTCTTCCCACCTTGCTAGCCTGTATGACCTTGAAGGTTCAGGGGCGCTCTCTGAACCTCAGATCTCTCTACCTTAACAATGCAGGGGTGCCAGCTGATATTTTCCAAAGTGCCTTCTGTTTGAACATTAGACTAAGAATTGGTTCAATGTATCAGTCATGCTGTTCTTTGTTTATTCTCTCCTGGTAATAAGGAGATTTCAGGTGTAGAAGAAGCTGACAGAGAATCCAGATTCATTTCATACTTGTTTTTCTTCTCTTCAGTTTTCCCTGCTCCCTGCCTTTACTTCTAACTTTATTCCTCTTTCTCTGTCCCATCTGCCTGCCCCTTCCGGCTCGAAGCTCCTCCCTGGCCCATCTAGATTATTGATTGGAAATCACCAAATAGTTTCTGTAACCATGTCATCAGCAGCTGCCAAGGCTCTTGTCATTATTCCAGCCACACAGAGTAAATGACTGGAGGAAAATGGCATTTCCAGCTCATTTTAAACTGTGGCTTTTGCTGGGGTTTTCATTTAAACCCCCTCTGAAAGTCTTTATGCAAAAGCAACCTATTCCAGTGAGTGAGTTATTTCACAGAGCCCCCAGTTTAGATTCTCTTAATTTTCCATATTTCTTTTGCTTGCCCTTGCTGCCTTCCTGCCTGATGCATGTTAGAGAGGAAGTACACAAAGGAATTGTGCAAAGTTTGGAAGCAACTGGCAGGTGGGTTTGCATTTTTCCAGGTTAATTCACTTGATGAAAAGCTGCTGTGGGTGATGTGTCATATATCAAAGGCAGGGCATCAGTAATCTTTGCTCAAGGGCACGGCTAACAGACAGATAGACGGGAGAATGAGATGGAAAAAAGCAACTCATCCTTTTCTGCTAACACCACGAAGGAGATAAAGGAAGATTTATGAGTCATCTTGGACCACATACCAGCAAGCAGCATACCGTATTTTTCACATGTTCCCAAAATTGGTGCTAGAAGGCAATGTGATTGTCACGATGTCCATCCGGTCTTTTAGGAAACAATGGGATCCTTGAAGGCTCTCGCTGTGGAGTCAGCTCTTTGCCTTCCCATTTGTGTGTGTGTGCTCAAAGCATATTCTATAAGCATATTTTCTGTAGTTGAATACTGTGACCTCTGTGGAATAAATAAAAAGAGAACCAGAAATAGACATTAACTATTAGATTCTAGCCACTTAGATGGTGACGTGATAAAGACTTTTTCAACTGTCACTCATCTACCTAATTTGATTTCAGTAATAGCCAGTCCCATGCATTTACTGCTTTTGGATGTAGGGAAAGGGAGGGTAAGATGCTTTGTTAGTTATTTTCTTTTCCTTTCCTCCCTCTGAGAAGAGTCAACCCTTGCCAGATACAAAGGAAGATGTGATGCCCAGGTTAATTTGAATGGACTGTTTTGTATGGAGTTAACCCAAGGCACTAGTTGTTAGGAATGCTCAAAGCAGCTTTATTCGGCAACTCAGCAGCAACTGATTCTGGAAGTGTTGTATGGAACAATTGATGGAAGTGTGAAGAGGTTTCTTAATATTTCTCTCCTTAGCCTTGAAAAGGGCACCTGGATTGTTGCTGGATCATGCCTGTGTTAGTGACTGTGACTATTTATTTCCCATGGTGATATAAAAAAGTATGTAAATTCCAAAAAACAGTGTTTTGAATTTTTTTCCTAAGGCCTCTGCAGATGCTTTCTTTCTCTCTCTCTCCCTCTCTCTCTCTCTCTCTCTCTCTCTCTCTCTCTCTCTCTCTCTCTCTCTGTGTGTGTGTGTGTGTGTGTGTGTGTGTGTGTGTATGGACATGCACACATATATATATTTGAGAAGCACACAATTAACATTCTGTGCAGAAGGGCATGATTGATTCTGCACAGTGGTGGCTATATGAGCAAACCTCATTTAGACAGCTGAGTGAAATATACAGGGCAGAGGAATTTATGGGACCCAGAGAGGCTCATGTACAGAATGAAAAGGAGCCGCCTTCCCCTCTCCTCTTTGCCCCTGTGTCCCCATTCTTCACTCACTCAGAATTGCTCCCCCTTCAGCCGCTGGGGTGCTCACTCTGAGTGGTGATGCTGCTGAGCCTGACATCACCCAGCAGAAAAGATTGAATGCCACTTAATCATGCAACCCTCCTGTGGGAAGCACGGAGTATGCAATCTGATAGACAAGAGGAGCTCTCAGAATCCATTATGTGAGGCTGACAAGGTAAGGAGTGGGTGGAGAATGGTGACTCCAGGTACAATACCACAGCCTAAAAAATGTTCACCCAAGCATGGGGCTTGTCTCAGTGCTCCAGGTCGGTGTACTGACCTTCAGCAGAACTGATTATTTGGAAGGTTGAGTGTCTACTTTAGAGGATACAGACCACTTTCTTAGAAATATCACTGACATTTTTGCAGAGTTTGATGTAGGGCAAGATCTCGTCATGATAACGAAAGTATCTGACGCATAGTAGGTCTTCTAGAGACAGTTGCTGTATTGAATTGACATAAGTCTTACTAAAGTGTGGGCCTCAAGAGAGGAAGCATTTTTGTCTGTCTGGTTTACTGCCCTTTTCCCATTGCCAGGGGCAGCACCCTGTAAGTGGTAATTACTTGGTAAGCATGTGTTGAAAGCAGTGGAGGAATCCACTTGCAGAGTGACATTTCGTAGACAGAGTTTCTCATGGCCATTGTGTTCTGCACAGGGATGGCTCTCAGCCCAGGTGAGAGATGAGAGAAACTTTTTTCTGCTGCTTCCTTCCCAGCCCCTCCCTGGGATTCATATGATTTTCTGTCACCTTGTTTGCGGTTCTCCTCTACCTGCTAGGGTACTTGGTGAGGCTCATCTTTCTGGATTTTTCTCACAAGCCAAATTCATGTATATTTAACGACTGTTTTTATGCTACCAGGAAGGCTGATGTCATTCATTCATACCCCAGCATAAATTAGACCAAAGATGAATGTGATTACTACTTCAAGGGATACTTTGAACTTTTAAAATGTTGCTTGATTTCCTTCTTCTCCTGATCTATTCATATTTTATATCTTTGGTATCTATTGCAGACTTAAAAGTGCCCCCCCATAAAAAAAATAAAAAGATGCGAGCTCCCAATTTTGGAACCTACACATGTTACCTTATATATACGGAAATGTCTTTGCAGATGTGATTAAGTTAGGGTCCTTGACATGGAGAGGTATCCTAGGTAGGTACTTAATGTAATCATGGCTATCCTTATCAGTACTTAATGTAATCATGGCTATCCTTATCAGATTCAGAGGGAGATTTGACACACAAAGGAGAAAGCCATGTGAAGATAGAACAGTTGCAAAGATGCTGTCCTTGAAGATTAAACTAATGTGACCATGAACCAAGGAGTGTGTCATGGGCTGAAGGGGCAAGTGATTATCACCTAGAACCTCTGGAGGGTGTGGCTTGGCTGATGTGTTGTTGACCACGTTGATACTGACTTCACTAATCTGGCCTCTAGAATTATGGGAGAATAAATTTCAGTTCCTTAAGCCTCTTCATTTGTGGTAGCATATCAATGCAATGTTAGCAGTCTAACACAGCATCTGATGGAACTGGTGCTGGCATCACACCACTCCCAGATGCCGGACGGCATCAGTCTAGGGCAGCCTGTTTCTCTCACTGTGCTTCATGGGTAGAACTCTCAAGGACAGAAGAGAGCATATTATTGTACAAGTATCTTGAGTAGTAATTTCTCTACTGTGCATTATCTTTATTCCTATAAAAACCTTGGAGGTAGGATGGGATAATAATCATCTCATTTTATAGACAAGAGAACTATCAGGTTGCAACTTAAAGAAAGATATCCTGCTAGTAAACCCTGGAGTTGGGATTTGAATGATGAATGACCCAGATCCTAGCACAGTATTTTTTCCTTACGACAAGATATTTTTTTTTTCCTTTCTGTTCACATACTGTTTCCAGAGTCTCAAGCTAAATATATTTCTCTTAAGTTTTGTTGCTCTTTTTTGACTGTAGTCCCTTAGTCCCATATATATTTATATTATTTTATATTATTAACTTCACTCAACCTGGAAAAGACTCTTGTAACTAGGTGGCTTTGGGAGTCTATAGTATAAAAAACAACTGTGAACTGTATTACAGAATAGTGTATGTGGGGGGAGGGGGAGAGGGCTTAGAACCAATAGGTATGGATGATTTTGAGTTGAAAAACTAAAAATGCTTTAGGAAGAATTTTTTTTTAATTATTGGTACATCATTGGTCTCCTTGACCTCCTCTTTTATAGACACCTAGCCTTTCTTGAATCAGCCAGTGCCTGCAATTCAGAACTCAGATATCAGTGTTGAAAGAACACTTACTCCAAAGAGAAGTCAGACTTAATGGAAGCCGGAACCCGTCAGGGATGGGCAAAGTGTTCATGTCCTATGAAACATGTGGGATTGAGGGAGTGTTTTGATTGTAGAAATTGCAATCAGAGGTTTGCTTCACCCTTCATGCTGTCAGATTGGGGAAATTCAACTTTGAGTACAGTTACTAGAGACACACAAAATCACCATCCTCATGTGTGGCAGTATTTGCCACTTCCAGCAAGTTATGAAATGATATGAAAGGAGCTGAATATGATACTACTAGTTGGAGTGTTACTTATAAGAAAAAAATCTCCCAAATCTGAGAATTATTAAAAAGGGAAAAAAATCCCATAATTGCTACAAGTTTTCCACGGCACAGAAAGACTGGCAGAGAAAATTGGCACTGTTCTGATGATCAGATTTAACAGCTGGAAGACTTCTATTCAAACTACTTTTGTAGTAATAAAGCTAATAATTTTTTCACAAACTGCTGTGATAGCCATAATTCTGTTTTGTTAAGATGTCTATTCTCTATACCTGACTGTAGACGCATGTACTTATTTTGGTTCATCATTATTATAAGCATGTGTGTGGGGGTAAAGCTGCATTTTTTCATATTTCATTCCTTTTCTCCCCTTATTTTTTCAGAGCATGTACCACCTTTATTAAAAAATTTAATATATGCAAAATAGTTAAGTGATATTGATATTTGTTTTTTGCTCATGCCAGGCATAATCTTGTTCCTGTCTTAGTGTTTGTCTTATATAGATGTTTGATCAAGAATTACATTTTAAAATATTAAATTTTGAGGTTCTATTATTTATCAATATAAAAACATTCTAAAATTATTTTTAATTATTTCTTTTGTTTCCATTGCTGTGTAATTTTAGGACATTAAATTCACATTTAATTTGTGTGCATTTCACACCATATTCTGCCACCAAAGTACCAGCATCCTTTACCAGCGCTATGTTAACTCCTTCATTCCCTTGTTCATTCCCTCCCATCTCCCATTCCCTTGCAGCCTGTGGCTCTAGCAGTGTTTTGTCAGTTTATTTTATTTTTTCATATACCATATATGAATGAAATAATCTCTCAGGTTTATTTGCTTCACGTGATCACCTCCAATTCATGGAAAAAGTGGTAATATGGTTTTTGTGGTTGCTGAATAATCATATCAGTGTATTTAATAGCACTGAATGGTACACTTAAAATGATTCAATTCAAATGTCATATTATTTGTGTTTTATTACAGCTTAAGAAATAATTGTGTATGAACACAATTTAAAATGGAAATAGCACCAAAGATATCAACAGAAAAATAAGTCTTCTCTCTCATAACCTTTCCTTCCTGGAAGCCACCATTACTGACACCTGTTTGGATAGACTTCCAGAACCTGGCTGTTTCTATTCAAGCATAGTACTATATTTTGAAAGAATTGTTTGATGGAAAAATGAAAATCTGATTGGCATTGTGCAGGCTCAGGGAAGGAGAAAAGAGGCAAGGAAGTGATGGATGATAAGAGAGCTGGGTGGGCCAGGCGAGGCTGGTTCTTGCATGGGTTTCATGCCATGCTGTTTTCTCAAGGAACAGGGTGTGGAATTGGGAAGCTGGGGGAGAAAGTGAGTTCTACTGAATTGTCATTTGATGCAGTCCAGAGGGAGATAGATGTGATTAATGGGATAAAGTTAAACAGAGAGGAATTTAGGCTGGGAAAATCAGGACAAATTTCCACAATGGGAAAAGTGCATAGATACTTCCATGGGGAGGTGAGAGAAGCCTTGCTACTGGAGGGGCTGGAAGTAAGACGACACAGAGTATGAGAAAATGGATGACAGGGAATCATCCCTAGGGATTGGTGCAGTGACCTTAATCAGGCCCTTGCCTGTGTAGCTCTGGATTCACTGATTCAATCTCAAATGATCCAAGGGAGAGAAACAATTGCTTGGAAAATGTCCCTAGGGAATAATAGTTATTGACTAGATATAGACTGACTCTAAAAGATGAATGAACTCACTCTATCATCCATCCATCCATCCGTATATACATTCATTTATTCATCCATTCATGCATTTAACAAATAATGTTTTAAAAACCTAATAAGTACTTGTAGAGTATCAAGCGTACTTTAAATAGACTAATGAAAAAAATCACCTCAAGAGAGAATATTTTTGATGAGACTTGTGGACCAGAATACAACAACTGGAGAAGAACCTTCTAAACAGAGGGGATAGCTCACACAAAGGCCATAAATTATTAAAGGGCTTGGCAAGTTTGAGGACTAGAGAGATTATGTGACTAGCTAGTTAAACAGGGTAAAGAGGCTTAAGATACTGAAGATGAGGCTGCAAAGACAGGTGGGGGTAGGTTACTCAGGATTTGGTGGGCTGTGGTTGGGAGTTGGAATTTTGTTTTAAGGGCAATGTGATTTAAGTACGGATTTTGGAGGACTTTTGTTTTTTGCTTTTCTACTTACTTTATACCGTCTTCTCTGTCCTTTTTAGAAGTCAGTTGCAGTTGTCAGTCAGAGATGGGGGTAGGCTGTTATGCAGTTTTATGAAGCATAACCAGGTGTGGAAATGGCAAGTTGACAACAAGGTGGGACTCTGGGGAAGGGTTTAGTTCATCTTATTGTTTTGGTTTTGCTTCTGATGATTAGGATCTTCAGGAAGAGTTTCATGGTTTAAAGGTCATTAGGAGAAGTATCACCTAAGGTAATTCAATTTAAAATGGAAGCAAATTATAATAGTAAATATGGGGAGGGGGGAAGTTTATGATTTAATCTTGAAAGCTGAAACTCAAAATTGCATTTATATTTTATATCAAAAACACTTTTAGTTGTAATTGTAACTGTGATCTAATTCTTAAAACAAAAATATTCAACTACTTTCATTACAGTTACAAGCTAGAACCATACATCTTTTACTTCATGTTTGTTTTTATTGCACAATTTAAAAAGTTTATATTTGCAAAATTAGGACTTCATCTATTTTATGTCTTTTAAAATCCTTTGGTATTTAAGAACAGTCACATAAAATTCCTATTGTGTTATTTTTCTTGGTTTTTATTTTATTTTGTCTAACGGTGCAAAACTAGTGGTTTTGAGTAGAATTGGAGTATTTTTCCTAGCACCACTTTAGTTGAGTTCATGGAAGCTCTCATCTTCTGTAGAAGTTTCCATTTCATTCTGCAGCTGATTACACTTGGGGCTTATATAACATTTGACCATCAGCAGGATTATGTGGCTGATACAGGCATCAAGAATAATTGTTACTTGGAAGGGATGTTTGAATGGGAACCAGTTTTATAAATTGTCAGCTAACTAGTGAATCTTCTCAAGTTACGATGAATTTTGTTTCCCTATGCGAACATAAAATAGAAAATACTCTAATGACAAATATTTAGATAATGAGTTTCCTCCCAATTAAAATTTAAATGTTTAAAGTGTATCTAGCTTTAGAAGGCAACAGAGGGTACAAAATGAATTGGCTTTCAATGTTATTTCATTTCTAGTTAAGTTTAGGTTTGAGTGCACCATTTGCGCTGTGTAGGACACATTTCTTAGTCAATGTCCCCTCCTCTCAGTACATTCTTTCTATGGGTGACAGTGAGAGGTAGGGTATTCATCAGGGCTGCATGGATCTGAGTACTTTTCCCTGGAAAGCACTTTGAGATTTCCCAGAAGCCAGAGGTTCTAAGTCAAATTTGAGAAAAAGAAAGATAAAGGAAAACTTTTCATGTTGTTAAAAACAAATTTGTTCAGAAAACATTTAAAATGTTTTATGTTCATTTCATTTCAGCCTCTCAACTCTTGGAATTTTGGACCAAAACATTCTTCATCGAGTAGGACTGTCCTGTGCATTGGAGAATGTTTAATACCATTTCTAACCTTGACCTGTTAGATATCAATGATACGGCCTCACCTCCTTTGTGGCAAAGCAAAATATCTCCAGATGTCATCAAATATCCCTTAGGAGGCAAATTTGCTTCACTGATCACAGGTTGGCACAGGTGATACAGTAGAAAGGCTGTCATACCTTTCACAGGTAAAGGGAGTGACCATTTCTAGTTGTGGTTAATTTTATCTGTTCTTAAAATGACTACAGTCCCTGAAGCCTGGGGAAGGAAGTTTCTGACTCATATGATAATGAACACAGTGGGGCTCCTCTCGTTTACTTCCAGTGGAGCAAGCCTGGTGAGGGAGGGACACATGGGAGCCTCAGAATTCTGAGTCAGGTGAGACTCTGAAAAAGCCTGCTATGAGATACAATTAGGAGTTTCCAAGACTTTGAGTTATGGGTAACCTGGGGTCTACACCTGGGCTCAGTTCCTCCTTCCAGACCATCCTTCCCTGCAACAAGTGATATTTGTCTGAACTTTCAGGCCATTATTGCAGCTGCCTCCTCTATATGTATAGCTTCATGAACCAGCCAAAATTCTCGCTCTTACATGGAGCCTCCTCAGCTCATGTTGACTTCTTCCTGTCCTAACCTCACATATTACTTACCAGAATTATCATTTGGATGTTTCATCAAAGAGAGTTTTATGTCATTATTGTATAATCTAAAAAGAAGTTTAAGGCTTGTTTAAAATTTAGACTGTATTGTCTTTATATTTTAATTTAAACATTTAAAAATTAATTTCTGGCCCTTGATCTCGAACCCAGGTCTGTGGCTTTCATGACCTGGACCTTGGTCCTTGAACTACAGGGGGCTGCATCACCTTTAAAATTTTTTTCCCTGATGCATAGGATAGTGTGATCTCATAGTAGGTACTCAAGAAATTCTAAGTGAATCAGAGCACACTGAAATAAATCCACTTGTTCCTCTTCTCAGCTTTGTTTTCATCTTGCAGCTCCTCTACATACACTGCAGCCAGAGCTCTTTAAATAGTTTAAGGAGACAGCATATTGTTTGACAGTTCTGCAAACATGAAAAAATAATTTAGCTCATACTTAATTTTTATCAGAAAGTAAGTTTAATATTTTCAAGCACTACAATTTTATTTTTAAGTTCTTACATTCTTTCTGTTTCTCTTAATGTCATTTTGGCTTCAAAGGGTATAATTTTGAAATTATGAGTACTATTGGACTTGTTAGTATTTTTCTTTTGTGTATATAATGTTTCAAGAACTGTTGATGGCTAAATGTCATTTTTATATTTTTTAGATTCATAACAGTTCAATTGCTTTCAAAAACAATTAATAATATTATGTATCTTAGAAATAGCTGTCATGTATCTTCTGGTGAATATGACATATTGTTAGATATTTTAAGTTAAAAGTTCTGTATCCAGGCCAAGTTTAGAAAGATGAGGAGCAGACTGTTTTATAGACGAGCAGAAGGATGTAGTAAATTTATGACAAAGCGTATTATCATAACGTACCCATGCTGGAAAAACCGCATGGCTTTTCAACTGAAAAAATAAACTGGTGATCAGTAGCCTATCTTGAACACTTTTTTTTTCTTTCTTTCTTTATATCTGATTTCATTCTGAAAACTGCAAAATAATATAACAAGTTAAAGGAGAAGATATTACCACTAAACAGAAATTATCCAAGGCAATTTTCCCAGATTCTTGAGGGAAGCTTTCTCCAGTTCAGACACATTGGCTCTTTGATATTTCAGAACTTAAGCTGGGATGAAAGTACTGCATAAAGGGTCATTGTTTTCAAAATGGAGCTCTCCAGGCTAGAAGGAACTAGGGCTCTTAAGAATGATGTGGGGGTGGGGGTGGTGGAGGGCGCCTCTGTGGTGCACTTGCGTCAGGAAGTTCGGTTTTTCCTGCCTTCAGTTGCGTCTGCCCTAGATAGTTGGATCCCCCTTCATAGATGTGAGATGCTTTGTGGTTTGGGGTTCCTTTGGCGATTACTTGGCACCCCCACTGGGAGGAGCCTAGCAAGGAGACTGAGTTAGCTAGTCAAGGATTCTGCATATTATTTTTTCTAGAAGGATGTTAGATTCAGACTTGTCAATTCTTTTGCTCTACCTCAAACCACCTCTGGAGATTCTCCCTTATACATTTTATGATTTTCTCTACAGAGAAATGAGTGACAACTCTGTAAAACTTGCATCTCGGGTACCAGAAAATTTCCCAGGGCTCAATGTAAGTCATGGTGCTTCTTGGGAGGCCTCAAAGCACAGTCACTGTGATCTTGGCCCAGTGATCTCTCCCTCTACCATGTATCACTTGTACACGTGAAGTTTTAAGTGGCTATTGTGTATGAGGATTTTGCTCAAATCCCAAAGAAACAGCGCAGCTTGAGTGGCTCCAAACAGATGTCTTGGTGGCTCCACAAAATAGTCCTCTTGTTCACACACCCAATTCTTTTTTGTTATTTTTCTTTTTCCTTTTTCAACCCCCTCCTCCAGCCCCAGGTCTCAGACCTGGGTCCTTGATCTTTACATGACCTGCACTTCAGCAGCTGAATCATAGGGGTACATCCTCACTCAGTTCCTAATGGCATTGTTCAAGGAAAACAAAGTTCCTGACCATCTTTGAGTGGTGGTTCAGGTGTTCCAGAAAGTTCCAGACATCTCTCCCATATGGATGGAACTGGAAACATGATAAGTGGAGGCCTGTGGAAGCTGACATAGGACTCTCGGACAGAATGAAAGTGTGGGAGCACATTTCTTTTACACCCTTCACATCTCTCTGGTAGCTAATACATGAGCCAGCTTGAATACCTAGCTGAGGAGTTCAGTTTGTAAATCAGAGACACATAGTTTTAATGTCACTTTCCAATTGCAGCTGGTGTCCTTTAACCATACTCTAAACACAAGGAGAAACAGAAGAAAGTCTGTAAAATGTTATTGTTTATCAACAACAATTATTATTACTGACAGTAGTCATTCAGTATTTCTTAGATGCTGAATGGTGAGAAAAACAATGGGACCAATGATGGGAGTATATTGCACCTTTTTCTTTCCTTATGTAAAGTCAGAATTTTGGCCCTGGAAAGAACTCACAGAGACGCTTTAGTTCAGTGCTTTTCAAAGTTCTAAAACTCTTTGGGGGTGGCGGGGCACATTGTGGAGCAAGAGAGACCCTTGTCTTTTGAGTTTTCCTTTTCTGTCTATTGATCTTGTGTTGGAGAAGCTGTTTTTTTCATGTCACCGTAAGTGTAAGATGCCATCTTCTTTTTTTACAAAGAGTGAAACCGGGGCCCATGGACAAGAAGGAACTTCACAGGGAAATTTTTGGATTGTTTCCCATTTCATCTTTGGCAATGTCCCTGTAATATTTTCAGTGCTATTTTTGGATTTAAATTCTTATCAGTACAGGCAATTACTATTTTTAGATTTATATTCTTATCAATTTCTAGAAATTATTACCCCGAGTAAATCAACTGGACACCTTCACAAGGGAATCACATGCTGTACATTATGCTCAGTCTTAGAAGAAAAGTTCCTCTCCTGTTTGCATATCTTTATGAAAACAATTCCAACTGCACCTGTTTAAACCTTTCCATAGAAATGTCTGAAAGGCAAACAGTTGGTTCTGCAGCAGCTATAACGCGGCATTGTTTAACATGGCAGCTTATTGATGGTCGTCTTTAATTATGGTCGTGCTGTCAACCCCTGAAGTCCCTGCGCTTTGTTGTCGATCTGATATAATGTTTGAGGTTTTCAAAGCTGCAGAGATGAAAGAATCAACCGTCAAATACTGCTCATTCTGATATGCTTGAGGAGGAGGCGGGGACAGTGCCCAGGAGGACTTGCAAAGCCTGGGAGAGAATGCCATTGCCCTCTGCTTTTGATGACAACCTTGAGTGGGGAACCCTAGTTTACTCTCTGTTTATGGTGGAGCGGGGCCAAAGCTGGAGGAAACTGAAATGATTTATTCAGTAATGGTAAACAAGCATAGGGGCTGGGTTGCCAAGTTCACAGGGTTGGTGGGAAAGCTGGCTGTAGTACTTAGCACATTGAAAATGTAAAGCTTTAAAGCAGACTTACCAAAGTTTTCTGAAACTGCCCTTCTCCCTCTTTTATACCTGTGTCTTCAATCTGCTAGAGCTGTGTGTTTCTGGTCCTTCAGATGCTGCTGCTATTCAGGGTCTTAATTATGTGTTAGTCCCATTTTAGAACAAGGATATTCATCTGGCTCTTGTTACCATTAAGGTGGGTTGTCCTGGACTCTTCTCTTATAGGTCTGTCCCCTTGTAGAGTGGCTGCTAGATCAGGTCCCTGTTCCTGAAATGAGCTTCCTTTGTTGAAGCGCTGCCTCTTCATAATTCATTGTACTTGTCAATTGCCTTTCCCAGGTATCATCCTGGCTGGGACCTCACTCCCCCTCACCCCAAACTTGAGAGGCACTGTGGCTTTAGTGAATGAGGGTATGGGTACTTGAGCCAGCCTGCCAGGATCTCTTTCCTGGCCTTGCTACTTACTAATTCTGTGATTTTGGGTAAAGTAACCTCTCTGGGTTTCAGTTTCCTTATTGCAAAATGGTGATAACAGCATCACATGTTGTGAAGACTAAATGGGTTAATACATAGGCAAAACACTTAGAACAGTGTTTGGTACAAAAGAGATGCTATAAATAGGTATTGTAAATTAATATGTAACACATACAAACTGTATAGAATATAGTAGATACCTTAGTCTAATGCCTTCACACAGAGTTTTCAACTGGAAGAAAGTGGTAAGCAGATTATTAGTTATATTTATTTGTGGAGAGATTCACCATATCTGCGGAGTAGAGAGGAACCCTACCCCTTGTTGATCCATTTCTTAATTGTTCCGGCTCCTGCCATCTTCCCTCTGCTCCGTGAGTTTGCTGGCTAACTTTCATACTACCCCATTAATTTGTGAACATCCATGTTATTGGAAGGCACATCCTACCTTAGTCATGGGAACTTTCCATCTGTTTTCTCTGTAGTCAGTCATGAGTATAGATCAGGCACCTATGATTAGTGTGGCACTGTGCTGGCCGCTGTGGGGTTTATAGAAGCAGGATAAGGTATAGTCCCTTCAGGAAGCTGTCTAATTGGAGGATCAAAATGAACTCTCATGAAATATTTGAAAGCAAAACTCTGCTGGTTTAAAGAGATTAGACAGTGCAGTAGCTTGTAAGCCATTTCCAAGGAATAGGCTTGTATCTAAAAGGATGAATAGAGAAAAGGCAGCAAATGCTTGGGGATTGTTGAGATCAGTGCTGAAGATCCTGGTTTCACACGAATTTAGTAGCTATCACCTTGCCCCAGAAGGGAGGAAAAGCCAAGAGGGAATAAATTGGTCTCTCCATAGGAACAAAGGAGTTCACATTTATCTGATAGCTATTTATGATCAGAGTGCTCAGCTAAACACCTATATAGTGTCTTTTAATCCTCTCAGCCACCTGTGGTAAAGGTGGTGTTCACTCTTGTTTTAAAAGGTAAGAGAAATAGGATTGTGATAAGAAGTAGCTTGCAAAGTATCGTGGCTATTGAGTTTGCAGAGCTGGGAAATTTCAGCCCAAGTCAGCATGACTCTAAAACCTGTACTCTTGCTAACTCTGTTTGAAAAGGACACTAGCTACTGTTTTTCTTGGTTCATTTTGGATGAATTTAGCTGGAAAAAAAATTTACATTTGACCCTTTTCTCTCCCTCTCCTGCCCCAATAAAAGCAAGAGCTAACTCCCACTGGCCACCACATTCTCCTCTGAGACCAGCAGAGAAAACAGTGATGTTATCAGCAAAAGCCTAATGACACTACCCAGGGAAAACAGGAACTTTCCCAAATAGTCATATCCAGGCCAACCAAAGCTCTGGGAGACATTCCTGGGACATTCAGCAAGAGCAGCCTTAAAGGGCTTTTGAGCAAAAATTAAACCCAAACGAAAACACTGCATATTAGCCCTGGGTCTATAAACAGTGTTTGGATTGCAGAACCAGGGCATGAGGCTTGGAGAGATAGCCAAGCTAGACTGGGTTCTGCTGTTGTAACAAATTAACCCTGAAATCTCAATGACTTACCATCACAAGGTTTTGTTTTGTGCTCACCTTACGTGCCTAGTGAGGGTTGGTATTGGAACTTTTCTTCATGTAGTAACTCAGGGATCCGGCTCAGTGAGGGCTGTGAGATCTGAGATCTGGTTATTGTATCACTTGGAACATGAGACCGCCAAGGTTGCATGGGAGGGTTTATGTGCTCCTGGAACCTCATAATGTGACCTTATTTGGAAATAAGGTATTTCAGATATAACTTCAGATCTTGATAGGAATCCTAAATCATACTGGATTTAGAGAGAGACCTAAATCCCCAAACTTTTACATTCCATTTCCCATCAAAGTATAAGAATGAATTCCTGTTGTTTTAAGCCACCACATTAATGTAGTTATCATGTAGGGAACTAATACAGCATGTCTGCATGTGCATATTTTTAAGGGCCAGGCCTGGGAGTGGCTTTTTTCCCTGTGTTGACTAGAACCCAAACTAACTGAAAACGAGGTTATCGATGCTGTCTTTCTGTGGGCCTAGGAAGAGGTCAATGAAACAATATTTAGGGAACACAGAGCCTCTTCCTTGCCGTACTTGAACTGGGAGTGCATACAAGGAGCAAGGGACGGAGACCTGGAGTAGTCACCTACCCATTTTTAGAGACAGTCGGGTAGTCCACAGGATCGCTGCAGGTCAAAGAATGACAGGGAGAAAAGCAGTAACCCAGTCCAGCAAATAGAATAGGAAGGGTAAGTTCCCAGGTCAAACATGAAACCACAGTGCTGGTGTCCGGAGTGGGGGCTCTTGACCCTCCGTTGGGCAGCTGCTCAGATAGTGCTTAAAAGCAAGTCAGAATTCCTTGTTCTCCTTGTTCAGGGGGAGTATTGGGACAGTGTTTTTCCTCCTTTGGTCTCCAATGTCCAACACAGAGTAAGTGCCCAGTGAATGATGTTTATGTGCCCAGTCTTTCATCAAGGTGAACTTTCTAAACATGTCACAACAGTTCCACGCTCAAACTCCCCATTGTCTAGAGGAGTAAGTCTTAAATTGATCAGATGTCTTGAACTTCCCCTTGTCCCTGCTAGAGCATGTGATCTGCTCTCCTATCTCCATGCCTTTGCACATTCTCGTTCCCCAGATGACCTTTTCCTTCCTTTTCCACCTGGTGAGGACTTGCTCACCCTTGAAGACCCAGGTCTAATGTTGTCACGGTAAACTCTCTCGATTCGCCCAGGGTGTCGCACTCTCCCTTCTTGACAGTCTCATTGTCCTTTGTATTTAATTTATGTGGTGCAGCGATATTGAAATCATTTCTTTATTTGTCTGTTTGCTTCACTTGATTGAATTTCACATTTATCATTCACCTCCTTGTCCTAATGTCTGGCTCATAATAACCTCCAATAAATTTCTGTTATGGAGAAATGTCTACCTAGTACTTCTTCCAGATAGCTGCAGAAACGACTGCTAATAGTTTTAAGGAATGTGGATGAATTATGATTATTGATTAATGAACTGAGTATTGATTTATTATTTACCAGGAGAAATCTGGGTGGGAGAAATAAATAAGGAAAAGATCAAAATGGATTGGTCCATCCTGTTTATGGAGAATGGTAGTTACAACAGCCAACCTTTTTATACTGATTTAACATTTTTAAGTGCTTCTTACTTCTTATTGTAACACAATGAAGGAAGCTGTTATGGCTGTTCTGCCCTAGAGCTGATGTTTAGCATGTCCAAAATGTTTATTGTTTCATAGTACTAGTGTCTGTGTTTGTCCTGCTTAGCTGTGTGACTATCTTGTGCTGTCTCTCCTACCCCTTATGACCTACAAAAAGTGAGCAAAGGGAAGAATAAGCATTGGGAGGGGAAAAGGGTTTATGTAAAGGAAAGTTCCTTTATTTAATGCCTATTTTTATATCCACAAATACATCTGCAAATTAGACATTGTTTTTTCCCTTTCTGCAAATAAGATAGCAGAGGATTAAGGAAGGAGAATAGCTTGCTCTAGATCTCAGCTAATAAGCAGTGGGATTTGGATTCAAATTCAGATTTTCTCTCTCTCTCTGAAGCCTGATCATTCTACCTTGCTGCATGAGTCACCTGTCAGGCCCTGGGATGACTGGGGAGAAGGTTCTGTCTGTGTCTCAGCTGTCCGCTGCCTCTCCCACAGTGGGAATTTGATTAGATCTACAGCTTTTTTGAAACCCTCTCTCGTGAAGCACGTGAGAACCACCCATTGCATCTCGGCAAGATTTAAAAGGAATCACTGATGACCTGCTGAGATATTTTCATTTTGTTCCTGGAAATGATTAATCTCGAGCCTTTGTGATGACTCTTGTCACAAATAGCCTTTCTTAATCTGTAATTCCCCCATTTTCCTTTAAGGTGATATTTCATATTTAAGATTTTAAAAATAAGCAAACTAGCCCTGCTGTGAGGACATGTTTGCATTATATAGGTGTGTGATACTGACAGAGGTAGAAATCTACATGAAATGGACTGGAAAGCTCACTTTCACTTTTTAAAAAGAAAAAAGTTTGATTTATGTTTTCTCATGGTTGTTTTATTTCGATCTTCCATTACCTGCCCCTAATTCTTGTAGTATTTTCTCTTTATAAGATAGTACAAAATATTCCTGCCTTTAAAAAAAAATTTTTTTTAGTATGTGATTTTTACAAATGCTTCTACTGAAAGGTCCTGTGAGGCTGGTACTTTGAGCTTGAGTTCTGCTGGGATCCTGTGATTCAGGATGGAAAGAGAGAAGATGCTGCTTTTCAGGGATGGAACCCACAGCTTCCAAGCTCCTATTTGCTCTTAGTTTCACTGAAAATTCAGTTCCATTATCCGGTCAAGGTAATACAAGGTCACTTTTAAGAAGAGACTTGGGGAGAAACTACAAACGGATGTTCTTTGATAACAACTGAGGAAAGAGGCTCTGGCTGAGAGACCTGGGGCTCTCACTTGTTGAGACCCTTTACCAGTGTCTGCATGTGTGTGTTTTAGTTTTATTCTTTTCTCTCTTGCCCCCAGAGCCATGGTGTACCTGCTGTTGCTCTCAAGCCTCTTGCTAGCAGTGGCATCTGCTTAGTGTAGCCATCAAGAATTTGAATGTCAATATCTTTGCCTTGAAATGAATGGAAAAGTATTTGTCACTCAGCGGCAATCATTCTTCAAATAAAAGGTTAGCCAGACAGGGCCCTTAATCAAAGAGTCGGTCTTTTCTGTCAGCAGTGCCTTTTAAATAGCAATGATGAAGGCTGGCTGTCAGGGTAGGACTTGATGAGCGAGATGATTGATCTGCATAAATCATTTTCTTTTAACATTGTCAGTGAAGAGTAAATTGGTGGGACATTTTGGGTATTAGCTGTGTTGAAATTAATATGCAGTATCCTAGGTGTGTCCTCCTTCACATAGTCCTCATAAAAGAAGGTAGAAATTAAAAAAGATGCTTTTAGGTGTGCATTGTTCTAACAAGAAAGTTGCACCTTTCTTACTGCTGTGGTCATCATCTTGCATGCTAAATTCGGAAGTTGAGTGTGTAGCACATTTTACAAGCTCCAAAAGGAATCTAGTTAATTTGGGAATTAGCTAGAGTCAGTAGCATTTAACAACCACTAAATCTGTAAAGACTCACTGCTCAGAGGAGAGTAAATCTAAGAATGGTTTCAGGTCTTAAAGGCTAAAGTATCGACTACCTAGCATGCTGTCATAGAAATAACCTCAGCTTTAGATCAGGTTTTGCTTTAAATCCACATGCCGTCATTCTTAGGTGCATCTTCTTAACCTTTCCTAGTTGGTTTCTTTGTCTTTAAAAATGAGATTCTATTAATTACCTTTGGTGGTTTCCTTTGGTTTTAGAGACTCTTGTATATGAAAGCACCATCATATCGCTGGGCACATGCGCTGAGAAAGTACTTAGTAAATATTAATCTTTCCCCTTCCTTTTTGTCAAGCATAATGCCTCAAACCTAGAACACTGGCTAAGATGTCAGTTTCAAGGACATGCCCACATGGTCAAAGTACGTTGCTTATTTTCAGTCATTTCTGTGTTTGCTAGAATTTTTATAGTCACTTGTATATCAAAAACATTCTTTTTAAAATTTTTTGTTAAAGAGGAGGAAGCAGGAAGAAATGAAGGCAGGCAGGCAGCAGGCAGGAAGAGACAGAAGGAAGAAACACTTACTTTATTTAGTTGCTCATCTTGGTTGTTTCTCCCAGCCCCAGGACATGAACCTGAAACCTTGGGGTGTATGTGGACTGTGCCCAACCACTTCTCCACCAGGGCGTGCCATCAAAAACATTCTTCAAGAGGCAGAAGAAAAGCATAATTGCTGAAGACCAGCACTAGGGAATGAATTGGAAGAAATGGGGAAAAAATGTGGTCAAGGACATTTACAGTTTTTGTTTTTACTTTACTCTCTAGACGATATGTCTGAACTTATATTACCCCAATTTGGAGGAACAAGTGAAAACTATGCAATATGAAGTTGGGATTAAAAGCAGGGCTGATGGAGCAAAATTACTGGGTTTGGATGTATCTCACTTTTTATTCCTGTGTGATTATAGGCAAGTTTGCAGAAGTTAGTTTCCTTACCTCTAAAATGGACATAGTAGTAGTATCTCACTTACAGTGTTGTTAGGATGATTGAGTTAAATACACAAAATAAATTGTATAAAAGTGTAGCTGTTATATATGTGTTACCTATGACCACTATGAGTGAATTATGGTTGAGAAAGGTGGACATTGCTGAAATACAAGGGGGTCAGTCTATCAAAGGAGGAAACATTTAAGATACAAGAATCTATAATAACAATGTACTAGAGTAAAATGCTTATTTCATTATGGGGACTCTTCACTATTGGAATAATTTAGATCCAGGATGATTCTAGAAATGTATTATTGGAGTGACTGGCAGCCCTGTTCCACTTCATCCTCCCCTCACTGCTGGAACAAAGTTGATGGAGATTGTCTTATGGGCAAATTAACATAGATGTGAACTTTGTGGGCTTAA
This sequence comes from Solenodon paradoxus, assembly GCA_004363575.1. Taxonomy (NCBI): domain Eukaryota; kingdom Metazoa; phylum Chordata; class Mammalia; order Eulipotyphla; family Solenodontidae; genus Solenodon; species Solenodon paradoxus. The sequence goes on along the minus strand of RJWH01000183.1, from coordinate 312,233 downwards.
TTAAAAATGTGTGGATTCAATATCTAACTTGTGATACAGATTTGGTAAAATATATTGTATTGAATACAAAGTTTAAGGAACGTTGTCTGGTTATGGGTTTATTCATGTACCTCATGTAATGGTTCCACGTTAACTTCCTATAGTGAACTTGTGACATGGACATATGGGAACCTCTGTACCACGTGTGGCATGTACCTAAATAAATTAGCAGGTGCTTCCGGAAGACTATCTCTGTTCCTGGGTATCTGAGTTACCTCTATTCTTGGAGACTTACATTTTTTTTTTTGCAGCCTGGTTTCTGGTTGACACCATTAGTTGTATTTGAGTCTTGTGTCCTCATTTCTCATCCTCTGAATTTATTCTGTTTTGAGCTTTCCATCTCCTCCTGCATAATGGAAAAAGTTTCTACAAGATAATTCCAGAGAAATTTCACCAACACTGATGATTCTGTGAGAGTCCTCAAGGAGATCCGGAGGCAGCAAATATCTCTCTGTACTTGGGTGGGTCAAGGAAAGAACTTTGCCATCTCTCCTGTCTCAAATTTTTAATAGTGCTACTTTAAGTATTCAAAATGGTCACTGTTCTGCATTTTGAAAAGAGACTATGAAACAATATCTCCTATAGCTCAATAATGGCTATAATGAGAATTTCTAGAAAATATTCTTTGTTACTCTAGCTTACAATGCTCGTGACCTGCAAGAGTGGTGAAATTATCCTATAAGACTTTCTGATTTTGTTCTTATCTAACTGGCTACTTAATGGAGTCCAGCCATATTGGGTGTGATAGTCTTCTCAAGATTAATTTCATATAATGAAGATCTGAAACAAGGTATTTAAGAACTCCTCTAATGCTTCATTGATAGCAATCTATCAAAATGATAGATACTTAGCCTTCTTTATTGGATTTGAAAGAGTAACTTAAAGTCAATGCTGCTTTCTGTTTTAAATACCAATATCCATTGTGTTTTTCTCACTGTAAGCATCTCTGACCCCTACCCTTCATTTCATCATGCTTTGTGAAAAGTCTGCCACCACCTACCTGGGGATACATGCCATACTCTTAGCCTTAGGTTTTAATTCTCCTGCACTTGAGATGACTGATCAACTCTGACCCTGACCCTGCTTGGGTCTTTGCAGATGTTGAGCTGGATCCATGACTAAAAATATACACTATGTTCAGGGTGCACTGGACATTGGGAGGGTTCAAACATTGACGGGACTAAAGTGAACTCTACTGCCTGAATGTGAAATGCTGGAAAAAAGAGATCTCTTAACCTAAAAGGAAGCCTCATTCCTTCTCAGTTGGCTGTTACTCTTTGCAGTTGTGAGTTGATAAGGCCTAGGAAAAATCTGGGGAAGCTTCTCATATCTTCTAATTTTGAAAAGGTGAAAGCATGGATTTTCATGTCATCCAGTGACTAGGAAGCATCCATTGCTTAGTCTTCTGGGTATCCTTGTTGTCTAAGAGCTTTTAGTTTGGTATTTGAGGCCCTAGAACTTAGTGCCCAGGCAACTAATTGGTAAATATTTAATATTTTGGGGGGTTTATGAATGAAAAAAAAAACAATCTCCACTTTTTCTCTTTGGTGTTATCCCTCATTAAGTACACAGCATTATCCTTTCCTCCTCCCCAATTTTCTTCTCTTTACGGCTTTTATTATTTATTGGAATATATTTGTTTAACACTGGTCATTTGCTCTTTTTCCATGTGGAATACATTCTTTCTAATTCTTTTTCTGGTTCAAATAATAACTTTCATTTGGGGTCTGACTGAAGACTGCCATCTTCCTGATGAGTGTTCTCTGTGCAATTTTCTGCTCATTTGTGCTTTTCTCTAAATTCTAAACTATTAAGGTTTGAATATATATCCAATACTTGAAAATAGATGAACATTATATATTTTTTCTATACATAACTCATTTTTTCTTGTGGACTACAGCATATTCAGGAACAAAGACACATGCTTGGTTCCTCTTCTACAGCACACAGGGTGTACATAGAACAAAGTGTCTTGACATCATCTACCAAGACTTGTCCTAAATAGACTTGGCAGTGGCTTTGTATGAGACCAGGCAGAAGAATCACACAATGATGGACTGTGATTTGTCACTCTCTTCGGTGTGATTTTTATGACCTTTAGGGAATGCGACCAGCAAGACCCCTTTAGACTCACCTGTGCTGTCTCCAAGAACATTTTAGCCACTAGATTGTTTACTGCCATCCCTGCCAAGTAGCTTTAGGCCCAGAAACAGAATTAGCAGCAATATCTTCTTGCTCCATTTCATGCTTGGTGGTTCAATATTCTGTTTTCTGCTTCTTTGCTAAGAACTCTGGGATCCCCTTAATTGGGACACCTTATTTTTCGAGCTCTTGCCTTTCTGTCTGTTCGACAGACTTCATGGGTATTTTCCTGGATTGGAGACATCAGCCTGGCAGTACATCCTGTGCTTTCACCTATCACCTGTTGTGTGTTTTACCCAACGCTTATCTCAGGAGGCCTTTGAATCTTATTTGGCCAGAAATCTTTTTGGCAATCTATGAACTTGGTTGGATTCCAGTCTGTCTCTTGCAGGACATGCCCACATTGTTGATTTGTATGCCAGGCTTGTGATTTCCCTTGGTCTCCTTTCCCACTCTGTGATCCAAGGATACTCTTGTAAGAATTGACAACTTGGAAATTCTTCTTAGGGGCCTAACCACTTGACTCATAAAAAATATTTTTTTTTACCTTTTTTATTTGCAAACAATACTGAAATAAACATTGTCATTATAAAAGATACAAGTAATAGAGATGTGAATGCAAAGTCTGAAGATCTCTGTATCAGTTAAGTAGCATGTAACAGAAAACCAAAACAACAGTGGCTTAAAATAGGAGTTTTATTTTCTTTCCCTTAAAAGAAGTCCAGAAATAGGCAGGCGGCCACTTTTATATGAGCTTCATGAAGTCAACAGACAAGGCTTCGCCTTCTTTCTGTATTTTGTGTCTTTTTACACCACCATCATTTTCTAAGTTTCTTCACACCTCAAAGTAGCTGTCAGAGTTCCATTCATGTGGATGAGGGGCTCCTGGGTTCTGGTGAATGGTTCAAGAAAGAATTCTTGAGCCTTAAAGTGCAGTTTTATAAGTTTATTAGAAAAAATGGAGGAGGGAAAAAAACTCCCCAAAAGCATTAGATTGCATTCTCCAGGGCAGAAAAGGCTGTGCTCCTGTCTGGGGCTAGTTAGATTTATACTCTCAGGAAGGGGCTTCTGGGTGGACCCTATTCCAGCATCTATAATTAGCAAGAGAATAGAGGTCAGGAGGAAGTCTGAAAGCAGAAGTAGTAGGGGGGATTTTCCGGGGAGTTCTCCTGGTCTGTGAAGTAGCCTCTGGCATTCCGGTGATCCCATCTCTTCGTAGTTTTGGGGAAAACATCTGGTTGATGAAGGGGTTACATGAATCTTTCCAGAGGGGTAACAAGGTAAGTTTTTGCCTTTAGTGCTCAAGAACTGGCCTGCCTGGTATGGGTCAGGGCATTCCAAGGTCCTTCATGAACTTTTTTTGGTCTGGAAAGTCTTGGTCTAGAAAGAAAACCTGAAAAATGCTGCTTTTGGACCCTGTGTTTTTCCTTGTTATATCACCAAATTCCAAGCACCAAGGAGGAAGAAGGGGAAAGGAAAGAAAAAGCATATGCTTCCTGTCTGTCTCATTTTTAAGGGGGAACACATTTGTTTACATCTTGTTGCTCACCCCTAGCCAGCCATGTACTGGAGATGACTCATTCTTGGTTGTAGGGACCAATTGTTATATTCTCAGGGATTTTTGTGAACCAGTTTGCCTCAATTTGGTAGCTTATAGTTGGCCATAGTGGAAGAATTTACATAACAAAAATTGGTTTAAATGAAAACGGGTTGTTTTTCAGCATACACATATCCTTGGTTGCTGGGGTATGCGGTCATTTAACTGGGTACATTGCTGCCTAGAATACAATCAGGGTTTTGGAATTAAGGAAGAGGGAAGAATTGATAATGGATAAGCAAAATGCTTTTTGCCATACTCACTTTAAGGAATTCCCCATTCAAGAGAGTGAATCGGCTTCTTCCATGGAGCAACTTCATTCTCCTTTCAACTTTTGCAATAGTAAACATCATTTAATACACAAATTTCTGCACATGAGCTAGCGTTTGTGGATAGTAGCTTCTTTGAAGTGGCTTTGTTGCATCCTTATCCTCTGCTTTATCTCTTTACAAAGAGCACTCAGAGGTGGAGGTCTGTTTCCTCCTACAGTTTAGTAGGGATGAGCACAGATTTTGGAATCAGACACACAGGATATGAACACTGACATTTCGTAGTTCTCAGATGCTGGTCAACTCACTTAACGCTCTGTAAATCCCCATCTTTTCCCTTGTAACGTGAGGGAATAGCATCTGCTTCTGCAGGGCTCTCTGACAATGGAATGAGTTCGTGACTACAGAGCTCTTCCAGTAGAGGCTGTCAGGTTGCAAATCCACAGTAAGTAGTAACTAGTATCTTCTGCACAGAGAGAGATGTGCTCATACTGATAGAGAGGACAATAAAAATATGAAATCAAGTCTTGATTATTAAAGCTAGGGCAAATATGAGTTTCGAGATGAGCATCAGACAGGAAGCAGTGGATGTTTAATGCACAGATTGGAAAAGTCTTCTGGTGACCCAAGGGGTGGGTATAGGCTAATAGATAGTTAGAAAAAGCTCAGAGTAAATCAAGCATGTCTCCATTTCATAAGTGAATATAAATATTGTTTAAATCATCTTTACTAATATTCAGTTTTACATTTCTTGCACATCAGATGCTTGAATTGTTGAAGTTGGCAAAAATCAACATAAATGTTCTTTTTCTCCTCCAACTGTATTGAACATTGCACAGATGTGTAGTTAAGTATTTATTATGAACATGCAAATATTGATGTCTCCAAGGCCCATTCTTTGATTTTCAAACTGCTGTTGCTATATTTGGAGATGTTGATTAATACAGGTCTTTGCTTTGACACACAGCATGTCTGACTTCAGGGCCGCTGAGAGCAGAACTGAGAAGAAAGCGGGGAAATTAAAGCTTGATGTTCATAGACTTAAAAAAATAGTTGAGAATGGAGATCGCTTTGGGAAAATGGCAGCAGGCAACCAAACATATGAGATGGTTAAGGATATGCCTAGCGTTGCGCTTTGTATGTGTTAGGTTCTAGAAAATTCTTGCTCATTTAAAGAGACAGAATATATGAGAGAATACACAGCCATAATGAAAATATTATTTCACACTGGTCAAGAACAAGAGTTTGTAGTCTGGGCATTATTAGTATTTTGGGCTGGGTGACTCTTGTGGGGGGCTTCCCTGTGCATTTGTAGGAAGTTTAGCAGCTTCCCTGACCTCTACCCACCAAGTGCTAATAGCATGATTGTCCTCAAGTTATGATCACACATGAAAAAGAAAAAACATTTTCAGACATTGCTAAATGTCTTCTGGTAGTTATATAGCCTCAGGACCACTGGGCTAGAAGAAAGGAAAAGATCTAATGTACTTTACATAATAAGTATGTGCCAAATGTTTCACTCATTGAGTCCTTGCAAAAAGTGTGGATTACAGGTGTTGCTGTAATCATTTCTGCAGGAAGGAGAGGTGGAAAGAGGTTAAGATGTGGCCCATGGTTGGACAGATGGAGTCTGATTCTAAACATCATGTTTTTTGGCTCCTCTCCTTCCTAACTCAGTCTAATTTGAACGCCAAGTACCACAGGACTCCCCATTCCTCTTCTTGGTGCTGAAGATTCAGACTTTACTTCTTTATGAAAACACTGCCAAATGCACTATTTGCAAAGAATCATGCAGTGCTTACATTTGGGCCATTGATTTGATTTGGTTTATATTTTGAAGAGACTATGAACTGGGCTGTTCCCCAGTGGAGGGTCTTTGATAAACAAAAGGATGTGTAGTCTTGTTAACATTTCAAGGGCAGAGTCTCTCCAGAGAGAACTCAAATGTGGTGGGGGTTGGGGTGGTGATGGTTGGGGTGGTGGTGGGGTTGTTTTTGGTTTGGAAAAGAAGAACCCAAGAGCATGAGTATCTTCTGTGGGTAAAATGATTTTCGCTGCAGTGATTCTTGTGGATAGTTAAGAAACCCAATGAAGTTCTATTCTGGGGAACACTGAGATCAGCTAATCTGCCTAGATGATGTTCTAAGAGTTAACTTAATAGATTTTAAAATATGCTCCCAGCAGAAGGGATTTCATTTTGAATTATAGCTGCTGATTGTGTGAGGTAGACAGTGTGGTAAGAACCTTCTGCTTTTTATTCTTTGGTGAGGCCCTGGTCAGAGAGGAAAACTTTGGAGTATGCACTCAATTGTTAGGATTACATGGTGCACTGAAAATAATAACTTCCTGTAGTCACATGTGAAGAGTGTCCTAGGTTGCTTTCTTAGCAGAGTTGGGGCAGGCTGTGGGGGAGGGGTGGGGTGGTTTGCAGAAAAATGAAGAAATAAAATTACTGTTAATTCTCCCTACCCTTTTTATACCATCAAGAGAATATAAACCAATAAAAGAACTAAATGTTGGCAATCCATAAAATTCCATAAGTGGTAATAAAGAAAAACTGAAACTATATTGATATACAACCAAACAAGGTAATTATCATTATTTTTTAATAAAGCCATTTATCATCAATAAATACCAAGGGGGATAGGAAAAATTACTAGCATAACAATGCCATCTTCTATAATTATAGCTATTAACAATTTAAAGCATAATTATGTGAGGAAGAAAAACTTTTAGGAAAGCTGTGTGCTGCTTTCTGCACAGAGACATCCAATTCTCCCATTTTTAAGTAGTCAGATTTTTTTTTTTAAACATTCCTGAATGATCAGAAAGATGACTGTCCCAACTTAGAGTATCTTATTTTCTAATGATCTTTAATTCAGGCCCTTCCTGCCTCTTCATTTTCAAGTTGGCCAGCAGCCCTGGAGGAAGAGCTGGGCTCCAGAAAACGGTATACATGGTAATTATCTGTCCATTTCCTAAATGTTGCTAGTCAAGAGGACTTTATTTAGCAAAAAGGTTGGTTTGGAGAATCCAGAGCATCATTTATTTTGTCTGAACAAATTCTGATTAAGCTACTTTTGCTTACATATGTTCCAGGCCCTGGGGATACAGAAAGGAGATGATATTATTTCGCTGCTGGGCACTTACACTCTCAGAGGGAGACAGATCTGTCAGCTCTCTGTTGAGCTACTGGGTAGCAGTGTAGTTGAGAATGTGGCTTTGAGTTCACCAGCCAAATCCTAGCTCTGCCACTTCCCACCTTAGGACCTTGTACAAATGAATGTCCCATACCTTAGTGTTCTTATCAGTAAAACATAAATGGTACTAAGTCTCTGCCTGTAGACTGTTATGAGAGCTAGATGAATTGATATATGAAAATGGCTTAGGAAAGTGCCTGGTAGCTGATTGGTACTATGCGATTTAACTCATCTAACCCAATGGGAGAGGAGTTGTGATTAGATATTTTAAATCAGTGCAACTGCAGCAGTGTAGGTAATTGGGCAGTTGGGATCTGGTGCTAGAGTAAAATAGTCCTCTCTGATGATCACAAAAGGCTCTCTGGACAAGCTCATGACTGTGCTGAGTCTTAAAGGGTGGGAATAATAAGAGAGTATTTCTGGTGGAAGCCACAGAAGCAACAGAATGGATAGGATCCAGAAACGTATGATGTGCATGGATAATGATAAGCTGTATTCCATTGTGTTAGACAATGGTAGTTGAACCAGTGGCAGAAAGAGATGGTGCTGAAGGGTCTCAGAGGTTCGGCATAATCTGGGTTGCAGTCTTGATTTTTCCTGAGGACGGGATCTGTACTGCAAGATACTAAATGTGAAATTGATGGTCAGATTTGTGTTCCACATCCATCATCAGGGCAGAAGGCTGTACTGGGTTGCTTTAGCAAGTGAGATGGGAGCCAAAAGACAGGGTCAGGGTCATTTTTTGGTATTTTTAGGATTAAGATTTCTATCCAGCAGGATAATATTTCAACAGGGTTATGCATGTTTGTTGGATATAAGCACCTGGACTGATGATGCTCGATTTAATTGTGGTAGTCATTAGTGCTATTTGGCAAACATCCCAGGTCCCCTCTACTTCCAGGCACATGTATAAACAAATAGTAGGATTGTTTTTTCTTGTCCTCTTGTGTGAATGGGGTCATGTGAACAGTTCTGGCCCAGGAGTTGTCAGGAAAAGAGATGTGTTACTTTGGAACCACGTTATTTAATTTTTAGTATAAGATCCTTCAGAGCGTGCTTGTGTCACTCATTACACTGACTACCACTATTCCAGACAGTCTACTCCGTCAGCCAGGTTCCACCATGAGGATGACACAGAGCAGAACTCCCAGCTGACTCCTGTTCATCATGGAGCATGAGTGAGAAATCAACCTTTTTGTCTGGAGTGTCAGACTGCAAACTTTATAAAGGACTAGTTAGAGAATGTTTTAGACTTTCAGTTTGCAGGTCATGCAGTCTCTGTCACACTGCTTAGGTGTGTTACACAGAATATATTTGAACAAGTGAGTTTAACTATGGTCCAGTAAAGCTTTAGTTACAAAAATAGGCAGCAGGTTCCATTTGACCAGCAACCTCTTATTTAAGTCACTCAGACTAGGGTACTGCTCATTACCACCCCATAATTGAGATGCTCTTGCTAGTACTCTAGCCAAAATTAATTTAATTTTAGCTTTACTTTTTAAATTGAGGGAAATTTTACTAAAGTGAATTGCACAGATCTTAAATGTACTATTTAATGATTTTCATAAATGTATACACTGTGTAACCCACCTAAATTGTGATAGAGTGCATGTCTAACATCTTGTTTGTGGCATTTATATAAGTGGAATCATCTAGTACGTACTCTGCTGTATATGTTTTTCAATATGTTTTTGAGTTTACTCATGTTGCACAAATCAGAAGTCTATGAATATCTAATACACTTTGTTTACCAATTTTTTTGTTGATGGTGGTTTGTAGCTTTTGACTGTGATGAACAGAGTCACTGTGAACATTCTTATGAATGTCTTTGTGAATATCTAGGTTTTTGTTTTTCCTGGTTAAATATCTGGGAGAGCAATTTAATGTAATAATATAATTTTCATTTCTACCAACAAAGTTTGAGATTTCCAGTTACTCTACATTCTTTGTAACATTTGGCTCAGTTAGTCTTTTTTAACTTTAATTTTATAATAGTGTGAAATGTTGAGATTAACATTTTAATCTGTGTTTTCCTGAAGGCCAAAGATGTTGAGTGTCTTTTCATTCGTGAGTTAACCGACTCTTCATATATCATCTTTTGTGAATGGACTCTACAAGTATTTTCCCATTAAAAATGTTGAGTTACTTGTTTTCTGGTTATTGGCTTGTAGGAGTACTTGTATATTCTGGACATAGAAAGTTTTGTCTGATATCTATATATTTAAATTTGTATCTATGTATTTCAACTGTTTCTTCCAGTCTTTGGGTTGCCATTTTACTTCCTTAGTGGTATCTTTGATAAGTAGAAGGTTTAATTTTGATAAATATTGATGTATCATTAGAGTTTGACTTTTTAGGTTTTAGAACCATGTTTAATTAATTATCACATCTGTGAGTTGGGATTTGGGATTATTGTTTTTTATATGCTTATCTAGTTGTTTCAGCATTCTTTATTTTTTCCAATTATATTTCCTGATTCACTTATCTTAAAAGCTGTTCAGAAATCAACTGGTCACAAATCGATTGGATTGATTTCTGATTTATCTGTTTTGTTTCATTGGTCTGTTTTTCTGTCTTTATACCGATTCTATACTGTTTTGATTACCATAGCTTTATAGTGAAATATAGAATTAGGGAATCTGAGCCCCCCAAGTTTGTACGTCTTTATTTCATATTTTTATTCCTTTTAAAGATCTTTTGCCTTTTCTGGGTCCTTTGTTTTGCCATATAAATTTCAGAATTAACAGTTTCTATCAAAAATGCTTGTGAGGTTATAATCAGAATTACATTGAATCATAGGTCATTCTGTGGAAAGTTGACATTTAACAATATTAAGTTTTCCAATTCAGTTTACTCAAGGTTAATATTGTGCAACTTCATGTAAATGCAACAAATGTATAACAGTTTAATTCCCATTCTATTTACCATCTCATCAGTTTTTGGTGCTTTTTTTCCTACGTATTTTCAATCTGTATAATCAACCTTGTAATACATTGTTACATTTTTTTATATTTAAACTGTAAGTTTACATTTAAAGAGATGAAGAAAAAAGATTTTTTTATATAAATATTTACCACTTTAGATTCTCTTCCTTCTTCCTGTTGATACAAGTTTCCATCTGGTAACACTTCTGATAATTGTTAGTAGAAGCATAATTTAGTGTAGGGAAGGTCAACTGGTGATGAATTCTCTGTGTTCATTAATCTGCAAAAACTTTCATTTTGTCTTCATTTTTGAAGGCTATTTTGTTGCAAATGGATTCTCTTGAATTCTGACATTATTTGATCTTAATAACAAGCCATTATTTGTTGTTCCCTGAGCTTAATGAGTTTTTGTTCTCTGGATAACTTTTAAGAAGTTTTTCTTTTGTCGTTTAAGGCTTGGCGTGACTTTCTATGTATCCAGCTTTGAGTTTATGAAGCCCCTTTGATCAGTATTTATGATTTTTTCCTAAATTTGAGAATTTTTGTCTGTTTGTTCAAATAATGTTTTTGCCTCATTTTTCTCACCTTCTAGGACTCCAGTTACACATATGTTAGACCATTTTGTGTGGTTCCAAATTGGACTGAGGTTTTGGCTCTTTGTTTTAATTTCTTTCTTTGTTTTTCAGAGAACACAACTACTATTAATATTAGAATATTCTTGATCTCTGTTTAAGTTGAATGGTTCTTTTTTCATCCCCAACCACTAAGGTTTATTTCTATTAAGGTCACATGGTGAATTTTCATTTCAGATATTTTATTATTATAGCTTTCCATTTGGTTATTTCTTTGTAGTTGAAATTTTTATGTTAAAAACCTTCATTTGTTTATTGTTTAAGACCCAAAGTACCTAAAATAGTTTCTTTACAGTCCTTGTTTGCTTATTTTAACATGTAGATTATTTGAGGGTCTGTTTCTGTTGTCTAATTTTTCCTTTGACTTTGAGTCACATTTTGACATGTTTAATATTTTTCGTTGTATACATTGGACATTGTGCTAATATATTGTAAAGATTCTGGGTTATGTTACATTCCTATGGGGATTGTTAACTTTTGTTCTAGATTGTTTTGGCAACTAAAGTTACTGGTTGATAAACTAGAACTAAGGGAGACTTGTTTGTGTACCTTCTTAGATCATCTGTATTTTAATTTTACTATTAGTCTTACTGCAAAATCATAACTATATGATATAGTCTGTAGTTTTATAGTGGTTCCCTTTAGATGTTTTGATAGAAAACCCAAGCTCTTTACTTTGTTAGAATTACAGCTCCAAATTCTGGCTCCCCTATGATAAACAAGTTATGGAATATCGGGCCGCTTTGTCTGCCTATTAGTTTCTGCCTGGCTGCTTGGTTTTCCCCTGTAAGTCCTTAGATTGAAATAAGCTAATTATTTGTGAGGTGGTGTATACAGATTTTCTACTTCTGTTATTCCCCCCTTTGTGAGATTTCCCTTTTCTGTTTCCAACTACTTTTGAGAACCCTGACCCCTCTGTTTCTTTTTTTTTTTTTCCTTTATTTTTTTAATGCAATAACCTTTATTCTACACATTAAAATAAACTCATCTGTATAGGTTCCCCATATGTGCAGTTTCACTGTTCCCCAGATATATGTCAACACACCCTGCCCTCCACCAAATCACCAAGTGTTCTTAAACATTGTCCAGTGGGCTACATAACCACTCCCCCACTTCCCATTCCCTATTGGTAACCTCAATTCTGTTGCAAGTGTTCTAGGGTTGGTTTTGTTTTTATCAGTTTCTTTGTTTTTTTTCTATTCACATTCCACCTATGAATGAGGTCATATAATATCTATCCTTCTTCTTTTGACTTATTTCTCTTAGCATAATCCCCTCTAGATCCATCCACGTCGATTCAAATGACAGGATTTCATCTCTTCTAAGGGCTTTGTAGTATTCCATTGTATATATATATATATATATATATATATATATATATATATACCACATCTTCTTTATCCATTCATCCTATGTTGGGCACTTAGGTTGTTTCCAGTTCTTAGCCTTTGTGAATAGGGCTGAAATAAAGATGGGGTTGCATAACTCTCTGTGATTAGCGTTTTTTGTTTTTTTTTAATATCTTTTGGATAGACACCCAGATGTAGGATGGTGGGATCAAGAGGGATTTTCATCTTCAAATTTTTGAGGAAAGTCCACATTGTTTTCCATAGGGGTTGCACCAACTTGTACTCCCACCAACAGTGTAAAAATGTTCCCTTTTCTCCACATCCTTGCCAGACTGTTTCCAGACTTCTGGATAATAGCCAGTCTCTCGGGTATAAGGTTATATCTCATTGTTGTTTTGATTTACATTTCCTTGATAACCAGGGAGTAGGAACATCTTTTCATATGCCTATTGGCCATCTGTATATCCTCTTCAGAAAAATGTCTCTCCAGTTCCTCTTCCCATATTTTGACTGGATTGCCTGTTTTTCTGTTATTGAGTTTTATGAGTTCTTTGTATATTTTAGATAGATACTAAGCCCTTGTATCAGCCCTTGTATTCAGAAATATGAAATGCAAGCATCTTCTCCCAATTAGTAGGTTGTCTTTTGGTTTTGATGATGTTTTCTTTTGCTGTGAAGAAAACTTTTTAGTTTGATTTCATCCCAGTTGTTTATTTTTCTTTTTGTTTACCTTGATGCTGAAGTTGAGTCCCCAAAGCCTTCCCTAAGTCTTATGTCATGGAATGTTTTTCTTAATGTTGTCTTCCAAGAGTTTTATGGTTTCCAGTCTTATGTCTAAGTCTCCAGTCTATTTGAGTTAATTTTTGTGAATGGTGTTACAGAGTGATCTAGCTTCATTCTTTTGCATGTGGCTGTCCAGTTATCCCAATACCATTTATGAAAGAACTTTTCTTTCTCCATCATATGCCTTTGGCTCCTTTGTCATAGATTAACTGATTATATTTAAGTGGGTCAGTTTCTGTTGTTTCATTTCTATTCCACTGATCTGTGCTTCTGTTATTATTCCAATACCATACTGTTTTGATTCCTATTGCTTTGTAATGATATAGCTCAATGTCTGGGAGTGTAATCCCTCCAGATTCATGCTTTTTTTTCTCATAGTTGCTTTGGCTACTCAAGGTCTTTTGTTCCAAACAAATTAAAACATTTTTTGTTCTTCGGAATTGGGTCCATGGGATTTTAATGGGAACTGCATTAAATCTGTATATTACTTTAGGTAGGATGACCATGTTAATGATGTTGATTCTTCCCAACCATGAGCAAGAGATGTCTTTCCATCTCTTTGTGTCCTCTATTTCTTTTAAGGAGGACTTGTAGTTTTCATTGTATAGGTCTTTTACTTCCTTTGTTAAGTATATGCCAAGATATTTGTTTCTTTTTAGTTCTATTTTAAAAGGTGTGGTTTTCTCGATTTCATTTTCTTCTAGTGTATTGTTTGCATATAAGAGTGTGAGGAATTTTTGTACTTTGATATTGTAGCCTGACACTTTTCATTGATTATTTATAGAATTTATTGATAGTTTTTAGTGTTTTCAATATATAGAACAATGTCATCAGCAAATAATGATAGTTTCACTTTCTACTTTCCAGTTTGGATTCCTTTTATTTATTTTTCTTGTCCAATTTGCTTTGGTTAAGACCAGCAGTACGATGTTAAATAACAGTGGTCAGAGTGGACAGCCTTGCTTTGTTCCTGATCTTAGAGGAAATGCTTTCATTTTTTTCATCACTGACTGTAATGTTGGCTGGGGGTTTGTCAAGTATGGCCTTTATTATGTTGAGATATATACTTTCTATTCTTATTTTATGCAGGGTTTTATCATAAATGGGGAGTTGAATTTTGTCTGAAGTTATTTTGCATCTCTTGATAGGATCATTTGGTTTTTCTTCTTGCTGTTGTTGATGTGGTATATTATATTAATAGATTTATGTATGTTGAACCATCCTTGCATAAATCCCACTTAGTCATGGTGGATGACCTTTTTTTTATTCATTGTTAGATTCAGTTTGCTAATATTTTGTTGAAAACTTTTGCATCTTTATTCATTAGAGATATTGGCTGTAATTTTCTTTTTTCGTGATGTCCTCTATCAGCTTTTGGTATCAGTGTGATGTTAGCCTCGCAGAAAGTATTTGTGAGTGTTCCCTGTTCTTCATTGTTGTGGAAGAGTTTGAGAAGAATAGGCATTAATTCTTCTCCGAAGGTTTGGTGTAAAACTCATTATAAAAGCCATCTGCTCCTGGGCTTTCATTTTTAGGGAGACTTTTTATTACTCTTCAATTTCTTTGCTTGGGATTGTTCTGTTCAGGTTTTCCAATTCTTCTAGGTTCAGTCTTGGTAGATTGTATTTTTTCTAGAAATCTGTCCATGTTCTCAAGTTTCTCTACTTTGTTGGCATAGAGCTGTTCATAGCAGTCTCTCAGGATAGTTTGTATTTCTGTGGTATCTGTTGTAACTTCTTCCATTTCATTTCTGATTCTAGTTATGAGAGCTTTCATTTTTTCTTTGAGTCTAGCCAATGGTTTGTCAATTTTGTTGACTTTTTCAAAGAACCAACTTTTGGTTTCATTGATCTTGTGGATTGTCTTTTTACTTTGTTTCATTTATTTCTGCTCAAATTTCGATTATTTCCTTTCTTCTACTGATTTTTTTGTCTTTGTTTTTCTTTCTCCAGTTGTTTTAAATGTAGGGTTAGATTATTTACTTGTGTTTTTCCTTGTTTCTTGAGGTAGGCCTGGGTTGCATAAACTTCCCTTTTAGTATTGCTTTCACTGCATTCCATAGATTCTCGTAGCTTGTGTCTTCATTCTCACTTGTGTCTAAGTATTTTTTAAGAGACTCTTTAATTTCCTCTTTTAGCCATGAGTCATTCAGAAGCATATTGTTTAGTCTCCAATTAATTTGCAGTCTTCCAGCTTTCTTTTTGTGGTTGATTTGTAGTTTTAAGCCATTGTAGTCAGAGAAGATGCTTGGTATGATTTCAGTCTTTGTAAATTTGTTGAGAGATATTTTATGTCCCAATATATGATCTGTCCTTGAGAATGTTCCATGTGCTCTTGAGAAGAAAGTGAAAACTGTTGTCATTGAATAAAGTGTTCGGTAAATGTCTATTAGAACTAACTGTTCCAAATGGTCATTTAAAACTGCTGTTTTCCTGCTTGGTTGATCTGTTCATTGTTGTAACTTGGGTGTTGAAGTCTCTTACTATTATTGTGTGGTTGTCAATATATCTCATCAGTTCTAATAATAGTTCTTTAATATATTTTGATGCTCCTTCATTTGTTGCATATATGTTAATAAGCATTATGTCTTCTTGCTGGATTGACCACTTAATCATTATATAATATCCATCTCTGTCTTTTATTATGCTTTTAGTTGGAGGTCTCTTTTATCGGATATAAATGTGGTCATTCCTGCTTTTTTTGTGGTTGCCTTTTGACTGTAAGATTCTCTTCCAACCATTGATTTTTAGTATTTCTTTATCTTTTGAAAGAAGGTGAGTTTCCTGAATGCAGCAGAAGGTTGGGTTATGCTTTTTAATTCATTTGGTCACTCTGTGTCTTTTGGTAAGTTCAGTCCATTAACATTTAGGGTGATTATTGATATGTAGCTATGGTCATTTTATAATTTGTCCTTTGTGTTTCATTCCAGAAAGTGCTTTTGTTCTTTCTCTTCTTAGGTGGGTTGGGTGTAGTTGTTTCGACTGTTGTTCCATGTTGTTTTCTTCTTTGTTATTTTCCCTGGAGATGTATTTAGAGGTTACCCTGAAGTTAGCTTTAAGAATTCTATTCTTATTTCCTATTTTTATTTGAAAACAGGTTAACCTTGCACTCATTCAACTTGTTTGTTTTTCCTTTTTTTTTTTTTAAGGAAAGGCGCAGGTGTGAATGAAGGTGAGTAGTCAGACAGAAAGGAGGACGTATTTTTTATTTATATTTTTGACTTAGTTCATCTTAATTGTTTCCCCCAGCCTCAGGTCATGAACATCACTGAGATGTATGTGGACTGTGCCAGCTGGGGATAACAAACTTATCACTAGGTCACCAGTGTGATCCTTTTCTGTCTTTTTAAGCGAGTGAAAATGAAGCTTTCTTCTTAGAATTCTAGTTACTGTGTGCAATGCAGACTGTGAAATGACCCCAAGGGAAAATCTATTTAAATATAGATATCACCCAATATGGTTCCTTTCTTTAATTTGCATTGAATTTCCTCCATTTCCTGTCTGCTTTGGTCATTATCCAGTGCCTTCAATTAATTAGTGCTTATATTTTCCCCAGAGTTTATGATTTTTATCTATGGGAATGTTTTTCTGGTACAAGTTACTTCATTATTGTTGGCACAGTAACTAAAACAATAGTTTCCTTATATTCCTCTGTAAGGCTGAAACAGGACTTGTAGTAAGTATGTTTTTCTGTTCTTTTCTCTTCTTTGTGCTTTGGGTTATCTGATTATGAAACCCCTTCTAGTACATGTGCTTTTTGGTTGAGTCCCTGCCCACCTTATCTCTTGTCTTTTCATGGTGAATGTCTCAGTGACAATGGTCTCCATACTTACTGGGGGAAATCTCCAACTGCGCTCACTCACAGATGCTTGGCACCGAGTGGCTCAGTCTTCGACAAATTTTGTCACTGATTTTTACTCTTACTTTTATTTGCACAACTGGACTCAGGATTTTTTTCAGTCATTATTTGTGCTAGAGCCCGTTGTGTATAGGCACAGTTCGAGGTGCTGTAGTTCTACAATGAATAAAACAATGTCACCACCTCATGCAGCTTACTCTGCAACTGGAGGCAGAGGAAAGTAAGCAGGAAACAGCTGTTAGCCTGTGGTGGTACAAAGACAAGAGCAATGAAAAAAACTAGTGAGGATGTTTTGTGGATGCTTTACTTGAGAGAGCATGTTCAGATAAGAAGCCCATGGTGAGAGAGATGTATTGAGACTAGAAGAATAGGAAAAAGCCTCCCAGGGAGGATTTAAGGGAAGTGCTCTCTAGGCAAAGGGAACAGCAAATGCAAAGCTCTGAGCAGGAATATGATGACTGAGCTGGAGATGCTGCTAGGAGGCCTGTGAAGTCAAGCTGACATTTGTGAAGGTCCTTGTGGGCAGTAATGAGTACTTTGGCATTTGCTCTCTGTAAGATAAGAAGTCATTGGATGGTTCTGTGTAGAGGAGTAATGTGATTTGATTTGTCTCTTAGATTCTAGGGATGCAAAAGAAGCAGCAGGGAGACTAGTTTGGAAACTCCAGACAATGATGGAACAGATAATGATGGTCAGTATGGGTCAAACAAAGTTATTTAAACAAAGTTATTTATTGGGCTCTTTATGAGGCCACTCATCTACTCATTTGAGTTCCAGATGTCCTTCTTACCCTAACAGGGATCAAAGTTTGCACACTCTCCTGCTACATAGAAAAACACACATGATAGGGAAGGAAACTCGGGTTAAGGAAGGTAGTTCTAGCATGAAACTTGGGTGTGGTGAAACATGTGATTATATGTGCACATACCTCACTGGGTAAGTCATTGCAAATGTCATCTGGCTAATGTCCATTAATGAGTAGTTAATTATAAGGCTGCCATTTCTGTCCTTGACCTGACAGCTGGTTTATTTTATGAAGGCAGTGTCTTTGAGAGTTTCTATATCACATCAAAAAGGGTATTTTTTTTAAAGTGATGGCTTCCAGAACAAAGAAGATTAAACACACACTATTAAATAAGAGAACCAACCCTAGAACCTGGCACATACTAAGTGTTTAATAAATATTATTGAAATTAGTTTTATTGCTGTTTGATTAAAAAATCCCACCACTTTGATATATGAAGAGCCCCTGAAGAGACCACTAATAATTAGCTATAGCCTGTTAGGTTGAAGCCAGAAGTAGCAACTCATGTACATTCTCAGTTGCTAATTGCTGAAGTTATTTGCCATCCTACAAACATTACTGTGTATATTCTCCCCAGGTCCATTCACCTCTGCCTTCTCTCCCCACCACCCCACCACTCTTTCCTCCCTGCCTTTCCCCTTCCTCTGCCACCTATCCTATTACTTATTGAGGCCTAACCCATGTGAAGACTTGTTCCTGGCCCTTTCTGCATGCAGCCTCCTTGCAGCCTTCAGTTTACTGTGGCGATGGCACAGCCCGAGAGTCAGGCCCACGTGGGTTCTAACACAGTCTGTAAGCTATGGCATCAGAGGTGTTCTGCCAAACCCCCAAAACTCGAGTTGCTGATCTGTAAAAGACAGGTGTGGGTGCAGCTTTCAGGCTGTGAGTGTGAGTGTAAGGTCACATAGCAAGCTCCCCATCTGGAAACAGACACCCCAGGTCTCATGATCATGT
Organism: Solenodon paradoxus; assembly: GCA_004363575.1. NCBI lineage: Eukaryota > Metazoa > Chordata > Mammalia > Eulipotyphla > Solenodontidae > Solenodon > Solenodon paradoxus. Next base: position 293,681 of record RJWH01000183.1, on the reverse strand, counting down.
TTTACCTTCTAACTACAAGGGAACAGAGATACACCACCTCTCCCCCCCCAAAAAAAAGGATGCCAAGACTTCTCCAGACATACACAGCCCCACCTGTCGCTTCGCCTGTTAAATGGAGCAATAGAGGTATCTGGGCGTGGCCCGGTCACTGGGAGAAGCAGCACAGCATGCAGTGTAAGAGCTCAGCTTCTGCAGATGCACACTGTCTCTGTCACTTATCAACTGTGTGCCCTTGGGCAGGTAATTTAACCTCTCTGTGCCTCCACTTCCTCACCTGTAAAATGAGGATAATAGTGCTACCCACTGCACAGAGCTGTTGTGAGTATCAAATGAGATACTGTGTAGTATCTGTGTAGAATTCTTTCATCTAAGTATTGCCTGTGAATAATTAACTGGCAGATGTAGTTAAGTCTTGCTATGAGTTTATCTTTTCAGTCATACCCAACCCTATGGCTGACGCCCTCCGAGCTGGGACTCAGATACCACTCCAGACCCATACACCTCGCATTTGGGCTTGAGTGGCAGCTTCTTTTTCTGCACCTCAGCCTCCCCCTTTGGTTCTGGTCTGTCATCTGCTGACCCATTCTCTGCTCTGGTCAGGCCTTTGTGGGGTGCCCAGGCTGCATGCCATGTCCCTGCGCTGTTATACACTTGTTTCAGGGAGATTTTCCTGTAATGTGCTGTGACCTTTTCCATTGAGTGAGGCAGTTGGAGAGGCACTCAGTAAGGGAAAATTGAGCTGTTTTATTTCTCCCCAAGGAGGCTCCTGTTTCCTTTCCACCATTCATTTGAAAGCTATCATTTTCTTGATTTTATAGCTGAAAAACACCATTGATTCACTGGGTGTTAGATGCTAAGAGTTCTCCCATTGACATGCCTATTGACAGTTTTCGGTATATTCTGCGTCTAATTATCACTCTTGGCTAAATGATACACCTTGTGGACTTGAGCGATGGAGTCGATAGCTCTCACCCCATTGTTCTAGCAGTGCCTATTGAGCCTGGTGTCACGGTGATGTGATTTATGTGATCAGAAAGAAAATTTCTGTTGGTGTGCTGCATAATTAAAGCAAGTGCAGAGTGACTGGTGACAAAAAATCAGGTCTGCCCATGTCATCCCCAAATGAGGAGAGATTTCTATGGTAAGCAGCTGCGACAGTGAAAAATCTCTCTTGGCATCTTTTGCTTTGCAATTTTCAAGCGTTCGATTTTTCTTCAAGCCCCGACTGAGGATTCCGCTTTTTGCCTTCCTGTCTCCTCATGTTCAAAGCCCCGGGATGTGTGTGCCCTTGTTCCCAAGGATCAGGGCCACCAGGTTTGCTCTGGGAGGCATTTGGAAGGAAGTGGTCCATAGAATTCAGGCAGATAACCCCCTCCCCCCTCCACCAGCTCCCCCATTTGCAACTAGGGAGGATTTGGATGGAAAGGAAAAAAAGCCTGTCCTTTGTATCAGCTAGCTTGAGTTTTTTAGGTTAAACCTAAAGATTGAGAAAGACATTTTCTCTTGGTATGAGGGAAGTATTCCCTGTGTGTGAGTCAAGTGTTCTGAGAGGAATTGATGGAGAATCTTGTGAGCCCCAAAATGATGCTGGGGATGGGTAGGAGGCTGACAGAAGGCAAAGGCTGGGCCTTTAGTAAGGAAACTCCTCTCATGTGAAACAGCCCTTTATACCTCAACTACTCTTTTACAGGTGCTATTCAGAAGAAGTCTTCGAATCTCACCATCCAGGAATCTGCTTTTGCCACTGCTGATTTAGTGACAGATTTTATATTAAGCCAAGGCTTAGACTGTTTTGCCTCTGTGAGTCTCAGTTTTCTCATCTGTGAAATGAGCCAGGAGTCCTGAGGATCAGTGAGTCTGGGGCTTGCAATAGGGCTGGAGAATATAGAGTTGTGAATCTGAGTGGTCCTCTGCAAGAATTTCCCGACTTCCACTGACTAGAAAGAAATATTTTGTTTGCCATTAATCTCAGATGCATCACCCTTTGCTTCATACAGGACTGAGTAACATTTTAAGATAAAAATATATTCAGTGAGATGAATAACGTAGTAATGATGGGAGGTATGAACAGAACATGTGAACCAAGCAGAAGGAGAAGACATCGTCAGTCACCGGAGTAGACAGTGAATTGACCTGGTGGCTAGCAAAGGTCATGGGTTGGACTGGATTGGCCAGTGGTTGGGGCCATGCAAAGGCGTCGGGATTGTGAGATATTGGTCAGCTGAGGTTGTCATGAGAGGAGCTTCTGAAACCATTGATTCCAGAGAGGTGTAGGTGACTGTCCTGGAAGCCAGAGGCCTTGTGTGACCTGTTACCATTAATTCTTACTTAATGAACTCTGCGCACTACTTCTGTAGTTTAGATTTTTAGAAGGAGAGTGAGACTAAGTGGGCAGAGAGGAAGAGAAAGAGGAGAGGAGTGGGAGATAGATAAGAATATTAATTCAAGGACACATCAATTTGAGAAAATTCACTTAGGCATAAGACCACAGGCTTTGTGATTTGAGTCAATATTTCATCAAAAGAAGTTTTTGATATGAAAGTTTTAAGAACACTCAGTTATCTCAGGATGCACTGATATTTTAGTGCTTTGTCCTGAACACTAAGTAAACCATGAAACTTAACAGGATTTCTGAAAACTCAATAAATCTCATTTATTTTATGTTAATTGTTCATGTTTATTTAGATCTGGATGAATTCTTAAATTGTTAGTGGTCCTGGGGAAGGGGAGATATTCCTCTGCCAATAAGGGATGAGCCATTGAATATTCTGGTAAGATTATGGGTTTTCTTCCCATCTGTCTGTAGTAATTATTAAACCTGTCTCTGTGAAAGGATCTACAGTCCATTAATTTATTTATTGTTAATGTCATACAGCACCTGCAGAAGGTTCTGGGTAACAGCATATCAGGGTAAAGTGCATTGTCTGTTGAGTTTCCTTATGATTGCCATTCTTGAGTTGACAAGTGATTCAACTTAGAAGCCTGGATTAGTCCTTACAAATCATAGGTTTTAATGATCACCAGTGGCTGAGGGACATAGTAATTCTGCTGTGTGTCAGTGTCCCTGTGTCTTAACCACAGTGGATTTATTTAGCTATGGGAAATCAGAGCAAAGAAAGCACCTTGGGATTCTTTGAGAGTCAAAGAATCTAAAGCTTGTAACATGCTTCTCCTTCCTGATCTGTCTTCCCCAACTCAGATGACACCTCCTGCGGACAGAGCTGTCACTTGGAGGATTTTAGGGCAGCACAAGATCTGCTCTGGTTAGGTTGGCAGATGATATGATTTTCCCCAAACAACTCTGGCTTCTACCTGTTTGAGCATTGGCATCCCTGAAGGGATGAGCCTGCAGAATGTGTTCTCACCTCTCAATTCATAGTGACTTTAGCTAGCGGCCCCTCCTGTGGCTGTCACTGCTCTAAATCCCAGCGAGTTAGAGGGAGCATGTGAGATGGAGTGAGCAGTGAGCATATGGCCGGGGTATGTGTGTGGAGGAGCTTGCCACACAGGGAGGGAGGCAGCAGTTTCCCATTGGTTGTCAAGAGAAGTAGAGCCTTCTGAGGAGATTCAAAGGCCTAGCACAGCAGACAGGGCTTGGGCAGCCCTGGGCTTGCCTGGTGAGTGGTGGGGCCGCGTGGCCTGTATCACTGAACCGTTAACACAGGGCCTGGAGTTCAATGCTTCCCTCCAGCAACTCAGTTACTTAAAATGACAAATAATTATTTTTGTTCTTTTCTGTCTTTAGGATTGCTTATGCATCTCAAATGAGCTGTAAAGGGAATTTTGTGCATTCAACAAACTTTTACTTTAAAGGAGGCAGGTTGGAAAAAGGAGTGCCGTCACATTAAATACCAGCTATTGTGCTTTTCATTCAGCTTGACGAACAGTGGCCTAAAATGGCAGGGGATTAAATTGATGTAATGACAAGAATTCGTATAGGAGACTATGGGAATGGGGTAGAATAATGCTGAGGCTTCATAGCAGTGTGGTGTTCCTTGAACTGCCTTCGATGGAAAACATAATATACCTGTATTTATGTTGATTCTAAATAGGGAGTGTGTAAACAGAGGCATGTCATTTTTCCTCCACTCTTTGAGTTAAAATTAAATAGCTATCCATTTTGAGCAATGGACATATTTCTGTGTAATGAGTTAAGTGCAGTTTTTGAACATTTGGATCTGATTGTACATCACAATAAGAGCATTTTTGTTGCTCATTTGGGTTCCTGTTACAGAGGCACACAGAATGTGGGCATTTGTGAATTATTCATTTGTTAAAGGGCATTCATTTTATTTTTAGAAAAATTCACCTTTGTCTTGGTGAATTTAAGCAGTAAAAGCCTCAACCCCGAATTGAATAAATACCTCCCCTTTTCAGTATCCATTTTGAGTGCAAGAGAGCTGTAGAGGAGATGTTCCTGCCTTCTGGAGAAATACATCTGTGTCTTTCATCTGGGAAACGTCTTTCTGGGGCCGTACCAGCTGGAAGATGTCAGCTGGGATGACCAAATACTTGATCAATTGACAAGGGGTGCTTCGAAGGTGGCTGAGAGCCGTTTATATGCAGTGTGTTTGAAAGCACTTTGAAAAGTATAGCATGCTCAATGTGCATTTGTATAGAATATGAAAGCATATTTTTATTAGGCACATTTTTAACATTTGGTTGCAAAAAAGAAGGGGCTGCACTGTGCTTAAGCTTCCTTTTTCCCCTCTACACAGCCGCACAGTCATCTTTTATGCCGTTATTTGAGTAGTGTTGCTCACACTTTTAAAGGCTTTGTAAAAAGCTGTCTTAATTTCTTAAAACACTTCTTTTATTGCCTTCACACTCATTTCCGGAAAATGTAAGCTCCATAGCCTGGGTTCAGAGTTTTTCAGTTTGACTGATTCTACTCTGCACTGAAGCCCCTGTTCCAGAATGTTCTGCCACCATTAGTCCCCCTTGAAAACCTCACATTTGTGCTTTTGTGTATGTTGTTCCTTGTCTTTGAGGGGCTGCCTTCCCCTGACCTCTGCCCACCGGATGCTGCCCATCCTCTGAGGAACTGCCTGTTCTCTTGCCCCTGGATCCCGGCCCTGCTGCCTCGGTCATTCTCCAATAGCGGACGTGTCCATGCAGTAGCATCGAGCAGGCATTATCCATCCACTTGTTATGTAGTTTCCTTATCTCCTCTGCTGGATTCTTAGCCTTAACATAATCGTATAATAGGAGTGATAACTTATTCAGAGGATTGAAAAAAATCACTCATCCTGAGGATTACACTCTTTTTGCAGTTTTAACTTTTGCTGATGGCTAGTTGTGTGCTAGGTGGTCAGGATGAAGTGGTAATCAAAGATCAGACGTGACCCTGGATTCCTGGAGCTTACATTTGATGGGGAAGACAAACCTTCGCATGGTTACTCCAATCAGTGTGGAATGTTGGCTCATGACAGGTGGCATAAAGGGTACATGGCACTATGAGGAATTGTGAAGGGACCTTTGAACTACTCAGGCAGGTCAGCAAAGGCTCCCCTCAGGACAGAATTGGCTACATAACTTGTAGGGTTTAGGGCAAAGTGAAGATACGGGGCTCCTTGTTCCAAAATTAAGAATTTCAGGATGGGGATAGCAGAGCACTTGCTCTGGCCTGGGGTCTTTCTAAGAGTGAACTTCTATGCAACTGAGCAGGCTCCCCTCCAGGAAATGGGGCCTGTCAGAGAAAGTGGTGTTTGCACTGAGATATGGGGTCAGAATAGGATAGGAAGAATGGTTTTAGGCAGAGGAAATGACATGAGCAGAGTCTCAGACAGGCGGGAGATTGGCAATTCAGAGACTGGACAAAGGTCCCTGTTACTGGAGAGCAGAGAGTATGGAGGAAGTGATGAGACCAGGGAGGTAGAGAAGGTGACCTCTAAGGCCAAGCATACCTGGAAGCTTTCTGGCGTTTATTAACCATGAGTCATACGTGACTCCTTAAGTGTTGTAAATAGGGAGCCAACAAAAGAGGTTTGGATTTTGTGCAGTCATGTGACCGCAGCGTATGACTCAGACTGTGGGTTGGTAGCAGGAGTGAAAGGAGAAGACTCCTTGGGGGGCACTAGCCATGCAGGGGACTGTGAGGATTTGAATCAGGTTGTGGAGGTGGAGACAGAAGTGGCAAATGTGGAGGTGTATTAAGTAGGCTTGAGAAAGTGGCATTAAAGGAATTACTGAAGATGACATCTAGATTTCTGGTTTTTTATCATTGAGTTGGATGGAGCTCCCTGCCATTTGCAATGTGCAGTCTAAGAGAGGGGTGGTTGGTAAGAAAGTCACTTAGTAGGGACCACTTAGAAGAAGAGGACTGGGTGGGGAGGTGGTTGATGGAATTGCTTTTTCTTTGGTGGGAGTGGGGTGCAAGAAAAGATTGCTAATTGTGTTCTGTGACACTGACTTTGAAGTCAGAGTCAAAGCATGAGCAGAGATTGCTAAAACATATGGTGCTATGCGAGTACTTCCCTGGGGTCAGCTCACTTAAAATTTGCAACAATCCTATGAGGAATGTATTTATGACCTTTTTTTACAGTTCAAATATTGTGACTCTGAGAGGTGAATGATCTCACCCAAGGTCACATAGCCAGCAAGTGGAGGAGCTGAGTTTTGAAGCCTGGTAAATTCAGATCAGGGCCAAGGCTCTAAAGCACTCTGCCTACTGCCTTCCCGATGGTATCCTCACAACAGTATGCACAGCTCTTTGTATTGAGATGGTTCTTAGGAATTCCATACTGAACACATTTCAAACTTCTGACTGATGAAAATAGCAGCATGTTCCCTTCTGTATAGAAAGCTTTAGGGAGAGGTCCCAAGGCCCCAAAGTGGAAGAAAACACAAATGGGATTTTTCAATGGCTGGCTTCCTGCTATCTGTTTTCATAGCACTTTTCCTCTTTACTAATAAACACCACTCCAATCCCTACTGAAGTATGAACTTTGGAAAGAGCCTTGGTTAAGAGCATGGCAGCTTCTCTCTGATGAGTTGATTGGTAAGTTAGCCTCTCTACAGTGTTTTGGGCACAATTTTATAGAAAGATGGCATTTTAGGGCTAAGAGCTGGCTGTACTGCTGCCATGCCCTTCTTCCCCACCCCCGCTGCATCCCTGAATCCCTGGAGCAGAGTACTAAATCCGCATGGTACTTGTTCTTGCTGCTCTTAGATGTTGACTCCGAATCCTTCTCAACACGGTACTCCTCTCATTTTAGTACCCTGCAAACAGGGATCCAGGGAGCTGTTACTCCAATCAGAGTCAGAACAGAATAAATCTGTTTGCTTCTGCTGAGAGCAATCAAAGGAACTGGATTCAGTCCTTTTCCACGTAGGAGGCCCAGGGCCTGAAAGGGTATTGACCTCACTCCTGGCAGAAATGGAGCTCACTCTCTCCTTTCTACTTCTTTCTTAGTAAGTGATCCCACCTCTGGTCTGGAGGGCTGAAGACCTTCCCTGACTGAGCGGATCCACTTCCCAGACTGGCTCCTGCAGCAAGACGGAACACATCTGGCTGTTTGTGTGCCTTTTTCATCAGCTGTCCCCCTGGAAATGCCCTCGTGGTGAAGGTGGGCAGTGCATTGAATGGTGGGAACTATGTTTCATGAGGATTGCATGAAACAAACATTTATTTTTGATACAAGCATTTATTCAAGGCTTCTCAGTACCTGCTTCTATGCCCATTCTGGAAATATGGCGTTTTCTCTTTGCCCTTGATGTTGAAGTGAAGCATATTGTTTCCCTTTAGGACACCATTAAAAGTCGATGATGACCTTTACAGTGACTAATAGTTTTCATGGGGCTTTAATTGTGATTTTTTTTTTTTTTGGAAGAGTAGCATCAGTCTGCTTCATATGTCTTTTGTATCAGGGAATCAATAAAAACTGCTGCCTTTTGTTGATGCTATAGGAGATTTTATGCCGATGACAAGGGATTTGATTTAATATTCTCTTTAAATAAGATCAACACTGCAGCCGTTACAAACTCTTCGAAAAACTGTCAAGCCCATCAATATAGCATGAAACAAAAAGTTAGCAGTCTGGTATAAATTAGCACGTGCAGTGTATCTTTGGGAAAGGTGGTAGATATTTATGATTGTGTGCTGAAATATATATATATATATATGTATATATATATATATATATATATAGAGAGAGAGAGAGAGAGAGAGAGAGAGAGAGAGAGAGAGAGAGAGAGAGAGAGTTCTTTCTACTCTTTCTAAGTCGGAAATGCAAAGAGGAGCATTTCATTACCACTCTCTTCCAAACTGCAAACTTTCTTTGCCAGTTAATGATTTTCTGAGGCAGTTCTGAATGTGGTGACATGATAAAAACAGGTATTTATGATCTGTGATACAATCCTTAGTGAGTATGGATTTATAGTTAAATGGTGAAGTGGGAATCCAGCTGGCGATTATTGGCAGAGCTTCTAGAATCTATATTTTGTTTGTTTCCATTATTCACACACGCTTTCTTTTGGGACCTGGTTATCTGTATAGTCTGTTTTTTTCTAGTTTAGTTGAAAGGTGATTATGAGACTTTTAAATTCAGGGACATATGCTCTCTGTGTTTGGGAGCAAGTGGATCACCTTGTCTTCATACCTCTTTCCCAATACCTTGCCATTTTCATTAGGTTATGTAATTATTACAACTTTCTTTGACTGTTCCAGATGAACAGGGATCACAGGTAGGTGCAGAGCTGCTTGGCAAAAAATCATTAGGGAAAGCATATATAAACAGGTTGTGGCAACATCCGAGACCTGGGGAGAAATCAGAGCTTCCTAGATGAGGTTCCTGGAGTAAGGGAAGACTTCTCAGAGCATCAGACAGGTGAGGACATCAGGCATGTTGTAGTCAGCTGGGCAATGTGGATCATGTTAGCAGAACAGGAATAGAGAAAAGGCCGAGGGTCAGGCACATCTGAGGTCAGTGATCCAAAGAGAGTGGTGTCTAGCATGCTGAGAAGAATGCTGGCATTCTTCTAGAACTGCTGGCAGCCCCACGGAAGGCTCTGGGTACATGAGGTTCTCTTCTGAAAGTGAGTCACTAAGAGTTAATGGCCATGCTTGACCCATCACATGGAGACCAGACCAGAGTTTCTTGAAGTACAGAACATGGTCCACCTGCATCCCAGTCACCTGGAACTTCAGTTAGATTCACTGCTAGGGAGGCTGAGAATCTCTATTTTGGAAAGTTCCCCAGCTGCATTCTAGGTAAACCAATATAGCTTGAGAACTATTGCTCCAGCCTTAAGGAGTCTTAACAAATTAGAAGCCTAGATCTCCTTGTTTTTTGTTTGTTTCTGGAAGAGTTTAGAGTTTGTATCTTGAGAGACAGCGATATTACTTAGGTGAATTGAGAACAGAAATTCTTCACTCTACAGGTTCATTTGAGAAATTGATATTGTCCAGAAACTGTGTAATACATATTTTCTTTAGGTTGTATTCTCTCATAGACACAAGTTTGCATGCAATTTCAAATGTCTAAATGTTCTGCCATCATGAACCCTAGAATTTTGAAAACTCTCTACTAGAAGAGAGGGTTTTATATACTTGTTGCTTCCTTTCACGTATCACACTATGCTTATTTCAGTGGTTGTGTTGAAGGGGCAATCAAGATATGACCACTAGATAATACCTTAGAGAAAGTTTTGTGTGGTTAAAATGCTGAATCTTCACCAAACTGAACTTGGTGAAATTGGAGCATGTGGCTCCCAGTATAGATTATTAATCCATTTTCACCATGGAGAATCAATATCTTACATTTCTATTTTCACTGGAATGTTTGATAGTCTTCTTTTAGCCTTATTCCTACATATGTGAACCACTGGGAGCACTGCTTGCTCCAGGGAAAGAATGAAGAACTTCCTTTTCCTGCATTCAGGGCCCTTGAACTTGAAGATCCTGCTTTTCTGGTAGTAGATATAGATGGCTCGATCATGGACTAACTCACAGAAACATGGGTTAATCTTGTTTTTCTGAGAATTCTTCATAGGCATGAGTCACTTATTGGACTACACATCAGCTGTCTTCTGCCCAATGTTTTTGGCATTTTGGAGGTGATGGCTGTAAACTGAGAAAGTCTCTCTGCTTATTTTCCTGGGTGGTACTTGAGCTGCCTGAGTGTTCTCTGGGATTTATTAGTTAATGACTTTCTTTTCAATAAACATTTGCATCCTATTTAGTGTGCTTTCCTAGAGCATGAGGGCGAGGGGGAGAATTTGGCAGCCTTTTCCATGTTCTTGGACTTTTGTTTTGTTTTTAATCTTAGGACACCCTTTTCCCATTTACCACTCTGGGTTGCTTTCCCTCTCCACTGCCTGAGAAGTTCATGATTTTTCTCTAAGACAGAATACCAACTGAGCACAGGCAGCCAGTTGACAAAGCCAGATCAAAATGCTTTGAATTTTGAAAATGATTCCCCTCTTGGTATTGAGCTCAGTGATAAAAGCAAAGCAGTTGTCATCTTGAAAACAGAGCTGTATACATGGCAGAGCCTTTCCAATTAGCACACTTAAGATGCGTGTTAGAAATGATGGGAAGTGGGATGTTACAGAATGAAATGTGGGTAATAGGGCTTAAAATTTTCATGTTTCAGTTGATTTTTTTTTCTTTCGCAGTTTAAAGAAAATTGTTGAAAATTATTGGAGCTCCTAAGAGCATCTTAGCATTGCTCTTTCTATTTCCAGTAATGGCTTCCAAAAACATCAGAAATGTTGGTCACAAATAAGCTTGTGTTCATTGGTTTTCCAAGTAGAAGAGGAGTAATCTATTATTGAAAATCATTCTAACACCAAATATGTCAAGTTAGACCCTTTCAAGTGACTTATCTGCCTGCTACCAAGCAACAGGTTTGATGAATTCCTGAAATGACCAGCCTGGCATTTTGGATGTCCCTGAGACGCGATCTCAAAAATGAATTCTCTTCACACACATGTAGAGAAATCAAACCCAAAGGCCCAGCAGAAACCAAAGGGTTTATTACTTATAGGTATAATATCGAGTATTTAAATGTGTAAAATACTCATTAGAATGTTTCTGTCCAGCACAGGGTCTATATATAGGAATCATGGCTGTAGTGGTGGATGTTTTTAGTGTTCACCAGTGTTTCTAACTTGCCTTTGCTTATGCGTACAATGGAGAGTTAGACTTCCATTCTTATTTGGAGTTAGGTATGCTGTGCTTTGGTCAATTCAAGGGAAGCAGAAGTGATTTGTGTCTCTGTTAGGTAGACATATTTAATCCACATGAAGAGTATCATCTCTTATGCTGTGATAAACTCCAAAGCCTTTTACTGAGCAAACATGAGATATTGGAGACACTATTAGCTTGCTTCCCTAAGTGACTGTGGTGACTGGAGCCCCTTCTCCACCAACCAATTCATGTTGGACATATAAAATAAGGATGACTCTTTGTTGGTTTTAAGTTACTGAGATTTAAGGCTTGTCTGTTATTACAGCACAATCTAGCCTTTCTTGGCTGATATACTAGTAACATTTATTCAGAGACTATCTCTGTGTGTATGTGTTATTATCTCCATTTCATAGGAGAGGTAGCACAGGTGTTGAGATATTGTTACTTATCGAAGATTGCGTCATTGGTGAGGAGTGTAACTAATATTTGAACCTAAGAAGTGGGGAAAATAATAAGTGGTAAATGAATGAGTCAACACAAAAAGTTTTCTGATTTGGTAGAACATACAATATTGCATGTGGTACTATTGGAAAAGGGGTATTAGTTGGCATCGTCTGTCTCAGATATTTCTGCTGTCTGTCATTTTGCCATTATAGTTCTTTTGATGTCTTGAATATTTTTGACCTTGTAACTCATTAATGATCTGGTTAGAAATACACTGTAAAAGTTTTATAAGGCTAGGTCTCCAAAAGAGCATGTGAGTCACCAGAAAGGAAGTAAGGGGAAGTAAGAAGGAAGCAAGGACTAGAGTTGCACTTTGGCTAAGGTTCATTCTTATTAACACTAGTATCTGCCCTGTTGTGCTGTGAATTCAGAGAAACCAAGAGTCCTGTGAGAGTTTCTGCTCATGGAGTTGATCCAGACTCTCCGAGAAGTAGGGGATGAGATGACTACAGGTCTGCTCAACTGTTTATTACTTTAGAAAATTGTCAGCAATTTTCCCTTGTGGGCAGAAAGAGGAGTTGTGATGTGGTAGGGGAGCTCTGCCATAGAGCAGGTGTGATTGTGTTCCTTTGTTCAAGTATGTTCTGATTAAGGATAGTAGTTCATTCATGCTACACCTTTTGTTTATTTCAGAAATGACTTTCGTAAAACCCCACACATACTGTCACACTGAGCTAGCTAAAGGGCCTTGGTCAAGGGTCTTCAGACTGCAAGGGAGAGAATTCCACTTAATTTTGTTGAAGCAAAACCCAGCAACTGGTATAGGGTTCTTCTATGGAACCCCAACAATACATGCTTACCCAGTCCTCCTAGGAGACTGGCGTAGCCCTGGAAAGTACTCCAGGCTTACACCTCCTTAAACTCTAGAGTTCCTCTCAGTTGTTGCAGAGCATTTACTTTCTCTCCTTCCACCTCGTTAACTTTCTCTGTTGTCACATATAGTTCCTGAACTTGGAAATCCTCAGTTCTTATAACTATTAGAGTCTTATAGATATCTTTAATTCCCAATTCTACAAGCTAGAAAGAGAAAATGTGACCCATGCTGAGTCATGGTCTTCTCCTGGCCCTGTAATGAGTGGTGGTTGGATCAGAGTGTTCATTTATTCAGCAACATATGTTGAATGTCTAAGATATGAGAGTCATAGTGTGAAATATGGGGGACATGAATATGAATAAGGTGCAATGTCTTTGTCCTTCAGATTATCCCACTCCAGGGGGGATAGAAGGTCATAACTTAATACAGAAGAACGTCCATTGGAACTCAGCCCTAACAGTTAGAAGGAGCTACCTTCTGTTTTCCTATAAGAAATATTCTAGTAGTTTAATATTTTTGTAAGTTTGCAAACTGAAATTGTTTAATCTGTAATAGATTAATCATCTCTATCGTAGAATATCTGAGCAGATTTTCTCCTTATCCAAACATTAGTTGATCATTGGTCTCTGGTTCTATGATTTTATGATAAGCCGTGTGATACAATCTATGGGAACTGTATAAATGAATGAGGAGAAAATATTATGTGTTAGAAATGATCAGAAAAGTCACTTTGGAGTAATTGGTACTTGAATTTGGCCCTAAGGAAAGGGGGATAAAGTGAACAGACAAAACAAGATGAATATATTCCAAGTTAGCATGGTGAAATGTGTAAAGACACAAAGATGACAACTGTGGTATGTTTGAGAGAGAAGAGGCATCTATTCACTGTCCGCTAGGAAGCTGAGGGAAAGTAAGACAAGCTTGAATTAATGCGGGGTGGGTGTGTTAGAATGATAAAATTAGGCAGTTGGATTTAAATTCATAATACTGTAGAAGAGAGTACTTTACAGCTGGAATAATCTTTACTATAACAGAAGACTCAAGAAAAAGTGGCTAAAGCAGGGAGGACATTCATTTTCACACTTAATAGTAAAGTTAAGCAGATAAGGATTTGGTCCTGCCATTGACATCCAGGATCAAAACTGTTTCCTTCTCTTCTCTATCAACCTGAGCATATTGGTTTACTTTCTCATAGCTGCAACCTAAGTGTGACATTTCTTCAAATCACAGAAGGACACAAGATCATGCTAATAAGTGTGAATGATGTTTCCTTCAGTTCATCCCTCTTATTTGAGACATACTTTTTCAAATGTCCCCTAGAAAACATCTCTTTATTTAATGTTGTCATAGTTCATTATATGCCCATACCTTAGATTTAAGGAGGATGAGACAGAGGAAAGCAGACAGGCATGTTGATTAAGGATTGTCGAATCAGTTGTCAGTGATGTTTCTTCCAGCTTGTACCATTATCATCTTGTACCATTAGCTAATTTCGTTTATAATGATATATATATCCATATATAGATATAGATATATCTTTATAAATGAAGTATTTATATGTACACATATATTTGTGTGTGTGTATATATACACATATACTGCCATATGTCTAATATCTATCATATGCTGGGTTCCCCGAAGATTTCTTTTTATTCTTTGAAACAACCCTTCCAGGTGGGTAATATCCTCATTTACTGATGAGGAAACAGTGGTACATGGGTGACTTGGATAGTAGGTATCTAGAAGGAGTAGTTCTTACTGAATCATGGAGTCACTGTCTCAGGGTCAAGAGCCTTTAAGCCAGTATCACCCCTTCCTCCAAGAAGGCCAATCACATTCTAACACCCCTGCCAAGTGGCAATGAAAGAGCTCTTGAATACAAACAGGAACGCAAGTTTCCTGACTACTGGTCTAGAGTTCTTTCCAATTCACATCAGTGGCAGAAAACAGATCTGTCATGCAATAGAGAAGAACTTTTGGTTTTCTTCTGTGGTTCTCCCTGCACGTACACCCACTCCCCCCAGCAGAGAACTCTTTCGTAGATGCTGGCTGCTGCTATAAGTGATGTCATGGCAGCTGGTATTGTAGGGCATACTGAAATCCATTAGCGGATGTTCAAGTCCCATCAGAGTGAAGTGGGGGCTATGTGAAAAGTTAGTTTGGCTTCTTCAACTTCCTTAAGCCTGAGATTCTGTGCCAGGTATTGCTATTTTCTATTTGCTAAATGTTAGTTGAAACAAAGGGCTGTTTTGTTGGGTTTGTGTTTCCCAGTGGAAAAGATTACTTTAGGCACATTTTAGAAAATGCTTTTAAAAAGAATCTTGTGTAAGTTGAAAACATAGGGAAAGAAAGCAAATGTCTTGATGGCTTTTTATTACAATAAAAATTGTAGTGAAAGCTCTCTCAACTTCCTCCCTCCTTCCATCATACTAAACAAGCCTTCATCAGTGGGAGGAGGATTATGTTTAAACAACAGGAGCAGAGATAGGGAAATGGCATTACTGGGGGGCCTTAGTACTGAAAAGGTCACCGTCAGTGTCAGAATTGGGTTATGTACCAAAATTAAAGAGATGGTTTAAGAATAATAGTTTGCTATTGATCATAGGGGGAAGAGGTTATCCATAGTTGCAAAAGGAAAACACTTTTGAGTCTGTAACTTGAGATTTTGAGGAGTAGAAGGAGGGTGGTGGAGAAAGCAGACTTCAAGCAGCAAACATTTTTTTGGTAATTGTTTTTGGGAAAATGCTTTTAGTGTTCAATTGCTCTCCTCAAGTGCCTTTAAATTTGCCTTACCTTTTTTTGACTAACAAAAAGGGTCTCTTATAGAGATGTGTCAATTATGAGAAATGTTCCCTCTAACCATTCTCCAGTGAAGTTTGGTGATTGGGGTGGTCATTGTACTCGGAACTGTGGTGCTGTCGATGTCCTAGAAGAGCCAGGAACTTGGACCTGGTCTCAGGAGCATATGATACCGGTGGCCCTGGTGTTGCTAAAAGAAGTAGGAAAATAATCGATCTCGACCTGTATTGACAAATCTGGTAGCCACTTGTCACATGTAGCTATTGAGCACCTGAAATATGGTGAATTGAGGTGTGTCACAAGTATAAAGTATGCACTGAAGACTTAATGAAAAAAACATACAAAATATCTCATCAGTACTCTTACTTTGATTGTATGTTGAAATAATATTGTGACTCTACTAGATTATGTGAGTATGTCATTAAAACTTCTTTTTTAACCACTTTCTCTTTATCTTTTTAACATGGCAACTCAAAAACAATGTTAAATTATCTTCATGGCTCCCATTTCTGTTGAACAGCACCAGTCTAGATCAGGGTTCAGAAAACTGAGTCTTGCTGCCTGTTTTTGTGAATAAATTAGTTTTATGAGTGTACAGTCACACCCATTTATTTACATGTTGTTTGTGGTTGCTTTCATGCTACAATAGCAGTATTGACTAGTTGCAATAGAGACTAACTCAAATGCCTAAAATGTTTCTTTCTGGAGCTTTAGGGAAAAGAGTTGCTAAACTTCGGTGAAAGACACTGTGAGTCTTTCTCTGAAGCAAGGAAGAAAACCCAGGATTTTCCTGAGGTCCTAGAGATGTTTCAGGCAATACTTCCTTTTATCCCCAGCCTTTTCTCTCTTAATAAGTTGTAAATCTCAAATCACCTCAGCCCCCAAGAATTCTGGAAAGAAAAATTGTGGAGCCAGACAATTGACTCTGGAATGAAGGGAAGGGTTTGCACTCTTTAACATCAGAGGAGTGTGGAAGCATTGCTTTTGATTGTTGCATATGCAAAGGTTTTCCGTTTGTCACATAGAGTTAGGGCTGATAAGTAACACAACGCTGTGAAGTGACTTAAAAGGCTCACCTACCCAAATGAGCAGCCATAGTGCATTTTAATACTTTTGGGTCCTAAAGATATGTTATACCTGAGAGGAACCTTTAGCAAGAAGCTGTTCCAAGGAGGTGTGTAGTCTTAATACCTTAGTTATCTGCTGGCATCTTGGGAGAGGAGTTTTTAGTTGGCTATGTATAAGCTTTAGAGAATAGTAAAGATTGAAAAGGAGCAATGAAACACATAGACACAAGGCACAAAAGGCCAGAGATGACTTTACCTAGATCATAGCCATCTCCCAAGGCTGATATATGAGTACAGGTCAAGGGAGGGGAACAGTATGTTCTAAAGTACAAATTGGCATGATACTTCCTTTAAAAATAACTTTGTACTTTCTGTCTCTCAAATTAATGCATTTCCTAGAATGAGACCCTGAATCAGAATCACATTAGCCATAAAGTTTTGGGTGGTATTAGTGCCTGCCGGCACCGGGCAGAGTGTGCTACAGTGAATGGAGTTACAGTATTCAGAATGAATTACAGGACATTAGGCATGTGATTTACACCTATAGTAAACAGGGCTTCACACATGGTGCACTTCTGCTGCACTGGTTAGTTATTAACTGCAAAAAAAGGGGAAATTCATTTAGACGACGTGCCCATTTTTTATGAGGTAAGGCTGCCAGGAGATGCATGGCATTTTAAAGCAAACAAATTCCTGGGAGAGCCTGAGCTTACCACCCAGAAATGTGGCAAGGAATAAAAACATTTACACCAGTTTAATATGAATGGTTGAAAAAAATATCTATTGCACATTGAACATGATATATGAAACCATAACCTACTCTTGTGTAGTAAGCAACAGAACCATTCACCTAACAGATTACTATTCGAGTTGACATTATTCTGCATCTTTTCGATCTTCTCTTGCCAAGTGCTGGAGACTGTCAAAGAAAGCTCGCCAGATACATAGGCACTGTTGGCCTGGGGGTTGAGAGCTCAGAAGAGTGTGGAAAGCAGAGGCTATCCAGTGACCCCCATGCTGCAAACTGTAGTGAAATCAAAGGGTGACAGCCAACATAAACAGTGGCGACATGTGCAACGTCAACGTAAAGACAAATAGAGGTGGGACTTTCTCTGTCTCCTGCTCCCTTTCCAGTCTATAAAATGGAGCTTATTTCCTATCTTCCAGTAGAAGAAAAAGTGCTATGCGGCTTAGGGGGCCTCAGAAGTGATTCTTGGTTCATTGTTACGACGTAAGTGGAATTTGACCTCCTCAAAAATTATTAAATGGTAGCTCTTGTTTAATCCTCCTGTGGTTTATCTGCTACATATTGGAATTTAAAGCTCATGGGCATCTTAGAAGACTTTTTGGTATCACTCTTTATTCTTTCACAGATAAAGAAACTGAGACCTCAGAAAGATTAATGAATTACCTTAAGGTAAATGATAGTTATGTGCAGGGCTGGTGCTGAGAATCCAAATATCCCACCCTCGCAAGCTCTTTTCCATTTTTCCATTCTGTTGTTCTGCTTTTATTCACACACACACACACACACACACACACACACACACGCACACACACACACACACACAGAGTTACTTGATATTGGTGATTGCAAAAATAGAGTAATTAAAAATGACCCCTGATCCCTTCGTCATTTGCAAATGGCCTAAGTCATTGTCAGTGTTAAGACACCTTACTAGACGGACTTACATTCCTATTTTGTTTTCTGAGCCTGGACTTTAGAGTTCTTTCTTTTAAACTATTGTCTTAAAGTTTCATAATTCATCTCATTTCTACTGTGGGCAATAGTAGCAATTATGTACTGGGGTTGATTAACAACAGTTTGGGAATTTTAGACAATTAGCCTTACTGTTCAATGCATTTGTGGAATATTTTAATAAACAGAGACCAATCCTTGCAAAAGCAAAAGAGGTTCTTTTTAGTGTGAAATATATGGGCTTTGACATTTCTGTAATTTTTAAACTCTCAAGCATTTTATTCTGATGTTTGTCTGACATCCCTAAACTCTTTAAGATCGCTGTAGAACTCTTGGTTTGTATTAATTCCATTTCATTTGTGTATTTTATGTGTTTAGTGGTCATATTTGAAAAACAACTCTTGTGAGTACTCTGTATAATTTTGGCAGAAAATTACTTTTTTGTATTTCTGTGACGATCCCCTGAGATCATTTTTGCATAAATCCAGCCTTCTATTTTCAGATACAAATCTGTTGTACAGATGATTCTTCTTAGAAGAAAAGATGCATTTGTAGTTGAAAAATGTAAATTACTTTTCATGGAAAATACCTCTCTGGGCCCCCATTTCCAAAATGTGATGATTGCACATTGCATGTTTTGTGCATGCTCAGGAGACTGTTCTCCTTACAATTAGAAAAATCTTGATTGTGTGGCAGGTAGGAGGTGGTGACGTGACTGCTTTTGCCACATAGGCAAATCAGTGGAGGTACCAGAGCAAAAGAACTAATATGCACATGGCCCTCAGCTAAGGTGGAAAGGTTTTAGTTTCAGAACAGGAGTGGGTGTTAAGAGGATTCTTTACAGTAAGGGTGTGCTGGCAAAGGACCTTTAGACCTAGGGTCATTTAAATATAATTATCATCCCTTGTTTGCAGGTCATCGTTGCTTTTGCTTTATTATTCAGGATACAAAATTTTATTTGGTGTCCTACGGAAGGACTTACTCTTTCCATCACAAGTAGTATGAAATAAGAGAGGACACCAGAAGCATCTTCCTCAAGTCTTCTGTGCAATATAAGGGTTACTATTTGAGGTGCTCTGCTGTAAAGCAAAGTGTAATATCAATGTACTCAAATTTGTGCCAGACTTGAGTTTTAGAACATTTACATCTGTTTTCAATAATTCCCCGCATATGCTACAGAATGTACGTTATCCATCTTGTTATCCAGGAAATAACATTTGTTGCAAACAGTTTGCCAATTCGTAATTTTATTGAATTTGTTTATCATGCTGTGGCTTCATATGAGGTCTGAAAGATGGTGATCTTTGGTATTCCAGCTGTTGTAACATTCTCTAGTGGGGCCTTGGTTCCAGGATGGGCTGGAATTCTTTGGAGGGGTTGAGATTTCTTAGAGCTGCAGTCTCAGAGCTGGCGTTGTGGATGGGCAATTATTCCTGGGAGCAGAATAACTTTGCTCACACACTCCTCAAACCCATTTTTGTTTTTGGCTCTTACATAATCTTGGGACTGATGTGTTGAATAACACTCCTTGTGTGCCCTATCCTGTCTTCCTTTGAAACCTGCCCGAACTTTCAGACTATATTCTGGTTTAGTTTGAAAGGAAACTGCTCTCCAGACTCCCTCAAAATTGATTCATTAGAATCACCCCCAAAGTATCTCAAACCTGCAAACAAGTAGATTTCCTTCTCAGAGAAGCTACCCAATATAGGTTTGCTGTGAAACTATAGTAGTTTTTTTAAGAGAAGTTATGGGTAGATGAAAAGCAAGTTTCACCTGGTCTAATTTTATAATTTTCCTATTTTCTTTAGCACACATTTTTTTTTTCCACTGAGGTTTGTGTCGTCTTTGCCAAACTGAAAGCAGAAAAAAATAGCAACCTTGAAAGCTCTTTCAATCTGAATTGTTCCTTAATGTGTTTAACAGTTTATTATAACCACACAAATGTGATCTTGGGGCCATTTGGAAGTTATTGAGTTTCCTTGGAGATGAGACTTGGCATTTTCCAAACCCGAGTCTGCTTTTGTGGCCTGGAAGTTGCAAAGCACATATATTTGGAGGGCTAAAGATTATTCCCCACCAAGAAGTTTTGTCAACCTGACCTTCTCTACTCTGATGACGCTGCGCACACAGCAATAATCTCTGCAGAGGAGAGCAAATAAAGTGGAGAAATATAGCAGTACGTGTTATTTTTACGCCCTAAAGTAAATTCTTCAGCATTAAGACCAACTGGGAATTTTCATCTCAGAGTTCTTGTGAATGCTGCTTTACTTCACTGTTGTCCTCTTGAATCTCTTTTTATTATAGGTCTTTGAGGGAAGCATTTCTTGGAGTCATTTGCTCAGCCAGACAGATAAGGGACATGTGGAACTGTGCAGGCGCAGGCCAGCAGAAGCTTTTTGGGGTCAGCTGGCCCTGCTGTTCAGCCTGTGGGGTTAGGTAGGGCATCCAGTCTCTGTCAAGGGCAAATTCAGTTATATTTAGAGAACCGTGTCACCTAGAGTTCCTGTAATGAGATGACTTTTAAAACAGATTTGAAAGTCCTGGTAAAAAGAATGACTCTAGATCAGCTGTTGAGTCCTTTCTGTGAGGTGCTGGCCCAGGGATCACAGAAAGGTCAGGACTTGTGAGGGTTATCCTTTCCAGTTCCCATCCCCAAGCAGGAATCCATTCAGGTCCAGCGCTGAGAGCAGATCAAAGAGTCTCTGCCTGGACTCTTCAGTGGACCTTGGCCCTTCAACAA
Organism: Solenodon paradoxus; assembly: GCA_004363575.1. NCBI lineage: Eukaryota > Metazoa > Chordata > Mammalia > Eulipotyphla > Solenodontidae > Solenodon > Solenodon paradoxus. Next base: position 272,927 of record RJWH01000183.1, on the reverse strand, counting down.
GCAACTGGACAGCTGGTGAACTGCTTTCACGAGAGTACTTTTCTTCTTTGTTTTGACTGGGTGTCTGTGGCCACTGCAGCCTCTCTATGGGTCCCAACTGGGAGATGTGTAGTTTGAAAAAAAAAAAAAATCGCTCCTTGAAGAAAGAAATCTGGAATACTAAAAACACAAGTCAAAAGCTCCCACGTCTCTTTATGTTTATTCTATTCTGCTGTTCTGAGTCAAATCTTCAAGGTCAATTGTATCATTTTAAAGAAGATTCGTTGATTTAACTAATTTTAGGCATTTGTTAGGTTTTTCCAGAAGAAGGACTCAAATAGATTAATTAAATTGATTATTTTTTCAATGGGCTCTCTGTTCTTTGGAGGTAAGGAAGGGATGCTATCTTATGTAAGCAAAATTTTGCTTGGTACCTAACTTAGCATTTAGCCTGTTAGAGAGTGGTGTGTTGAATGACTTATTGATTGCATTCTTTTTTGAATAGAGAAAAGCTTTTTGCTGTGAAGAAATATCAGTTGATTGCTTGTATCCCAACTTTATTTGGTTACTTCATCATGGAAAGAATTTTTCTCTGTTCTTGCCTTTAGAAGTGTCTGTTCATCCCAAGTCAAAAGTCTTTTCTCCTTTCAGTTCCTCTCATCACAAATGTTTTCTGATCACTTATCAAGTGTGCGGGTGCCCCAACCCAGCTGCGTATCTCGTTATGAAGATTACTCGTGAAAATGTAGCTAAGCTTTATAAATGTCCATTTAAGTACCCTCTGTTGATGGGATGTTGTAAACAAAATGGTCTGTGTCAAGCTCCCAGACCACCGTAGGTACTTGGGGTAGAGATGACCATGATCTTACTTTAGTTTCTGCACTTAAATCCACATGTCTTGCTGGTCTTTGTACATATCAGGAATTTGGACCTGTATTTGAACTTGACTTTTCAGATTGCATGTACATCACCACATCCTCTCTAGTTTCCTTGAACAATAAGGTGAGCTCATATCATAGGCTTTCTGTGTAACTTTTATTTTAAAATATTTTGTCCCTTTGTACCCTAAACCAACTGTTAGAAAGTTTATCTTTTTGCCACTGTATAACAAGGATCCCCTTTCTTCCACTGTCCGATGACTTTCTCGTATCCGAGCTTTCCCCAGCAGCTCCTTTAGTGTTCATTCTACCACCTGTTTACAATGATTTAGTTATTCTCCAAAACAATATTGGTGTTCTCCACCACAATGCTCACTTTCCTCTCAGTTCTCCCTAACAGAATCTTTGATGTTTGGATTTCAACCTAGCCCTTCTATTATGCTCCTCAAAATTTCTCCACCTTCTGTCTATTATGAGATTCTAAAACCACTTCCATATTTTAAAATATTTGTCAACACCCCACTTCTAGGTATCAAAATCTATATTAGCTTCCTATTGCTAATGCAACAAATTACCATAGACTTAGTCACTTCCAATAGCACAAATTGATTCTCTTAAGAGTTATGGAGGTTAGAAATTTAAAATGAGTCTTATAGGGCGAATATCAAGGTGTCAATAAGGCTAGTTCTTTGTGAGGCTCTGAGGGAAGAATTTGTTTGCTTGCCTTTTCCAGCTTGAAGTGACCCCCTCTCTCTGGGCTTGTGGCTGTTGCTTCTGTCTTCAAAGCAAACGATTCCAAACTCTGTTTTCATCATCACACTGACTTCTCTGACTCCTCTTGTGTCCTTCTTCTAAGCAGTATTGTGAAGACACTGGGCCTACCAGGAGAATCCGGGAGAATCCCACCATCTCATGAATCTTAATTACATCTACCAACTATTCTTTTAGTTTGCCCACGTTTTAGAAGGAACTACATGTGATAGAGGAAAGAACTAACTTGGGATTCAGGAAACCGGAATTTTAGTCCCTCTTGGGCTACTAAAAAGTTCTGTGACTTAAGCCATTTTGCTTTTGGGGTCTCAATCTCATCACCATAAAACAGGATTAAAACAGAGTGATCACCAAGGTCCTTTAGGCCTTTCTACTTTTATGGTTCTTTGGTTCTGGGCTTTCTTTGCAATCAAGCGCTTCTTGAGAAAGAAATGATGAGTTTTGATTGTCAAAAAGTCAGGAGTGAGTTAGCCAGATTGGTGCTGTTGTTGGGTGTGGAGCTTCGTTGAAATGAGTTCAGTTTTCTGTTGTTGATCTTGCCTAGAGCATGGAGCATCCATTGACTCAGGAAAGGCATTTTCAATCAGGCTTTTCTTAGAAGATACGTATATTGAATAAGGAAAAGGAACTATCACTGTCTATTTTGCGAGGATGTCAGGACGACTTAAATTGTAAACACTGGGATCTGAATGAAGAGTTTCTTAGGTTCTCCAGGGTGGAAGTCAGGGCTGAAGAAGGATGGGGAGGTATTCCAAAGGTTTATGCCTCCAATAGGAGAAAGAAGGACCTTGAAAGAAAGGCCACATGTATATTGGTTTTTGTTGGATTTCTGCAGCTGCAGAGAAGGCTGCTGAAGCCAACACATGTTATAGAGCTCCAGAGAGTTGGAGGTGGTGTCGGTACTAAGCCTTCATAAGAAAAAGAGGGAAGTTGATTTGAGCTGAGGAGTCAAAGAAACCTGGTCACAAAATTTAAACCTGACTCTGGAGGAATTCAGAAGAGGAAATTTAGTTTTTTGGCTGGTCTCCTGGGACTCTGTGCCAGTGGGGACATATACTATATTTCTCTTACCTCCAAAGGGCAGTAAGTATGATGAGAATTTGAAAAAAATTTCCCTTTGCTAAGACCATTGGATTTTTAAACTGGTCTGCAAGGCTACAGTAAATGTTTTTTTTGTTTGTTTGTTTGTTTGTTTTTTAAAGGAATCTTCTCTTTTGCACTCAGATGAGCACCCCACCTTTTGGCCTTCATAATTTTACTGATATTTCTTCTATCTGGAAATCCTTGCCCACATCTTCATATACTGTCTTCTTTACTCTTTTAAAATGGATTCAAATGCCATGCTTGTTGATGGAGCCTCTTAATTCTTTTATCTCCAAATGATAATTTCTTTCCTTTATATGCCTGTTGTATTTTCAGTTATTAATTTTCAGTGGTATTGGCTGTAGTAGATATTTAAATGTTTTTCCCTCAGCTACATTGTGATGTTATTAAATGATTTATTTACCATGTATCTCCCGTGGTACTTAAAACAGGAGGACATGTTTACTTCATATGTGTAGAAAGAATGACTATAACAAAGATCTAACGTCACACTTCACATTCACTGCATATATAAGATGATAAATGAGTATGGATGCAAATGATCTATATATTAATATGATATCAATATTGATATAGAGATGGCTAAGTGATCAGGATAGTGCTGAGTATAGATAACGTGGGAGATATCAATGAAATATAAAGTGGGATCCCATACCTTAGTAAGATCATATTCTAATTGTAGAAGGGATATAGCAAACTTTCAATGAGCAACAGGGAAGGGCAGGGTTAAATTGTTTGGCACAGGTGGCTACTCTTGTATATCAGAGAAGAGGATGATTTCTGTAGGCTTGAGGAATTGGGGAGATCTTTATGGAGGAGGTAGAATTCGAGTAGGTCCTTGAAGTATTTTGCATCAGTGCTGCAGGTTTGAAGTTCTTTTTGAAATGTCAGACATTTCTGTGTTTGCCTGTATGACAGTAGTTAAATCCATAGTGTAGGTTGTGTAGAAAGAAGAATAAGTCGGACAAAAAATGTTACCAATTCAAGATGAATTTACACATGTTTTTTATTCTGCCACTAGTTAAGCTTGGAATATTCCTGGATTTGAGGGCCCAAGAATTCCAAGGCTCCCGGTGGACTGTGGCCCTGAGGGAACCATGGAACCTTAGGAGCTGCTTGTGTATATTGATGTGTGTCGATGAATTTTTGGTTAACCATTTCTCAATGTTTGCAATTTTAACTATTTCTTCACTGTGAATGTTGAAGTTTAGCTTCTTTGTTGTTGAACAGTTATGTCCTATCAACTTTTTATTCCTGATCCCAGAAGCTTTATTTTGCTCAACTAGTTGAAATGTATTATCTAATTCAGTAAATGAAGTTTATTAAAACCACAGTCTTAAAGCGGCATTTTAAAGAAGGTGGGGATGGGAGAAAAAACTGAGTTCAATGATAGGAAACGTTCTCTTTTTCAAATGTTCGTAACATTATCAGGAGTGAGAAAACCCAGAAGCCACTGTGGTTAAAACTGGTGATATGACAGTTTGGCTTCATTGACTATATAATATGATTATTTCATTTGTAAAGTGCTTTGCAATTCACGCTGAGTCAAATGCAATACAAATACTAATATAATAGTCAGCACTGCAAATACAGAGAAAAATGTATTGTCTTTTGAAATAGAATTTAAACTGATTTCCAATGATTCTGAATATTTAATACAGAGGAAGTCTCTCTTTTTTTTTACTTTTCATATTCCTAATTAAATGATCTTATTAAAAACAGTCACTTGAAAATAAATTCTGAAAGATTATTTCTTAGCATATTATAATACCTTTGCTCTTTTGAACTCTTGTTTTCCAGCCATCTTGACCTGTTTTATGCAGGTCATTCAGGCAGTAAGTTCAGGGATAAAAAAAGTTGAGCCTCTTGGTTTAACTGAAGCTTCTGTGTTTTTGATCATCTAAATAGTGCCTTGTTTGTCAAAACTAAGAGAGCATCGTAGCTTTCATCTGGAGAACTGGAGAGAAATACTGCTACTCAATTTAAAAACTATTTATTTGTTTCCTACTCTCTGATCTAATATGTTTTAAACATTCTCAGTAATACAAAGAACATTTCCTGATTTCTTGCCAACTTATTGGTTGAAAGTCCTGCTCAGTGAAGAGTGAAGGCATTTATTTAAACATCATGCTGTGTGATAGAGATTTCAAGAGTGGAGGATGATGAGAGAGAGACAGGAAAGGAAATCTACTGGCAATAAAGCAGTCTATGGGTGGGACAGTCATTTGCAATGGCCAGAGGCACGGTGACACCAAAGATTCTAGGCAGTCTCTCCTTGTGTGTCCTCCTCAGTGCTGTGGATAGTGGGTATTGAATATAGTGGATCATGTGCTGAAGTTTCTAGGGGAGTTAAAGGGAAGGGGAAAAATCCTCCAGGCCTATCCTTCACTTAGTTTTTTATTTTTAACAAATGAAAAATACGTAGAGCAGTTGTCATTTGTTAAAGTGTAGCAGAAAGAGCGAAACAGGCCAGTGGAGGCTTCATCAAGAACGCTCATTCAGAATGATGAATGTGGCTAAACACACATTTGTTCGTAAAACTTGCAGAGTGGCTGAGCATCATTAAGCATGAGAAATAGGTGCAGCATGCTGAGAAGAGAGTGGAGCAAACAGATGTTGTGAATTTTCACAGGCATCCTTTATCCACCAGTCCATCATTAATATAGTTGAAGGTGATCCTTTCTTTTTATTTAATAAGCACAAACAAAGTGCATGTGCTTTGATTCTGCTGAACGCACTTTTTCTGTCGAAGTAAGGGACGTGAGAATGGGGAGGATATGTAGAGAAATCAACTTTTCTTTTCACTGTTAATGTGATATCAGCCTGGGGGCTACATCTAGTGGTCACGGAGATATAGCTAGATATAAGCTAAGGCTGCTCTTTCTCCAGTAACTTCCCTGCCCCATCATCCTGCCTGCGGGTTGTCCAGATCCACTGGAGGGTGGGATGCTTTATGATGTTTGACTTTGATATCTTCTAATTCTACTTCCTTCAGATACATCCAACTTTTACAGTGATGCATTATTACTTTTTTCTGAAATCAGTGGGCCAGAAATTCATGTTTCCTATTGGCAAAACTTCAACTCTACCTGAATCCCTCAATGTTCCATCTTCCCCTCTCTTCTCATCTCTTTTACCTTCCACATCTTTGAGAGCAAAGGTCTCCACCTGCATGCAACTTTAGGCTTTCCTCCACTTCTATGCATAGCCCAGGCTGCTGATCTTAATCTCAATCTCTGAACCCCGTTGTCTACTACCAAACAAGAGGATGCTCTCTCTTTTGAACCCTCGTTTTCCTAGTTTGTTAAATGAAGATAATGCCTTCTTCCCAGGGCTGGTCCAAATAAACTCATTTTGTGAACTCTAAAATTAGCTCCACAATGATTATGTATGTTGACATCACTAAATTCATTTATTTTTTTTTTATAGTTTTCCCTTGGTAGTTGTCCTCAGACTTAAGTTTTTGTGGCCTACTTGCCTTGAGGCTCACATTTAGTATCAGAAATATTGGGCCTGTGAGGGCGTGTCTGCTTTCTTTTTGTGCATATGCATCTATTCATTTTCAGACCAGACATTAGGTAGGAAAAAGAACAGTACAAAGCAACGAAACTAAAATATAGAACTAGGGATCAGATATTGCTTTGTCTTGCTACTAATGAGCTATAAACAATGAGCTAACTTAGAATTTTGCAGTTTTCCTCTTCTTTGTACAAACTATGCATTATTAAGATCTTGAAAACCTTAAGGCAGAGTGAGGAATTCTGCTGCAAATCATTATAGAATAGAAAATATCTATGGGTAACCTCGTATGTGTGTAATTTGTTAGTTTTACTTTTTGGGCATTGTTGACTGTCTATGTATGCTTTGATTTGGTATGTTGAGTTTAAATATGTTTATTTAAACAAAAGTGATTCGTTTAAAGACCTACATCTCTACTATCAGAGAGATGTGATCTGTATTGTAAACGTTCACTTTGCCAGAGCTTTGTGGGGTGCTCAGATACTCTAACTCAGGGTGGTGTAGGCAGCAGAGTTCACAGACTCCAGTGCTGGAGGTGGAATTTGAAGTGAGAGAACATTCTTTTAGCTCACATCAAGTTCACATTCTTTCTAATGGTAACACTCTTGGTTCCTGAAACCTCACCAGCATCACAAAATGGTTCATTTACATGGTGGGTGTGTTTGAGTCATCTCCTTCCATGAACCCTCAAAGTTCCCAGTGAAATGCATGTGTCCTTGGAAACTGTGAGCAGTGTAGACTTTCCTATAGTTTACTATTGAACATAAATATAATCTGAAGTTTGGAATGCTACATTTTGTTTGTGTGAGTGATTGCCCTCAGGAAGAATCTACGTATAACATAGACTGAGCCAATCCTAGGTCATGGATTATGTTTGCCACATGCTGCTGCCCAAACTTTGAGAGCCCTGCTGCCTGCTCTTGCTGTGTGGGCATTCAGCCAGATGCACAGGGAGGCATGGAGTGCATGTGAAGACTTGGGGTAGAGTCTTAATACACTTTAAGGCATGAAGATTTACCTGTGAATGAGGTTCATTGGTGGCTTATGTTCCAGCCCATATGATTACCAATCAGGGACTTTGAGATCTCAGCTCCCCACAGGTTTTATGGTAGAGACACAAGTAGATTTTGCCTTGACACTTTCTGATGACCTGTGTGGTATAAGAGAGACCGTTTTTTTTTTGTTTTTTTTTTTTGTGTTTGGATTTTTGAGTTTTTTTTGAGTGCATAGTAATCTCTGCTGGTGTCTTTAGAGGAATAAGGATTTGTTGTTCTAGAATTAATCTTAATCTCTGCCTCTTGATCCTCTTAGTCAGGCCCCATCACCATTTAGATGGACGGAGTGCACCTTTTTTGGAGATTGGAGGCTCTTAGGCAAGTCCTATGACCCTCTTCTTTGGTGAGATGCAGATAATGGGATCTGTTAAGAGGGTTAAATTTAACCTTCCTTAGTTATTTAGATACCTCCGTTCTCTTGGGTATTTCTGAAGCACCAGTTGAAGTTATTTTCTATACACATCATTACAATAAAAATAACTGAAAATTTAGGGTTCTCAATAAAGATTAGTCTTGTTCTAAATCAGGAATTGGTTAACTATAGTCTGCTGCCCCCTTTCAGGTGTCCATAAACTACAAATGGGTTTTATATTCTTAGTTGGAAAAATCAAAAGAATAACAATACTTTGTGACGCTTGAAAATTCTGTGAAGTTCATATTACAGTGCCCATAAATAAGTCCTATTCTTCTCATTATTACATCTGTGTTATAAAACATGCTGAATTATTATTTTATATTTTGAATTATATTAATAAAAATTACATGGAAAAAAATCTTTTTGGTAGTGCCTACATAATATCCTTGATTTTACTGCAAGGTCTCCAAAGCCTCCCATATTTACTACCCAGGCATTTTAGAGGAGGTGCTTTTGACCCCTGATCTAACTCATGGCACAGATTCACTAGATGATGCTAAATGAGGGGCTTTCAAACTGTGAGTTATGATACATTACTTGTTGGTAGGTTAGAGGGTTACAGATAGCATTTTATAGATAGATGGAATAAATAGAATAAAATAAGAATATCAGCATATTTGTACATGGTAAGGCTAAATGTTCTGTTATGAAGCTTTTTTCAGAGGTGTGCACTCCACATGTCAATTATAAAGTGAGTCGTGGTCAAAGAGGTAGAAAACCATAATAGATTTTAAGCTTCCTGAGGTCAGAGATCCTTCTTGTTCATCTTTGTTTCCTTGGACCTGACATAGTGTCTAGGGATGGGGGGACTTTATAAGGTGATTTGAAGTAGTTGAATGAATGGGTTTAGGACAGAAATAAGTGTGATTTTTGGCCATCATGGGCCTAAATACTAAATAACTTCCAAATCTATCTTTCTGTCTTCAACTCAATGTGTGACATTTCCTGAAATAAGAATGTATTATGTACCAATGGGCGGACAAATATTTTTTTTCTGTGATAGAAGATTCAAACATGAAATGGGTTTGGGTTCCATTCTGAAGCATGATACACTACACAGTGAATGGAACAGAGGCAAGTAGTGGACTTGGGGCCTTGAGTTCTGATGTCTGTTCTCCCAGGAATTGTTGAACTTGGACTAGTCAGTCACCCATGCTTCTTTCTAACTTCCTTCAATCCAGGGGCAGTTAGAATGATGACAATGATGATTTTCTACCTCAAATGTGAGGGTCAGATGAGAATGCATTGAAAATTATACATCCCTATATGGAGGCAATGCTCAGTGTTCTGTCTCATTAAAGTATTTTTATCAGATTCCTATGTGGACAGTTCTCTGTGCTAGGCACAGTGGAAAATAGATGTTCAAATAAAACAGAAGTTCATAAATAGCTGTTGATCTTTTTCCCAGTTTAACTGTGATGTTCTTAGGAAGACATTAAGGTAAGGATGCTAAAGTCCTTATGGTTAAATTAGTGAAATGATGGGTTTAAAGTAAGCAATAGCAGAGGTAATGTTGTAAGGCCATCTGTCCATACTTTTGTAAATGTTAAGACTCTAAAAGGTGAGGCAGATATTCTGGGTGGAGGTGGCAAGGGGAGGTAGTAGTATGAAAAGCGTGCAAATCTTGGCTGCAAGGGAAGGCACGGCCTGGCTGTAGTCATGGCAGCTGGGAAGGGAAGCCCTTGCCGATGAAAAAGTCCCTTCTGAGTGAGTGACTCCATGGGCTAATTGGTGCATTACTCTCTGTGATGGGCCTGATGGTGCTGAGATAACAAAATGAAAAATCAAATGAGAAATGGAACCCGGGAGTCTAAAAAGTTAGTAAATTTTGACACTAGAAATATAATCAAATTTCACCAATGCCTTTCTGTAGTGACAGCCAAATCCATCCGTGTCAGAGCAACAGCCTATGGTATGTGGTTTCATGTGGCTTTTCTTCCCCTTTTCTCTTTTCCTTTTGCAAAATCAGCATTAGGCTATTTGGAGGACAGGCGAGAACTATTATGTTAAATTGTGCTACCTACAACTTAAGCTTCTGTCTTTGCTAAAGCTGCCAGTTTTTATAAACAACAGAAGACAGAAAGGGTTTACTAAGAATAATGTTGAAGCCCAAAAGAATCCTACAGCCTATAAATCTTAATAGAGGTTCTGAGATTCCAGCAGGCTGGATGTGTCTCTTTTACCCAGGCTCACTCCATCTTGGCTCCCCCGTGATGACTCCAATTTTCTCGAAACACAGGCATGGTGCCTTGAATTTACTTGTGGCACTATTTGCCTACAAACAGGAATACATGCATATAACCTATGCAAATCAATAAAAACATGTCAAGACCCCTTAGATCGCACTACTCTTCTAAAATGCAATTTATCTTGCTGCAAATGAGAGTAAGGGACTAGGTAACAAATAGCGTCTGATCATTTAACTAGCACCTGTTGTCAATGCATTTGAAAACTGCATTTTTCATTTGACATACAGTAAATTGCATTTTCATATATATCGAATGGAAAAGGGAGTTGGGATGTACATATGCAGCCCTTTATGAATTTCATGAACAATGGATATTTTAGAGCTGTATGTTTAAAAGGGTTGTGTCAAATGCTGCAAATCTATTTATTCCTTTCAGCGGTGGTTGTGAATACACCACATTTTCCTTACAGCTGGGTGTTGAAGTGAGGCAATGCTGAAAGTCTAATTATAACATTCATGTGAGGTGAAGGACAATTACTATAATTTTTGTATAAAACTGAATATAACTTAAATGTTTAAATGTGAAATATTTTTGAAAAAAAAAGTTTCTCAGGGGAAAACTGCTTTTTGTAAATCACATTTTTCAGTGAATCCCTTTATCGACTTAAATTATGAGCCACAGGTTGTATTTTTGTTTTTTTTGTTTTTGTTTAATGCAATATTTTGTTTGCAGATGGGTGGCTGCTGCACAAATTCAACAACACTTAGGCTTATCAGCAACAATGGTTTTCACATTAGTGAGCATAGTTTGGCAATATTATTTGACATCTGGAACAGGCTATATTACACCAGACGTATCAAGTATAACTGAATGCATCATTTAACTGGCATTTGTTTCAAAAACTCCCACTCTTCAGCTTCTGCCTGACTGTCATGAGAGGCTGGCAGCACATCCCCAGTTCCCCCATGGTCCACGCCTCTCACCTGCCTTTGACAAGCTCACGTTCACTTCCTGCTTTGCGTGGATCATTATGTAACAGTGGCCGTGGTGACTATGAGATCAGGTAGCTGCAAAGATTATGGGCTTTGTGACCATTTTAGCTAGGAATCACAACCTTGGTTGTGCTTTTTCTCTCATTCTGAGCTCTTGATCCTGGATTCCCTGACCTGAGTACATTTTTTTTTTAAGTTTGTCGTTGTTGAAAGGTTTTTCTGAGTTCCATGAGGAGAGAAAGTCAATTAGACAAAAAGTCGAATAGCCAGGGCTTTATTGGGGTTTGCACACCCCGGCGAAGTTCCCAAGTCCGCAGAAGGAGGGCTGGGGAAGTCGCGCTTGAACAAAGGGGAGTGCGCTCTTTAAGCAAAGGAATTTCACGGGCTTCATACATTGCGATTGGGGATTGGCCCTGTGAATCCAGGTATGGGGGTTCCATCCTTTATTCTGACGTCACCCACCTTTTTCCTGGGCATGGCTGCCGGGCATGGCCGTCGTCCCGTCCTTCTGTGCCAACCTAATAGTCGTGAGATCTGCTTTGTTGAATTTCATGTAACTTGGATAGACAGAAGAGGAACAGGAAGGGGTCCTTCACATTACATCCATAAATAAAAGAACCACATGGGGCCAGAGAGGGAAGACATTGGAAACAGAAGGGTAAAAGCAGAATTGTAGTGCTTGAAATCTCATCAATGTGTCTAGTGAATTTTCCCCGAATTTGGGCAACAGTTCCAAAGTTTCCTGTCATCGCTGCTACAAATTTTCCTTGTTGCTCTGCCTAAGTAATTCTTTCCTTAAGATCTCAAATCCAGAATCTTAACAACCTCCATAGGGAAACTGGACTGAGAATGCCAAGAATACTTGCTAAGTAAGAAGTAACACCTATATTTCTTCTGACACTGCTACTGCTGTTGCTGTTATGTGTATATCGTTTTTGTTTATTGGTTTGGGTAGGAGCTTCTTTCCTTAAACTCAGTGAGGTACAAACGGCCTCTACCCAGCGTGTACTGAGCAACTTTATGTCTGTCATTCAAAGCAATGAATAATGAGCAAGTATCAAATAAAACGTAAGAGTCAATAATGAGAAAAGTAATAGGTCTAATCTTATTTGCATTGCATTTATTAAAATTTTATTAATACAAGTCAGAAATTGAAACTGAGGCTGCAAAGGTATTTATTTCCTATACTAACGTTGCTGAAATAAGCTTCCTCAACCCTCTTAACATTCCCTATCAAGTTAGTTGGAGACAAATTCATGTAGGTATCCAGACATTTATTCATTCTATAAGTATTTTTTATTATCTTGGCTACTGAATGTTTTGTGGAAGTGTTAAATTGTGAAGAATGGAAGCCAAACAAAGACAAAGAACAATAACTGCCATACGAAACAAAGGTGGGAAATCTCATTTATAATAGTATCAAAAAGAATAAAAAGCATTGGAATAAACTTAACCAAGTAGTAGAAGACTCATGCACTGAAAAATACAAGACGTTGCTAAAAAGATATCAAGGAAGATACAAATTAATGAAAAAAATCCCGTGTTGATAGACTGGAATACTTAATATTATTAAAATATCCATTCTCTCCAAAGCAATCTACTAATTTAGTATAATGCCTATCAAATCTTAGGGTCGTTTCTTTTGCAGAAATTAGGAAGAACTTAGGAAGAACTTTCCTAAAATGCATTTTAAATCTCCAGGGGGCCCTAACTAATCAAACCAATTTTGAAAAGAACAACATTGTACACTTAATAGGTCCTGATTTCAAAACATATTACAAAGCAACACTAATTAAGAGAGTGTGGTATAGGTTGAAAGACAGACCAATGGAACATAATAGCCTGGAACTAACCCCTGGAAAGAGGTGAGGAGAAGTTCATGTTTAGTGGGTAAGAGTTTTGATTTTGCAAGATGAGAATGTTCTAGAGATCTCCTGTACAACCATGTGAATATGCTTGACTCTACTGCACTGTGCATTTAAGTGGTTAAAAGATGGTACATTCTGTGGGGTTTTTTAAACCACGTTAAAAAGAACAGCATAAAGAAGGTGCATCTTAGTCCCTTCCCTCAGAAGATACTGGAATCTACATAGAACAATGTGGAGTTTATTTGTGTTAGAAATTTTTGTAGGCAGGGAGTAGGCAGGAAGGCTTCCTAGAGGAAGAGGGTCTGGTGCATGTGTGATTGCAGCCCTTAGTTCCCCTGGCTTCTGATAAAGAAGTTCTTGTTTTCCTAACGCACCACTGAAGGAGAGTGTGTGCTTTCTTGGGGTTTATAGAATGATGACCCATTGCTTTTCTAGCAGCTTTCTACCCATGGTCACTCACTATTCAACACACCCACATGCATGCCCTTGTGCTCTGCTGAGGCCCACAGATGTGCTCCCACTATAGGAGTGCCGGCCTCCCTACTTCTTTTCCTGCTTTCTTCTTCATGGGTTTTCATACACATCTGTCTATTTACTTTCACATTCCAAAGGAGAACTAAACTCATAAATCTTCAGGATACCTCAAGTGAATTATAATTTTACTCACTAGAGTTGTTACCTTAATGCCTCTCCAATTATCCTGTGTACTCAGACTTCAGATACTCACTTGCGAGTAAAAGTGAAAGCAGTTGAGGACAATGACCTGCATTTTTTTTCAATTTAGATTCCATCCGGCTCAGAGATCTCTTTGGGAAAGAGATATGACTCCGATTGTCCTCATACCCATTCTTGCCCTTGTCTGGCTTTTCTGCCTTTCCCTGGGGGTGGTTCCCTGTGGGAGCATTTCCCAGTCTCCCTAGCCTCTCTGACTTCCTGTTGGCTGGGATCAGTGGGAAATTCTGGCTGCAGACTGAAAACCAAGGGAGAGAGATAAACCAGGGCACTTCTCCTCATCCTAAGTTTGGTGGTTTCTCTGTCAGGGACAGCTCTGCCGTGACTCTGCTTCTTAAAACGCCACCAGGGTTGTAGCTTTAGTTGGTTAGTGAGGTTGTCCCAGTGTCCTGTTGTTTCAGCCTGAAGGTGAGAGTGGTTCCTGGCTGTTGCTTCTCTCTCATTTGTGTAATGCTTTAAAGCCCTTTTGTTGGAAATAACAGTAGCTGTTCCTGTTTTCTAGTTTGACCCTAGACCGTATGGTACTCTTGTTCCTAAGAACTTTCTGTAATCCACAGGCCTTCAGAAAACCCTGAACCCCAAAATCCATGTACTGAAGGAACACAAGTCTGGAAACCGACAGTGTCAATTTTGGCATGGTTAGCATTTTAGTTACAGGACAGCATTGTTTTCTGGGTCTGTAATGAACAGTAAATCAATGGATGATGGTGAGAAAGTCAACTTTTATTTTCGATGAGTCTTATTTTATAAATTGTAAAATGGGGTGAAATAAATGTTGGAATCTCCTAATTTAATGTGATCATTCATATGATAAACATGGTGTTTTCATATTACAGAAATTTCCACAGCCTTAACTCAGCCTTGTTGTTCTATCCAGTTTAATAACGGCCGTGTTTATCATATGAGCACCTTGAATGTTTGGCAGCAGGCTAGGTATAAACCAGTAGAGTTCAGTCTGTAAATGCTCCACCAAGGAATATTTGTATTGGGTGTAAAAGATAAAAACAAAACAAAACAAAATAAAACAAAAGAAACACCTCCACAGATTACATTTACATGTAAGTCTATAGCTATGTTTGCACCTCATTTGAGATTTTATAAAAAGGATAGGATGATTATGAAAATTACCAGTGATGGAGCCTTTTAATTCTGTGTGTCTCCTATTCCTTTGGGACATATAGGAACTACCTCAACAAGCTGGCAAAGCCCTTTGTTGTTTCAAGCGTTGGGCGTTCCCATTCAAACGTCAAAATGTTCAAAAATTGATAGCATTTCCTATTCATTTTTTCTCTTCAGGTTACCACAAAATGCTGAGTGAGAAACTAATGTTTTCCTATAATCCTTGTGGCATCTTTCGTTTTCCTAAGGGGTAGACTTTGGATTGGGGGAGTGAATGTTGAATGGTATAAAACAGAACAGAGTCAAAGCAATAACATGTTCAACAATACCAAATCTTCAGATACATGGGATCCTAGGGTTTAGCAGTTACCTTATCACCCAGGTCCTACTCTCATGGAATCAATAATCCACTGGAGAATACAGATAATTAGGACAATAATCAGGGTAAGTTTCCAACACTTGGAAAGCAGAGAAAAGGTATTTAGACAGACTTAGTAAGCTAAACTTTGAAAGACAAGAGGAATTTACTTAGACATCAAGAGACAGGGCCAGAAGGCAGAGTGAGCCACAGTCTGGAGTCATGAACACAAGAGAATATATTATTTTATGGGAACTGACACAGAGTATTTTAAAGTTGAATCTTCCTAAAAGTAAAATAACAACTTAAAAAAGAAATAACTCATTGCTGTGATTTTCTTAACCCCACCTAGGAGAGGATCATTTTTATAGAGGCAGTTGTTCAATGTGATTGAATATGATTGGGTATTATTACTTGCTGATGGGACTTCATTTTCTCATGTTTAAATGTGATCCATTATCTTGTGTGTAGAACATATTAAATTGACTTTAAAATGAAAACTAAGGGATCTCTGGGTATTTCAGTGCCAACAGACTTGTTTACTGAACTACACTGAAAGGTGGTGGGATATTTTAATACTAACACTATGTAGATGCTCCAATTCAAGGGTCGAAGTCGATGTCAGCTTTTTGTGACAATGGGGCTGCTGGGATCACAGCGATAATTCTGCCTGGTTTTCTTCCTGACTTCTTTTTCACTTTTTCTTTGCTTTTTGCCTTCCAACTCAAAACTCATCAACTTGCAGTATCCCTGATAAAACTCATTTATAATGCTGACCAAATTTTCTGGCTTCAGCCAGCTGTTCAGTTTTTTTTTTTTTTTCTTGTGGAAGGCCCCAAACTCTTCTCACTGCTTGTTCTGAAGATAAATTAGCGACTTCTAAATAATGCAGTGAACCCTAATTCTCTTTGATTAGTAGCGAGTTAGATGATAGCGACCCATTGAAATTGGCCATCAGCATAAATAATGAGTGAATGAACTGATAAAATGCAAAGTCACCGGCCTTCATAAATCAAATGAAATCCACTTTCTCTGGAAGTCACTGAAATTAGAAGTCCATGCTCCTATTAATTATTTTGCCTTCTGAAGACGACAGTGTTATAAATCAGCCTTGAAAGGCCCTTCACTTAGAAAGCTGAAGGAGTGCGGCTGCCTGCAAATTGCTTTGTGTACGCACCTAATTGTTTCTTAAGTAATCCACCTTTGTAGCATGACTTCAGGAATGAAGAAGGTTCCCTTCTGTGGAGATCCATGAATGTGGCCTTAGGAAGGACCTTGAAAAGACCCTTGGGAATGGCCACAGTGGAGTGGACTGTGATCCATTCCCTTCTCTAGAAAACATGTCTTCATGCTACTTATTTTTTATGACTCAGACAATCTCATCAGCGCCAGGATTGGTGAGTGGTTTCTGTGTCTGACTGCAGAAAACTGGCAGTAGATCCCAGGCTATTTCCTCCTCTTGTCCCAACTCAACCCCAGCCAGGCCCAAGAAGTCACACTTCACTTGATTTCCATGAAAACCAAGATTTTTAAGAATTGGGAAAAAATACCGAGTTTGAAAACTTTGACTTCTTAGATTTAAGAGTTGTTATAATATGCATAGATTAGATGTGAAAAGACACAGTTTTTGCTCAAAGGTGGAAAGTTTTTATTCATTTAGGGTTCTATTTTGCAACAGACATTTAAAAAAGCCACATTTTGTAGAAGAGATTAATTGTATGCTAGGAAGTACTGTACATAAGTTTCATTTTGATCACTTCCTTTCATAGCTGACGTTCTAAACTGGAGATTGCTGATTTAAAACAAAATGAAACAAAAAACAAAAAAACAAACAAGTAAAGAGTTCTCTCTTACAAATTTGGCCTAGCTATGTCATGTGACCCTGAATTGTGAGCCAGCCTGGATGGAACTCATAAGGAAAGTCTCTGCCTCCCATTGAGTGTATGTGAGTTTTGTTGGTCTCTGTGGAGAGATGACTGGCAGTTTTATGATGTTAAAGACAGATATCTACTGGTGTTGGTCAGGTGTCCAGTGAGTGTCCAAAAATTGTAGCTTTTGTGTGGTTTTACTATGGAAGTGTGGTGGGAATAGAATTTTAAAGGAAAGAATATTCCTTTCTCTTTTTTAAAACTTCTTGTCATCTGTTTCAGATCTGTCAGTTTCCCCTGGTAGCCTGTAGAGTAAATGTGAATACTGATGTTGGAAAATGAAAATTATCTTCTGGATTGGAAGATGTACATTCTTGTACTTCTTTGTGTTGTGATCATTTGGGTATCCTGGCCCACCGTGAGGCATCTCCACAAAAAGGGGATGTGTCTGTATTGCCGTATAGCTGAAAGTATGATATGGTATTTAAGGTTGTGGTTTAAATTCTCCTGCTGAGGGTGTTCTGCCATTGGGGTTAGTTGCCACTATATCATTTGTGAATCTGAATAACTCATTCTGAATACCAAACTTAATGATGTTTAATTGAGCATTATGTCAAGAAGTAGAAAGGAGCAATTATTCCCTGGGATATTGAATCCTGAATGCAAAGATGTTCTGGGTTGTGTCCTTGAAATCAGTCAAGTCTGTAATTTCACAGTGATTCCATGGGCCATTTCACACCATGGGGATGAGAGGATGTCCTAATCCTCGGGACTCCTCCAGGACTGCCCAATCTTAGCTTTTGGACTCCTCTTTAACTCTTTGAAGCTTTCCTTCCAAATTAGAATTCTCCTTGTTACAGGAGAATGGTCATGGAAGAAAATGAAGCTTAGGGACCTACTTACCTGCTTCTGGAAATCCAGGAGGCACCTGCCAGTCTTCTGTGCTCCAGGGTAGTATAAGACCTCATGATGACTCCGCAGGGGGCTGATGTTGTGTTTATCTGTGTTGGTTCTGTATTTCTCTCGCTTTGGTTTTGGAGTTGAGGTTACATGATGGGGTCATGCAGTGAAGATTTGCTGGAAAACCAGTAGGAACAGGAGAGTTGTAGCTTTAGGATGGTTGGATTTTCTTGTTTCTGAGGTTTGCAGAGGATAAGCGAGGTTCTAGCCATCTGTACGACTGTGTCCTGCTGGAACAAAACATTAATTGCTCACAATATATTGGTTTCAGAACATCCTTCTCCTTCTTCAGTCATGTTCCCTTGTGTGGTGCATCATCAGAGTGGCCATATGTCTTGATTTCTCTGAAATAGTCTCAGCTTATCCCTGTTTTCCTAGTATATCTATTAATACAGATCCCTCACTCTTTTACTCTTAAAAAGTACTCTGATTTGGATAATCACCCAAAATATAGTATTTTAAAGGAATGTGCATATTGGCTGCAGCAGTCCAATAGAGATAGTGGCATATTGAGAGAAAGGCGCTGGAAATATGTGGACTTTGAACACACTCTCTAGTGTGCGACCTTGGGCAACTTGACTTCTCTAAGTTTCTGCTTCTTTGTCTACCAAATGAGGATCTTTGTGCATCCCTCATATTTGTGCTGAAGGATAAATAAAACAACATGTAAAGAACCTAGAAAATTGCTGGGTAGACAGAGGATAAACAATTATCTTTTCTCCCTCCTAATGAACCAAGAAGCCTCGTGGGAGGACTGAGGCTTTGTCATGCTTCTGAACTTGCCCTTAGTTGATGCAAATAGTTAAGTCAGCATCACCTGTCAGTGTAACACAGAGAAAAGTCATCCCCCTGCCACTTCGGTGTAGGAAAAAAAAAAAAAAAAAAAAAAAGAATATGAGGAACTATTCTCTCTCCAAAGACTCTGGGAATGCCCCATAAACACATGTGAAAGATAGCTATGTAAGAGGGTGTGTATTCATTTATTCAGAGCACTGATTTAGCTTTTCAAATTAAAGGAACAGGAGACTGGAAAGAGGTGTAATGGTTTTGCCTCTCACTTGCAATATAATAGTGAAAATCTACTGGTTTTGAAGATTTTGTCTCTTCATCTGTGAAATGGGGACAAGAGAATTGCAGTAAGAATACATGTAAGTACAAAGGAGCACAGCTTAGCCACAGGTGGAAAAATCCTATTTTTTGATATTGACGCAGAGCTAAGGCAACCAAATAATCTGAACACTAGCCCAGGGTTCAAATGCCACATGGATCCTATCATTCCTCACCATAAGATTCCTAAGTCTTATATATGATATTCATTAGTATCTTGCTGTCTTTAAAGGTGTTTGTAAGGAATGGAACCAACAGTGAATGAAATTTTCAAAGAATTCGTGTGACTTGATGGAGATCACTGTTTTCTTTCACATTTTTAACTAGATAGAGCAAAACAAAGTTTTCTTTCCTCAGCATATTTATCCCAGATGACTCAAAGCCTTGGAAGTTTGCTAAGTACCAGTGGCCAGGCTGACATTCTGCTGTGACAGGCTCCCTACACCCCCGTCATTGCCTGGAAGTGGGGGTGGGAGCACAGATTCTGAGGTCCCTCATCCCTGCCTACTAGCAGTACTCTGGCCCCTCGATCCACTCAGCAGAGGCAGGCACCAAATGAGAACCCTGCTTCACCTCAGTAAATGGCAGTGTGCCACTTGCAGGAACCCTTGGTAGGTGATGACAAAACATATCTTTGCATATTCATACCTGTAACTCTCGTACCTGTGGGTCTCTTCCTTTCCTGTTTTTCCCCTCTCTCCCTAATAATCACAAGCCAGCCTGGCACTGCATACAACTCTCCACCAAACTAGAATATGCCTAACTATATATTGCATTTAGTTAGCAAATACTTCACAAAGCATGTGCTAAGAGCAGGGTTTGCTTGACTGCATTGGTGTTTGTGTCCCCTCCCCAAAATTCATGTATTGAAACCCACTCCCCAAGATTTGGTATTAGAAGGTGGGGCCTTTGGGAGGTGACCAGGTCATAAGAGTATAACCCTTATAATGGGGATAACTGCCCTTATATGTAAGATTGCTAGCTCCTTCTTGCCATGTGAAGACTTCCCCAAGTAGTCTGCGGCACAGAAGAGGACCTCCCGCAACCACACTGGCACCTTGATCTGGACTTCCAACCTCCACAACTGTAGATCTGTTTGTAAGTCACCAGTCCATGGTGTTTTGTTACAGCAGTCAGAATGGACTAAGATCTCCACCAGGTTATATACCTTAGAATGGTAGAGCCAAAACTCACACTTGGACCAGCTGAAGCACAGACTTTGCTTTCTAGTGGTTGCTTCTTATTTTCCTCCATTAGAATAACTTCCATTTTTTTCGTTTTTTTGTTTGTGAAATACATTTTATAAAAGACTACCAATGTGTTGGAAATTTTGGGGGGGATGGTTGCTTTGCTCTGCTTCTCTCTCTCTCTCTCTCTCTCTCTCTCCCCTCCCTCTCTCTCGTTCTCTCTCTCTCTCTATGTGTGAGTGTGATATATATATATGTGTGTGTGTGTGTGTATATATATATATATATATGTATGTGTGTGTATATAATTAAATTTTAACTCCCCAAGTACGATATCCTTTATACAAATGATTAACTGCTAAGGCTCAGTACTCTGGTTAACCCTCAACCCAACCCAATGTCTTTCCCAGAGTTAATCACATTAGGAGTTTGCTGTTTACCTATGCTGCGTGAATTCATATATCCAGACACACAGATGCATATATTCACGTACTAATGAATTTAAAGTGCTACCTAAGTGTAGCACCTTGCTGCTTTCATTCATTAGTATGTCTTAGATATCTTTCCATGGCAATATATGGAGATATGCTCACTCTTTTTGATAGAGTGAAATATTCCATAGTATGGATATGCCAAATGTATTTGGTCATTAACTTTCTGATAAGCATTATGGTTATCGGTCAGTTTTCCTTGCAACTATCTGTAATAAATGTCCTGTCATGGACATTTTAGTATATATATGCAATTGTTTTTCCTGAATATATTCTAAGAAGGTGAATTATTTAATCATAGTATATGTTGGTCTTAAATTATAGTGGATATTATGTAATTGTCTTCCACAAGATTTTATTGGTATTCATTTCTACTAGTAATATATGGAAAATTCATTTGACCCATTCTCTTGCAAATATTTGGTATTATTAGCACACTGTCAAAATTTTGCAGTCAACTGGATATGACACAGTATATCTCTTACTACCATTTTAAATTTTCATTTTCCTGTCAAATTTGAGAATCATTTCATATGTTTATTGTCTATTTTTCCCCCCTCTATCTTTAATTGCCCATATATATAATTTGTCCATTTTTCTATTGGCTTATGTGACTTTTACTTACTCATGTGTAATAAGTCTTTTTTTTATGTTCAAAGATATGTGTAATAAGTCTTTTTTATGTTCAAAGATACTTGGTCTTATTGTGTCATATTTCAAATGCATATTTTTTTCAGTCAGTTTCCTGTTTTCAACTTTATGGTGATTTTTCTTACTTTTAAAAAATTTTGATGTCATATTAAAGTCTTTTCCTTGATGCTGTTTATATCTTGTTTAAAGACTTGTGACAATAACATATTCTATATTTCTTCTAAAACTTTGTTTTAATTTTACTTCTTTTGGTGAGTGGTTTTATGTTTAGATCAAAATTGACATATGTGTGTTTTTTATATATATATATATTTTTTTTTCTTAAATGGATATAGCCATTTGTTTTATAGGCCATTTGCTTAACTCTTTTGAAATGGCATTTTGTTCTAATTTTATAGATAACTAGACTCTATTGAGTTCCATCGATACGTGTATATTTGCTACTAGCATGTTAAAAAAAGCAGAGTCTCAGTAAGTTTTTGAGAGGATCCCAAAAGGTTATCTTGTGAAGCCTCATGGCTATGCTGTTGGGGTCAATCATAATGTATTATTAAAGTCCAAGCATTATGTTAGTCTCTTTGTTCTTGGAAATCTGGGCCATTATAGCCTATTTGAAAGCCCACTATTGCATGTGTCACTCATGTATCACTAATGTTGGCATATTTCTCACAGATTCTAATTGTGGCATAAAGATCAACATGATTTTTAGTGGAGAGGGTATCTCTCAAAAGATATGGGCTCTAACTTTAATTGTGCCTTATATAAGCTCTATGGCCATAGATCACTTACGACCCCTGCCCACATCCCCTTTCATACTGAGAAAGAACTTGGATTGAGCAGACCTGGGACCCTGACTTTCACGGGTCATTGCTTGTGGGACTTTGGGATGAGTGTTTAGCTTCCCGTCTCATCTGGTGATAAGGATATTATTCTTGTCATCTATCTCTCAGGATAGTTTTAAGGGATTTTTATGGAAATAATGTGTAGGGAGACATTTTATTATCTATAAAACACTACAGAAAACTTTGTTTTAATTTTGGTCCAATGAAGATAGATAAATCTTCGTCTCACTTACCTCAGAGAGCTGTTGTAGGATCAAACAGGATGTGTTTTGATAAAATTGAAAATGCCATACAAATTTATGGCTGATGTGTCCCAACAGGTAGACTGGATTTGGCAAATAATAACCAAGCCCATGGGGTTATTGCAATGAAGGAGAGTCACATTAATAAGGTCTCCTAAGGGAAGAATTGGTGGATCAAGATTTATAGGTTCTTTAAATCTTTACCCACTTGAGACAAAAAGGTCCTGTGTTTATTCTTTAAGAGGGTGAAGATGGTCCTCTAGGTGTGAATAGCAGGCAGAGAGTGCTGTATGGAGTTCTTGTGCTAAGAGAATCAAGAGGCAGAGTGGGATTGGCTGCACTTACCCTTGTGTTATCAGCAACTATGTCCAGGTTTTGTTAAAAAAGAAAATTTGATGTTTATCTGTTTTTAGATTGTGGTGTGCTTCTTGCTTTCTTGCCCTGCTTTCCATCACTCTCATATTGAACCCAAATCGCCAACACTTATGCAGCCATTAGAACATTAGGTCATTGAGTATTGAAGTGAAATACCAGAAAAAGAAACAGCTGATAACTTAATAGGCTTATAATAGTGGCAATAGTCTTTTTCTTTCAGAGGGAAGCAGTTATGGTGAACTGGTTATGGTGAACTATACTTTGGCGGCCTCAAGTGAAACACACCTCCCGGATTGACACCGTGGGGTAGTACCCATCCATGTTGACTCTGGATTTTGCCAGTGGAACAGTAGCACATGTGGCAAACAATCAGAAACTTGGTAAATGCATGTACTTTACAACTGGTCTTCTTGGGGTGCTTGCTTAAAGAATCCACTTTAAGGTTTAAAAAAAAAGTTCATTCTAGCCCCCAGCCATTGCCCCAAGCTCCTAACATGTGAGTGATGCCATCTTGGACATTCCACTCCCCCCCCCCACCCCCACCAGCTGTCAGCAAACACATGAAGGGCTTCGAATGAGTTAAGTAAAGGCCCTTTCCAGCTGAGCCCCTATTTGTCCACAGAATTATGGGCAAATAAAGTGGTTATTGTTTAAATTCACTGTTATATAGCAATAAATAACTGAAACACTGGGTTAAAACACACATACATATTAAATTCATATAATATATGAGCATTAACTTTTTATATATATATATATATATATATATATATATATATATATATATGAGAAGTTGGTATTGTTGAATTTTGGTTCAGGCTATTTTATCAGAAGATTCTTAACTTTCATTTACCTCCTTAATTTATTCCATCCCCAAGGTAAGATGTTTTATTTGGGGTATGTGCATTTCATTAAGGAAAAGGTGGTAGAGGAAGCATTTTTTACCTTTCCCATTTAGGCCAGTTCCCTTCCTGTCAAATCCCCTACATCCAGAAGGACCCATGGGCAGAGGTGACTGGGTAAGGATATTTATTTCTGCAGCTTATGTCCATGAGGGAACCTGGAAGAATTTATCAATCCATCATTTGAAGTCATTAGACGGCATGTTGGTCAGTACAGGCGACTCTCTTCTCATTAATTCAGGGGAGATTTACTTGTGCCACCCTCATTAGTATTTATGGGATTTATCCACATCAATCGCTAGTGCATTAACAGGGAAATAACTAAACCTCCCAGGGTTTGTTGGCGCTAATAAAATGAGCTGGAAGTTTCAGAAATTGCCATGATCAGAAGTATTCTATACCAGAACCTGTAATTGATCCGTTCAAAGCACCCTCAGGATGTTTTCCTGTTTGCTTCCTTTCCAGTGGTATTTGCATATTAACATAGCATCTAAGGCCCTCTGTGCTGATTGAGAGTGGAACCCATTTCTTGCTCTGAAAGGATGTGGGAGAACCCAACGGGGTGTTGAAATTCCCATTGTTGAATCAGAGCATCTAGGTAAACACAGGGTTAAATTTCTTATAATTCTTTTTGTTTGGTCCTGGCTTATAAAAAAAAAACAACCCTGCATGTAAATATATTTTTTATGTATTCTGAACATAAAGATAGCTCTGTCCTACCATATTGATTTATTAGATTCTCTGACATTTTAGTTGTGGTCGTTATGTTATATTTATGAGATGAATGTTGGATTCCCTCATTATGTTATCCTCATTTATTTTACATACTTTTATGGCTGGTTGTGCATCGCTTTACAGTTAAAGCTTTATTGCAGCTGTTAGCGTTGGGGGGAGGGGAAGGCAAGTAGTTATTGATCAGAATTTACATGTTTACTGTTGTAATCATGATTTATTTAATCTGTTTGCACATATAAATATAAGCCCACTCTGAAATGAAAAAATATATACTGTATCTATATTTTAGGGCCATTCTTGTCACCCTCATGCTCTTTGGAGTAGAGAAATGGTGGTGATACAGTCTTCTGTAGATGAGCACCTTCCTCACAGCCTGGTTGTGAAGAGCCTGGACTTTGACATCAAATGGCTTGAGTTCAGATGTAAGCTGTGATGCTGACTGCTGCGTAACGAGATCATGGTGCTCACCACTCTGTGCTCCCATTTCTCTGCATAGAAAATGAAGATGATATTAGTACTTAAATGATTTTTAGGAGGATTGAAAGGATACTATTGGTGAAATGCTTAGAATATGCTTGGTACAGAAAAATTGCTTATCAGATACTAACTAGTCCTTCGAACTCCAATAAGTAGGTAGCAAGATAGGAATATTTGGAAAGGGCAGTTATTCTCAGGTGGGAATCTTGACTTTAGTTTTGATTCAGTAGCTCAAGGACACTTAGAAGGGATACCCTAGCCAAGAACAAGAAGGATCCATTGAGGTCAGAAGGAAGTCTAAAACATTTATTTTTCTTCTATATATATGTCATAAAAAGCATTTTTATTTCAAGTCTGTCATTAGCTAGCTTCAGTGGACTAACATGACTCTGCCTCAGTCTTTGCACCCATCGTTTGGATTGAAGAATACCTAGCTGGAGCATAATGCAGCAGTGCCCATGTCACTGGATTGGAGGTCATAGGATTTATTATAACCCCAAATCTGTCACTGAACAGGCTTATTACCTTGGCAGAAGATGCTTAAAAAAGGGACAAAGACTTTCCAAGGTCATATTGAGAATTTGATGCGATGATGTTTGTGACATAGATTCAGATACTCTAAAGCATGACGTAGATGTTAATGAACTATAAATAATGCTACTTTAAGTTGTTTCAAGACGAGATAAAGTAACAGACATGGAAAGGCTTTGAAAAAAGCAGGGTGTCTTATGAACATAGAGAACACGGTGAAGGTTTGGTTCCACGACTTCCTGTTGAAAGTCCCAGTTCTAGGTTGAATTCCAGCTCTTCCTGAAAGATGGGGCCTAGAGGAACCCTGAGCTCCTTCAGTCCTTGGTTCTAAGGAATTTTACCCTTTATTTAACTCCTTTGGTCCTATTCTTAGGGGCAGGTAACAGTCCTATCCTGGTAATTTTCTTATTGTCTGTTGGGTGAAGACTATTTTATCACCAGAAATTAATGTCAACCACACATTCCATCCTAGTACCAACAACTCAGCATTTGCATTTCACACTTTACAATTTGGCAGTGATTCTTTGTAATAATTTACTTTTATTGTCTTGCTTTAGATTTTCAGAGAATAATACATCTAGCAACGCATTTCATCCTTTCTCTATATTCATTTTGTTTTGAGGCTCTTTAGCAGAGCTAATGATTTTTAATCACATTTTCTAGGCCACTCATTATAATTAGGTTTAGAATTATGAATTATGTACAATTCACCACTATGTCGCATCTCCCTGTGATCGGTGAGTGAATTAGAAATCATCACAGGATTTCCATAGCCTTTCAGGATGATTTACAACATTTAAAGACAACTCTCCAATTCGTTCCCCTTCCCATTGTAAAACATTGCTAGGGAAACCTTTTTCTTTGTCTTTTTCTTCTATTCTCTGCCTGAAAATGCTATTGCTTCTTAAACTTACCCCCAAATCATATGGCTCTGAAAATTTCATTGAACCAACTTTGAAGAAAAATTAATAAAAATTGTATTTCAAGTATATTTTGCTGAATGAAAATATTTTATTGAGTGAAATGTCATGAGCAAGACTATTTACTACATGATTCCACTTATATGACATTCTAAAAGAAATCTGGGATGATAGATATGAGAACGGCTATTGCTTTGGGAAAACTAAGAAGACTTTGTGGGATGGTGGAAATTAGAAATGTTCTTTTTTGAGGTAGTTATACATGTGTGCATATCTTTGCCAAAACAGAATCTATTGTACTCTTAAGACCTGTGCATCTCATTCTATGAAAATATCTCTCTTTGTGACAAAATTATTGGGAACTCACCTGTTCTTTATTATGTGTCATTTTAGATGTAACTTTAGTGATTTGGAAAGCTTTGGAAATTTTAAGGCAATATGATGACTTTTTCTTATACTTCATTAGCCAGGAGTTAAAGAAAAAGACTTTATATGGTATTGCCAGTTCTTATAAAGTCATGGAAGGCTTGGAATATTTGTTTGTCAGCTTTGTTAGCTAAGGATATTCAAGTGGTACCTGCTGTCTGGGCTAGGTTTTATAGGAAGCCATTACTCATTGTAGAAATATTCCCTACTTCTGCCATTTCACTTACATGGAGGAATAATTTCTTGGCTAATTTTTTTTTTTTGGTGCATACAAATCTACTTTTTTTCTAATGAATTATTATCATGTACTGCCATCAAAGGTTATTCACTGAAAGCTCAAGAAAAAAAGCAATGAAAACTAATTTTGATTGTTAATGGAAATGTATTTTTAGTCTTAAAGAGCTTCCCTCAGCAATAATTATAGTTATGCCTCTTGGGTGTTTTTGGACTTTTAAATTTACATCTAGTAGCTCTTTTTCATTTAGCAGTTAATCTTTTAACGGAGCTCTGCAAATTTGTTCTTTAGTCTAGTGTTAGGAAAGGATTAACAGATTTTTTTTTTCCCTTCCATTCAGCAGCCCCCACCCCCCATTGTGCTTGCTAGTGGCACGCTGCATTCATTCCTCTGTTAGACTGTGTCCTGGTGTGACTGTGCTGCCCTGGGCAGGGAAAGACCTGAGATGAAGACCTTGATTGGCTTCAGCCGGTGAGCTGCTATCTGCCTCTGCTCTGTGCAGCTCGGAATTGTGGCACCATCAGTGAGTTCATAAAATGTGTTGTGAGAATGGACAGCGCTCCAGACCGTGACCCAGGATTCAGAGAACACACAGTCAGCCTGCAAGCACGCTGGACTGCAGCAGCTGTATGCCTCTGACTTGAGACACCCAAGTGTCTGTAGGCATGGAGGGAGATTAACACAAGATGCAAAGCTTCTGTAACAACTATGATGACTTGCTGCTTTTGCTGATTTCAAAGCTAGGCCAGGGAAGCTTAAAGAATATGGGAAGAGATGGGATGGTGGCAGGAGGTTTGCTTGGATTCTGCCCTCTTCTTAAAAAAACAGAGTGGTACCAATTAACCTGGTCAGTCTGATGAGAAGAAGCGCGAGGCACCACTGAGACTCATGCTCCTGGGTGAAAACTGACCTCCCCCATGAAACCATGTGGCATCCAGGCATTTGGATATTTGCAAAGCAGTGCCAAACATCAAGGAATAGTTCAAATTAATCCTGTGTACTGCAGCTCCTACAAAAGAAAGCCAACCCCACATGTCAATAAATCTAGATCTGTTTGAAGCTAACGTCACTAAATCTTCGTCTTGACTGTTTGCTGGTGGTGTCAAGAGCTGCCCTGGAAGATGAATTTGAGGGGAGGATGAAAAAGGAACCATATTAAACTGCAGCTCTGATAAGTTTAGTTAAGAGGCAGGAGATGTGTCCTTGCCATGACATTCAGTGGCTGATATTTGTTTCCCTTTAAATAATATGCTGTACATCTGTGAGAATGATGGTTTAGTGCTGGTGACATTGCATCTCCACCAAGGTTACTGCCTTCTGGACAGGCGGTCTCTTTGCTTTCTTTCTCTATCCCACACCCTGTCAATAAATATCTACTTGTCTCAGGATGTGAGATACAGATTTTAGAGCTGACACCAGAGCATCTTCATTTCTAGAAGCAATGAGGTTCAACCCATGTGAACATGTAGCGAAGGGTGGGGGTGGAGAGTAGAGAGCAATTAAAGGGATGATCAGAAGCAGTTTTAGTCAAAAAATGGTCACCTGAACCCCACCCAACAGCACCCAGTGGGAAGGTAGCAGCTATTTGAGAATTTTCACCTCAAAACGGTTTCAAGAAATGAGGTGGTTAAAATCTGGGGACTCAGGCCTTTGGGCTCTCTCTTCTCTTGTCCTTGGTCTAATTATCTTGTGTTATCCTTACCGTAATTGCAGATCTCTGACTTAGAACAGCAGCCAACACACTTCTTCTATAAAAGTAAACGTGTTTGGCTTTGGAGGTCCTACAGTCTCTGCTGCAACCGTTCAACCTCGTTGTTGTGGCACAAAAGCAGTCGAAATCCATCCAGCAATGAGTAGGCGTGCCTGTGTTGTGGACACCGAGAGCTGCATTTCCTGTGATTTCCTGTGTCACATGGGAAAGATTACTTTTTTTTTTGATATTTTGAGCCATTAAAAAAAATATAAAAACCATTCTTAGCTTGCAGGCTGTCCACAAACAAGAGGGTAGGCTGGATTTGCTGACCTCTCACCTATGATTTTGCTTCTTTGGGTCAGTGTGAAAGAGTGGTGGCTGTCCCTTTCAGTAGGAGGGTGTTGTCCACCTAAAGATTCATTTGACAGATACAGTGACTGGATGAAAGCAGGACTGAACTTGAAGCAGACAATGTGGCCTCCCACACCAACCCTCCCCTAAGACTCACTAGTTACGTAGTCTCAGGTCGATCACTTGTCCTCTCTGATCCTTTTTCTGTTTATGCAATGGGGGTGATTATATTCTCCTTGCCTATATTGTATGACTGTTCTATAGATCAAAGAGTAAAGAGACATGAGAATATGTGAACAATAAATATCGTGTGAGTATAAATCTTTGGGGTTCATTTCATTTTCCATTCCATTCTCCATTGCTTCTCCATTGTAAGCTCTTCTCATTGCAATGATTATTGTTAATATGAAAAGAGTATATCTTCTGCATTTCAACTGCAAATAAAAACAAAAAAAAAAACAAAAAAAAAAATCAGAACCAGAATTTGAATTTAGAAGAAAGCAAATATTCTTTCTTTTTCATCTTTCTTTCACTCTGATGATGGCTGAGTATTGCTGAACCTCTCTGAACAGTTTTGACTGCTCCTTCAAGTCCATCTGGATGCTCAGCCTAAATGGTCATGAACATTTTGAGCTGTCCCACTGCTCAGAAAATTTCACCCTTCTCTCTGACTCTCCAAGTTGAGGTCCATCTGAAGTGCTACCTCATCAGGCAGCCCTCACCCAGGTTCTCAACCTACCCAGAGTTGTCCTGTGTCAATGGCTTGACTTCACCCCAGGCCTATACCTCCTAGAAAGGTATCTAGTTCTCCAAAAGGTATACAGGTTTTAAGTAAAAGGAGGGATGTGGCAGGTCAGCCATGTAGGATGTCTTGTGACTGGAGGTAGTCCCCCTGAAACTATCTCCAGTGGGAGAAAGATTAAATTATGAAATAAGGGGAGGGTCTAGAGAAGTTACTCTGGGTAAGTGACATCATAGAACTTTTTTCAGCTCTAGTATTCCAGTTGTGTAGCCTGTGATGCTGTTAGAGAATTTTAATGTCTGTGAACTCATTTGATCTTTGTTATAAACCTTTAAGTTACATGGAATAAAATTCTAATTCCTATTTGACTCCAAGGAAGCTGAGGCCTAGAGAGGTTAATTTAAGTGTCCTACCATCATGCAGATAGTTCATGAATGAAACGGAGTCTGTAGCCTAGCTATGGTTACCGTACTCCACCTGCTCCCAACCCAGACTGCTACCCACTTGGCTCATGAACTCCTACTATGTGTGACCTACAAATTCTTGAAGGTAAGAACACGTCACACATGGATATATTGAACTAGTCATCTTAGTTTGTCAACTAGTCTTATCTTTCCTTCCCAGAATGCATTTTGGGAGCACATTTTTGAGCCAGAGAGTTCACTATCACTTGTTTTTTTTTTTTAGCTTCTATTCTGATCATACCTACATTATATAAATATGTATACACAAAGTGTTTGCTTGTTAATTCAGTCTGCATGGGGGAGACCCAGTGCATTACAGATTCCTGGGCTGAATTCCTCAGCCTAAATACCTTCTGCAGCTCCTCGTTGCTCACCTAATGAGGTGTGAACTCCTCAGGTTGGCACTTCAGGTCCTCCACAATCGGGTTCCAGCCTGTCTTTCTTTCTATCTCAGAGAAAGCACCTGCCTCTCCTTTACCCCACTCAGTCCCCTAACCTGTCACCTTCTCCCTCACCTAGGACTTTGATCTCCCAGTTTTCTTGACTTTCTCATATATCTTCAATTTTTCCTCTGTGGAATTTCCTATTAACCTGTCATAAGCTGGGTGGTTTCCCTACACTAAAACAAATTCTTGATTTTAACTCTCCCTTACACTCTTGTCTTTTCCTCTCTTGAGTCTTCACTTATGTGAAATAGAACCAGTGTTCTCTCCTGGGGCTCCAGGTGAAAACTAAACTCTCATGTCCTAAGGTAGAAACAACTATTACCTAAAAGCTAGATCTTGCCCACCATCTGTTTCTGTAGGACTTTTGAGCTAAGAAGAATTTTTACACTTTTTAAAGGGTGAATAAAAAAAAATAGAGTAAACTAGACATATGAAAAAATATGATAAACTCAAATTCCAGTATCCAGAAATAGGTTCAGTTGGCATATAACCACATTCATTCATTGGGAATTGCTTATAGCTGTTTTGGTGATACAACTGCAGAGTTTAGTAGTTGTGAGAGCCCATATAAGACTTACAGAAAAAAAAATTGCTGTCCCTTAAGGCATTTGCTATAGCTTTTATGCATTTAGAATGGTACTAGTATGTATGACCCTTGGTAGAATTGAGAATATAGTCACAGAAGCACACTATGTGATTCAAATGAAGTGTCCTTATCGAAAAAAAAAAAATGACTCATTTATTCCTTAGAACTTTGTCAACCAGATCCTGGGCTAGCCCGCCTCTTCATTGAGAGAGGTTCTTTGATTCTTGTCCATGAATTTGCAGTCATCACATTCAGTGGGAACCTCTAGGTTTTAATTGGCCCACCCTTTCTATATCATCCCTGAAATTATGTTTTTGTTTTCCTTGGCATTGTCTCCTCTCCATCTAATCATCTCTCCTCCCCACATATTAAATGAGGCTATTTCTTTACTATCTAACCTTTATGTGCTTTCCCTCCCTTCATTTTATGTAGTTTTCTTAGTAAAACTGTGATTTCAGTTCTTTTCTCTATGGTAATGATTTCCAGTTCACTCTCTAAAATTGTAGTCATGTATCTCCACCTTTATATTGAGCATTGTCTCCTTTAGCTACTTTTCTCATGTTCACTTATCTGCTAACCTTGCTGCCATCTTGTTCTCAGTCATGGAGGTTTACAAGCTCTCAGTGATCTAGGATCTCTTTCCTTAATTCTAAACTGGTGATCAATTGCTTGACCCTGATGGTGATTTCAGTATTCATTTCCTTCTCACCAACCTCCTGTCTATATTCAGCTCTCCATTATCTTGCTCTTTATAGGCTAGACAATGACTAGTTTTTCTGACTCATTTCTGCTTATGCAGGCTGCTGCCTGACTCTAGCAGACATTTTTTGAGGCCCACATAACATCCCCTCAGTCTACTCCTGGTTTCAGTCATAGCAGCTGTGCATAGTTCCACCTGAGGTGAAATTCCCACTAACAATACCTCAACTCTTGGCACTCCATGAGTTCTTCTGCTTTCTGATCCAGAACCTTCCTAGAAGCTACATGAGTTGTGCATAAGGTAAGCTGTGCCTGGAAGTGCAAGGGAGTCAGCAGGTGCATCCTGCAGCCAATGGGAGACTGCAGCTGGTGGACAGCTGCCCAACCTCCTTTGTTCACACAGTCAGTTTTGGGAGAGCTTCTTTATGGCTTTGCAAATACTGAAGAGGGAGCCATCCCCCATTGCCAAGAGCAGTGACTTGATAATACACCTGGATAATACGTTTTCCTCCTTCCCTCTCTCTGCTGCTTTCTGAGGTCATCTCCCAAACAAACATCATGTACCTGCATGCTCATCCCAGGCCCTGGATTCTGAGGAACTCAAACTAAGACACAGACCAATATTCTAAAAACTGCTGTCTAGATATTTTCAGTGGTTTCACAGCCTCCCAGTATTAGACTCATTGTGTTCTGAAATCCGAGATTGTCCAGGTTTGATACCAGCATCTCTTCACAATATTATCTTACTCACCTTTGTCTTGCTCTAGTCAAACTGAGTTCCTTAAGGCAGAGAATGTCTTGGTCATCTGTGGTTACACTCTTTTGTTTAGAATCCAACCTTTGAGGAAACTACATGTAAATGTATATTTTGTAGTGAATGAATGTTTATCTTCACATGTCCATCTGCAAGGCTCTCCTCATTGCTTGCTAGTGACCATTCCCTCAACTAATTTACACAATGCCACATCTCTGCCACTCTGCTGCATTTTGCTTTCTACTTCATGTTTGTTTATTTACATGTCTGAACTGTTCAAGTGCACATACCTTGAGGAGAGTGATTTTTCTTTTTCTTTATATCCCCCCATAGATCACATGGGCACAGGGGTTTTCAATAAATGTTGGTTGAAGAAGAAATGCCTCACAATTTCTCTAGGCATCCTCCCTCCTTTATGTTAGTTCTGCTCTCTATTCTCTAGACATGTCCCATGTTTTCCTGTTCCCATGATTGGGACTGTGCTGCCTGCTTACACAAGTGCTTAAAGTGTTTACCTACTAGAGCTTTTCTCCATGCTTTAAAACCTGGTTTAAATATCATCTCTTTCACAAAATCTTTACCAACCCATGCCCTCAACCTTCCCCCAACTCCTTAATTTTTGTACGTTATCCTTGAAGTAGCACTTTTTTTTTTTTTAAAGGAAAGGTACAGGTGAGAATGAAGGTAACTAGACAGACAGGCAGGGAGAGGAGGAAGAAGCATTTAAAAAAATTATTTATTTAGTTGTTCACATTGGTTGTTCCCCCCAGGCCCTGAACGTGAACCTGGTCCTTGGGATATATGTGGACTGCGTTCCTCTGGAGGTGGTGAACCCAGCCACTACTCCACCAGGGTGTGCCAAGTAGCACAGATTTGTTTGGTTTGACTCCCTTCCTTCTGGGAGATGGTGAACAGATTCAGGGTAAGCTGGCTACTTCCCTGTTGTATCCAGTAGCTTGCATAGTGCCCTGTAATCAATAAATATCTGTTGGAATGAATTAATTTGAATAGGTTAAATTATATCATCCTGCCTTTTCAATCACACCTCCTTTACTGGTGCCCCCTGACCTAGCTTTGTGTGAATTTCCTTGAGTTTCATTTTGGTAATGGAAGAAATATCAAGTAGAAGGAAAGATATATATCTGGAGCCAGTCAGCATGATCTACTATGTTTGAACATGAATATTGGAACATAACTTATAAGAATGCAATTTCAATTATTTGTAAAATATTTAAGTAGTATAATCCAATTTACATTCTATCATTTCCAACAGCTGTAAAATTTACTTTACACCGAAGTTAGCTCAATCACTTTAATTCAGTCTGGAAAAACAGTACAAATGAAAGCTTAATTTGTATTTAATCTCCCCTTTTGTTTCTACATTATTGCCTTCGAATCATTCCTTTTAGTGATTGAGATTTAAACCAGAGAGAGGAAAAAAGGCTTGATAAAATATTTGAGAAGAATGTAACCCATAATGAAAAGTTTGGAGTAAATGTTTAAAAATTTCAGCTGGCTTTGTTCTTTAGGGTTTTAATTTGCAGCAGTGTCTTTGTTACTTTGTTCCAAGATAGGTTGGTAACTGTCAGAATCATAGGCCTATGACTCTCAGGCACTTAAAACCAGGTGATTCATTGGAAGCAGGTTACATTTGTACTCTGTATATGAAGATTGGCAGGGAATACAAATGTGAGTAATTATTATTTAGTGTGTTGATCATGCTCCTATATTTCTAAATGGCTTTATGATCATCTTGGTGAGTTTTTCTCTCAGCTCTGGCAGTCTTCCAGCTAACATCATCAACAGGGAATACCAGCAGGGAGAGGGGGCAGAAATGTGACTAACCATGACTTTCCTGTCCCTATATGGCATCAAATCTCATGTGGAGATGGGGAGAAAAGGTTCTGGAAAGAGTAGCACAATCAAGGGGTGTGTTCATGCTCTGAACAAAAAACTCTTCCTTGTTTCTTTGTCTACCAGCTGGTGGGATAACAGATGTGTGACAGCGACCCATACCTGTCTTCCCCAGGACTCTTCTCTAATGACCCCCACACACCATTGCTCTCCTACCCCCAACGAACTCTTTGAGATGGAGAGGTGGCAGACTGAAGCCACCTTATGTCCTGTGCTGAATGAATGAATGAATGAATGAGATCAATAAGAAAGAGCCAACTGAAGTAAGAGAGAAAGGAAAGAAGGGATTCGAGCTTATTTATGGTCCAGGAGAGTTAGAGGAGACAATCACATGTACTTTTAGAAAGACGATTTCAGAAGGATGAATGAAAACTGTTAGACCTAAACTGAAAAACAAAAAAGCAAAAGAAGAATTTTCTGTAGCATCGCCACAGATATTCTCAGGGAAGGCAAAAAGGGTAAGGTAACTAGACATCTGCATAATTATATGGGCTAAGGTTTTAAGATGGGGCCAAATGGTAATAGAAATGGGTTATGTTTCCTCTCTGTTATATCAGGTGATCCCCATAGCAACTCTGTGATTTGGGTCCAAATGGAATAGTGACCCTACTTTATAGTTGAGCAAACTGAGGCCCAAGAGTATTAGTGACTTGTCTGAGGTCACACTGCTAATAAAATACTGAGTTAAGTTTCTAAGAGACCCACATATTTTGTCTCCATGATTTAATGATCTTTCTGAAATACTGTGCTGTAAAATGTTGGCAAAACTTTTAATAGTACTATCAGATGATCAAAACCACCCAGTGTGCTGAAGTTTATGAAAGATGTATGCCAAATCTATAAAAAATATGTAGCCGTGACAAAGGGTAAATGGTGTAAAGTTAATTTCTCTGCTCTCCTTACTGGGATGAGTGGAAGGAAGCTCAACTACTCAACTCACATTTTGGCTTCTGTCTGATCAGCTCCACGAGCACAGGGAGTACAGGTGCTATGCCAGTGCGCATGTGCAGACAAGCAGGGCATAGACTCTTGTGCATTTATTCGGTGCAGGTTCACTCACCTAGAAGCTCTCACACAGACTATCAGTTTTGTGACCACCTTGTCACCCCAAGCACATTAGACAGTGGCACTGGACGCCTTGTAGCTACCAGGCCTAACTTTACTGTGCATGTGCTTTAGAGAGGGATGGAGGGGTGGTGGGTACCCCAGGCAATTCAGTTAGTGGAAGGCAGTGAAGAGAGTTACAACTACACTTCCAGGTTACTTCATGCTAACTCTTCTGGGATGTTTCAAGGTAATAACTGTGCATAAGCAAATCTTTTTTTGTTTTGGAGCTGCTGGTTTAGCAAAGTTGACAGTAAACACTTCAGTGGTCAGTAATGATGGAGGACTTTGGAAAAGGACCAGGCATTTTTAGAGAGAAAGGGCAGAGGCTTTTTTTCCAGGGGAAGAGTGAGGCCAGTTGGACCCCAGTGGTGATACGTGATGTATGAAAAAGTGGTTACAGTAGAAGGTGGAATCAGCCTGGGGATATCTTGTAGGTGCTAGTTGAAGACATGAAAATCTGTTCTATACCTCCTTTGGGGGCCACTGAAGGTTGCTTTTTTTTGTTTGTTTTTATTTTAAGTGGGGAGTGAAATACTTAGATTTATATTTTAGAAATATTATCCCAGGGAGTGATTTGAAGAATGGACAGCAAGGGAGAGAAGACAGGAGATGGAGCAGCAGTGAGGAAGCCAGATAGAGATCCAGGAGAGAGGGAGTGGGAGGAGGAGGGGAAGCTCTGTATTAGGGTGGTAGAAAGAAGAGCTTGAGAGAAGGGTCCTGGTGCTATTTTAGGGAAGATTCAGGCATAAACAATAAGCAAGCAAACGAAAAGCAATAACAGAAACCCCACAAAAAAATCAGTAAGCGAGCACTTAACTTGTAAAGTCCTGTGAGATTCCCAAGTCTTAACCCCAACATTGTATTCAGTGACATGAAGTGTGGTCCAGAGCTCTGCGTTTTGATGACCACCTTGAGGGTTCCCATACAGGCTGCTGGAGCACTTGAAGTTCCCTTTTCCTTCTGACCTCTGACAAAAATGAACTCCCCCTCATGTTCCTTCCCATGTGACTTCCTCAGAGCTCCCTTATACAATTTCCCTGCTTATGGGCTTTCGATATGCCTGCTACTTCATAAGCACCAGTCCTTTTAATTCATATATTTCAAATTTTAGAGGGTATCAGAATCAACTGTGCCCTACCCCTAGAGTTTCTCAATCAGTAGGAGAATTTACATTTTCTATTTTTTTTTTTTTAAGCAAAGGTGCTAGCAAGAATGAAGGTGAGCAGGAAAGCAGGCAGGAAGAGAGAGGAGAAAGAAGCATTTTTCACTTATTTTATTTAGTTGTTCTTCATCTTGGTTGTTCAACTGGCCCTGGAGTGGGAATATGGGACTTTGGGGTATGGCCTGCACCCAATGCTACTCCACCAGGGCACACGAAAATTTGCGTCTCTGACAAGTTCCCAGGTATTGATGCTTCTGGGCCTCTGGCCACACTTTGGAACCACTGCTCTACAACTAGCATCAGAGACTCAGGGATTATTACCTGTCTTACAGGTGGTTGTCCAGGGTGGTGAAGATAAGACCTGAATCTAAGACTGCCAGACCCCCCAGTTCCTGTCTTCTCCCACAGTCTCCACCTTCCTTTATGCATTCCCTGGCCAGGACTGGAGGACATCATTACCTGCTGGGCTGAGGCACCCACTTTCCTCGCTGAGTGAAGTTGATTTTCTTGTTCCTGCTTTCCCAAATCTCCTTCTGTAGTATGGAGTTCTGTGCAGGCGTTGGCATCTATGCCTGGATGGGGAAAACATCTGCTGCCTAATAAACTTTGTGTGTCCTCCACAGTATCTTCCTGGACTAAAATATTACCCTCACCAGGGATATCATCGTCCCACAAATTCCCACCAATAGTGTCACCCTCTTCTGTCTTTAGTCTGCTTCCTCATGGGTCTGTGAGCTTCCGGCGGGAGTGACCACATCCTGTCCACATTAATAGCAGCCCCCTCAGCTAGAGAGCAGTGCTGGGCTCTATTAGATGGTCAGTAAGTTGAGTAGATAAATAATGAATAACATCTATTACTTAGAGGGTATAAATAATTAGATCTGTTAAATGAGTTTATTCTAACTGACAAAGTGGTTTAGAGGGAAAAAGCATGAGTACGTTTTGAATACACTTAGTATTAGGATATACCACCTTACTTAGTAAAATCAAAACTGAGAACCTTCCACTCTTATGGGGAATCTCTTGGAGGGGAGGGACCGATGATCCAACTGCCCCGATTTTCCTGTGTTCAGTGCAGCCACACTGCTCCCAGGATAGGCTGTTTTCTCACTCACTTGTGGTACAAGTAACACAAACAGGCCAGTTCTCAGGGATAGCACAGAGATACCAAGAGAGTACCAGGAGCTGATTAATCTGGCTCGCAAAGCCCCAGGACCCTGGGTACTTTGAGGTCTGTTCCAGTCCTCTGAGTCCTTTCTTGATGGCTTTTGCTTCCATGTGATGGATGCTTTCTTTAATTCATATCTCCTGGAACATTGTCCTCTATACAAGCCATCTTCCAAATCCAGGCCCAGGGAGGTGCTTTCTCTTATATCTCATATGAGGTCATTTGTACCTGCCTCTCTCCTCTTAGATACTGCTTTTCATATGGAGACACACCTGTTCTCCAGGTGCCTACTAACAGGGATAGGCTTAGTGCAGGTGAGCCCTCAATTCTCTACCCGCAGAGGTAACCTTGACTTCCGCAGAATTTGTTGCTGTTAGCCCCGTTTACAGACACCTTTACCCTTAGAAACTCTGTTTCCCCTCCACCAGTGCCCAGCACACAGTAGGTTAGCTGCACTTCCGTTACCAGCCACTTCAAGTCTGGGACCTGAAGCAGCAGATTGGCATTCACGAGAGTCATCACTGCCTCAGATACTAAATAACACTGTTTTGGTGATGGAAAATGTTGGCGAGGTCACTGTAGATGTCACTGCTTGTTTCTGAGCTGATATATACGTGCCTGTTTTCTAGTTTAATATAAAGTCTCCGGGAGGAGGCTAAGGAGATTCAGGGTCCCTTGAACCTTGGGTTGGTTATTTTCAAACCGGGACACCAGGTTTGGTGACCTTGAGGTTGGTACAAACCCCCCACCCCTGAAATTGGAAGTTTTGGGGGGAAGGGGCTTTTTTTCCACTTTTCCCTGTTTGGTGATTCTCAACTCTTAATGTACCTTTTGTATCCACATGCCATGTTGATTTACTTTTTCCATTTCTTGGAATGATGCAAAATGTCTGTGTTACAAAAAATATTATACTTTCTGTATTTCCTTTATGGAGTATCAGAAAGTTCCCTGAACAAACAACTTGTTTGCTATTCATTCTTAGAAGTCCTGTAATAATTTACTTCTACATACAGAATACTTACAAGAAATATAAAATTTCTGTGAGGCTAGCAATGTTCCCTTAGGTAGTAGGCAGTAGGTGTGCTATTTCAGTCAATTAAAGATGTTAAATAATCATTGCTCTTTGTCTCTCTGATGCCTTTGTTTGCAGGGCATCAGTATCCACTGAATAGTAGACATTTCTTCTAGTCATTGTTGAAACCCAATGTATGGAAACAGTGTTTATACCAGCAGCTGTTATACATCTAGGGCTGTGGATTAATGTCAGTTTCTGAAGGTAGAGTGCTTTAGTTAATTCCACCCAAGGACAGATGATATCATCTAGGAAGAAGGAATATATTAGAAACTGTCAGCCAGAAGGTAGTAAAAGGAGGTGATATGTTATAAGGAGTACTAAAAGGTCATTCAAAGAAGAGCTATTGCTAATAACTCAATTAAAATTTTCACGCTGACATTTTACAAATTTCTTTGTAAGCCCTAAAACATTTTCAAAGCTAGCTAAATTCATACCCTAGATTGGAAAAACAGGGGTCAAATAGGATTCACACAATTCATTTGTGAGATGAACAAATTGGGATAATTTCCTCTTTTCGGAAGTTCTGGTCAACACATTCGATGAAATTCTTTTGCTGGGTAGGGGAGAGTGGATGCTGCAGGTATTTCCCTGCCGGGCTTTCCCCTTTCCTCTGGGACGGGGCTCATATGGGCTTGGGGCTTTCAGGAAGTCAGTATTTGATAACCTGGTGTTTCATTGTAGTCATTTTCTGTATTTTTCTTCCTGGAAAACAGGAGAATCCATGTTTTCTTAGGAGACAAGCAGTACACAAAGAGTGAGGATAAAGGCCCGCACTTGAAGTTGGGTTGCTTCCAGACCACAGGAATGGCAGGGTTCACGAAAACTCAGCTGACCATCTACCCTCTGCCTTGTTGGGAGGGGTGGTCCTCCTTGAAGATGACCCCACCTGCAGTCTAGCTGGGTTCCTTGGAGACTCTTTCTAATGTTTGGTCACTGTTTCAGTCATTGAGTCCCTCCTGTCCAGTGAGTGTGAGCATCATCCTTCCCTTGGTGTTTTTCCAGAGTCACAGTGAGGAAGTATTCAATAATTGCTTTAGCTGCTTTATTGTTTGCTTGATGCTAAGGTTGGTGAGGGTAAGGAAAATTAAGCATAATTGTTGCCCTCAGGGAGCTTACAGTTTAGTAGAGGTAAGAATCATTAAGTCATCACATTCCCTGTCACTGAGACAAACAAATGCCAACTCATGATTGGGGCAGGGGTTGGGAGAAAAAGAGCAGGGTGCTGGGATGAGAACTAATTTGACTTAGGAGGTTGGAAAGGCTTCCCTGATGGAGTGATGTCTCACCTGAGAGAAGGAGGCAGAGTTAAGTAGGAAAGACAGGGAAGAGCATTGCAAGCAGAGGAAACAGTAAGTGCAATGATTCTTGATAGACAGACCTTGGAAATGACAAGGTGGTGACTACTGGTGAGAGAATTACAGGAGAACATGGAGAAGTGGGAAGGATCCACCCAAGGAAAGCCTTGGAGGCTGTTGTAAGGAGTCCTACTTTAAAAAATGTTTAATAATTGTAAAAATTACATTCTAGCCAAACCCATCCCAAACTTTCTCCTTTCAAAGTAATATAATCCCATTTTCTTTCCTCTTCAGCTCTGGGACCTGTATGGAAACTTGTAGCTGAGGATTTCACAATGACTGTTTTCTTCTTTTGAGATTCCCTCTTCAAAGGTGACTGTCACAGCACTGAAAGTTAGCAGCTGTAGAACCCCTGAATTTTTGCTTTGGGCATCTCAAACTGGGGTTTCTTAGAGTCGGAAATGGATGTCTACTTGCCGTGTGGGGAGAGAGACATATTTCTTTGCTATGTACTATGTGCATCGGAGGCACTTAATAAATGCTTGCCGATGAATCAGAGGTGACTCCCAGCTCTCAGGAATGCAAAACCGAGTTTTATCTTTTCCAGCCATCTGAACATTGTTCACAAGGAGGGCCTGGGGAGGAGGGCTGGGCATGGCCGCATCTGCTTCTCCATTCTGAATGTGTGCTTGGGCCACCTGATGCCAACTCCACGATGACACATTTGTCTTATTAAGTACAAGCCTACTCTGCTCCGTCTTCGCGAGCCCTCCTGACAGTGGCTGTGGAGGACAGGGACGTGCGGTGAAAGCCCAGTTAACATGGTCTGTAAAGGGAGGCGGTGGCTGCTGGGGAACACTCAAATGAAGACAAATGCATTGTTAACTTTTTATGGACCAAGGCTGCACTTTCATTAAGCGTAATTTACATAACATAACTAATGCTCAAGGCCAAACAGTCCTTGTGGCCCAATGATCACCCCTTGCAGCCTGTGGCCAGCAGGGCCCCTGTGCAGAGTTCCTCAGGTCAGGAAGCCGCCTCCTTCCCCTTGCTGGCTCAGCAGGCTGGTTTCTCTGAACTCTCTCTTTGACCTCTCAGGTTATATGCTGATGGTATTAAAGTGCTGCATTCTCCTGTGCAGCAAACTAACAAGGCACTCCTTGGGCAGAGCTCAATTGTCATGTTCATTCCTCTTTCCCATAGAAGTTGACTTCCTGGAGTTAAGCTTCCCTAAGTCCTGACAGGATTTTCTGGGGTTCCTTTTGGTCTTGTGACAGGTTCCTGGTGCCCCTCTCCAGGTACGAGTTGAGTGGACCCTGGGTTAAGATGTTGGAGCTTGAAGAGTAGGCTATTCTTGGAGCTGCCCATTTCCCTCAACAGCACACCTCAGAGGTGAGGATGTCTGACAGTGTCCCTGGTGTGTTCAGCAGTGGCCTTTGTCTGTAGCCATCTTCATTACCTGTTATTATCACCAGAGACACTTTGAGGTCAGATTCTCCACCTTGCACAGCAAAGCAATTATCATTTCCTCTCACTGCAGGAGTGAATGTTTGGTATCACATGATGGATTTTTACCAGTAATCAGAACTTTCTGTCCATTGGTCTTCAGGACATACTTTTGTGTTGACATTTACAAGGTATGTGTCAGGCAGAGCCGAGGTACGGAGTGAGAGAATGAAAGGGGGGAGAGGACTATTATATTCAATTTAATGAGGACAATTTCCCTACATTCGCAGCTTCCAGAAGTAACAGACAATAGATATGTGTCTTCTGCTTGCATGCACACTGAAGGAGATGACACGAGGAGATTCTGTTAGTGGGAATGGTGATATATTACCTTAATGATTTCATTGCTTGCCAAATACAAGAAAAATTCTCACTGTGGTGCAGAGCCCTGTCCTCATCAAGCTATTCATTGTGAGGCATTTATTGTTAGATTTGAAGCTTACAGTGGAATTCTGACCTTCTGTAAGCTGCTTTCAGATTTTCATTCTTTTTTCTTGGCTGCCTTGACAGTCTGATTCTTCTCAGTTTACAAGACATGCATAAGCAATGCTATATCTAATGGAGACATTTATTAATGGATTTGAAGAGTTCTTAGATTTGGGTGAGTATTGAGTTAAGGAAAAATTTTATAGTGGAGTTCAATAAAAGATCTCCTCCACTATTATACTAGTGATTTATAGAGCAGGTGACTGTGTGGTGTCCAAGTATGTGTTTTGGGTTGTTATCAGGTGAATTGTGGATAATTTGAATAACCCCCCAGTGCTAAGCATGGGAGATATAAACTGAAGTGCAATCTGGCAGTCTAGATGGGATTTAAGAGGCCATTTTCCCAGTGCTGCTAGAGGCTGAATAGAAGGAATTGTAGGCAAGGAGGATCTAAGTTCTTAATGGGAAAAGAATTCCAGGTCCTGTGGTCCAGACTAGGCAGTGGAGAACCAAGAAAATCAGAAGTAGAAC
This sequence comes from Solenodon paradoxus, assembly GCA_004363575.1. Lineage (NCBI taxonomy): Eukaryota > Metazoa > Chordata > Mammalia > Eulipotyphla > Solenodontidae > Solenodon > Solenodon paradoxus. The sequence goes on along the minus strand of RJWH01000183.1, from coordinate 230,080 downwards.
TGGAAGCCAGCTAGATGAGATCACGGAGAGGCTCGTGGCTAGATCTAGAGTCAGGAGTGTTGGAAGCTTCTGGGTTCTATTCTTATATGAACCTGACCATAACTGTTTAAAGGAGCAATGCAGGGCCTGATAATACTGGTGTGATTAGCATCCCCTTACTCTGTGCAATTTACTTTTACTAATAGGTCATCTACTGTTTGCTCAGTAGAGCTTAAGAGCTACAGAGGAACTTTAAGATTACAGGAGTCATGAAGTTAGAGGACTGAGGTCTGGAGAGAACAGCAGGTCTACACAAGGCCTCCAGGGCATTTCTGGGCTTTCTCTGTGTCCAGTGATGTTACTGTCAGTTCCTGTTTTCATTTATTTGGTTGAAGCAGTTCTGCAGAAGCTGGGTTCTTTGCATACCTGGCAGAACCCCTTCCTGAATGTGCTGGTCAACTCTCGAGCTGGACCTGGTAGCCCTGCTATGAACATAATCTTCATAGAATTCATTTTTACTTACTAGTTGCACGACTTTGGGCTAGTAACTTCACCTTTCCAGGTCTCATTTTGTTTCCATGGGTCAAATGTGAAACGATCTCTGTGGACCCTTTCACTCAAGCATTGTATGTTCTGTAATGATTGTTAGGTTTCCAAGTAACTATACTATAGTCAGAAGTTCTTGGCGCACCCATCCATGTGACTACAGCCAGTTTTACAGAACCTATGCAAATACAAATGATACTGATGCTCCTGTTTTTCACTCCCCTAGAAGACCATATTGAAGAGCTTAACACCTGATGACAGGGGTCATGTTTCACTCATTTTTATACCTCCAAAGCCATCAGATTGTCTGGTAAATATTTAGTGTTTAATAAACTGGGACTGACAAAGTATGGAAAAGTGATGCTGAATTTCAGATAAGACACACAGCAGGCTCTGTGATAATATTTCATTGAATATTATTTCATTATTGTAACATCGATGATTTTAAAAGAATCCTAGTCACCGTTGAAACAAAATGTTAATTTGAGAACCTTCCTTTAATGTCATTTTGCTAAAAGTCAGTTTCCAGGAGCCTACTGACAACATTAACTGAGAACTTAGTTTTCTGCACTTTAAGTACTTAAAATAGACACGCACAGCATATATGCCTAGGACATGCCTCTTCAAAAGAAACTCACCAAAATACATTGAAGCAGTGACCAAGTCTGCATCTTCACTACTGGTTCCCATGTGCCTCAAGCACAACCAAGTTCATAGAAGCTGCTCTGAAAACTTCTGTTGAGTCGATGAATGAATGACAGGGATGATGGGTAGCTGGACTTCCCAAGGTTAACTGGGCAATGACGGGAAATGTAGAACTGAAAAATGAGAAGAAAATAAGGAACTTGGTGGCAATATGTTTCACTTTCTTTCCCTGTTAACTCTAACCTGTAGCAGAAAGTGAAAAGTGGGAGACATTGTCTATTTGTTGACATGGGCATGCAAATGGCTATCACTCTAGGAGAATAAAAGTTCAGAAAGGAGTACAAGCATTCAGAAACTTTCTCAGTAGTTTGATACTGCATGGTGCCCCGCATATGATCACGAGGCTTCATCTCATTAAAGAAGAGTGTGCAGTGCGGCTCGTATGTTGTTACGCTTTCACAGTGAGTGATACATAGTGTGTGCTGCTGCATCCTGGTCACATTCAATCTGACCACGAACTGACCCAGGATGTGTTGAGAGACATGGCCCTTCACCCCATCACTGGGAAGAAACTGAGTGACATACCTATTTGTGTGGGATAGTCATAGTTGTACAGAAATATTAATGATATTATTTCACATCTATACTGTGTGTGACTTACATATTGTCTGGTTGATTTGAGAGGGACTAAACTAGTCACAGCCCCTCCATCTAAGCTGAGTTATAACCTATGTGACAATGCTTTTCTCTCATTAAAATGAGTTAGCCTTGCATGGTTGTTTAACTTGCTCCTTTGGCTTCATTAATACTATCCTATAATCAAATAAGCTAATTAATCTGTTTTCTATCCACTGATCAGAGACTATGAAAGCTTGGAAGGTGACTCTAGCCATCCTCTGATCCAACTCCCTCATTTTTCAGAGGCAACTGAGGCTCTGAGGTTAAATAATATATCCCAGATGACACATCTATTTAGTAAAAAAATTGGGACGGAAACATCAGAGTTATTCACTCCTAGGTCATTGTACTTTTCCACTGTACTCTGAAGTTCAATAAATTCCTTTCAGACCTTGTAGTTTTCAAGATATATCTCTATTGTAGTAAGTATGGATTCCTATTTGATAGAGAAACTAAAATGGACAGCTTTTATTTACCAAATAATTAGATGATCTACTTTAAGAAAACTCGATATTTAAAATTATGAACAAATGAAACACCAGTGGTGATTTATATATAAGGATATAGAAATAGATTTGCATTTGTATAATATCTCTATAAATATGCATGTTATAATATATATACAATAGAAAAATAATGCCTGTGTATTAGTGAAGTCCTATTATACTTGCAGAGTAGAAGCGTATTTATAGCTATTCCTTATATTTCAGTCCCTAAATGAGAATAAAAATCCACTTTCAAGTATGTATTAATGGAAAATAGGATGAAATTAGAATATATTGATTTAAGTATATTTTCAGAAATGTATCTCTTAGACAAAATAATATCTCTTCAAAATTGTGAATTAAAATAGAGGGAGCAGTGATGCTGTCCTCGATGCTGAGTAGGAGAATTCATTTCCCTGAAACATCATCCCTAACTTAGCAGGTTCCAGTGTGGTCTAACCCAGGTGTCAGTGAATTATGATGTATAGGCCAAACCCTGCAGCATCCTGTTTAAATAAATAAACTTTTATTGGAATACAGCTGTGGCCATTTATTTACTATCATCTATGGCCACTTTCATGCTATAACTTCAAATTTGAATAGTTGTGACCTATACTTTATAGTCTGCAAAGTCTAAAAATACTTACTCGTGGCCCTTTACAGGAGAAATTTGCCAACCTTTGTTCTAGGTGCTGGTTCATCTTACAAAATTAATCCACTACCATTGGCACAGGGTCTTCATCTGGTATCCATCCTCACTGAGCTCTCATAAGGAAGGAGATGAACTGTGATGTTCAGAAGCCTGTTGTAAAATCCAGGCACCAGCTGCTAGTTTTTAGTCAGCACAGGACCTCTCAGAGATCCTGGGAGAATGAAATTAACCACCTCTGGAACAAACATTCAATCTTCTTATTTTTTTCTACCTTCTTGGGAGAGTAATAAATATAGCCAATGACTCCGGATTCTATTACTATGTAAGAGCTCTTTAAAAACATCTAACCATCTGCTTAATGGCCAGTAATACGTTTCTAATGGTCACTCTCAATAAGACACTTTTAGTTCACTACTGTATAATAGTCATCCAGCAGCCAAGAGGCTCCTGAAGTAATATGATCAAAGGCCAGTTCCCAGCTTTGTAGCTGCAGAGGGCTGGAGATAGTTCTAAAGAGTAGCATTAGAGACTTTCTGAGAGTTAACCTGTGAATGCTTTCATTTATTTCATTAAGCCCTGGGCATACACGAGTGCATGGTCCACAAATGGTTTAGACTAATACAGACTTAGAACATTGATTTTTGGGCATTTACATGTCTGGTTAAGCTGAAACTAGAGGTTGGCTTAATTAATATCTCTCCGTTCATTTCAGATGACATACACTGAACTCTTGTCCCTAAGAATCCTGCATCCCTGGTCTGGACCCAGGAGCTGGTGACGGCTTGGCAAATTATGAGTTTTCTAGCTTAAAACAGACTAAACTGCAGACAAAACAAGTCATTAGCTGAGTAAATATGGTATCTCTGTTTGGCTTCTATAAGAAGATTAGCACAAGTGCTTAGTGTTCATGATTATTAGTAGAGGCAAATAGTAGGCTCAGGCTGACTGGAGATTGTTTCATTATATTCAATTAGCACCCACTTGATTATTTTTAATTACTTCTGCCTGATGACAGGAATAAAGATGTCATACTTCAAATGTACAAATAACAACTGGGTCATCAATATACATGCACTTGTAATATCATCTCCTGCTCATTTGGAGGCAGCTATTTAACATAGTCTCAGCAAAAGGATTGAAAAGGAAATGTCCATTTGTTCAAGATTTTGGTAAATATTAAGGGGAAGTGAGACAAGATAAATAGATATCAGGATAAAAATGGGTCTTCTGTAGCAATCTGGTTTTGAAATATTTTCTTTGAAAGCTCCTCTCTACCCACGGGAGAATTACTTTTCATCTGTCCATTCTTACAATGGCATACAAAGTTAGCCTGTTCCAATGAAGATCAGTGATTAAAACTGGAAATATATGAATGCAAGCTTTCAGTATAAAATAGAGTGAGCCATATATATGTTAAATGGTAGGAGTTGCAAATCACCACTCTAAGGGAGTTTGTGGAAGTTTCAGAAGCTGAGACAAAATCAGCCTATATCCAACAAATGCAATGGCCAGCTGGAAAAGCAAATGCAGTGTTAGCAAGTGATGTAACCTTGGAAGCACATACACAGAATACTCACAGTGAGCTAGACTTCTTTAGGTTCAAATCTGAAATTAAGATCACCACTAGGAACACTAGAAGTCATCTTTCCTTTCTGAAACTTTTAGGGTAAAAATGAACAGATTCTTCCCCTTATTTTCCAGAGTTGGGAGAAGTTGCAATTAGAGTATACGTGGAAGAGTTCTTTGCTTTTCTGAGGAAAGGTTATTGTAGTCTTCACTGCTTGCTTGTGGTGTCAGTGATCTTACACTGGAAAAATTTGGATTGTTCTATTTTTTCCTGGACCAAATTTAAGGATTAAATCATTCTTAGGTAAAGATGGAAGGAACTTGGCAGCAGCAAAGAGCGGTGAGGCTGGGTGGGTATGCCAGGACATTCTTAGAACTGGCAACTTGCTTGAGATCAGAACTGGACGTGCAGTGATAGCATGTTGGTACCAGATAAATTCACTGCCAGCTCTTAAAGCCAATCAGCAGTTAGGTATTGAACACTTGCTCATGTATGTCATGAAACTAGGCACACAAGGTGGGTATGGAATGGACCAAGCCCTCCCCAGGTGGGGAGACAAGACTTCTATCACATGACTGTGTTTAATTAATCCCCAAATTGCATGGTTCAAACTGAGAGCTGCAGATGTTCTGCAAAGAGGGCTGAAGTGGACAAGGAAGACAAAGATGTCAAGACTGGAACCTTAAGACTCTAGTATTTGTAGGATGTTCCAAATGCTAGTAGTTTGGAGACTAATGGGAGAAAAGCTGTTCCAAGTTACTAGTAATGTGGCTAGCTTATACTTTGATGCAGATCAGTCCAGATTTATGCTCATGCTCAAGGACCAGAAACTTTAGTATGTCTCATAGTGTGCAAACACAGGGCTGAATCTGAAGATGGAAGGCCATCACAAGGAGAGCGCCCCAAGGAGATAGAGTTAATGAGGATTCTCTGGGATCGATTTCTATTACAAAGGAATAGACATTAGACAATCTATTAAAGTCAAAAATTCATAAGTATATTTAAAGATTTAAGGCTAAAATGGAATATATCAGACATCTATTTGAAATCTCTCTGTGGTGGATGATATTTAAAAGGCACACCAAACATTTTAAAATGACTTTGGGAATAGTGTCCCCTCCCATGAATAATAAAGGGTAATATGGGAGAATGGAGTCATGTCAGGGTGTCATTGATTCTAACTTGACAAATGGTCAGAATTATATTCGCCAAAGACATGAGAATCCAACACCAGCATCCTCTGAGTGGACAGAAGGACTTGTCTGTCGGGTCGTGGGAGAGTCAGGAAGTTGTTTTGATCTTGATAGTTTTATTTTGTATCTGTAGTAATGTGATGATTAGGGGTCTGCATCATGCTCCTCAAAATGTGACAAAATTGATTTAGTACACTCAGGTAGAAGGTTGGGTAATGCCAGCTGGTTGTGGCAAAGAGCTAGCATAATATGGAAAAGAACTTGGCCTAACTAAAGCTTGTATTCTAAGGTATAGAACTTGGCCCAACTGACAGAACTGTCATGAAGCTGTGGAAAGGTTTCTAGCCTTCCCCACATGGAAAAGCAAGAATAGATTTGGTTTAATTACTGCTGAAGTGTATCTGTTAGGTCCTTCCTGTTAAAAGATGGTTCAAAGACTTGATGTATCAGCATCTCTTGGGAGCTTATTGTAGATTCTTGGGCCCACCCACGGATCACTAAAACAGAATCAGCATTTTAGTAAGATACTATGTGATTCATAGGCCCACTAAGTCTGAGAAACACTGCTTCAGACTTCACTGCTCATTTCAGGAACCATGCTTAGCCCTGGTTCTGTCTTTCATTAGATACTCGGGACTATGAGTCAGTCTGTCCTCTAACTTGGGGATATTTATGCTGCTCCCCCTACTATCCAGGACCTTGAGGGTGATTAAAGGAGATAATATAAGTGAAAGCACTTTGTAATGGGAAAGCCTTGCCCCAAGGATTGGCAACACAGCTGCTCTTTATAATCACCTAGGGGTCTTGAAACAAAATGCCGGTGCTCAGACTACAGCTACTGCTTTGTCAGTTGGTTTGGGGTGGGGACAGCCATTGGTACTTCAGCAAATTACTCGGAGATTCTACTGACCAGCAGCCAGAATGTTAAGTATTGTTCCTCTGATCTTAATGGTCACTGTCTTCTCAGCTTCTTGAGCTAGGAAGTGTTGCTGTTACTGACAGTGGAGAAGAATGTAGGTTGGGAGATCAGTTCCGTTTTAGAGGTGGACCAACATGTACTGTTTCCCCAGAAATACCATACTGGCAGCACTGTGCTTGCATGTTTGACTTGTCACCTGAAGTCCAACACGTGTGTTCACATTCTATTGTAGGCCGAGCACTGTAAACACTGGAAGACGAGGCCTGACCTCTTTCTGTCTGGTGCAGTCTCTCACCTGACCAGGGAGAATGTGTGTTTGTGTGTGTATGTTAAGGACATGGGGCCAAGTAGCAGAAAACCGGGGTTAGCTGTTAACACCTTCTTATTGGTTTTGTCAATACCTGAAATGCCTGGGTCATGGAGTCCCAGTGAGAAGCATTTAATTTCAAATCAAGATTATTACATGTGAGGTGCTTTACAAACTATAAAATGCTATAAAAGTGTATGAGCATTCTAGGTTAATTTTGAGTGATGGACTCATGGAGTGAAACAACATTGACTTTTATGTCAAAAGTTGAAATGGAGGCATATCCCCTTAACATAGAGCAATTCATATTTGGTGAGGGTTAACTATGTGCCTTTTCATGGATACTTCCAGCGAATGTTTATTAAAGGCCTGTTATGTTCTAGGTGGTGGGAAGCAACTGTGATTAAAATTGAAAAAAAAAACCAATATGCCCAAGCTTGCTCTCATGGAGCTTACATTCTCCTGTGTGGGGTGTAGGGGAGACATAATAACCATGTACCTCTATGTCAGGAAGTAGTAAGTAGCTTGAAAAAACTGAGTATGATGAGGGGGTGGTGGAGGCTGTTCACAAAGGGAGACCTCTCTGATAAATGCTGTCTCAGCAGAGACCTGAGCGAGGTGAGGGAATGAGTGGTCTGACTCTCTGTGGAGGTAACACCACATGCAAAGGCTTGAGATGGCAGCTCATTTGGCCCCCATGATGGAGCAAGGAGGTTACCTTGGAGAGGTAAGTGAGGGACGGGAGCCCTGTGACAAAGGAGATTAGGAGCTTTTTCAGGGGCTGGGTCATATATAGGACTTTTTAGGCTTCGGTTAGGATTATATATTAGCAGGGAAGTCATTGGAAGGCTATGAACATAATTTGACTGGAGTTACAATTCAGATTCACAGCTATGGTGTGGTGGTGGTATTGGGGAAACTAGCCAAAACCTAACGTGGAACCAGGGTAATTGGTCAGGAGAGGTCACAGTGGTTTGCGTTAGTGTGGTGATTACTCTCTGGTAGTCAGGTGGTAAAATAGTCACATTCTGGATGTGAGGGACTGTGACTGAACAATTGAAAGGAGTTTCTGATGAGAAATGCCACATGAGAGACAGAGAACCATAGGAGGAACGGAGATGCCCACAGGGTTGGGCTAATCGTGAGTTAGGTTCTGCACTTGTTAAATTTTCAGTGCCTATTAGCTCCCTACCTGAAGGTATCAGGAAGGTGGCTGAACTTGGAGGACTTTCATGAAGGAGGAGTCAGATGTAGGGATAGGAATTTGGGAGTTTCTATCAGTATGTTGGTGATATTTAAAGTCGTGAGCTAGATGAGAGTACTTTATTATGCACCAGAGACACAGAAGGGTTAGTGGGATAGTGATGATCAGTGGCTTTTGGTGATTGTGGTGATATTACTGGCATTAATAGTAGTGCTGTCTGATTTCATATAGTACACTTGATTGTTGTGTTGTCTGTCTACTGCAATTTTGAGTACATGTTAATGTCTACCAGTTGCACAGAAGGAAGAAAATATGTTAGAGACTGAACTCTTTGGCTTCTGTCTGCTAACTTCTCTACATGCCGACCTAGAGAAGTTTGTCACCTTGACTTGGCTCAGTTAAGAGGGTTGCAGGTTATTGGGGGCCAATGATCTTGCCTGAACTCCAGGACTGCGGCATGAAGCTGGATGGATGAGCTATTCCAACTCATTACTTACAGGTGTTCTTTAAGGGAGTGCTTAGGAAGTTTTACTCAATTTAACTTAAGACATAAGTAATGCCATTCCCAATTCAGGGCAATGGCTTAGAACCTGACTCAATGTCCTTTTTACTAAGTAATTATCCAGATTTCCTTGCTAAATGTTATTTTATGTATTATGTTTAATAGCCTCTTTCTTTAGGCTATGGTAGGATGGTAATAGCAGCTGATAATGGAACACATACTCATCTTAAAGTTCTGCCTCTGGCACCTGTGTCCAGTATGGAGGAAAACTTCTGGTCAGGGTTCAGCCAGGATTTCATGGCTTTACTCACTGGTCCTGACATGATTTACTTCTCAGAGGAATATGAATTCACAGATGACTTTGTAAACTTTAATGCATCACTCACCTTTGAAGATTCAGGAGAACCTAAGAACTCTTTTCCTTCAATTTAGAGCCCCCTTCGGGAAGCTGTGGGTGACGGAGAGATGAAGCCTAGTGGAGAGGAAAGGAATAGCATAGACCTTTGGCTAACAAATAACTGGATACCTGAAGTAGCCACTGCCATTGTATGACAAGATGGCCAATTTATTCCAGTGTTCTGAGTGCTGATTAAGGGTCACCGGATTGAATTCAAATGGTAGGAATGACTTTACTAAGGTTATTATTTGTATAACGTGCATGTTGAACAGCAGGTATATTAACTTAATGATGATGTAATTGTATAACTAGTCTCCCAGGTGCTGCTGGGCCCTCCTGTTTCCAGCTGAGCCCTCACGTAGTTACTAAGTGTTCAGTAGGTGCTAGGCACTGAGAGTATACAAAAATAGCATCATTCCTCACCCCCTGCAGTGAAACTATGCTCTCCAGAGAGTCAAGATGAAAACATCAGAAGTATCTATGACTACCTAGGAGAACAGGGTATGACATTTGTCTGAAGGTTGCATGAATTTCCTACCCTCAGTTTCTAGTCTAGTTGGTTAGGTGTAGGGTACATTGGATGGAATATCAAAAAATAGGATAATGTTAGTGTTATTTAGGGATTAGGAGGTGAAAGAGCTTACAGGTGTCATGAAGATATATGACCCTTTGAGCTGCACATCGGAATCTCCTGGGAGAGCTGGAACTGAGAAGATGCTGGAGTTCCATTCCAGACCCGTTGGCTGTCCGCGTGTGTTAAAAGTCTCCCAGTGATTCTCATGCATAATGAGGCTTAAGAATCACAGTTTGAAAGGAGAGGTTTGATTTGGATGTGTAGATGGAGGTGAGGATTATTGCCTGGCATGAGAAAGAAGTTGGTGAGGTAGCAGGAAATGTGCAGCAAGAGCCTTGGTGCAATGAGTGTTGTCCCCTCCCTGGAAGGGAAAGGAGTTTATTTGAAGGAAGAGTGGGAATATAGTGGAAAAGAGGTAGCTTTCAAAAGAATATGAAGTCCTTGGCGGGGAGACTGAATTTTATTTCTGAAAACTATAAGGAAATTCTGTGGTCACCATTATCCTTTTTGTGATCTCATTTGCAACAGTGAGTGTTTGGATTTAATTTACTATTGGATGGACAGCTTTTGAAACAATGAACAACACAGAAAAGTGTTGCTTTAAGCTGAATCTGACTTTCAGCTGCTGGTTGGATTCAGTAGAGGGTATCTGGAAGCAGAGATTACCTAGGACCAAAACTATTTCCAAAACACCATCAACAAAACCAAATATTGACTGAACCCTCATTATGTGCCAGGTACTATCTTAAGTTCTTTACATATACCACACTGAAGTCTTAACCAGCCCCCTGTGAAGTAGGTTTTGATAGTATATCCATTTTACATATGTAGAAACTGAGGTACAATTAAGTAATTGGTTCAAGGTCACTTAACTGGTATGAAGATCAGGATTCAAAAGCCGGATTGTTTTATTCCACTCTGATACAGGCTCTTATGACTCCTAGGACTTTGACAGTAATTAGTGAAAACAGAAAACTGAGATACATGATATAAAGAGTAAACTCCAGGTGTTGCACAGTGTTGGAATGGTTTGCACATGCACAGGAAAATCTCCAGTGGGGTGAAGCACCTTGCATGAAGGAATTGGATAGGATTTAAAATGACACATGGAGGATGACAGAAAGTCTGTCAGAAATAGATCTTTGTTTAGAACGTGGGAGTGGAGTTAGACAGGAAATTGCTAGCACGATGGTCCTAGATGCACTCTGTGAAAAATCACGGAAATTGAGTTTAGTGAGTATTGTGAAATGGGTAGGGTATTATTTTTGGAGTCAGACAGATATGGGCATGAATTCCAGTCCTCTCCTACCAACTTTATGACCATGCCCAGTTCAAATAACCTCTCAGTGTTCTCAACTCTATATTGAGGATGACAACAGCATCACTCTCATTATAGTGCTGCAAAGATTGATCTAATGGATATAAAGTGTATGTAAATTACATGATATAATACATTTTCCATCAATACCGGCCATTATTACCATTATGGTTCTTGTTCATACAGTAATTTATGGGCATTGGAATGAAATAATGACAGCACTGCTTTGGAGAGGATACTTTAGGATTAATGGTTGCAAAACAAACTTGGAGCTGCTAGTATTACAATGCTGGCTCTACCACTTGCTAGGTGTGAAGTCATTTACTTAACCTTTTCTCTCCATCTGAAAATAAGGGAAACAGCGTGCGCTACCTTGTGGGTTCCTGATGATGATTATGTAAGTTAATAAATATAATGAACTTTAAATAGCACCTAGCACACTCAGTTATTTATTGATGATCTGAAATTTGATTGTTTTTCTCTTAATTGTGATTATCCTTCTTCACTTCTTGTTCCCTCTGAAACACATAGACCTTTTTGTTATCTGTGGCCCTGTCATGGGACCTATGGGCCCATGGTGGCCTCCTAACTGAATCCTATTTAAGTGTTGAGAATGTGCCTAAATAAGCATCTTGTACTGCCCCAAACATAGGTTCACTGAGCAAAGTGACCACAGCTGTTTGGATGTTGTCTGTGGGTGAGAATTTCCATCAAGGGCTGAGCCTTTCCATGAAAGGAGTCAGACTGTGCTGCAGGTCTGAGGTCGCCTCCTCACTGTCCTTCCCCCCACCCTCTTCGTCTCTGCTGAGACAGGCACTGAGGAGCCCAGAGGTAACACTGCTGGCTCTGGGAGCGTGCGTTTGTGTGCAGTGCCTGTGCATTCCTGCACATACACATCTATGCATATGTGTGAATGAGAGAGAAAGATTGTAGCCTGAAGGAAGCTCTTATAGTGCATTGCCTTGTTTCAGTTTTTGGTTGTAAAGTTGAATAAAAGGCACTTAGTCCAAAATTTTAAAAAATTGCTACTGGGCAAAGTCATTTTGTGTCAGGCTTCTGTTCAGGGCAGATTTACACCGGTTATAAATCTCTGAAATTAAGGTCTTACTGAAGAAAAGCTGAAATGTATTCAACATTAACAGACACCCAGTTTTGCCTGGAACCAGTGGCCATTCTCCCCCCATGTATAATAAGAATATCTAACTCTGGGTTTGGAGTGATAATAAGTTTAAACATGCCTCTTAGAATGGGTAATGACTCTCCAACAAGTAGCAAAATTTCCTATCAACAATTCTTTTCCTGGAACCAAAGGTTAAGTTGAAGAGTTTGATTTAATGACACAGTTAATTAGGCTTTTAACATTACAGGGTTCTTGTCTTTCGTTTTCTAATCAAGATCATGGTCTAGGGTCAACACCCTTGTAGAAGTTGAGGACATAATGCCAACACTTGTTCTTCTGCTATTTGGGGAGGGTTAGTAGTGGATTAGGCATGCTTAGGCATTTCTGAGTTGACAAAGGGCCTGGAGAATGCCTCCTAGTCTGGAGTATTTCTTCCTCACCTCCACCAGAGCTTAGATTTATAATATGTTTGATCTCTAAGGAACTTTTGGAATCAGTGATCAGTCCTTTATAATGAATAATTTCATATATATAATTTGTAATTATAATTTAAGGAAACTGAGGCAACAGTGACCAAGAAATGTGTCAGGAGCTATATCGTTCTTTTGGCACACATGGAAAAGGATCTTCTAAAGTCAAGCCATTCATTTCTTCTGGTCATTGGTCTATCTGCAAGTACTCATTTCATCCTCAAGGAAAAATCAATGGCTTATGCGAGTTAAGCTATTTATGGGCTAGCTTTGCTAGAGTACTTCTTCCTACTGCATTTCAAGGCAAATGTGATCCATTTGATCTCAGCGTTTGGGAGTATCAGTAATGTCCTTTGGTTGCAAACCAAGAAATTGCTTCTTGTTCTCTTAATTAAAAAGGAAGGTGAGGATGGGGCTCCTCCGAAGGTTCTTAGAATGTGCTGCAGACTAGAGAAGATCTGGTAAGGGAAGAGGCAGAAATCAAAGTAGGTTCAGAAATTTCAGAATCAGGCCACAAGTCAACTTTCTAGAGCCAAGAACTTCTGCCCCCGGTGCTTGACACTGCTCGGTCTCAAATGAGTTGGGGAATGAATAGATAAATTCCCTTATGGTGTTGATGCTCCATTCAGCTCAGGCTTGTGATAGTCCCCAAGTTCTCCCTCTGCAAGGATAAGGACAGTCCAGGAAAACTGCCTTTGCTTTCATCTTCCTCTTTAAAAGTATAGAGCTGACTCAACTCCCTCGCAGGAAATGTTCTTGGGGAAACACCATGTAAATTCACATCAGGCCCACAAGATAAATGTTTCTTGATAGACCTCTCTCTATTAATTTGCATAAACATTTGTGTATGGTTTTATTTACATTGGTGAGGCAGAACAGTAGTTCTCTGATTTCGATGTGTGTAAGCCTTGGAGATTAGAGCTGGGGCTCTTCCTTTGAGAAAACAAATACTTTTAGTGTTGATTTCAGTGAGATATAAATCATACCCAGGAAGTTTACAGTTGAGTAAGAATGGTATAATTACTGATTGTATACCAGAAGAGGACATATTTATGAAACGACTTGAAAAAGCTTGTAATCCCTTCCCGTATTTTGAATAACTAATTGCTATGTCATTGTGGCATATTTGCACCACAAGAGTTAAGTCTGTCAAACGTTTCCCTCCGAAAAACCTTGTTTTAAAGGATTTCTAACTTGGTCGTAAAAATGTGCTCCAAGTTGGAACTGACTGGATGGGAGTCTGCGCTTGGAACACTTGATTTGAATGGTGCCAGTCAGAGTTAAATTACAGGCTGGGAAAAAGGAAACAAATTTTCTAAAAAGGAGGTGTTTATGGTTCCCGGCTCCCCTAAGTACTTCTTGAGGATCAAAATAGCCTCTTTAAAATAAATTGCAGACCATTAGTACGTGATGGAGGAAACTCCTTTGAGTGAGGGGTGGGGGAGAGGGAAAGCAAGGGGAGATTGGTTTGGGCCACTTTACAGCTGTGCAAACACTGCGTAGTCTGCTCTCGTGCAGGAGACCCTGGAGAGGCTCACGCTCACCGAGGGTGCTTCCTGTACCCACAGCTGAACTTGTGCATCTCACTGTAGATCCACTCCAAATATGCATCTTAAGGGACGTTTGGGTTTCTGGGAACATGTTCCTGCCCTAGTCCTCCACCATGTTCTCATTTTAAATAAATAGATCACTGTTGCCTGCCTGTCATCCCCATGCAGATCACAAAGGCCTTCTGCAAAAGACCGCAAATTTGTCTCGCCTGATGAACAAGAAGGCACCTGTTTGATGGGCATATTTGTTCAGAGAGTCTCCCAGAGCAGGCACCTGACATTTAAGCTAAAAAAAAGTGTTTCTTGGCTATAAATATTTATATGATCTCTTACACAGAGCCTAGGTGTCTTTCCCATTGGTTAACTACAGAAGATTCAAGATGGGGAAAGGGAGAACGAGAGGAAGAGAGAGAGGGGGCTTCTGCCTTGGTGTGAGTGCCCTTGAACCCCACTGGTCTGGGTGTAGCCTCTGTTCTCTAGCACATGCAGTCAGTGAAAGTGAGACAGGTTTGCAATCTGGCTTGTTCCACCACATTTCAAATTTCCTTTTTTAGATTTCACTCATGCCTTAATGACACTTTTTTTTTTTTTGAGAAAGCTAATTGCATTGGTTTCTCCAAGAGGCATCACTTTAAACAATCCATCCTGACTGTGAAAACAAATACATGCTTGACTTATTTCATTTATTTTTTCCCCTAAGCCTAAATTAGGATAAAGCCATTTTGGATAAGAAGACATGTGTGTGTCTTTGTCACATCTTTTATCATCACGACTGCTTTTCCAAATAATACAACTTGTGACAAATGTGAACATTAATTACAGTTAACGAAGAAATGTCATGTGAAGTATTCATGGGCGGGCGGGCGCAGGGGGCGCAGAACAAAGCAGCAATGACAAAAACCCCCAGACCGAACACCAGACAGTCATTGAGACTGCATCTTGCACCAAGCTTCATGTCAAAGTGCAAAAGTCCGAAATCAAATACCATCAGTTATCAAATTATGTTAATGATTCTAATGAAAGCTTCTGGTATTTTGTTCAAGAGAGTGTTGCTGTAATGGTAACTAATAGAACAAGAGAAGCTGATTGCCATGAGTTAATTAGAACTGACTGCTGGAGTTTCTGGTTTATTTATTTATTTCAATATTGACAATCTGTTTAAAACCCGAGGCTTTTCATGTGGTCCTTTTTTTTCCTTCCACAAGTAATCAGCTAGTGGCAGAGTGAGAAGCTAATTGTGTTCTCTTCTACCGCAGGTATATCCCTCTCTGGCCTCAAGGTGTGGGCCCAATTTGACAGCAAACAAATTAAACTGAAGTCGAGGGTGGACATGAATGTCCATATACAGATCCACACCTTGTATTTGTGGGGCTCAGGGTGAGTGCAAATGAGGCCCATTGCCTGCTGCCCCCTTCCCTTCTCCTTCTGCCTTTGACTGCATTCTCCTCCTGAAGAGGACTCTCAATATGTGCATGTGGAAGCTCAGCCTGCCCATTCAAGTTCCACCCACCAACGACTTCTCTTTGGCTGCCTCTTGGTCTTAGGGACCAGGTACTGGTGGGAGCCTTCCACTGTTGGGAGGTGTCGGATCCAGAGAAGAGGTCTTGTAGGCCCTAGAAGCAGCTCAGGACTGTTTGAGAGGGGATTTGAGTGTGGGGGTGCTGGTCGTGTATAACGTGTTCTGCAAACTGAAAAGAAACTCCGGATTAGAAATGACATTGGCTTATGAATTCCTTATCTCACAGTGGTGGTAAGCAGATGGAGGAGCGTCTGAGTAAGATGTAAGCACTCGGTAATTATGTCTCCCTTTCACTTTGGCCATGGATCCAAGAAGGCCAAGGGCTCAGGTTACTTGGGTCTAAGGGAGGTGTTCCATATACATCTTCTTTGCTTTTGAGCATTTATGTGTATACATCTGGGACTTGTTCACTGAAGTCTATTTTTCTTTACCATTGTTGTTTATTCCTTTAGTCCCTCATTTATGCAATATCTATTGGGCGCTTACTGTGCCAAGCTCTGAAGACAAAGCAAAATAAGGTCTTCCACTTCAGGACTCTCACAGGCTTTTCAAATTTATATCTCCATCATACATGCTAGATAAAGATCTGTTCGAAGTTCTTCGTCTTCCATGTCTTTCTTCTGTTCTGTTCACTGTGTGCTTCTCACTCGCCCCACCCTTCTCTGTCATAGCAGCAAGTATTTTTGATCCTGTAGAGGAGAAATGAGAAGTGCACACCTCTGTCTTAAGAGGGAAGTGACCCCAGCTGTCCCCAGTGACCACTGGGGATGCTGCTCTCATGACCTAGTTTGTCGTTCCCTCTTCAGAGCCCCCACTATCTAGCGTGAGAAATTCCCCATTTATGTACATCAGACTAGAGAGAAATCTGGTTCAGTGCATCCATCCCACAGAGAGCCTGTTAGAGTTGTGCTGAATGACTGGTTCAAAATGTCTGCTCCATCTAGTGACCCTGGCAGCCCCCCTCTGCCACAGGACTCTTTTGTGGGGGTCTCTGCCTAGAAAATGAATTATGTCAAAGTGAATACGTGTTGTTCCATGTTAAAATGCCTCTCTATTCAAATCAGTAAGGGCATTTCCTAAATCTTTCACCCTGACGCAAAGCGTTGGTCATTAACAAATGATACTGGTTATTGACAGGACCATACATGGTCTTAAGAAACTAACCATGATGTGTGGGTGACAGCACAGGTCAGCAGAAAACCCTGACTCCTGGTGTTGGGAAGCACATCAAACTATGTTGAATTCCCTTCACTGGCTAAATGGGCACATTAGGGTAAAAACGATTTCCACATTTGCATAGTTGATTTCATTACTATCGCCATTATTGATGCCCAGCTCCTCTGAAAGAAAAGAGCCATAAAAGCAAATAAAATCACTTTGCGATTCCATTATTGGATAAATTGCCACATTACTGCCTGTGTTTTAGGGCTAAAGCCTTTCCCCACATTTACATAGTTTATTTCATTATCATTATTAATAACAGCAACAATAATAATGATGATGACTAGGATCCTTGAATGAAAGGAACTAGATAAATGTCACAGCCTGGAGCAGGCTTTATGGACTGTCTGCGATCACTAAGATTCCCTTTTTCTGCTGCTGAAATGCAGTCTCTTTATAGAGGGGACCATAGGCTTTAACAGAGCCTGCTTAAAGATGGAATTCAGAACCTGTGGGTCCAGATTTCTGGTCCAAAATTGTGACTATTACTCATTGGGAAGAATGAAGATTTAGGTTGGGAGTCGCTTTTCCGTCACTTAAATAGTTGTATGTATTCAGGAATAGCTTGAACTCTCCAAGCCTCAGCTTCTGCATCAATGAAATGGGGAATTATGATGTTTGCTTTGCAGTGTAAGAAGAATGGTGAGGTGTGTCCTGGTGGAGTAGTGGTTAGGTCTGCTCCCTTCTGTTGAGTGCAGTTCATGTGCATCCCAAGGACAGGGTTCATGTCCTGGGGTCGGAGTACGTGAGGGGAGCTACCAGTGTGAACAACTAAATAAAATAAAATGCTTCTTCCTCCTCTCGCTGCCTGCTTGCCTGCTCACCTTCATTCCTGCCTGCACATTTCTTTAAAAAAAAAAAAAGAATAAAAAAGGGAATGTGAACTGGCACTGTAGATTGTAAGGCTGTCTGTGGTTACCAGAGACTGACAAGTCAATGTAGCAAGTCCTTGCTTAACCTCATCGAAAGGTTTTTGGAAATGGAGACTTTAAGTGAAATGATGTATCACAAAACCAGTTCTCAAAGAACATCCTTTCCTTCAGTGTCAGCCGGGATTTTTTCTTCTTTCTTGTCAGTGCTCTAACAAAGCAATTTTGAAAGAAGTAACTTTTTTTCCCCCGAGCACCTGCTGGTTTGAATATGGAAGTGACTACCATGGCTGGGCTGTGTGATGACAGGAGCTAACCAGTTTATCTGTTGACTAGGAGAATTTTCCAAAACCTCCCTGAGATTTCTAAGCCATTTTCCTCTAGGATAAGCAGAGAGAGTACTTATTCATAGTTACCAATCTTTTCTATTTACAAATAGCTTATTTTGATTACAAATAGCTTATTTTGATAACAAATAACCCTGGGCTGATCTGATAGCCAGGATAGTGTCTTTTCTTACTCAGCAGTTTCTGATTATGTCTATCATTATGTCTATCTTTTCTCTTTGGCCAGGGAGCCAAGAAGTACAAGATCTTTTTGTCTATTAATTCTGAGGTCCTATAGTGAAAGGAAGGGCCACTGATGGCTGCCTATGGTTTGCTGGAGAATTTTCCCTCTGGTTTTGTTTTTATTATTTTATTTTATTTCTGCTGCACCAGGGGCTCCAAAAAAATGAATGTGTCAGTAAAGGATTTGACAGTATGTTACGACAGTCATCAATCCACCAAGCCCTGTAGTCATAAATAAGCTTCATACGCTGCCACACTAAAGAGGACAGTTTTTCTTCTCCAGGACATTGAAAATGTCACAGCAAGGGAATTGTTTGTCCCTGTCTCCACGGCAACGCCACCAGCACTTATCATTAACTTTCACACCAAGATTTTAATCAGCGCTCTTTGCGGCCTGAGACCAAGTCAACATCAGCCCAAATTTTCAAAGCCGTTATTCTAATTATGACGAGAAAGCTATAGATTGATGAGCCGAGTTTTCTGCAAGGACTGGTGGCAGTTAATTCTCATGACCTGCGTGGCTCGGGGAGTCTCTCTTAGAGATGGAGTCTTGAAAGTTCGATTATTAGTGACAGCTTGTAAGTGAGAGGCGCCTTATCTCTCCAGAGAGTGTTGATAACTTGAGACAAGGTTTAACTAGGAAGTGGTGAGACAGTGGAAGGAGGGGCGTGAGGGGGAGAAAAGGAAAAAGAAAGTACACACTCTATCTGCAGCCTGCATCCAGCGTAATGAGAAAATACCGACAGGCACAATTTCACAAGTTGTAAATTCTGGTAGCCTTCAGTTGTAAATTCTGGTGGAGGCTGTTTTACTCGGCTATCTGATAATGTGTGAAAATATTTGTCCCTTTGCTTCATAGGCTTGGGCAAGCACTGTGTTCCAGAAAAAGCATTCCCGGCTCTCTCCTGCCTCTCATTTCTCTCTGGTGTTCCTTGGTCAGGGGACCTCTAAAAACAATCCAAAAAGAGAATTTGCAATTGAAACAAAGTCATAATTAAATATGTTTTTTCATTTAGAAAGACTTTTTGTATTCCTTAGCTGACTCCCACCCCCAGTTTCTTTGGATTCAATCTTATTTCTAGAGCCTTTGGGTTTGCATGGAATAGGGTCAGTAGAATGTGCCTCACAACTTTTCTCTTCATTTTCCTCCTGGTGTCTGCTGTTCTCTGCACTCCTTAAACTGACTGATGGAGGTCCTTACTTCTTGAACGTACATAGACAAAGGTCATGCTGTTGGCTTTCTGCCTTCCCCATGTTTGCTCGTGGGAAGTGGTGCCTATTTCCTCTCTAGACTTGAGACATTCAATTGAGCCCTCAGTCTGCTTGAGAGAGGAGTGGAAGAGATCATCTCTGTGCTCATCATTGATATCACACTAGCCAAAGGCTTTTATGATCTCATCATATATTCTCCTGCCTCCTCCTAAGGGAGAGTGCAACAAGGCAGCATGGTGAGGTCAGAGAGCCTCATCTGAAATGCTGAGTCCTGCCTCCATCCCAGCTTGGTGCCTGCATTGCAGAGTGGGTCTCTCTGTGACTCCATTTTCTCATCTTTCACATGGCAATGATAATATTTGTTTTTGCATATCAAAAGAGAGAGTGGGAATGCAGATGCTAATGTTGAATGTGATCATTGCATTAAAAAATGATGGTGCCTGAGCATCATCGACTCTTGTCTGCTTTTTTATTTTTATTTTTCTTCTCCATAGCTAGAAAATGATGATGCTATTACATTTTTGAGTGTTTTCCTTTTCAAATTATTTTCACGTTTAAAGCCATCACAATGATGTCCATTATCTTTGTTTTGCCCCTGGGAACGTGGAGGCACAGAGAGGTGAAGCACCTTCCTTAAGATCACACAGCCAGTTAGAGGCCTAACCAGGTAGAGAACTGTTGCCTCCTGGTTCCCAGCATGCAGCTCCTTAGACCACACTACTTACCATGTTAATAGGCTGGGATTAACAAAAAAAAGCAAACCCAATTAGTTTCTGTTGCAGCCCTTTTACAGTTCTGTCTTGTTTCTCCGTGTGTTTATATGTATGTTTTAATAGCATTCCTGCCTTTTATGCTGAGGTTGCTCGAGGTATGTTTATAATAGTGGTGTAATTATAATAATAAAATACAAATCCATCCTCAGGAGCCAGCTCATTACTGGCTGGCCAGGTAAAACAAATAGGCCTGGCGGTGACACCGGAACAAGGCAGTTTATTTCTAAGGTAGTACCACTTTGAAGCATTAAGTTGCTTTGCTCTTCCAGTAAAGGAGGCCCTGTGTTCTGACTATAACTAGAGTTTGGGGTAGCTGAGTTGCACAGTCAGATTGCTTCAACATGATCTCACCCTTTACTGTCTTTTTCCAGGGGAAAGAGGCGAAATAAATAGGAAATAATTTCCTCTCGTTCTCTATAGCTGTAGCTCTTTCCTTGAATACATACATAGGGCTTTTGGCATTCACACTCCTGGACATAGAGTTTCTAATGTATACAAAAGGGAAAATTGTTATGAACAGAGCCATAGTAGAGAGAGAGTGTGCGTTTTTTAAAATGCCTGTCTGTCCTTGTTAATTAGAAGTGCACATATTGGGAAATTAACTATGAAATACTAAAAATGATAAATTATTCCTTATTTGAAAGTATAAATTAAAGGTTTAGTGTATATAAAATTTGTCATGTTTAATTGCAAGTTCAATTAAAATTCAGGGTAATGATGATTTATACAGGTTTCTGTGTAATTTGATATTCATTAGCTTAGCCAGACACATGCTGATATTAGCTCGTTAATTATGTTTCCTTTTGTTGAAGGCAGCCTTGTGAAAGCAATCTGCTCAAAGTTTTCTAAACTCATTCTGCTAAATGAATATTTGGCAGCTGTTCATGTTATTGAGATGGTCACTGTGGCTTCACTTCACTCATAGGCCGCATCAATCATACCTTCTCTGTGACAAACAAGGGTTTCTCATTACAAACCCATTTATGAAGGTTATGGCTGACATTAAAGAGTGATTGCATGGTACTCTGTTGTTACTTTACAGTAACGTTGGAATGAAGCTGCCATTAATATCCATGCCTCCCACATGGTCAAACAGTTTAAAACACATGGATGGGGGCAGAATTGCCGCAGTGGCGTAAGATCCCTTTCCAACACTGTTGGCCTAGCCTTGGAAATCCAAAGCTAGATTTCAAAAGATGGATTCTCAGTGAATAGTGATCTAGGCCCCTATTTAGACCCAAGGGGTCGCATGTGAGTTAATAGGTATGGTCCTTGAGATCCAGAGAGATTCAGGGATTCTTTATAGTCACATGACAGTTCTGAGCAGTGTAGTTGAACATGACTCCTGGAGGTGAAAGTAGAAACACTAGCTGACTGGGGAGAAGGTTTCTTGAAGTGTATCAACTCTGGTAGCAGTGAGTTGGAGGGATCACCTGGGAAGCAACTATGTAACAGTCTCAAGCTCCAGTTTTGGAGGATTCAGATATTTTGTAGATATTTCATAGCTGTATACTTTACACTTCTCATACTTTACACTTGGGTTATTATGGAAAGGCAGGTATTGTCTTCTCTTGACAAGTGAGAGAAGCTGAGGCACAGGGCAGTTGATTAATTTGTTCAAGGTCACCTATGTGGGCAATGATAATGGTCAGACTTGGAGCTCAGGGGTTCTCTGCATGTCCCAGTGATGCACTGAGGGCTTGTCAAATAAGACTTTAGTTTTCAGTTTTGTCTTCTCTCTACCAGCACCTTTTGGTAGGGAAGAGCCAGACACTTTGTAAATGGTGAAATGCTGATGGTGGGCTGGCCTATATTTTAGTTTTCTGACATTTGTATATCAGTAGGCATGTCTGATTTGTGATGGTAAAATGCAATGGGAGTTTCTTATGAAAAATTATCATGTTGTTTCTCTATAGTAGTATCTATATATTTGTGCAGTTTTAGGTGCACAAGTTTAGGAAGTAGGGAGTCATATTTTTCTCTTTGAGAACCATCTCTTATGCATTCAATCTTGCATTCAGGCTGATGTTTCTCTTGAAGTCATTGTGGAACAAATGGCTGACTTGTGAACATCATCTTCCATAGTGAAGAGTTTTCTTCCAGCACCCTGTCTTTCTCCAAGTGGGGCCCAGTGACTGTTCTGCCCACATACTCCACACGCTTTCTTTATTGATCTGCCAGTTAGAGGTAAATTATATGAGTTACAAAGCAGAAAGAACCTGGGTCCTTGAATCACTGCATGGAAGGCCATCTTACTAGATATCTGATTGAATTTTCACAAGTAAGAAATAGACATCTATTGTGGTATGTATCTAAAATTTCATGGCCTTGTTGATCACAGCATTTAACTTTATCTTAACTACTCCTTTATTTATTCATTTTACAAATATTTGTTCAAAATTTTACTCTGGACCAAATCTTGGGCTAAAGGATTAGGAGCAGAAAATGAAAAAAGATACTATTCCTGACCTCTGGGAGCTCAGCCATATAGTAAGGAAACTCTCAAAGTAGGAATATTTCACTCTAGAATTTTAAGTGCTGTAAAATGGGGTCAAGGGAAGAGAACTCAGAAAGGAATTTTTTCTCTTGAAATGCCTCTTGAAATAGCAGTTTAAACTTTAATGTTAGTAGAATTTTTTATTCCCAATGAGACAGTATGTGGGAACCATAATTTAAAAATCTGAAGAGACTTTGGTAGAAATGGAGGCCTCCATCTGAATGCTTAATGCCTCCACTGGAAGCCTCCAATCTCTGAAGGCCTGAACTGACTTTTTCATTCTCTGGGTTGTAGTTATGGAATGCTTATCTGTAGTTAGTGGAAGTTTGTTTATTGACTGGTGGATACTTTAATCTTGAACTTTTTTTTTTTTTTTTTTTCGACATTTATGGGTTGCTTGACTTTGGGCAAGTTCCTTAACTCTTTTTACCTCAGTTTCCTTATTTGTAAAGCAGGGATAATGGGACTGTCTGGTGGAATTGTTAGGAGAACTGAACAAGTAACTATGTAAAGGACTGTCATAAGCCTGTCTTGTGAATATTCCATAATGTTGTCTGTCCCCAAGACATGTGTTGAAAACATGTTTGTGAGTACTTCTACATTCTTACTGACTAAACAAAGAATACAAAAACCTAGTTCAACATTTGGGGGAATGCTTTCCTTGCGACAGAATTCTAAAATCTTTGATTGTGAATTTGTTATTTCCTTTGGGTTCAATGCACCAAAGTCTTTTGATGGTTTCCTAAAATTTAGGAGGAATTGGAATTCTTCTTCAATACTTTTATAAAGAAGTACATCCTATGTAGGAGAAACACAATATGATTTTTTTTCCCCTTTCACTTCAGTCTCCCAGCTCTTTTTGGACTTAGACAATGTAACTTGGAACTTTAAATTTTTTAATTTCACCACCTTATGTCTTATTAATGCATTTTGTCAGTGTGGAAAGCCCTCTGGTGGTCAAAGTAATTCCTATGTGACTTTTTCGATGGTCTGAAAAAAATATTGTTTAAAGAGCTGTGTTCAAATTCTATATTTCTTATTTTCTGATTCCTTTTTATAATTAAACCATAAAGCAGTTTTCCATTGGAACATTTTTCGTTTTAAAGATATCTGGGGGAAAATAATGTAGGGTAATTTCCCTCATCCAGATGAAAATATATTAGTATTTTCATTTTATACTCACATTTTGGAGGATTACATATAATTGTTCAATTTATTGTTGTCACTCCAGGAATGAAAGTTAACTTTGTTCGCTCTAGCATGAGGACACTTAGAATGTTATAGAGTGTTACTGCTGCAAAGGAAGACTTGGAAGTTATCCTCTTATTTTCTAGAAAGGGAACTTGAGGCTCAGAGAGGAGACATGATTTGTTCAAGATGTTGCCAGAGGGAGCAGTGCCATGAGTAGAAGCCAGGTCTCCTGTGTGCCTCCTCCAGTGCTCTTTTAGTTTTATTGCTTGAGGCGGGTCATAGCTGGGTCAAGGATCAGTAACGCCTTAGTCTCTGGACAGGTCCAAAGGTGGCCAGGTCAGGGTCAACAAACTCAGTCATGGGCTACTTCATTCCAGACAAAACTCAGCTCAAACACTCTCTGAGTGCCTCTGTCCTTGCTTGGAACCAGACAGCATAGCATGCAGGATCCTTTTTTCCTAGTTAAGTCTCGAAACTTGGTTGGTTGTGTCACTGTAGTGATCTGGCACAGACAGCCTTAACACAGCCCTGCCATTAAACAGTATTCCTTGGAAAGGATGTGCATTAATTTTGGCTGTGTGCTGGCCACTGCAACTCATCATAAAGATGAATGGCTGATGGGTGACCTCTGTCTGGTGTCCTAGGAGGGTGGATACCTTGGAAATGCAGAAACATCTGTTCTGCTCTGAAATTGGCAAGGCAAACTGGCTTGTCCCTCCCTTGCTGGATGCCATTGTGTGAGCTTGCATTAGTTTTGTTTGTTGGAGTCTTTGGCTATGGCTGGTATAGGCCACTTCTCAGTGCATGCATTGTGACATAGTATGATCCTGGGGAAGCTGGAAAAGTGGGATGGTGAGTCAGTGAATACCTCCGGCATATTCTCCATTGCTATTCCTGGGTCCAGGCCACTTGGGAGGCTCAGGAGCTAGAGGCTACGTGAAAGCTGGAAACTCAGGGAATTGCCTGGAACCCTGTAATATTCCTCAGTTGCTCCTCTGGATATAGGTACTTTTTGTCAAGAGGCTATTTAAATTTTTACATCTTCATTACTGTCCTCATTGCTAAACCTCACCAGAGCAGGGTTGGTTTGAAAGGCTTACGTGAATTAGATAGCACTTGTGAAACAGAGAATAGCTATTAAGATGGGAATTCAATTTATTTAGCTTGGTCTCTTTTGGGAAGTGGGGCAGTGAGTTAAACACTCACTGCTCTTTAGCTGGTACCAGGATTTGAGTCCTTATCTTGAGATGGGGCATTGCGGCAGATAGAAAATAAAATGTGGCCCCCGACTTCAATGAGCTTGCAAGTGCTTTCCTCTGTGTGAGCACTTCCAGGACCCTGCTGGGTGCTTGAGGCTGCAGAAATCCATACTTTCTGCATCAGAAGCTGTCAGTGATCTTTTCGAGTACATCGTTCACTCACCAGACATAGGCACCTGGCACTTGAAACTGCCTGGGAGCTGGACCTGACTGCTGGCACGTCATTGGCTGTAGCAGGGTAGGTTGGAAATGTCAAGGAATGAATGACCTTCAGGAGCAGCCTCACCTGCATGGTGACTGACAGGAATAAGCACCCCATCTTCCTCAATTGGGACAATATTGAGGCACAGTCTGTGCTGTTCCTCAGACTTCTCCGACTCTAGCGACTAGTTGTCTTTAGTGGTTACTTGCTTGATAAGGTACCGTGAATCATTATTGACTTCCTTCCTTCCCTGTCTCACTACCTTCTCAAGGGGTAACCTTCTTCCAAAATACTTTCACTCAAATCCTTGTCTTGGCAATGGGGGATTTCAGACCAAGGCATCTTTCATAGTCTGTAGATACTTTGATGGAAATCCAATTCCGGTGAATGCAGCGGAAGACGTGCTGAGGTCAAGAAAAAGGAAGGTATGTCAGCCTAATGGAAGGATTTGGAAGACTTCTTGGGTGGGAATACATCAGAACTAGACTTTTAGGGGTTGGATAGGGATTTCGTTAGGAAGCTATGATAGAGAAGTTCATCCCAGGCTGAGTGGACAGCTTCTGCAAAGACCTTGAGAGAGAACGAGTCATTTATGGAAAATGATACTTGAGTAAGACTGCTGTGGTTGTGGATTAGGGTACACTGGAAATAGGATGGGGAGTGTAAGGAGAGATTATTAGGGGTTTAATTGTTGAGAACTTTAAGGGCCTAATTATTGAGAGTTTGAGAGGTCTAAGTATTGAGAGTTTGGAAGTAAGGCTGACATGTAGACTAATCTGTAGGCAGGAGTAAGCCTTCCAGTTACCTTAGCAGGGAGGGATACTATCTATCTTTTAGGATGAAGCAGCAGGTATCATAGACATAAAAAAGAGAAACTTGGTGAGTAGGAGACTACTGAATGACCTCTAATTGCTGGAGAATTTCAAACAGGAGAGAAAAATGCTGGTAAACAGAGTAATTAGGGAAGTATTTCAGAGAAGAGGTGACTATTGAGTTGAATCTGCTTGTTCACTGACTGAAGGGAAGTTAAAACAGGATGTCCCAGGTCACATATGCAGAAGCTGGGTCTTAGGAATGATCTGGAATCAGGGACATGTCAGAAATGACTTGCCCCTAGGCACTTAGGATATTGTGGTTCCTTCTTGAATAAAAAAAAAATTGGTGTAAAGACAAATTTATTCATATTAGGTTACAGTTTTCCTTCAGCTTAATTTTTCTTTCTGCTTCTAAAAGAAGTGAAAACTTTTTGTTGTTCCCTAAATTTTCACTGACTTTAGGCAATGTATCCCTGTGCCTGTCTAGCTCAAGGGATCATAAGATTCTGTATTCTTCTCTCAACTCTGCTTATATAGCTGTAGAAGTTAAGCATTTGGAGGATAGAAACCTGGGAGTTCACCTTCCCGGAGGTGGGAAAAGGAGAGTCTTGAGCGCACAGTGTCAGGCAGTCATTCTAGGTGCACCTGGGAATTCACATTCGGAAATCCCTAGAGAAGGGAGAGGGGATGGAAAAAAACATTATGGGGTCCAAGGAGTTAAGTCAAGCTGTTTTTGTCCAAGTCAGAGAAGCAGGCTGGTATTTGCTGCTTTTCCTCTGGAATCCCTCATGAACTCACCCTCTGAAAGAAAGATTTGTCCCTCCTCCCAGGTGAGTGGACAGTCCTGTGCCTTTGGCACCTGATCGGTCTTTGATCGTGTCTGCTGACTGTCACTATTGTGGGAGAAGCATCCTCCTGTTCTGTGTGTCTTCAGAGGTGATTGCAGGAAGAGGTTTACTAAATGAAGTGATGTCATTGGGAAAAGGCCTGCAAAAAGCAACCATGATGAGAAGACTGCCCAAAGTTTTCCCCACTCCTCCTTTTCAAACATAGCCAAAACACATGCAGTACATACTTGTAAAAGGATCAAAAAAGGAGAGAAAATTGCAGCTGGCAGTTGTTTTCTCCACTGTGATTTGGTTGCGCCTTCATTTCCAGCTGTTGAAATGGCTAGTCGGCAAGAACGGGTGTTCTTTCCTATTAGAATGTTGTGCTTTACTCCAAGCTGAAAAACGAATGTGTGACTTCATTAGTCCCATGTGCTGGGAAAACAGAGAAATAGCTTTTTCCATCCACATGATTTGCATCATAAGGATGCACTCAGGCTGCCCCAGAAGTGCATAAAATTATGATTTTGGGGAGCAGAGAAGGGCTACATCTTAACAGATCATTTTGTTTTCAGTTCTTTCTCCAAAGCCAAGAAACATAAGTGGGTAAGTGAATATTCTCTACAAATACCTGAGCCCCATTTTCTGGTGAGACGGTAGATCCATTAGCTCCCCTTGATGTGTCTGAAACTGATGGGCTCATCTTAGTCAAGCCGTTGCCAGGAGTACAGACCTCGTGGCCAGCTCACCTCTCTGGTGCCCTTCTTTTCATTCATCTTTCATTGTAAACTGTGTTGATTTGGAAGTATGTATTTGGCACTGTAATTACAGATGACTTTCTCAAGTGGATGAAAAGTCTGCTAATTAATTATTTTAAATGTCATTCAAATACATCAGTAGACAGGTGTTATTTTAGAAACATGAGGTAACATAACCTCATGACTGAGGTCCAGTGCAGAGGTCAAAGTCTGTATGGTGTGCTTTAATAGAAAAAAATTCTAAAACCTCAAAATAACCCTTTATACACACACACGACACACACACTCTGGCCCATTGAAAACCAAGTTGTTATCTGACTGAGTTAAGTTAGCATGTCACTATGGCTACATTTCCGTAGTGCTTTTTTATGAAGTCAGAGAAGTTTACAGCGGACAGGAGTCTTAGTAATTCTCACATCTACCCTTTTTAACTTAATAATTGAGAAAACTGAGTTCAGACAGGGTAAGTGACTACAATCACACCTCACAAGACACCTGGGCTTGATGACTGTTTCCTAGCATGGAGTCTTTCTAGATTGAAACTGTGCTACTTTACCTGGACTCAGGAGGCAGACAGCAGTATTTTAAGAGGAGTAGAGCTGGTCTACTCAGGAGACGATATGGTCCTGCTAGGCGATAAGAGGAGAATGCAAGTAACTTGAAGAGCAGCCTGCGGGTGGGTGTCACAGGAGTGGCCACACTTGCCGTGGAACCGATGGGAGGGCAATACCTCAAGCAGGTAACAGGAAAGACTTCTTGGAGAAAACAGGATTTCAAGTGGGTCTGGAAGTCTAGATATTTTTACAGGTGCTGGAGTAGACCTTAGTAGACCCGTTGGGCTAATTGTGTCCGAGAGCACAGCTAAGAGAGGAATTGGAAGGATTTGGTAGTTTACTTAGTTCTGCTTTTTCTTCACCTTGACTTTCAGCTCTGGGTTTGCAAGGAACGGCATGGGGAGATCCAGGCCTGTGTGTGTATGTGCACGCGTGTGCGTGCATCCTGATGGCCCGTGAGCAGTCCTGGCGGGATGCTGATTCAGCAAGTGCTGAGCACTGAGGGGCTTACGCAGTGGGTGTGGCAGGAAGTTCCCTGCCTGGCAACAGAGGCTGCCCAGCACATTTGGCTCTTGTTATCTTACCCCCCGCCCCGAACTCTGGACTGGCAAGGCAGCAGCAGCAGATGTGGAAACAGCCTCCACCTTGGTGAGATGTCTGCCCCCCAACCCCCCTGCCTCATCCCCAGGAGGTCACCTCATCTCCATATGTGCTGCCTGCCACCCTGCCAATGGAACTGCCTTCAGGCAGGTCACAAGTGACTTACAAAAACCACTCCAACACTCCAGGGTTGCTTGGCACCCCCTCAAATCTGCCCGGCATTTCTCAATCTTTAAAAATAAGTTTTTATTAATTTTAGCATACAGCAAAGAGAAGTAACCCATGACTTATAAATAATGGCAACAGCTTTATGGAAACACCTAAAAATCACCAGGGGCACATAATAAGAAAGTTCTCCATCTCCAGGTGCGAAAACACGCTAGTGATTACTTGTTGAGCAAGACCCTGTCAGCTTTTTTATTACAATACATTATTGGGTAATAGTTTTAAAATTATTTATAGGAAGAAATTGAGCCGTGCAGAGAATTCCATCATTTAATATGTTGTCTGTGAATCTCATTAGCCTTTTTAGCCTAGGGGTTAGGAAGGAAAACAGAGCATTGGTTGTGTGTTAAAGATGGAGCACTGCATATACTTTTTGTCAAGGGGCTTGTTGACCTTATGTTAAGCTGCTTCTTTGAAGTCTTTCTGTGTTACGGCCCTGGTTTCCATGGTATTTACATAAACCTAGGAATAGTTTGCTGTGAGCAAGCAGTGGCAAGGCCTAATATCCCTTCGCCCAAGAATGGGAGCAGGAAAAGATGCCTACTCTGTTGACTACTAACAGGGAACGTTACTTCCAGGTAAATTACAGAGTAGGTAATGATTGGGGGCAGGAGTGTCCACACTGCCTGGACTGTCTCCAGGAGAGAGAAGCAACTCCAGTGCTCCGTGTTTTTAAAACCCATGAGTCCTACCATCCAGCCAAGCAGCATGGATGCCAGCAGCGTGGGCGTGCTGGTTTCTATATTGCCCTGGCTCTGCTCTCTGAGTCTTGGTACTGCTCTAAAAAACATAGCTCGAAGTTATCTACTGACTCCATAGTGGGTGTATCAGCAGGTCTTGGGCGCAGCTCTGAGAAGAACCCATCCTAAATGCCCCTTCTAAATGGAGAGTTGGCTTCCTGTTTCTGGATGTTCTGGTCAGACCACGGTGGAATCTGAGGAGGGACCAAATATCAATTAATTATTATCAAATCTGATCACTCTAGCCTTCTGCCAGGTATTAAGAAAGAGAGCTGCCTTAGAGGCAGCTAGACTTATGATCAGAATCTGGTCTCAGAATGGTGCATCTTTCATACCTCCCAGCAAGGCAGGGAGTTGCAAAAAGTGAAAATAAGAATAAAACAGAATCATGGGGAGCAATAGGAGGTGGAAAGAGTTGAACAGTGACCTTGACAAATAAAGCTGTGTAAGCTTCAGTTTCTTGGCTTATAAAGTTGAAATAATGATATGTACCTCTTGGGTTTCTGTAAGAACTGAATGCAGTAATGAAAATTGAGCATTAAGAGTTATGTGTGGTAACTGGGTGATGCTGGAAAAATGTTAAGCCTCATAGGGTCTACTTCATGGAAGAGCCGGGATATGAACCCAGGCTGTCCGTTGTGCTGTTGTCATAACTAGTATCTAGAATGCCTCTCAATACCTTGTGTATTTGATGTCTTGAGTTGAGACATAAGCGATGAATAGAATCATGTCACACAGAGTAGAGGGACTTTGACTTGGTGGGATAGAAGTGTACTCTGGGTGAATATGACTGTGGAGGCTTCATGGAAACCTGGCGCATTCTTGTCTTTATTCACTTGCTTGGTTTACAGACAGTGATCAGCGACCTGCTATATTTCAAGTCAGACATGGTGCATGAAGGAAACAGGCATGGATACAACAGTCCCTTCCTCAAATAGCTGGGAGTTAGCAGAGGACAATGAAGAGAGTGACATAACTGATAGAGAGGATTTGTCCTAAGAGGGTAAAAAGAGAAAGAAAATAACACGTTTTGAGTGCTTTCTAAGTGTGAGACTTGGTTCCACATGTTTACATATCTTAACTCATTTAAGCATCACAATGACCCTAGGAAGCAGGTGCCATTATAATGTCCATTTTTGAGAGGAGGGCCTGAGGTCCAGAGTGAGGCTTAGTGATTTGACTGGGGTCATAATGCTAACAAGGGACAGAGCCAGGGAGCCAACCTGGGCAGCCTGGTCTGGATCACTGCTTGTCTCACTGCATGGCCTGATAGGAGACTCACCATCGACAGTCCTACAGCTAAAACAAAGATTGACTTACATTTACTAAGGGCAGTATGGGGTCAAGATTGTTTACAGAACTGGTCTGTATTTCCTGGTTCTTGGCTTTATCTGGAAAATGTTTTAGGAGTGAAGGCAATTTCTCATAAAAATTTTATTGAGTTTGGTGCTGTGTAGGTGCATTGGAGTGTATGGGTGCCCTTCATTGCCACCCTTGCTAGTAGTCTGTCTAGATGTGCAGAAGCATAGCATCTGGCCCTTTAGGGTTTAGGCTGCCCCCGTTCTAAGATGTGAACATACTTTGGCATAAGAGGTTGGAAATAGGTTTTTAGGCTCATTGCCTCTGTGCTAGGGTGTCCTTAGAACTCAGCTCATGAAAACTCAAGGGGTGACAACCCCAAAGAAGCTTTTTGGAATCCTTAGCATATTCTGTGCAAGCATTGCTGCTGTTAGAATAACTTTTGTGGCTGTATCTGTGTTACTGGGCATGCTTCCTCTCTCCCGGGATACACAGCTGGAGAAAGGGCCCGGATGCCCTTGTCGATTTGGAGAAACATTCCAGTGCACTGACTCCTTGTGATACGTCTTTGTTATGTCCAAGCAGGCAGGATTTTCAAAACCTTGGTTTCCAAAAATGCATTTTCCCTGAATTATTAATAGTCATTCTTCCTCCGCTCCCTCCTTCTTCTCTCTGAAAGTCAGCATCACCTTGACCAGATCGCTTGTGTTGACCTTAGACTGGTTAGTTTTCTTCTGCTTGTAGCTGAATACTCAAGCTTGATTTCGCCTCCTGGGTGGGTTCGGACACTTATCTCCTCTGCTCAGGTCATGCCCAATTCTCAGCCCCTGGGCCTGTCAGGTGCATCCTGTTGGAAAGCCTCTCTCCATTCTATACCAACTTCTTAGAGACTTTCAAAACATCTTTGAGTCAGAAAGTGCTACCTAAGCCAATCTAGATTATATACAACCCTCAAGAAGTTCAGAGTTGAGATTTCTCACAAGGGTTTTCTTTTTTATAACACATTTGGTTTGCACTATAACCATTATTTTTTTTTTCCTGTGAACATATCATCAGCACCCTTTGATGAGGCCCATGACTTAGAAATGAGTGGAGAAGAAAGCTGCATGTGTAGAGAGCAAGATATTTGACCAGTAACAAAGGACAGAAGTCACCAGTCAGTAATGTCATGGGATAATCAAATTGATAGGAATCTGGGCATTTTACAGATGAGGAAGCCAAAGTATGGAGAACATTTCAAAGGATAGTTATGTAACTGGTTATGGCAGAGTTGAGTCCAGAATCTGTGTCTTCATATCCTTAGCTTAGTACCCCATTCTTGTCCCTCCTTCCTCTCTGGCACTAGGATTTTCTAGTGTATACTCAAAGAGTCAAAAGAAAGAAAATAGAATATAAACACAGCTCAGTCGGGTTTTACAATACCAGTTGTACCAGGTGCTCAGTAAGCACTGCTGAGTCCCCAGGAGGGGCCGCCTCCTCCCCAGGCCTGTGACTGTATGCAGTTGCAGGCATGACCTCAGCCCCCGGAGACGGGCTGGAGGGTGGGCAGGTGGGCCATCTTGTTTCACTAGAGTAATTTCCTAGAGGGGAGCACGTTTTCTGTGTGGTCTGTCTAATGCCTCTCACATTCAATAACTTTAAAACCAATCAAATTAATAATGTAGGGAGAAACAAATGGAGTCACTCTTTAGATATTTAAACAGGAGTATTTCTGCCGTTGACATGTAAATCTTTAATAGGATATGAGATTTGGCAATAAACAAATAAAAAAAAACAACAATAAACAAAAATGCCAAGTTGCTGGAGACCTGATTCTTTTGCACTATTTTAGGTTCAATCATTGCTGCCTGATAGTACCTGCCTCAAATAGATTTGAGGTCCTACTTCTTATTGGGTGATGGGTTTTCAATACTGGGTCATAAAATGGTGGCATATAGATGGTCAAAGCATGTCCACTTTGGTGGTAGATAGGACATGTCTGTGTAGAGAGCTGAATACAAGCAGATCAGTATGTGCCAAATGTCAGCCTCGTTCTTTGTGTAAACTCGAAGCCTTAGGGGGGAATGGATGATGTACAAGATGACTTATTTTTCAAACAGCAAAACTTAGGCTCTGAAGTATTTTCACTTCGACAGAATGTGTGGGACTGAATCTTCATTCCTGTGGGAGACAATCTGGGGAAATGTTAGCATAGTCATGAAAGATCTTCAGCTGAGGTAGAAAGAAGCTGTGTGTGTTATGTGGGTGTGCCCACATCCGTGTAGAGATGCTTTTGTGTTTTAGATCCCAAAGAGACTTCCTGGAGTAAAAGTGAGGTGCCTCAAAAGTTAATTTAAAACCAGACTGAATCATGTTTTATTTTCAAGATCTAAAATTTTGAACTCTCGTTGTGAGGAAATTTACTTAAAACTGTGTTTACTGGCGCACCCCGGTGGAGTAGTGGTTGGGTGCAGTCCGCATTCATCCCAAGGTTCTGGGTTCTTGTCCTGAGGAATAAACAAAACCAACAGCTTATGCAAAATAAATAAAATGCTTTTTCCTCTCTCTTTTGCTGCCTGCCCGCCTGCCTCTGCTTACCTTCATTCTTGCCTGTACCTTTTCTTTAAAACAAGAACAAACTCAAACAAAACTGTATTTACATTTTTCCTTCCTCCTCTCCAGCCTCTTGAAGAGGAATTTAATACCAGTGTTTCCCAGTCTCTTGTCTCACCTTCAGTTTCTGTCACCTAGACCTATTAAATGTGCCTTAGAAGTAAAACCTTCATCCCCTCCTTTTTTTTTTTTTTTCTCTTCTGGAGCCCTTTTTACTTTTTATCTCTTTCTTTTCTGTTTCTTTTCCTTTTGTGATTAAGAAGAACCAAATATAAAATTCCAAGTCTTTATTCAGAGTTGACCTCTGTCTCTTGTCATCCAGGAGGCCAGACTCCCCAACAATGGGGGGAAGAGTCATGGCACCTGTCTTCATTCTTTCCACATTACATCAAGCAAATTACTTTTGTGGACCATTCCTCTCTTTCTGACAGATCTCTCACTGTTCAGTAAAAAATATTAACCTGCTCTGAAGCTTTAAATTGTTGCCACCTTAGTGCTTTCATTTCTGCTACCCAGGCTGGACAACATGGGCTTAGGTTCATTTTGTCTTCCTCTATGAATCACATGGCTGGGATTACCTTGCTTGGTGGACCATGGGTGTAAGTGCACTGATTGAGGAACTGAGGCCAGGAGAAGAACGTGGAACTCTCCTGTTAGAAGCACTCTTGTCTGTTTGGCCAGTTCTCACTGGCCATTTTAAAAGTAGCCTTTTATCCCCTACTTGTCATTCATGTAGTTAGCAGTGGACCCCTCTAGTCCAGACTCACATCCTTCTTTGTTTACCCTTTGATGAAGGACTCCAACAGAATGGTTGTCTTTTAAATTTACATATTTTATGCTATGCCGTACATCACCATGGGTGTAAGTCAGGTGATTGCAGGACTTTTCCCAGGACTTGGATGAAACCTCAGAATCTTTCTTAGCATAATCCTGAAAGTTGCCACCAAACAACCCAATTTATCATGAGAATTGAAATCTGTTTGCTTTCCCTGGATCTTGCCCAAACTCTTGTTTTCATCTCCAGCTGAGACCTCTTGATAGACTGTTTATTCCTTATTCTTTCCATTATGTTTTTCCCCTGGTGACTTATCTACTATATTGATGGTGGTAATGATGATGACCATACCCAGTTGATTACCAGTCTTTTACAATGTGTCAGAATATATAGATATTATCTCATTCAATCTTAATAATTCCTGCAAGGCAAACTAACCTTATTTTACAGAGGAAAATGATGATCCAGAGAGGTTAAGTGACTTTCCTAAGGTCACACAGTAAGTCAGTGTCTGAACTAAGCAGCAAATACTATCAGCCATTTTCTTTCTGCCTTTACGCCAACTTCCTTAGCACCTCATTACATCTTCCATAGTCACTGAATTTTATTCTTTGTCATTGTGGCTTACCTAAGTACTGACTGTATTGGAAAAATTAAAATTATAGTGCCCTTAATAAAATAACTTTGAAGGGGGTATAGATGCGTGCCCTGGGAATGCTTTTTGTGTGTGAAACAAAAATTCAACTTGTTATAGTCAATGAAGTCAATGGTTCAGTTAATAATGCCCTTAATGGCATAATTCTGCTCCATGCTGGTGATGGATACCTTTAAAATCAGAGACTAGGCTTAATGACGACAAGTAGAAATCAGTGCTGCCATAAATACAGCCGACTGGGAACTCCGAGGGAGAGGAAACCCCCAGCTGTCACTTGATGTGATTGGTTCCAAACTCATAAATCTCCATCTCCATTCTTCCCTGTAAATTCCCATTTGTCCCGTCAGCCCCCGATGCAATCCCCGTCTCCAGGAATGTCTCCCTGTCCCCATGAGTCTCGGTGCTCAGAGAATTGTTGGTGGATCATTGCAGTTGTCTGCATGCTGTGGGGCACGGAGGAATTCTTTGTACTTGTTCCAAATGGAAAAGATATTTTTAAAGACTCTTTTTTCAGGATGTCTAAAGACTCCTTCAAGAACGATGTCCTTCAAAGGAGTGACCCTCCATTTGACAGATTCTCCTCCTTTGCACTTCTCTCTAACCTCCTTGTATTGCAGTCAGTCTCCAGAGATTCACTGTGGTCTAGGACCAAGATGTAGGCCAAGTGGAAACACACCAAAGTGATTTAATAGAAAAGGTAATTCCTATTCAAACGGGATGGTCCCTTATTCATTTCCTCGGATTATCATCAAATTTATGTCACCAGCAAAGGAGCTTTATTGAGTTTCACAGAGATATTCCTTTTGCTCTCATTGTCGTTAGTTGGCACGCTGACATTTTCATATGTGTCTCAGCTAATGCCTCAAAATTACTCCATCTACAAATGTAACAATTGAACAGATAATTTTAATAAGATTCAGCTTGACTTCAGACTGCACTCCTTCCTTTCTTTATAGAATGCAAATTGTAACCTGTTTTTAAAGCCGTGCAATGCACTGAACTTTAATGGGATTTGACAACATCATATTAAGCACAACAACTACGCATAATGTACCGAAAAATTGGACGTGAAATTGGAAACATAGCTGAGAACAAAGTAAATTTACATGGTTTGGTAGTTTGAATGTCTGATATCATATTCTCTCATGCAAGCCCCATAAAAAAGCAAAGGATTTAACAATGGATATCAGCAGAAAGTGCTTTTAAAGTTAAAACTGATGGATGGCTTGTCAAAAAAAATAATTGCATTGGTTGGAAAGTCGGGATGCGTGCTGAGGGGGAGAGAACAGGATATACAGAGAGGATGATGGGAAGTGACAGTGGTCTGTCAGGAAGGACTGGCTGCCCAGAGGAGTGTGAAGCCCGAGCTATAAGGTGGCAGAGTAGAACAGGCTGTCAGAGCGGGAAAGTGGCTTTAATACCCTGAAAAGCAAAGGAATCCGCCTGTCAGCTTTGCTCAGCCGTGCTGAAAGAGGAAGAGAACATGGCATAAAGTTAGAGACATTAAACAAGGGAGGGGGTGGCAGGAAGCAGTGCCAGAGAGCCCGGCAGACAGTGGGAAGGGGACTGAGGAGACATCTGTGGGTTTCTGAGTATTTTCTTTGCTATCATAAATCTTTTTTTCTTTACTCAAGGGCCAGTGAATTAAATTGAAGGGCCTAGGAATTTGTTTCTGCTTTTGCAGAAAAGGGTGTTTCAGAGAAGACAGAGGCAAAGCCAAATGACTGCCTGCCACTCTGGCTGAGGGGGTGACTCTCTTGCAGGACACTGAGGATTGTCTTGGCATATGTCTGGCTCTTCAGATCTGCAGCCTCATCTGCTGACCTTTTCTTCCCTTCGGGTTCTGCTGTACATTCTCCCGGGGACAGTACTGATATCCAGTCACTCTGAAACTAGCTTATCTTCTGCCAAAGTGCTTCAAGGGCTTAACACTTTAGCCAGACAACAGACTCATGATTAAAACGCAATAATCTGATGATTTTTCCATAAATATTTTTTTTGCTCTATCAGCATTAGGTTTTGAATAATTTATTATTCTTCCTTAATATACTCCTGGCAGTGAGGTTAATTTGGTCATCTTGCAGGGGCCTGGTTAGTAATGAACATTTTTATATCAGGCCACGGAGTACTTCTTCCATAACACACATCACGTTTTTTACGGTTTAATTGCCCCAGTTGCTTAAGAGTGTTAGTGTCTAGAAACGTTTGGAAAATGGTAGTTTATTATATGAAAATATTTTGTGGACCTGACCTTAAAATATATGTTTGAGAACTAGCCCGAGTTTTGAACTCTGTGTGGCCGAAGTACAATTTTAGATTTGGTATAGTAATTTGAAGTGGGGCAGGGTTCTTCTTCCCAAAGAAATGACCATGTCTGTGGTGGAGAAGGAAGGTTAGAGTAGTAGCAGCAGCAAAGACTTATGTGCCAGATGGATTTTAAGTGACTATATGTATATACTATGTGTGTATGCATACTTATATGCATACAAATATGTGATATGTATGTTTAATGTACATGTACATTTAATTCCCATAACAACCCTTTGAAGTAGGTTCTATTAATATTGCCAAGTGCAATGAAGAACCAGAGGCGCAGAGAGGTTCAGTAATTTGTACAAAGTCACACGGCTTGGAAGTGGTGGAATTAGGATCTCTGCCTTTATCACAGGGCTATGCATGTGAGTACCAAGCTGATCCTGGTTTTATCTCTGTTATTCCTGTGAGTCCAGTACATTCTGGGAAGGACTTTATTAGAACTGGGTGTCAACAACAAGCCAAACAGGGTCTTGGGAGAAGCAGGACCCCAGAGTGGTCTTCTCAGGGCTGTTACTAGTGTGAAAGAAGGGGCAGAAGAGAGCAAAAGACCGAAGGCTGGCTGGCAGAGGTGTCTTGATCACAAAGGCAGAACAGCTTCCAAGCCAGAATAAAAACATTTGTAAGAAATTTTTAGTCTTGTGCTCTGAAGACAAATACTTAGAGGTAGCATTCAGTTTTAGGTTGCAATGCACCTGTTTCCAGAAGATGGAGAACTCTGTTTCTGGTCTTCTTGGCACCTGGCTGGAGATGGAGATGACCTTCTTTTTCTCTTGAATTCATAGTATAGCATGAAATTCATTCATGAACTCATGGGTTGCTTCGCGGGGACTTCCCTTGGATATCTGCGGGTATAAATAACCATTTGGCATCACACCCACATCCTCCAGTTCTACCACCCGCTTCAGCACCTGGTCATATTGTCCAAGCAGAGCCACTTGCTCTTCAGCGAGGGTTCCTTGCCACAATGGGAGATTTTGTTGTTTTTCTCCTAAGAATCTGGCCTTTTCCTATCCTATCTGATGCCAAGAGGGGGCCCTTCCAGAGACATGCACAGGTAGACTCACCAGTTTCTTCTGCATCGGTGGGATCCCCGCCTGACTTGGCATGTCTAAAGCAGCCTTCCCTGTGCTCCATGCTGTATTTTGGCCGCAACAAATCTAAAAGTGGTTATAGTAACCCTGCTAGGCTCCAGCTGGCGCTTCGGGTTTATAGCTTGGATTTTGACTCTGGAATGAAAGATTTGGGGGGTTGAATGCATGGTGTTTAGCCTTTGCAGTGCTTCTTCTCAGGGAACTCCAGCGATAGGAGACACTCTCCCGGGCATGCCACAAACCCGCTTACCTGAGACAAATAGGAAATGTGTTCTTTGGGTGAGTCAGCTCCATTCCCCTGGAATTTCCATCAGTTACTCCTTGTTCTAACTCCTGGAACCACACAGATCCCAAGGGTACAATATATTTGTCATATAGTCCACTGTCAGACTGCAAATCTCCAGCCTACATGCATCTGCCTGGCTGCCCTCAGTTGCTAAGTCTGTTGTGTATGCTGCAGATACTCATAGCACAGAGACCTTTTTATCAGGGTAGACCTTCTGTCTTACCCCTCTGTCTCCTCTCCCTTTCACCCTGCTTTTCTAAAGTGTCCTCTTTGTACTCTTTGTAATTTTTATGGTGCATCAATTCTTGTACAGAAATCTCAATTCCCTTCATTATTTTGAGGTAGCCTGAGGCTCAGAATTTTTAGTGAAAAGGACCTCCTGACTTGAGGCAAGGGAGCAAGGCACTGCAAGCCTAGTGGTGCTGTTTAGAAAGTGAAGCTCAAAAAGCTTAAGCTATTTGCCTAAGGTCACACAGCTAGTACACGGTGGAGTAGATGTGAACCCAGGTCTGTCTATTTACAAGGCTTTTTACAAAGGCAGATCTCATGCATTCGTTCCAAGAGCAGGCTCCAAGAACCCAGCTGGCCTGCCTCTACCAAATACTAATTGGTGACCTTGAGTATGTTACTTGAACTCTCTGTGCCTTAGTATCCTCGTTTGTGGAATGGTGATGATAATAGTACCTGCCTCATAGGGGTATTATAAAAATTAAATGAGCTAATGCACATAAAGTACTTGGTCCTGCACCTATGTGTAATAACTACACAATAAATGTCGTTAAGTATCATCATCATCATCACTTTTTAAAAACTACAGTAAGGAGTGTCAGAGCTTTACACTGTTGGTTGTAGAGCCTGAAGTGTAGCCTCTTAGCTTTTTTTCCTTTTTTTGGTGGTCATGTCAGCAGATTCATGGGTTGGGCACAAATAACCCTTCTGGCTGATGCTTTACAGTTGAGTCTGGCCAGGGTCTGGGTGAGGTGGCAGTGGTTATTTTATTTTATTTTTTTGATTTTGTTTTTTTACACTTTGAGAAGATTGCTGCAGTTATCTGGAAATCTATTGCTCGGGCAAAAGCAGGATTGCATGATACAATTTAAAAGGCCGGCAGCTGCATTTCATCCTTTTCACAGGAAAATAACCCCTTACTCCAGTGAAGCTAAAAATAAAAATGGCAGTACATTTGGCAACCACGCTTCTTCCTTTATTACCTCAGCAGTATCTGAATAAAATGTCTTATTAAGCAAGATATAAGGGCAATGAAAGGGAGAGTAAGTCAAATTAGTTGACATCTAAAGCTTGGTGTATCATATATAGCGAGGGTAGTTACTGTTTAGTAAAATGGATTTAATGCTTAATATAAATGCTGATATTTAGATGGCTATATTTTGGCAACTCCGGGGAAAGAGTGGTGGCTTTTGAGCCAGTAGATCTAGATTTTAGGTCCTGCCCTGACACAAACCACTAGTGTGGCCCTGGGTGATTGACTCTATTGCCTTGGGCCCCGCTTTCTCCATGTGCTAAAGGAAAGGTGTTTCTTGGAAAGGCTCTGTGGCAGGGTCTAGGTCATTTGAGGAGGGGAGATCATAAACACAGCTCTGAAACCTACCCCATTCTGCCAAGTACACCATTGCCTGGCTCTGCTTTACATATTGGGGTCACTGGGTGAGATATTTTGTGTGTATGGAGGATTGCAACACTAGACAATAGAATTCTGAGCCACCAGATTAGATTATTTCTAAGAAATCTTGCAATTCTTACTTTCAAAAGTTTCATGATGCCCAAGCAGGAGTTGGCTTTGGAAGCAATCTGGGCCCTGTCATAGCTCTACCACTATCCATGATCAGAAATACCTCTGTGCCCAGGAAGCAGGATAGTGCTCCACAACAGGCACAAGGCTGCAGGACCAGGAAAGAAGCATGGTGACAAAGCATTTCACAGATGATGGTGGGTGGACGATGCAGATTTGTGTGGTGGGGGAGGGTACAAGTGCATATATGAACAATTTGAGGTCAGATAAGCTCAGTGAATCAATGAGAGTATACATCTGTGTGTATGTTGGTAGAACTCATGTATAAATGTGTCTTACATTTTCGCAGAGAGAGAAGACATATGCATACCCATACTGGTGAGACCTATGCATTAGGTACTATCCTTAGCTGCCTCTTGTCTCCTTTATGCCTGTCAGCATCGTGGTGGATTAACCTTTATCCTCAAGTTCAAGAGGAAACTGAGTCTCGGAGAAGCTGAGGGATTCCTCCAAGGTTACACAGGTAATAGCTTGCACAGTAGAGGGATTATAGGAGGTCTTTGTTTAACACATGGCTCTGATGTGCCTCTAGCAATAGATGGATTCTTTTTTCTGCACTGAATACCTAGTGACCTTATCTGAGGATAGGTCACACACTTTATAGCACTCATCTGTTCATGAAAATGAAGACGGTTTATTCTTTGCTGTTGAGATCTCAAAGTCAGGGACAAGAGAAATTAAATTTACTATCAAAAGGTCTCTTATCTATATCTGTTTGAGGAGGAGAATCTCTATATGCCAGAGACCACTGTAGAGTAGCCTTTCATGGTTCTTGGGTTTCTTTGAGGTCCTCTTACTACTTTTTGCAATATTGTAGTTGAGATTTACAATCACACAGGATGACCAGGGTTTATCACAATGCCCACCCCCGCTTTTTTTAAACAAAACAGACTAACATATTGTTGTCTGGAATTTGTTCAGACCTTTCTTTCTGGAGGCCTCTTTCCCAAACTTTAGACAGAGTTAGAAGCCTGTTTAAAAGTAAGGCTGATCAGAAACAAGACCTGAATGAAAGCCTTCTTTAGGTACTATTGGAAAATAACTGAATAGAATCCCTACCCTGAGAACTTAGTATATCTTGATGTCTTTTATTCATTGCATGAAGCACATTGAAGACTTGTCAGTCATTCGACTTTCTTGGAATCTTACACTGAGAGCCTTTTATTCTGAAAATATCATGAGAGCCCTGAATAGATTTATGCTCTAAATCTGATGATTCACAAAGCCCAACCGTATTTAAGAGTTTTTTCACATGCTTTGCTTACAACTAAGATTTTTCATCAATACAATACCCCTTACCAGAGTCATCAATCATTTGGAAAATTAAATTTTACCAAGTAGAATGAAAATGGATTAAGGACAGGCTGTTTGCAGTATGGAGCTTAGGCCTTTTATAGATTCAGCAGTTTTGGGAATTTCTTGGCATCTTATTTGGAAATGAATGGGAGCTAGAACCCTCCCATGGGAGCCCTCCTGCTGCTGGTGGGAGTGTAGACTAAGACAACCACTTGAGAAGTCTGGAAATTTTGGTGAACTCCTGTGTGTGTATGTGTGTGTGAGTAATATACATACATACATGCACACACACACACACACACACACACACACACACACACTCTCTGTGTGACCAAGTGGTCCTGCTGGAAGATTTATAACTCAGAAATGTTCTACAATAAGTGGACATCATGTGATGATGGTGATGACTGATATTATTGTTGGTTTCAATGATCATGACTGGTAGATTGGAGATTATCTAAGTAGTAGTTTATTGATAATTGGTTATGACCTTTCTAGGGTATATTCTTATATATAAGCCATTTGTCAAACTTGCTGAGACTGTTTTCATCTCAGCTCCTAGACTTCATACCTGCTATGTATTCTTTCAGACTTCAATATTCATATTTAGTTCATCTTGTTGGAGTGTGTATTATACATGTAAATTGTGCTTTCTTAGAAGAGAAGTAATCTTACATCATAGAAAAAAAGAATCCCAAATTTGAGATTTGAAACTATTTAGTCCAACTCAAAAACCTAATAAAAATCCCATTTGTTGTCATCTCTGCTTGGATTCTTCCAATATGCTGGCATTTGCCACTTTCAGAGTTATTAGAACATCTTCCAAGGACAAATAATGAGATATTAAAGTTTGACACCATTAAACCAAGTTGCAGGATTTTGCCAACCTAACTTCCAAAAGACATTTTCTAGGAACAGACAAGGGCAAGATGACACCATTCTGTTCCATCTAGTTCCAGTCAGTTATTTGCTTAAGAGCCCAAACTATCTTTTACTCCAAATTACAAACAAGTTTAAGAACCTGAGTGGCTTTCCAGGGTAGAAGCAGCTGAATGTATCTGGGAATATAAAACTTTCTGGAATTGTCATAGGCATTGTGCATAGGGACAGAAGAACCTCTTTTTTGTATCCGAGATAAGTCACCTTGCAAACATTCTTGGGGAACAAAAAGGGCAGAAATGTTGCTGCCAGGTTTGATTGACCTTACCTAAACTTATAAACAGCTGTATTTAAATTGTTATTACTGAGTGGCATTTCGAATTAAGGTCCCTCAGTTTAGAATTTCAGTTGCTCTAGGAGTATCTATAGCTTCAAAGAGACCCAGGTTTGTCAATATCATTTGAGGGTACCAGCTAAAATGATGATAATGATAGATATACTGATGTCCCAAACAGAGATCGAATTGCTAAAAGTACCTTATAGGGTAAGAATCATAATGGTAGAATCCCAAAACAGCATTACTTTCCTCCTCTGAGTTGCTTCTCAAGAATGTTCACCCAAGAATGCTTATGCCTCAATGAGACTTTTTAACAAGGAGGAGAACTTCAAGATTCTTGGGGGCTCTTAATATCATCATTATTGAACCATCTGATTTTCTTACTACAGAGATCCTGTCATTGGAGCTGACTTTTCTAGGTATGTAACTACATTCAGGGTGTCCAATGTTCATGGTTTTAGAAGTCTACATTCACACATCAGGATCAAATAAAAATCGTTGAGTTTTATCTTGTGTTCACTTCACCATGTCGAAGCTGCATTTGACTACAGAGTCCCTAGTCACATACAGACTGCATAGTTCCACAACTTTGCAGTTCTTGTGAGAATCAAGAATTTACGAAGTATCTCAATAGCTAACCATTGTAATTTGTACCAGTGAGTTTCTTTGAGTTCTCATTTGCAATTTTAAATGTTAGTACATATGTAAAGTTTTTAGTTCTTTCCCTATGACTGCTTATTTACAAGTCTAAATGACTAATAAATACTGATGCACTTTTGCTACATGATTTTAATTTAAAACATTCTGATCTATATAACCTGACGAATCAAGCAACACAACTGTGAATTACATGTTGTGAGCTCTCCTTCCAGTTAGGTATAGTAGAAGGACTGAAAATAGCACTGAACATAGTTCAGTAACTGGAACTCAACTATTTTAAGCAACCGGTCTGAGTGAACTATCTGCCCACACATACAAAGAAAAACAAAACTTAAAGTTATATTGTTTATTCCAAAGGATGATCAATTCTTTATCCTGGTCATTGTCTATACAATTTTTTTTTTGTGAATTTTTCGCATTAAGTAATGGTCTAGAAGTTACATTTGGGATTTTAGAATAGATTATGACATTGAAGACTGTTAAGGGTGAC
Organism: Solenodon paradoxus; assembly: GCA_004363575.1. Taxonomy (NCBI): domain Eukaryota; kingdom Metazoa; phylum Chordata; class Mammalia; order Eulipotyphla; family Solenodontidae; genus Solenodon; species Solenodon paradoxus. Next base: position 185,657 of record RJWH01000183.1, on the reverse strand, counting down.
ATCAAGCTGTTTTGCCTAATCCACTCAAAATGGAAATAAGATGATGGTTTGCAAACTATAAAATTACTTGACCAAATGGATACTGATTCTTCATCAAGAATCAGTATTAATTCTGAAGACTTGTCCAGGCATATATTTCTTTTCAAAATGACTCAGTGTGCTCACTGATACTCTGTTTTTAGCCCTTTCTGAAATAATCACAGATACTCTCAACACATGACTTTTCAGACACTATAATTTCTGACAGTGGGTCTGAATTTAAGGAAGTTGTGGACAGGAAACTTATCTGAACTGTCACCCTCTTGCCTCATCACCTTCAAGCACATGAACAGGCTAAAGGGGTAGTCAGTCTAGTGTGATATCTTCGAAGGATGTAAGAGTAAATTGGTCAATGAAATTCATAACACTATCCCTTAACCTGTCATTCCATGTTCAACCATGGAAATTGGTTCTACTGAATCACTAATGGGAAATATCTCAAGACTTTATTTTGAATACTTAGATCCAGACTTGGATAAGGACTTTTGAAAGCAAGAACATACTCTTGATATACTGATGGTTGTATTGTAGTATTGACAGGAAAATGAAGTGAGTGAAATGTTTGGAGTAGTTGATCCAATCCATGGTGGTTTCCTCATATAGTAATTAAAATCACAGAAATCCAGACTGTAGTATGTATTCCTGTAAGATACACCAGTCCTTATATAGAGTAGGCACTAATTCTTCTGTGATCACGTATCTGCTAGGATGGTGTATGTAGTCTTCCAGACCCATGAATACCACATAGAAATAACTTCACTATATGCGTGGATTGGTAAGTTCCCATTTCCCCCAAACCTCCCCCATCACTTTGGTACACCCTGATTTGCCCTGTTGTCTCATCTCTGAGTCCATAGTTGTTTGGAGTAGTGTTCTCTCTCTCTCTCTCTCTCTCTCTCTCTCTCTCTCTCTCTCTCTCTCTCTCTCTCTCTCTCTCTCTCTCTCTCCCCTCTCCCCATTTTTAGGGTTGTTTAACTTAAGACATTTATTTGTTCTCTCTTTATCCATCATATGAGTGCTATCATACAATATCTGTCCTCCTTCTGGTTTATCTTGCTAAGCATAATTCTCTCCAAGTTCATCCATGTTGTTGCAAATAATATTTTGCCTTCATTCTCTTCTATGCGTTTGATGTTTTCTGGTCTTATGTCTAGGTCTTTAATCCATTTTGAGTTAATTTTTGTACCTGGTGTTAGGTAATGGTCTAGTTTCAGCGTTTTGCATGTGATTGACCAGTTCTCCCAGCACCATTTATTAAAGATGCTGTCCTTGTCTCACTGTAAGTTTTTGGCCCCTTTGTCAAAAATTGGGTACCCATATATATGTGGATTTATTCCTGGACTTTCAATTCTGTTCCATTTCTATTTTTATACCCGTTCTGTGCTGTTTTAATTATTACTGCTTTGTAGTAGAGTTTAAAGTCAGGGAGCATGACTTCTCCATTGTTGGTATTTTTCTTAAGGATTGTTTTTGGTATCCTGGGTTGTTTGTTGTTCCAGATAAATTTCATTATCTTGTGTTCTATGTCTGTGAAGAATGTCTTTGGAATTTTGATGAGGATAGCATTGAATCTATATATTGCCTTGTATGGACATTCTGATTATGTTGATTCTCTTGACCCATGAACATGGAATATTTTTCCATTTCTTTGTATCATTTTCTATTTCTTTTAGCAATGTCCTATAGTTCTCATAGTGTAGGTCCTTCTCTTTAATTTGGTTTGTCCCAAGGTTTTTCTTTTTTTTTGAGTGCAGTTGTAAACAGTATTGTCTTCTTCAGTTCTCTTTCTGTATTTTCATTGTTGACATACAGAAATGCAACAGACTTTTTAATATTAATTTTTAACCTGCCACTTTACTCTATTTGTAAATAGATTCTTTTGCTTGATTCTTTGGGGTTCTCTATGTATATTATCATGTCATCTGCGGAAAGTGATAGTTTCACTTCTTTTCTTATTTGGATACCTTTCATATCTTTTTCTCATCTAATTGCATTGGCCAGGATCTCCAATTCTATATTGAATAGTAATTGTGAGAGTGAACATCCTTGTCTTACTCCTGATCTTAGGGGAAAAGTTTTCAGTTTTTCTCCATTGAATACAATGTTGACTGTGGGCTTGTCATAGTCTTAATTATGTTAAAGTACATTCCTTCTATACCTATTTTTTGTAGGGTTTTTAACATAAAAGGGCATTGAATCTTGTCAAATGCTTTTTTTGCATCTGTTTAGATAATCGTGTGGTTTTTGTCCTTTTTTAAATTGATATAGTATATCACATTTATTGATTTGCATATGTTGAACCATTTCTGCATCCCTGGAATAAATCCCACTTGATCATAGTGTATGATTCTTTTTATATGTTGTTGAATTCAATTTGCTAGTATTTTGCTGAGAATTTTTGCATCAGTATTCATTAAAGATATAAGTCTATAGTTTTCTTTTTTTGGTGCAGTCTTTATCTGATTTTGGAATCAGCATGATATTGGCATCATAAAAAGTGTTTGGAAGTTTTCCCTCTTCTACTTTTTGCAACAGTTTAAGGAGGATTGTAATTAATTCTTCTTTGAATGCTTTGTATAATTCAGTGGTGAAACTGTCTGGTCCAGGGCTTTTGTTTTGGGGAAGGTTTTTGATCACCATTTCAGTTTCCTTGCTTGTGACTGATCTGTTCATAGTTTCTAGTTCTTCTCTGTTTAGTTTTGGGATATTGTACCTTTTCAGAAATGTGTCAATTTCTTCTAGGTTATTCTGTTTGTTGCCATATAGTTGTACATAGTATTCTCTTATAGTCCTCTGTATTTCTATTGTATCTGTTGTGATTATTCCTTTTTCATTTTTGATTCTCTCTATTTGTGTTTTCTCTCTCCTTTTTTTGGTGAGTCTGGCTGTTTATTCTTTTTAAAAAAACAACTTTTGGATTCATTGATTTTTTTGAATAGTCTTTCTGATCTGTATTTCATTGATTTCTGACCTAGTCTTTATTATTTCATTCCTTCTGTTGAATTTAGACTTCCGTTTTTCTGCTTTTTCTAGTTCCTTTAGGTGATGGCTTAGGTTTTTTATTTGTGATTCCTCCTGTTTTCTGAGGTAGGATTCTATTGCTATAAATTTCCCTCTTATTACTGCTTTTGCTACATACCATAGATTCTGATATGTCATTTCTTCATTTTTATTTGATTCCAGATATTTTCAAATTTCTTCCTTAATTTCCTCTTTTACCCATTGATTGCTCAACAATGTGTTGTTTAATTTCCACTCTTTTGTGGTTTTCCTCTTTCTCCTTTTGGTTGATCTTGAGTTTGATGCCATTGCGATCTAAAAGATACTAGATATGACTTCACCCTTTGACAATTCACTGAGACTTGTTTTGTGTCCCAATATATGGTCTATCCTTGAAAATGTTCCATGCGAACTTGAGAAGAATGTGTAGTCTGTAGTTTTTGAGTGAACTACTCTATGTATGTCTTTTAGGTTCCGCTCTTCTATTTTGTCATTTAAAGATCTTGTTTCTTTGTTGATTCTCTATCTGGATGATCTGTCTTTTACTGAAACAGGAGTATTGAAGTCCCCTGCTATTACTGTGTTGCTGTCAATATTCTTATTTAGATATGTTAATATTTTCTTGAAATATTTGGGTGTTCCTTAATTGGGTACATGAATGTTAATGTGTTAAGTCTTTTTGTTGTATGGATCCCTTTATCATTATATAATGTCCATCTTTATCTTTTTTAATTTTCTTTGGTTGAAAGACTACCTTATTTGATATGAGTATAGCTATTCCTGCTCTTTTGGATTCAGCATTAGCTTGGAGTACCATTTTCCATCCATTCACTTAAAGCCATTGCTTATCTCTCGACCTCAGATGAGTTCCTCGTAGACAATATAGAGTTGGGTTATGTTTCTTAGTACATTTAGCAACTCTGTGCCTTTTCATTGATGAGTTCAATCCATTTACATTACAGTAATTATTGACATTTGAGAACTTGCTAGTGCCAGTTTGATTTTTGTTTTCTGGTTATGTCGATCTCTCTGTTATGTTTTTGTGAAGTTTTTCCTCTTTAGTTTAGCTAGTAGGGCCTTTTTAAACTTTTCTTGTAGAGGAAGTCTCATGGTTGCAAACTCTCTTAATTTCTCCCTCAAATTTGAAAGAGTTTTGCAGGATATAGTATTCTTGGTTGACATTTTTTGTCCTGAAGCATTTTGAAGACATCATTCCATTCTCTTCTAGCCTATAGAGTTTCTGCTGAGAAGTTTGAGGTTAGTCTGATAGGAGTGCCTTTATATGTTATCTACTTTTTTTCCCTGGCTACATTTAGAATTCTTTCTTTGTCTTGGATTTTTGATAGTTCCACAATTATGTGTCTTGGTGTACTTTTTTTAGGTGTACTTTTTCTAGGAGTTATGTAATTTGTTTGTTTCATTGACCAGTATGTTTTTTACTTATTCTAGATTCGGGAAGTTTTCAGTCATTTTTGCCTTGAAGATGTTCTGTGTTCCTCTCTTTTTCTCTTCGTCTTCTGGGATACCCAGTATTCTAATGTTGCTTTTCCTGGTGGTGTCAGATAATTCTCTGAGTGTTTCTTCACTTTTTTCTTTTTTTTTTTTGCATTTCATTTCTCTTTCTTCTTCTTGGCTCCTTTCTGCATTACTATCCTCTATATCACTAATCCTTTCCTTTTGGGTTATTCTGGTTCTGTAGCTTTCTAGATTATTCTTAATTTCATGAATTATTTCTTTTAAATCTTTTATTTAAATTTATTTAAATTAAATTAAATTAAATTACATTTATTTAAATTTCTTTTAAATATGTTTCTGTTAGTTTTTTCTGCAGAGCTTCAATCTCCACCTGTTGGTGCTTAATTATTTAAGTTTCTTGTTTTGTTTATCTGAATTTTCTTTTAATTCTCCAAATTTCTTTATGATTGCAGACTTGAATTCTTTATCTGTTAGAAAAAAACCATTCTTCCATATGTTCAAAGTTAAGTTCTGATGAGCTGTCATTTTGTTGTGATTCCATTTCCTGAGATTTGTTTCCTGAGATTTGGTGTTTACCACCCCGCACCACCCACCATGATTTGGGAAGTCATTGATCTGCTAGTTTGTTTTCATTTCTACCAGGGGGCACTCTATTTTTGTTTTGTTTTGTATTTTTGACCCTTCCAGGCTTCTGTAGTTTGTCTTGCTGTGTCAGGCAGTGATGATGGCTGTTGGGTGGGAGTGGGCACGGGGTTGGGGGTGTAGTGGTCGTCTGTGAGCATGTAGTTTTGCCGCCTGTTGGTGGGCGGGGAGATAGACTTGTTTTGTGGTAGAATTCTGCTGACTGGGGTGATGTGACTTGAGTCTGCTGTCTGTGCTTATGTCCCTTGTATTTTCCACACCATCAGGGTCAAGTCCTTTCCATGGGCTGTTCTTCCAGAGTCTTATCCACTGAATCCTAATTCCAAGGGGGCTCAAACCCCCAGGTGTGTAGTGGGGGGTGGGCAGCACCAGTATGCTCCTGCTCTTTCTGTCTCCAATTTTCTCCTTCTGTGCTTTTTCTAGCCAAGATTTGCTGGCAGTATTCACTGTGGCCCCTCTCTTGAGCAGGGTGACTCAGGCTTGCGGCTCCCTGCTCTGCTGAGTTCACTGCTAGAGATTAGGGAGTCTGCCTGTGCTCTTTCCACAGGAGAAGAGCAAGGCAGCAAGGGAAACCCCGCAGCTTCTAACCTCTGGCATGTGAAGACAAAGGCATGTACTTTTACCGCCATCGGGCTCCCGTTCTGTGGTTTCCCCTTGTTAGCCCAGAGTTGCCAGCAGCATTGCTCAGTTTGGCTCAGGCATGTGGCTCCCTGCTCTGAGTTTGCGCTGCTGGAGATGAGCAGGCTACCTGGGCAGGCTGCACCGGGAGAAGAGGGATCTCAGCAGCGGGAGTGCTGGAGGTCAGCGTGACTGTTCTGCGCTCTTTAGAATGTCCCTACGGCCTGTGCAGCTCCACCTGGGGTCTGGCTGGGGAAGGCAGATTGCGTCCATACCCTGAAACTCTCCTTTCTGGGGGCTCCCCTTTGCTGCCGTATTCTCCGTTAAATCCCCGTGCCCTCACCCACCTGTAGAGGCTGTCTCTATTCTCCAAGTTGTTCTGGGAGATGCTGAAGCAGGAAAATCCCTTTTTCTGTGGTGGCTCTGAAAACCCTATTTTTTTTCCCTGTGCAGCATCTCGGTGCCCGCTCCCTATGGATGCCACCTTTTGTCTAGAGAAGTTTTTGACTGTGGAGGGGTTGCTGTAGAAGGCAGTTTGGTTTATCCCCTTCCTATCCCTCCCTACCCTTATAGGGCTGTCCTGTCCTGCTGTGCAGGTGATACCTATGTGATGGTGACCTGCTGCCCTGAGAACAATGGCGACCACAGCTGTCTCAGCAACCTTCTCAGGCTTCCAGCTGAGCTAGCACCCGGAAGACAAGCAAACTCAGTCCTCCCAGTTAACTCTGTGGCCTAAGACAGGGGTTCACTTAACAACAGAAGATCTTAATTTCTGTGCCTGGAAAATATGTGTGTGGGGTTCCCAGGGAAGGGAAAAGCATTACCTGTGGATGAAATAGGTATGAATGGCTGTATTATGATAAATTATGGCATAACTATGTGTAATAAGCTCTTTAAACACCTTAGGGTATCCTTTTCCTTTAGGATATTTGCTTTGTAAGAATGTATTGGTTTTCTAGGACTTCTGTTTTTTTTGGTAGGAGGGGTGAGACAGACATTTGACAACGCCATGGGATTATTATCTTTCCATGTCTTCTTTTGCTTTGGGTGCCTTAATGGGAGAGAGAAGAGGGTGAAGGGCCTCAGTTAGTGTCAACCAGTGGTGCTGGTCTTCGTTTCAGGCCCACTTGAGGGTTTCCAGGTGATACATACCGACTTTTTTCAAGTTAAGCAGCTACCTGAAGATGATGTGAATTCTTTCCCTTTCAGAACAATTTTTCTCTTTAAGAGTCTGGTATGATAATTGGAGCTAATATGCTTCTAAAGAGGTTTTATTAAACTCGATGGGACTCTACTCTCATTTAGTACATCACGGGAATTGTCCCTCTTGCGTACTTTGGAGCTGGAGGATCTCCTGACTTAAATGGTACTCGGTAATTAGGACTCCAGGCCGTGGTCCAATGTCCCTTTCTGTTTGCTCTCAGTTTCTCAGAGACAGGGACTTGCTGATAACAACGCCCACAAAAACAAATCTCCATGTTCTTTTATTTTCCAACTCCTCTCCTGTCCCCTATCACTGTTTTCTTCTTCCCCACCCCCAAATTCCTTCTAAACATTTCGGGTCCCCAGGAAGAGAAGGGCAGAGGTGGAAAATTTGAAACGGCCCAAGATGGATAGAGAAAACACCAAGCATACATAAATTACAGCATGGCCCTCAGATGAACAATGATTGTGTGGTTGAAGACCTGGCTGAATAAGTGTGTCAGGCACTGATTGGAAGCGTGATAAATGCAATGACCTAACAAAGGATTGACTTCTCCTACAGACAGGCCCCTTTTAATGGATGGAAAGGGAGGAAGCTTCATTTAGAAGGGAAAGGCTGTTTGCCGTGCAGATATGACAAAGGGGAAGTAGACAACCATTGATTTACGTTTGGGAATGACAATTGAAAAATTCACCAATAATCATGACAAATGAGAAGAGATGCAGTCAGAGAAAAAAATGCCAATACGTTAAACCGGCAAAGAAATGCCAAGGTCACAGGGGAAGGTTCTCAAACTTCTGGTTTCGACAACCGTAATGGAAATAATAGAAAAGACAAGGGTTTGGGTTAAAAGGGATGCTTTGGCACGAAGGGCTGCAGGTGGTGGTACTTAGTGGTGAGTTTGGAGTGGGAGTGGCAGGAAGGCTTCCGTCCACTACTGCGAAGGCGTCTGTCCACAAGCAACAGAGACAGAGACGTGTCCCGCTGCTGGCAGTCCTGCCCTCCTCTCAGAGCTTTGGAAAATCAGGCATGGGACTGTAATGTCAGAAGCAGCGGCAGGAAGAAAAAAATGTGGGCTTGTGATGGTTAGTGGGGGACCTGAAAGCAGAGGTTTTGCTCTGGTCTCTGGACTGTGGTGTGTCGCCTCCTTCATTTTTATTCTATTTGTTCCTCTAAAAGACTGATTATAGATGAGAAGGAGTTGAGTTGTAGGTCATTTACCACATCAAGTTTGATCAGATGTCTCCTGGTTTTTTATTCATCTTTGTGTTGAATCCTGCATTTCCATACTCTAGTAAGAGAGACACAATCTGGAAAGTACTACCTATGGATGTGAAAAATAGATTTAGAAATGTGGCTACAAGTGTAGGGTGGGAAGTGGTGTGGAAGATAGACTGGTGGCCTGGGAATCATCAGACTGGGCTTGTTTGTTACTAACTCCACATGTGAATGGGCACAGGTGGTGTCATATCTCCAGAGCTTGGGTTGTTTTTTGCTTTAAAATGAGGAAATTCCAAGGACTGGGGGTAAGTCAGCACAATTCCTTACTGGTTTGATCTCAGGATTCAATATTATATCTAGACATGGTCTGTGGTGTGAGTTTATTGTGTATTGTATGTACAAACACATATCTAAGTTGCATATGCCTGCACACATATCTTTTATTCACCCAGTCACATATTTCAGTACTTTATGCAACAATTAACAATTAATCTAATCTTTATTTTGTATTGTTTATGACCTAAGTCCCTCAATTACAAATAAGTGTCACACTTAGATCAAATTAAACTTTATAAAATCATTCTGTTTATTGGGTAAAACTATAATATTTAGGGAGGGAAAGGTTCTAATACCCCCCAGATAAATATATTATTGAGCCATTACCAATTCTGAGAATGACAAAATTTTCTCTGTGAGAATTCCTCAGCTTCAGACAACATGCGAACTCTGATTACATTTTTGCTGAATTAGTTGAAGAACGAGAAATAACTTTTTTAAAAACCGTGCTTTATTTATGCACAATGAAGTGGCAGCAAAAGCTTCAGGAAATGTATCTTAATTTGTGAGTACTCCACTTCGGATGAAAAATGATTTTGCTGAAGCCAACCAACTCCTTCTGGATAAGCCTTGAAGAGAAGTTATCTCATTACAAAGAATGATCTGTTTTGGAACTGTGTTGTATCACAATCCCTTTTCTTCTCCAGGGAGTTTCAGAGGTCTGGCCCTGACAGGGTTAACCCTTAGCCCCATGTCACCCAGAGCATGTGGCTGTTTTTATTTGGATTGTCTGGACATGTGAAGGTTCAGAATAAAACAAGTGCTATGTTTAAAAATAATGCCCTGCCAATTTAAGCATGTGAAACCATCAGGTTGCCACAAACTTTGTAACTTCAGTCAGTTGAAACACTCCTCTAACTGTAGAAATGAAGGAGGGAAGGACTGGATTATAAATGAGTTGGATCTGGTATTTGAGATAATCTTGGGTCTATAATGGTTTCTTATGACTTCCCCTCTACCCGGGGCTACAGAGCAGGCATATGAGGAAAGTAGCCTCTTTAGATTAAACATTTTCTAATCAGCTTTATCACTCATATCTGAATTTATCTTATTTGAGGAAAATGCCAATATATTAGCAGGCATGTATGATACACAAGGTGACCCTACTAACTTAATGACATAATACATTATCCTTAATGAAGTCAATATCTTGTCTTTTAGCTGTCTGTCTATTGGGGCGATTAATTGCAGTGTCATTAAAGTTAGCTCTCTTTTCATTTGAGCTTGACAAGTCGCATAAAACTAATGTTCTTAGTTATCAGCTACTGGAATAGGATGGAGGATAGAAGAAATTGTAGGACAAATAAGGGGGTACTGCTACAGCTAACTTGAGGGACTTTTTCCAATGACTGTTTCCTTAGGTCTCTCCTTACCCAGGCACTCTTGTTAGTTGGAATTCAAGGCAAAGCTACCTGGCTTTTATTTGGATCAGAGTTCAGGGTGGAGAAAAGAGAAAACTGCTGAGAATTGCACCCAGTTTGGGAGACTTTGAGCCATTTAGTTACAGGAGCTTGATTACTGGAAGGGTTTTAGCCACTAAGTAAATTTGCTGAGTTACCTTCTGAACTGATGTACATGAGATGATAGCCTGTTAGAGGATGCCATAAAGAATGGTTAAAATTATATTTTCATTTAGCTTTGAAGTTTTTCTAATTTAATGGGTTCTGTGGCAGAGGGAGGATTTAAGGGTGGGGGAAGGTTTTTGTATATAAACCCTGCTGGGCAAATGGTTCTAATAAACACCAGATAATCGTGAACAATGTGGGAGCGATAGCACATGGTCCACTGCTAATTGTGAAGCCAAAGCCTGCCTCCCTCCCTGCCTTCCCCCTACCTCTGAAACTACGAGACAGGATGGCTGTAATTTACAGTGTGTTATCTTTGTCTATAGCGGCAAGATGATATGAAGTAAATCAAGGTACGAGTAATGAAAGACTGAGAATTTATTCCTTGGAGCACACTTTAAAGTGTAGTATCTGTTATAGTGGCGCTGCCTGAAGACCCTGAAATGAGACTTGGATGAAGGGCAATAAAGCAGCATAGAGGCTCATGTTAATGTTGTTTGTCTGAGGTTAGTAATTGGGTTCCACTGATGAGTTGTGTGAAGACAAAGTGAGAATCCCAGCTAGTATTGTAAATCTTACATTGTTGGAACAAGAAGCAATCCTAACAAATATTGATCCTCTCCGTGCCCAGAGGCGAGGAGGGAAGCAGCGAACTGCAGAGCCCTGGCTTATTTCAATAGCACCAATTACCTTAGTGAAACCAGCGCTCTGCGTGAAATCCCAGGGTGGCCGCAAATGGTGAATTAGCCATGATTAGGATTTTTAGATGGATCCCCCCCAAATCACACTGGCTTAGCATTCTGTCTTAATTATCCTTGTGGTCCTAAAAACATATTTTGTGCAAGTGATTCCTTATAGTTATTAGAGGCCCTGGTCAGATGCGGATCCCAGGTGGAGTACGTGGCTGGCTGCTGCCTTGCACACAAAGGGACTGGAGTGAAGTAGCTTTCTACTGTGTGTTTCACAGAACATCACTGAGTTTGCCTCTACTTCCTACCCACACATCAGACCTAGTTATTCTTTCCCCACTCCCCACCTGCATTGGTGGTGAATTTACAGCTTAAGATTCTTGGAGACGTGATCTCTGCAGAAGAGATGTGCGTTTTGTAGGTTCCCATTCTATATGTTTAATGTGAAATTCTTTTAAAGATCGGTGCTCATATTATTTGCCCATAGGTTTCCCTTTCTTGAAGTCTTCCCTGAGTTCTCACTGGGAAGAATTTGGGCCCATGGGAAGAGATTGTGTTGATAAAATCTGCAAAGGTCACAGTTCACTTGATTTCTTCCCAGGAGGTAAGCCCCATTCTCAGTATCCCTTGGCACCTGCCCTCTGTCACCTTTGGTGGTGAGTTTGCAGTAGTTGCTCTCTAAACTTGTTCTATAGGCTAGAAGTTGACTTTGGACAAGGTTAATATTTGCCCCTTGGGCTCCTGGCTTCCATGCTTCATCAGCTTTTATCCATGCTTCCCAACCCAGTGGCCTTTCGTGGGAGAAGGGGGACCTCAGAGCATTTGGTCTCTGATAGAAGAAAGATAAGTCAGTTTTCCCCTACCCTCCAATCAAGCAGTGCGAGAGCAAGACTCTGAATAAAAAGAACTATGAAACTTCTGGAATTAAAATTGTGTATGGGGTATATTTTCAAGATTCCATGACATAGTAAATAGGTAACTCATTCAAAAGAATATTTGTTGGTTATATTAGTGCAAAGTAGTGTCTGGAAACATGATTGAATAAAATGGAGTTTATATTCTAGTGGTAGGGGTGGTGGTAGTGAAAGAATATAAACAAATATGGGCATTTCTGATGTGAACTATGAAAAACAGAGAAAGCTAGAGATTGGAATAGAAAGTGACTTGGGTCGGAAAGGGGACTTCTTTAAGGTGATCTGTGAAGGCCTTTATTCTTTCTCTGTGTAGCATACATTAAGTCCAGATGTTCTCAGCTGGGTCTTACCCTGTTCTGGGAGACCTGAAATGCCTTGTACTCCACATCTAGTTTTTATTTTCCCCCCCAAAAGGCTTTAAGAAGAGACTATCCCTTCCACGAAGTCATTTTGTTTTGAACAACCAAAAAAATGAGTGTGTGTGTTGAGTTTCTGTGCAGCATTTAAAAAATCTTCACTCCATTTTGGCACTTGACACTTTCTGCCTTACGCTATAGTAGTTTGTGTGTTCATCTCATTGCTGTGCTTAAGTAGAGAAACCATATGTAGTATACTTCTTGTCCCTTAAAGCACTCAGCACTATTTTGTACATAGTAAGTGCCCCGTAAATATTAAGTGAAAAATTATAGGGAAGAGCTAGGAAAATTTATAGTGTGTGTGTGGTGGGGTGTTGAAGGAGCTTTCGAAATTCTCTGATGTTTGATCTGATATATAGAAATGCCTCAGTGAAACACCAATTTGCTGTTGTGTAGATATTTCACTGAGGCTGGGTTTGTTGTATCTGAATAGACTGGTGATGTCTGCCTGCCTCTCCAGGCAACAAACACATTGTGGAGGGATTGTTAACTTGAAGGTTATAATAAAACCTTTACCACTCTGGACTACGATCATTGGCATCGCTCAGGGCAAGCAAAGGCACACAGTGGTTCTGTTGGTGAAAATAATTTGACAGTGTTTAAAAAATAGTTGTTCTGAAAATGTCACTAAGTTTAGCCAATGTAAATGAACTGCCCTATGACTGGGATGGAGCACCTTGCCCCCATATTGGCAGCACGGCCACCTCCAGCCAGGATCTGCATTCCATGCGCCACCTTCATAAGGGAAGAGGAGTAAGCAAGTCCATTGCCTGTTGGCCTCCTGAGACACCTCTGAGGATTAAATAACTAATGACTGTAAAGTGCTCTGTGAAAAGAGAGTGCTCTATAAAGTGTTATTGTTGGGGCTGTTAAAAATGGAAAACGACTTTTAATTTAGAAAGAGAACACTCAGCGTACAGAGGGGTAGCCGTAAAGCTTTTATCACCACTTTGCTTTCCTTAGGCGTCTATGTTGGCCCTGGGGTTTGCTCTCTCAGGAGTTCCCTCACCAGCTCACCAGGGCTGAGCAAAGACACCAACTGGTCATTGGCGTGGTGACTTCTGGGTCCCTTTCTTGCATTTGACTTGATTGGCCTTGGGTTGCCTGTCCTTGATTGGAATTTAAAAGCAAGGATCTCTCCCTGAGAGCCAGACAGTGGGAACGTAGAGTATTCTGTAAGCTGGTCCTGCCAGTAGTCCCCCCGAGTCAGTGACACAGATCCAAGTCACTTGTAAAGGTGGAGGACTTAGGACAGTCACGCCCTATGGACAACAGTCTCCCCTGGCCCACAGGCCCTTTTTCTTGAGCAACAGGACTCTTCCTCTTCATGATTTTTCCATTTTCATTAGAAATTTAGAATTTCACCAACTATTCCTAAGCTTCTCATTCTCATTCTACTTTCTCCATGTGGCATTATGTGATTGGAGGTTTAAAATAAATTCTTATATTCTACAGCCTGTGTTATTATTCTCTATCTTTACACACTTTCTATGTGTTCATAATCACAGTGTGTGGGATTTATTTGGGCAAGTCCTCATTTTACCATGCAGTGCTGTATATGAGAAGGGACTCTCTTGGTCTCCTGTTTTGTTTTGCTTTATTTCCTATGATTCCTTTGATATGTTACCCTTCCCAACAGCATGCAGCCCCTTCAGAAAAGGAGCCAATAAACTCAGTATTTATCATACAAATGCAGTGATGTGTCTACATTTTTATGACCCCGCTAAGTGGTGAGTATTCATTTGTGCCACCTCACCCCAGATGCCCATCCTGAGGCTGAGCTGTTTATCATGCACTCATCTCTTTCCCAAACCCTGAACAAGGAGCTAGGGACCACTATAAACATGTTCCCTTTCATTAAGGAGGAAATTATTATCATATATTTTTGCAATAACCAATAGCATTTCCAATTACTCACATTTATAGCTTATAATCAAGCTTATGCTTAACCTCTAATCCTCATGAAGCTGGAAATGACGAGCTCGTTAGTTAACCACTTATGGTAAGTTAGGCTAGGTGGAAGGTCACCTGACCAGTAATTAGACACAGAAGCAACTAATTTCTGAAGTTGAGATTGTAAATACCATGTCTGGCTTACATTTAAGTGATAACAATGGAGGTGTAAACCCTGCTGATTTTTCAGGGATGCATTGGAAGATTTGGCCTTGGTCAACTTCTCACTGGTTAATATGCTGAGCAGTGAAGGATGCTGGTCATGGTACCCCGGGACTTCAGATTATGTGTTTTTGTTACTAAAGCTGAGTGTTTGTGAATATTGGTTGCAACACAGAATGACTAGCCCTTGTAGGCTTACAGAGGGCATTGCTCCCTCTGTAATGATGTTTTCTGACTGGTTTTCAGTAGCTTTTTGTTTTAAGGTCCACCATCCACCATCCCTGAGTCTGGGGTAGTGTAGGATTGGTACTGCTCTGATGCTACATGTCATACACTGAGATTAGTTTTGAATTGACCTTCTCATTTAGAGAAGAAACTCACTTGAATGAAGAGGCTATTCTGTGATAAGGGTATTTTGGCCTGACCACAGCATGGGAACAGGGGCTCAAGGGAGTATGGTTTAAGCATAGTTGTTCTTTAACTAGGAGATGCAATTAAAAGGCTCTGAATTGTATGGCTTCAGAGAAGAACTCATTGATATGTTGAGCAAGAAAACAAATGTAAGAGAGCATTATTCAGAGTCCTCTCATTTAATAACTGCTCTGAAGAATATGCTTTTAAGGCTCATATTAATTATTAAGGCATCTCCTATTATCACTACTCAGGTGCCAGGAACTTTTTAGACTTTCTCATTTAATCATCCCAACAACCTTATAATGGAATTATAATTTTTTCCCATTTTATAGATGAGGAGACAGAAGCTTAGAGAGCTTAAGTGACTTTCCCTAGCCTACATATCTAAAACATAATGGTCAGAAGGAATTCATTCTAATATCAAAACTCAAGCTCTTAACTTCTGTATTATGCTCTTAGCTATATGTTCTTAGAAAGATATCCCAAACAGGTGGACTTACTGCAGACCTCTAGTCTGTTGGACACATAATCATGAATGTTAATTGATCTCCTGTGATATTTTGGCTCCTTTAGTTGGGACTGCAATGGTATATTGGGAGACACTGACATACGAATCCAAATTAAAGATATTTCTTGATGATATATTAGTAAATATTAATTGCAGTTTGTTAGTACTGATAGATAAGAGATTTGACATTGCTGCTTATCATCATGGAACAGTAGGGCTGAAAGGAGTCTTAGGTTAGTTATCTAGTTCAAGGGTGGCAGTCTCATTCAACTTAATGATTATCCAGTAAGTATTTATTGAGAACCTACTACAGTCTAGGTGTGGTTATATGCTCTGATGCCTCACATACACTGTGCCATACTACAGTGTTAAATTTTTGCTTTCATTAGCTATGTAACATTGAAATAAATTAAAAGAAGAAAATAAATATGGTTTTACATTTGATCAAACATCTGACATTTCTATTGCTCTTCATTTCTTTTTGTAGAACAGAAATTTCTTCTGGTAATGTTTCTTTCCAGACTAAAGAATTTCTTTGAACAATTATTGTTTCATCATTCAGCTACTTGGAAACAAATTTTCAATTTTTGTTCATATGAAATTGTCCTTATATTGCTTTAATTTTTGAATAATATTTTCAATGAATATATAAATATGGTTTGACTTATTGTTCCTACAATCTACAGAAGTCATTTCATTGTCTGTGGCCTTCAGTGTTTCCATGGGGTGTCAGTTGTAATGTTTAGCCATTGTTCCCCTGTATGTTTATATGGTATCATTTTTTTCTCTCTGCTTTCAAAATTTTCTTTTTACCTTTGAGTTTTAGAAGTCTAGCAGTCATATTTGTAGATATGATTTTTTTCAAATTTAGGCTACATGGCATTGTTTCTGTATGTTTAAGTTTTTAAATTTGTTTTTGCTAAAGTTGGGCATTTTTGTGCCATTGATATTAATATATTTTTCTGTCCTATCTTCTTTCTTTTTGCCGACTGAGATTCTAGTTACATGTATGTTGATTATTTTAAATGGTCTCACAGGTCACTTAGTTTGTTTAAAAAATTATTTTTTCTCTCTCTGGTTAGGTAATCTATGTGACATGTCTTTAAGGTCCCAGACCTTTACTTTTCCCATCTCTTTTTTTTTTTTCCATTAAGATTATCTAGTTTATTTTTTTTAATTTTAAATATTGTGACTTTTTATTTCAAAATTTCCTTTTGATTCCTTAAAGAAATGAATTTCTCTGCTTATGCTGCCTTTCACATCATCTGCTCATTCATTGTAGCCATCTTTTCTCTTAAGATCTTTGTTATGTGTACCGTAGCTATTTTAAAGTACTTGTGTATGTGTTGATTCCACAATCTGGGTCATTTTAGGATTAGTGTCTATTGACCTTTTAAGATCTTGACTATGGGTGACATTTTCACATTACTTAGCTTGCTTAATAATTTATTATTGTATCCTGAACATTGTAGATGATATGTTGTATAGATTGATAATCTGTAGTTTATTATTTAATGCATACATGCATACACACATATTTGTGTATATATATGTTTCCTCTGGCCAGCAAGCAGATAATTTCAGTGGACCAAAATGATAAATTGTGTCTCTCCTGTGATAAGCAGAAGCTGAGATCACTGTTTACTCAAGATTTGATTGCAGGATCTCTCCCTTCATCTTCCAGCTACCTAGTCAGTGGTAAAATTCATCTGACTTTTCCAGCCAATAATATTATGGCTTGTGTTTTAGCCACTTGCTTTGCAAACTTCAGTTAAGAGATGACTTCCAACCAATTTCTGCCTGCTTTTGGTTGTCTTCCAATACTCTGACAGTTTTTTAAAAATATTTCCACCAAAATTCATCATTTATGGGAAGGTTCGTCTATTATAAGTTACTCTGCCATTACTGTAATTTGAGCTTCAAAACTTCTCATTGTTTAAGAGAAGCCATAAATGTAGATTTTTATATTAAATATCTTGATTATGCATTGTAGGCAACTACCTTGATTTTTGAACATCCGACATGAACTGAAAATTCTACAATCATGTCTGTGGGTAAAATATGACTTGTTGACTCTAGTATGCAGATTTTTGAACTAAGGTTTCTGACTCGTAGCTAAAGCCTTTCTTTTTCAGGCCAAGTTAATATCTCTTTCTTTACCTGCAAGAATAGCAAATGTCTCAGATGCTGTTTCACTGGGTAGAGCTTCCATGGGAGATATCACAGGTAACTCTGCAGGGAGTAGGGAAACAATAAGTCAGCTGGAGAAAGGAGCATCATAGAAGATAATTACTGGCCTGCCTCTTTTCTCTTCCTCTTGCCCACTACATATTTTTGACGCAGTGACAGCAGGCAAACTGGTGACTGAGTTCAGAGCTCCTCAGATCATTCTTATATTTAAGGCTGCCAATTCTCCCTCAGGTCCTTGTGAGCTGTTTGATGTTCTAATCGAAAACACTGTCATGTTGGAGAAGTTTTTCCTGAACTCTGTCCTGTCACCAAATGTCATTGTGTCCCTGTGCAGATAACGGAGGAGCATGTGGCTAAACCTGGGCCTTGGGATACTTCCCTCATCAATGGCAGATTTAGCACCAGACAAGGAATTGGTATATCAGCTGTAAATCCTGAGAAGGATAATGCCAGATTCATTTGGCTGCTGGCATTTGATTTGTGGGTATCTTAAAGGTCTGTGAACCTCTTAGAGGAGTATAATGAAAGAAATATGGTTTATAGTGCCCATCCTAGTTTCTTGTTGAGATTTGAGTACTCAATAAGTATGCAGGTAGAAACATTAAATATTTGGGCTTCTTGGTCTTGTCCTTTCCAGTTTTATAACATGAGTAATTTTGTCTTCAAAATGTAGTTTCCCTTTCTTGGATTCCTTTCATCTTCTATGGTAATACCCTCTTGCCTACCACAGGCTTATCATTCCTTGATGGTATCACTCTCCTTAGCCAGATGACCACTCTCAGAAGAATATATGATATCACTAGATGATTCTATTTCAGAATCAGAAAACTTTTCAGGACTTACGATTAGACACTTTCATGTCACATGTGAGGAAATTAGACCAGAGAGATGAGAGCAAGTTACCTCAAGACATGGAGTTGGTTGGGTACAAAGACATCTGAAACCCACCTCACGGTCTAGTATTTTTCCTCACATCACTGTAGTATTTTTGCTTTGGTATGAAATTAAGGCCAAATATTTTCTCTGTGGTCAAAGTCCTTTCTACCTGAGATGGATGATTTGCCTCTACCTTCTCTTACTCTTAATTCTGTTCTTGTACTAGTTTAAATCTTATGACATTGCCAATACATCACCAGTTTCAACTGAAAACAAATTTTGTTTCAAATGGTTTAGCCTAATACTTAGGATTTAATAAATGCTACATAAGAATTAAAAAACCCAGATCACCTAGCTTTTCTCATGAGTGATTGATATGAGGGTCTGGTTGGCTCAGGTGACTGCAACATGAGACTGATGAGTTCAGATTCTATGTCAGAGAACTATGTAGGCTTCTGAACTTGTCTCTCTCCTGTTTCAGTTGACAAGCTTCCTTCCAGACAGCTTCCTCAACAGAGATGTTCCAGGTGGGGCTGCCAGAGGACACATTGGGAAGCAGCTGATCTCCATCGTGGTGATGCAGCAGAAAGTGAAGTGACCTTCTGATTTTGATGAGCGTGACTTTGGGTCTTGAATCTGTTCCATTTTATCTTGGACTTAAATTCTCGGGTTGTTAGTTTCCTCATCTTTAAAATGGGAGTGAAAAGATTTTTTTTCCTGATTTATAAAAATTAAGTGACATAATATGCAGAAATACTTGGCCAGCACTTGGCATACAGTGTAGTTGAATAAAGTTCTTTTTAAGACTACACATGCATTTGATGGTACCAGCCTTCTAAGCCAGTGATGTCATCTTTAACTCTGAACCTTGTTCCAGTTCCTAGGTTCCTCTCTCTTTCTGTCTGTCCTAAGCCTTAGAGCTGGTTGTTCCAGTATACTTGCTAGGTCATTGGATTCTGTGGATAAAGCTTATCTTCCCAAGTAGATTGTGTTTTTACTGAGGGAAGTAGGAAAGTCATATTTTGGGGGACCTCTGCTATTGCTACTTCAGTTCTAGGTTCATAGCTGGGCCTTGGATGAAATAAATTGATGCATAAAACAAGCTTCTTTGCAGACACTCACACACACAGTATGTATATAAGTTAGTAGAGATTCCCCAGTGATGTTTGCATGTTATATGCTCCAGCTTGATATTTAATATTTGGTGGTTTTGAGGATTAAAGTTAGCTTTTCTCACATTGTAGTCTGGCTCTGTCTGGCACCAGCACTCTTTTGGGAGAGAAATGTTGCTTCCATCCATAGATTATCAGGGAATTGCTGTCGGGTTCCAATTGTCCTGTGATAATGCACTACTTTGTTCCCAGGTTAAGAACTGATATCCCCATTATGTAGCATATCGTGAAACGAATGTTATTGTTAAATTTAAGGACAGGACGTATTAGTGGTAACTTTTATTCTGCCATCTTCATTAGACAGGAACAGCCATTGCTAAAGTAGTTTCCATTTGATAGGTGGCAGGACGTTGTTCTCGTGCTGCTGGCTCTGATTAAGGCTGGGATAACACACTGCTCCTGCCTGTTACGTCCATCAGGAAACAAGGCAGATCAAGGTAAAATACATGAGCATATGTTGGCAGCAGATTAAAAAGACTGGAGTAAAGTCTATTAATAATTCTCATATTTGGGATTTGCTTTCTACTGTACTTACCAAATCTGCAACATTTAATCTCTTCTCTGAGAGACCAGCTGAGAGAACCTTTTTCCCTTCTGAGTGATAGGCCTGGATTTCCTGAGACAGAGCATTTGTCTGTCAGGGCCCATGGCTGCTGTGGTGATTTACTTGCCGTCAGATGATGTTGGTGTCCGGTTGGTGATATAGCCTTGCTGGATATGGGGAAATTTGTTACCTTTAGCTTTGACAGGAAGATAATTGCTGATGGTTAACAGAACTGAGCCAAATCCATTGGTTTTTCAGTAACGTGAGCATAGGACTGGCTCTGAGAACCCTGCCTTCCCTGTATAAACTTCAATTCCAGGCTTTTTTTTTTTGGCAAAGCTTGTGTGTGTGTGTGTGTGTGTGTGTGTGTGTGTGTGTGTGTGTGTTTTGATGGAAAATGTGTGTATGTATTTTGATGGAATAATACAATATTTTTATCTATTGTTAATTTCTATCAGCATGCTAACATGAGGCTAAAGGTATATTTGCTCACTCTATAAGAAAAGACACTAAAGTGGAGGGGGGTGAGAGAGAGAGAGTAGGAGAGTTGTCTTGGAACAGCAGAGGAAGCTGACCACTTGCAAAAGAGATTTATCATTAGTGGAACATTGTTTTCTTAGGCATCTCTCCTGAGAATACATAAATCTGGGCTTCCATCATGTGGCTTGTCAGTTTTTCTGCACACTGTGCAATCAAGTGATTGGTTCAACAATGCTCGGTAATGTTTGAGCCTCGAGGGCTTCTCAGTAAAATCTTAAAAAGATGGGAACAAGCTTAGAGAGTCCCAGGGGATAGAAATTTGCAGGTTTTGGACTTGGGAGGTTGATGGCTTTGGAGGCATGGTCCTCTTTAAAGAGTGTGGTCAGGGTCTTACCATGAGATGTCATTTGGGGTGTCTGGAAGGAGCACAGAGAAATGAGATACAGTTCTATTCTGACCCTTTCTCTGTCTCATCCTTTGGCTTTTTTAATGATAGCCCCTAAGTTGCCCCAGTGCTGTGATCCTCTATTTCAGAGACCTGGATTTGGAGCTTGAGTTGATTTACGTTGATTATTCAATACATTTTCAGTATGTTCCTATATTACCTGTTGGGGAGCTTGCTTTATGAGGATCTGCAATTTCTGTGTGCTGAGAGTAGGCATTTACCTATATTGCACATTTTGGAGAGCTTCTAACCTGCCAGAAGATGTTGGGGAGGTGTCAGAAAGTATGGAAACTATCAAGATAGTTGTATGTTGGTATATTGCAGGTTTTTCTTGGCAGTAGCAATGCTCTTTCTGGAAGCCTATAGAACTCTAGATCCTTGAGTTTTGTAGGAGAGGATCTCTTGAGCCATGGTGTTTGGAGGTGAGAATCTGGAAGAGCTGATGCCAAGATGCCAGGATTTATCAGTGGAACCAGGTATTGCCCTCCCTATTTAGCCATGTGTATGGTTGACTGTAGCCTTTGGAGGCTGGTCATGTCACCCTTGCTTATTCCTCATGTTTTTCCCAATACCAAGCACTCATTATCCTTTGCCCATGGAATTATCATTTCCCTTCTCTTCTTTCCCTCTCTGTAGCTACTTCCTTTGCCAAAACTCATCATTTCCCATTGACTTCCATAATGGCATCTCAGCAAATTTGTGCCTTTAGCTTCCCTTCCCATGGACACATCCTACTTCTGAATTTGGTATTTTCCCTTTGCAGACACTGATAGAGTTTGCAGAACTCTGACAGAAACTTACGGTTTATATCCTACCACTTCTTGCCTTGTTCATACTTGCCTCCTGCTTCCTTCGAGGAACTCTATATACTTTTTGAGGGCTAAGTCGGTGTTCTGTGTTGGTTCTCCTGGGATGCTCATCTCCTTCATCCCTGCTTATTAAATTATCTTAGCATCCAAGGCTCAGCATCAGTGCCATTGCCCTAGGAAGTGTTTTCTATTTCCTTTAACTGATACGAAGTTCTCTTTGGGGCCCACTTACTGCATTATTTTTAATGATATTGTTCGCTGTGCTCTTATGTCTGTTTCTTACAAGCTCGTGAGCCCTTTGAGGAGCAGGGATGTGTCTTCCTCTACACTGCTTCTGCTGGTAGTGCCCTTTGCATGCAGTAATCACTTAATAACATTTAGTGAGTGAATGAATGAAGTTAGAGTTTGGACTATACTAATAACTCCTGAATTGTTTAGTACTAATGCCTGGTAAATGACTTAATTTTTTAAGTTCATTTTTTTAAGGAAAAATACAGACGGGAATGAAGGCAAATAGGTAGGCAGACAAAAAGAGATAGGAGGAAGGGGTATGTGTGTATTCATGTAGGTGTGTGTTTGTATGTATGTATTGGTTCATCTTTGTTGTTTCCACTGGCCCCGGGTCTTGTACCTTGGTTCTTGGGCTTTTTGTGGACTAGGCCTCCAGTGCCACAGATTTAACTGCCTGAGCCACAGGGCATGCCTAGTTTGATTTCTTATTAAGAACCCACTGTGTACACATCAGTGCTTTCTCTAGGAATGGGAGAAAAGACATAATATTGCCAATTTTTGATTCCATGCCCGAGTATGACACCAGCAGGTGGTCACAGCCCTCCCTCTCAGGAAGGCCCAATGTCATCTGTGAAAATCCTTGGTTTTACCACTGTGTGACTCAACCTGTCATTCCTAGCAGCTGCCACTTTTCACTTGGAGTTAGCATTGGAAGTGAAACTTGCTGCTACCCTGGGTCAAGTTGTGAGGCAAAGTCTAGAGAAGGATGACATTGTCCTTTCCCAAGGGTACTTCTCGTTCACTAAGGAGACAAAGTAAATATTTTTTAAAGGACTTAGTGTGGAACATTTAGCGAATAAGACAAAACATTAAATTATTCAGCACTAGATGGATGGGGCGCACAGGCAGTGTCAGAGGAGTTTGGAAAGCAACTGGAGAGAACTTCCTGGAGGAGGTGGGTCTAAGAGCCTGGAGGAGCAGAAGGACAGCCTGGAGCAGGGGAGAAACAATACTGTGAGCTACTCAGTGGAGACAAACCTCACAAGAGAAGAGCTTTTTATTCTTTTCTTAGCATCAGACAACCTCTAGCAATGGAGAGGCTGGAGGTCCTCAGACACTGCTACGGCATTCTCCTTGGCGTGAGAGCCAGTTCATATTCTGAATAAACTCTTTTTAAATCCTTTACTGGAAGCAATCATTTTAAAAATCATTATTCTTGAAATCTGCCTTTAACCCCCTGATCATCTTTTCCCATTTCCTCTCTGTACAGTGGAAAACTGGGATATTTCTGTGTTTGCTCTGCTCTCCATGGGTAGCCTCTCTTCCTGTATGATAAATACACATTTGAAAATATTGATTTGCTGCTACCCCTTTGAAAAGCTTAAGAAGGTTGACCTCTGCCTCGGCGTTCTCAGACTTGAATTTTTCAGACTGACCAATCGACCCCTGGAAAGGCTGGGAAATGTTACCTGGGGTCCTGGAGGGCCTTTCCGGAGGACTCAGTCTGGTGGTGGCAGCGGCTTGGCAAATGCCTGAAAGGAGGGCTTTTTAATAAAATGCTGCATGTTCATGGCTCAAATCTAATGACTTTTAAATGGCTCATAGGAAGGGGCAGATCTCCACTGTAGAGTCTGAGAGAGTCACCCCAGGGAAGTGCCATTTTCTAGACATGTCTCAGAAGCCGCAGGGTCCCCCAGGCCCAGGGTGGGTGATGGTGCACTGTACCTTAAAGTTTATGTCTTCCTCTCTCCAGCCCCCCCACCCCCATTGCTCCTCGTTTTATTTTCTTTCCTTGGTTTTACCACTGTGTGACCTCGTGTTGTATTTTTTCTGAATGACAATGAAAGTAATTGAAAATATTGATTGGCAGTACAGTTAAGTTGTCAACACAACCATTTAATTTGTCAGGAGGACTTGTTAAATTGTCAAAAATCATATAAAAAAACTCCTTCAGTCACTGATGATATACATTAGAGATGCTCAAGAATCAAATGGGCCGTTTTAGAGATAAGTGTCGACGAAAAATTCTGAAATGGTTTTCTTCAGATACGTTTGTGTTCTCTCTCTTCCTGTGTCCTGTCTTTTGCTCTCGCTCTGACCACACATGACAAAGAATATTGGGATGATTTTGGCAGGGTGATGTGAGGTGAATCGGGGTTACATTGGTGAGTGAAGTTCTCCCTAAGTATTTCAGAAAGGCCTAAAATCATGTTAGAGTCATTCAACAGCAACTGTCCTCAAGTTATTAATTAGGATAAAAGGCTTGGAAGCGTTCTGATGCACAACAAGGAGTTGTGCGTGGGATTTAAAACATGGAATTTAGGGATTTTTTTTTTTTTTAATTGTCTTATAGACAGCTTTTAGGCTTGCGGCTCTTGGCTCTGTGAGTCCTACGTGAGGGCGAGTAGGCAACATCCAGCTACTTTTTCAGACAAATATTTGAGACCCTTCTGGAACTGTCGTGAAATTTCACTGTTGTTAATTTAGTTCCTGAAGGCCTTCTGCCTCCCCGCATGGAATTAGAATTAGTTTTATTTAGCTTAATTTAGGAATAGTGATATCTGCTATCCATTGGTCAAAATGAGTTCCATCATTCTTGGTATCATTAGTCATAAACTGTATTTAATAAAACAGTGCATAAGGACTCAAATCCAACTTGATAAAGCTTAAACAAATAAAGAATTTTATTAGAAGGCTATTGGGTCATTCTCATAGTTCACAGAAGGCTAGTGAGGTAGGCAGAATTCTAAAAATGGCCCTTAAAGATTCTTTGCCCCCTAGTCCCAAGAATTGAAAATGTGATATCAGTGCCATGGTTGTGTTATGGTGTGATGCACCGTAGACTTTTTAGAAGAGAGAATAACTGGATGGACCTTATCTAATCCCAAGTGATCTTTAAAAACACCGAACTCACTTAAGTTGGTGAGAAAAGAGGACCTGATAGATATTCGAAAAAAGAGATGGATTTGACTGGCCATTGCTGATTTGACTCATGTGAGGTTACCTGGGCAGCTTTTAGAAGCAGAACTCACTTCCCAACTTCCACCTCACAAGGCTCCCACAAGGTAGATCATCACCTAACCATCATTGCAAAGAAGTGGATTTTGCCAACAACCCAAATGAGTGTGGAAGGTGATGTTTTGGCTTAGACATTCTGGATAAGAGTCCATCCTGACTGCATCTTGATTTTGACCTTGTGATGCTCTGAAGGTAGCACCCAGCTGAGCGGTGGGGCAGGTAGATGCAGTGCTAGGATTGGAGCCCTGTTTCTACTGCTGTGACCAGGAGCAAAGCACATCCTCCCACCACAAGTAGGCCGCTGTCATAAACTCATGGGTGACTCCCAAAGAAGGGAATGAAATTCTGGGACAATAATACAATAAATACCCACCAAAAGGAACACTGATTTTCATATTTCTAATATGCATGTTTTTTTTCCCATTTTGCTGTCTCTGAGATGGGGATGAATGTTTTCAAGTCATAGTGTCTGATGAAAAAAAACTCTGCCCAGAATTTGTCAAGGCATGTTTGTCTCTGCCTGTGCTCAGGTGGCCTGGGCAGCTGTCCTCCTGGCTCCTCCGAACTGTTACCCCTTGGTTTCAGTCAACAAGCCATTGATGGACCACTTGAGGGAAGACCAGAAAACTGCTATTGTCTGCAAACTTTCTGTTGACATTTCCTGGTAAGACTGAGAATGTGCGGGTGTCAGAACTCACAAGACGCATGTCAGTGACTGCTTCAACTGCACTCTTGACTGGCAGAAGATACGGTATTATGTGTGGCAAATACAAACATCAATAAATTCTGATTTGAAACTTGATTCTGAAGAGTCAGACAATGAATTGAAGTTGTTGTTGGAATACCTCATTCCTTTATTTCACATATATGCTTATTTTTTGATGCACTTGAGTGATAAAGACCTCTCTAAATTGGTCTAAAAGAACTATTTTATTGAGTATGAAATTAAAATTCAAGATGATTTGGAAAGCATGATGCTTCTGTTTAATAGCTTTGTTTTTTCCAATGGTACGTAAAATCATGGAATAATAAAATCTATGGCATATTAGATTCAAGTAACTTAAAATAACACATGTTTGCATGTTGCACATTAGTTATATGATAAAATAGGGTTACATTTTACTTGGAAAAGTGGCTATCTGAGTTTTAGTATTACGATTGGCTGGAGACTGGTGCCTTTTTAAATTCAAAGTTGGTTGGGAGCCTCTTGATTGGAATCCAGGAGAATGAGCCAAGGGCCTGATGTAGAATAAAATTATACTAATCACGTATCACAGTCTCTACACTCCTCAAATGTCTCCTGCTATGTCTGATGCTTTGGATATGTCTGGACAGTCACTTGGAACTTGAGGTCAGAAGTAAGTAGGTTGATAGGTAAAGGATGGGGACCAAGAATGGTTGGAGTAGGTTTCCTTGTTATTTATAATACGGTTTAGCTTTTGCTTGTGGCCCAACTTAGCGATCTGCTATAGCAGAAAGGACACAAGAGACCCCATTTTTGTAGCATCTTTGCCATTGGCTAGCTGTGAGTTCTTGTCTGGGCATTCGCATGCCTTGAGAGTCTCTATTTCTGCCTCAATATAACTGGAACACAAAAATATAACACTCTAGCTGTTACTTGTAGCATGGATGTTTTGTTCTCACAAAACATTCCCAGTGTCTCCCTTCTTGCTTCTTTTGTTTTCCTATTTTTCTATAAGTTGGTTCATATTTTTTTGAGTGTCTGTAGCATGCTGAACCTGTGCTGGACTCTGTGTCTGGAAGAAGCTAAAGGTGGCATTCCTTACCCTCAGGGAGCTTACATTTTCATTCCAAATAGATAATAGATATCTGAAGTGGGAATAGTTGAAAGAACATGTGAGTGGCTAGCAGAATGAACAGTGTGGACTATCAGAAATTACAACATTCTGGTGAGGGTTTTGTTTTGTTTAGCCCGGAACAGGCTGGAGGGTAAGGGGTAAATGGTCTGTGAACTTAAATAAATCAGGAGTGCTTATTGTGTTTGTCTATTGGGGTCTCTGAATTGCCTCTCATTTGTCCTCATTCTGGGCATTTAAATGGAGCTGATGTCAGCTGCAAAACATGTAAGGACCTTTAGGGCAGCCCTCTTTTCTGTGGGCGTCATTCAGAGATCTGTGAAATTCAGAATGGATATTGGCTGTCTGAATTTCCTTTCTTCCATCACCATGACACAAGTCTAGACTCTGTAACCAGGGCGTGGGATCACTGCCATGGCCAGTTCAGAGTCATCCAGTACCTCCAGTCTGGGTGCTCCCTGAGGTTATTTGGGGACCCAGATTCCTTTTTACCAGTTTGCTCTGGCATTCTTAACTAGTTATCTTTGTCTTCATGATCAAAGCTTGGTCCCAACACCATATATGTGCTCCATTCCCTGGGGAGAGGCGGGGCATGGCCAGGCTCCTTTTTTTTAGGATATGACATCAACTTTGCGCACCAAACTTTACTGATAATCCATTAGCTTGATCATAGTCACATGACATCACCAAGCTGAAGGGGAGCTGGGAGATGTAGTTTCTAGCTGGGCTACCATGTCCCCTGCTACAATTCAAAAGGATTTCTAGTACTGAAAGGAAGAAGTGGGCAAGTCTGTGGGGGAGAGTTAGCAGTCCCTTGTAACTATCATTGAAATAAGCAAGGCTTTTTTTTTTTTTTTTTTTGCCTTCTCTTCTGCTAAGCAATGAGCTCCTTGCCATCAATGGCATTTATGCTTCTCACCTTTAAGATCCCATTGTTCATATTAGAACTTAGTATATAATGGATGCTTTAAATGCGTTTGCTAAATTAAGGAATCAATCAGTGAATGAATGAAGTAATGGGTTGGTGATGGTACTGAGATTTGGGGGTGCTTTCTTTTGTGCCCCCAAGCAGTGGTCTTTATATTTGAGCCTGTTTAGCAGTGGGCTGTGCCGAGTGCAGCCTGTGAGAAGACGCTTGGCTATACCAGCTACGCAGTCTTTGAACCCAGGACTGGGGGAGCTGGAAGAATATTTCATTAATCCTTGCACCATTTAGCCTCCTTATCGAATGGCCCAGTCCTATTCTTTGTTGCGGACAACAATGAAGGGTGCCTTTAAGAAATCTCCAGTGAGTACCGAGGCATTGCAGATTAGGTCAGTAGAACTGCTGCTAGGTTGAGCATGATGGATGAGCAGGAGAATGAGTTTCTGCTGCACGGTATTGTGAAATCTTTTCATTGTCACCAGCGGGCCTGTGAGGAACTGATGAATGAGGGAGTAAGTGTCAGAAACGCCCTTCCTTGCCCCCGTACAGTTTTAATATCTCCCTGAGCTACAGGATGAGTATTGATAAAAGTAAAGTTTAAAAATAGCCACGGAGTGATGGGTAGCCATGATTTAAGGAGAACAGCAATGGGGTTAGAGAGGGTTCATTTTCCTGAAAGTGCGTGAGAGGGAGAGAGTGAGAGGGAGAGAGAGAAGCGGCCGAGCTGGACTGTGAGGGAAAGAGCAGGAGGCTTTTATAAGAAGCTAATGTGATGAGGATGACGAGGGCTTTGATGGATGAGTAAGATCCATCTGGTCGCAGTATATGTAATAAATAGCTGTGCTCAGGTTTGACCTCTCCTACTTACCAGACACATCTTTCTCTTTTGGGATATCCAGGAGGGAGCTTCCATTAGAGGAAAGAACCCGTCATGAGCCAGAGCTGGGATGTTTATGGGCTTGTGCAGAGGGCAAAAAGGAGATGGTATCCGAGTTACAGGTTTATAAACTGACACTGTAGCCTGTGTGCCTTGCCGAAGACCCTGCTGACGACAGGAATGCAGTTTTAGGGTCCAAGCTGTTGTTGCTGCAAGAAGAGAAGGCTGGGTGGGGGAGGGCTGGGGAGGGGACAGCAGACCCAGGGGCTGATGAAGGGACATCTTGGTTTCTTGCTCACCGCAGCTCCAGGCTCCCTTTGTCACACCTTCCCCTTGCTGGGAGCAGATGTTAAATTCAGCTGGAATTGAATGGGTCTGTAACTAGGTATATAATTCTTAACCGAGGTGGTTTGGGAATGGGGTATTCTGGTCAATCCAGTTTTCCGGTTACCTTGTTAGAAACATTATAAAATGTGTTTGCTCATATTCTTGCTTTAGAAAATTCGCAAGAGTGGATTTATCATTGTAGGCCTTAGTGTTGGTTTTGCGTGATCGTTTCACACATCAGTGACTGTTGTCTTCCCCCTTAAGATGTGAAAGGTCTCCTGGGCCCAGAGCTTCCCCCAAGGAGTTCAGGTTCAAATGACTTGTCCAGTTTCTCTAATGAATGTAGAGCTCTTATTAAAATTTTTTTTTTGATAGCTGAAGGTTTATGAAATGAAACTTCATTTTCAGGAAATGGGTAAGAGTGAGATAGAACTCACGACTGTGTACAATTGGGGACAAATTTGGAGAGAAACTGGATCTGACTTTAGGAGAAAGTGGAAAATCTGAGAACACTGACAACTTATTCACTTCCTTGGGATCAAAAGAGTCTTAGAGAAAATCCAGGGAGAAGCCTCACCCTACCCCATCTGCCTGCTCTTTTTGGAGGCGACACCTGGATCACAGGGCACAGGCGGTAACGTTGCTGTGACATCACCCGTGGCCAGAGGACTGTGTTTAGCCAGCACAGTTCTTGTCTTCCTGATTAGGGGGGAGGGACACAAAGTGGGGGAGGGCAGCATGTGCAGCATAAGTTTGAGTCAAGTGTCTTTCCTTCCAGGGTACTTCTGCCCTTCTAGAATCTGATCAAAGCCTTGTTTCCATTGTTCAGAAAACTACACTCCAGTTTGCACTTTTTTTGCATATAATCAGAGGGGTTTACAACTCCCCTCTGAATTCTGCACCAGGTTAAGACCTCAAAAAAAGCAATTATGAAGACCTATTTCATACTCTATCACACGCACACTCATATATACATTACATATGTATATACACACATGTATATATGTAATGAGTGTGTATGCATACAGATATGTAGTTATATGCAAATGTTATATATATAAACTATATATATCATATACTTTACATGTGAAATGACTAATTTCACATGGTACTCAATTCATGTCGCACTCATTAATACTCAATATTCGGTGTCAAAGGTATCTCAAGACCCTTCCCTGTTTAAGAGCATTTCATTTGTTAGTCTTGTAATTTAAAAATTGTTTTGGTGTTTCTGTCTACTTTGAACATCAGTGATAAATTATAGCAGAAATTCTTCCCCAAATAAAAGGCTACTCAAGAGAGGCCATGCATCAGAACTTGGACCCAGCTTTGGTTTGCCTGTGTTACATTCTCTTTACTCACCTCCTTCTTTCTAACCTCTCTTACTCTAGTTCCCAGATGCCCCAACCTGACCAGGCCCCTCTCTCCACAACATGTCCACATGCTGCAAACTTACCTGCAATCATCTTCCCCTCAGTTTAATAGCTTCAGCCTGGATATTAAGAGGAAATGAACACTGAAGCTAGTTCATACTAAAGTGTGAATATCTAATAATCACTTCAAATTCCCTGTAGACAGTTCTAATTAAAAGGGGACATCTTTTAGCTTAAATATATCTCTAGGTACTGAACTTTGGATAATATAGCAAAGGAAAAATTTTAAGCAGTGGTATTAAAAAAAAACAACTAAAAGGGAAAATAAAAAGGAACTGGTTACAGAGAAGAAAGCAACTGAAGAGACAAAGCATGATAAATGTGGGTATTGTTCTTCATGGGAGAACCACTTGGAATGATTTAAAGGCAGAAACCCACCTCAGGCACAAGGGACAGAAAAGGGAGAAAAACTTACATACAGAATTTCACAACCCTTCTAACTAGAGGTTTCTGTGATGGGGGTGAGGGGGAGTGGTTATAATCAGATTTTATGGGATAAATCTAGTCTCCAAACTGAAAGGTCCCTTCTTCCTCGTAGAGGCAGATTTGTCAAATCTCTGACAGATTTTAGGTGATGTTGTGTAAGGATAGAAAGCAATACTGGAGCCAAGAGGAACAAAGAAAAGTTGGTAATCTTGGGAGGTGATCCTCACCTGTATGGTATCTTCTCTATTATGAAAATAATAGATGTTTTAAAAGCAAACTAGTGAGAAGAAAAATGGTTCCAATAGTCTTGCCAGTCTCCAAATTAAAAACTCTTAATATTTTGATGTATTTCTTTTTAGTATTCTACTTTTTTTTATTGCGGAGTATTTTATATCCTGCCTTTTTACTTGATTTTATAGCATGTGCGTATTCCATATAATTACATACTCTAATGAAAAGTACTTTAATGACTGCATAATATCTGTAGGAGCAAGGTTTTGTTTCGGCTTGTTTTTCAGTTCGCAGGTACGTGTAATTTGCATGGATTTGGAATTGCTGTAGTTTGAAGCTCTAGATATAGAAATACCAGGTCTGAAGATGAATGTGTTGATAGGTCCCTGTTTTAGTGAGAGGTTATTTCAGTTTACATCTCTATTTCAGTCAAGTCTTCAGCACAGACTTTGAAAAACAAAAGAACCCTTGGCCCTCAGCTGAGGGGTGTAGAGAATCCTTGCAAGTCAGAGAGAGACAGGACTGAGCTTCTGAGCAGCATTCCCTTGGGCAAGTGTCAGTCTTCACTCTGTTGGTCTCACGATGGGGTGTGAGGTTGTCAGGGCTGCCTTAACAGAGAGCCCAGACTAGGTAGCTCAGCAATAGAATCGTATTTGCTCCCAGTTCTGGAGGAGAAGTTCAGGATCAAGGTATCAGCAGTGTTGCTTTCTCAGAGGGCTATGTGAGAGAATCTGTCCTGTGCTTTCACCCTGGTTTCTGGTTGTTTTCTAGCAATCATGGATGTTTTTTGGCTTGTAGATGCATCATTCCGATCTCTGCCTTCATGTTCATTTGTCATTCTCCCTGTGTGTGTGGCTGTTTGCAAATTTTCCCCTACTGACCTCATCTTAACTAACTCTGTCTGTAATAACCCTGTTTCCAAATAAAGTCCAATTCTGAGGCGCTGAGAAGAATAGGACTTCAACATATGAATTTTGGGGAAGTATAGTTCAATTCATAACAAAAAGAATATCAGGTGCTAGGAATTAAGCTTATTAGGGATTGGACTGAGAGTAAATCACTGCTCTTCCCTCTGCCTGGGTGTCTAGCTCTCTGAGATGACAGTGTTGAACTGGAATCGTTTTTCTCCAAGTGGGTTTTCCAGAGCAGCAGCACTACCCAGGAGTCGTTAGAGTACAAGTTCTCAGGCTCCACCTCAGATCTTCTGAATTAGAAACTTTAGAGGAGGAACTCAGTATTCTGTGTCTTATCAAATCTAGGTGGTTCCGAAACACACAGAAGTTTGGGGCCCACTGGACTAGATGCTCTTCAGCATCAGAATCCTGAAATGTCAATGTTTAGAACACATGTTGGAAGACACAACCCCATGCATGTGGCTTGTCTCATGGCAAGACGGTCTAGCAGATAGCCATCGTCAATTAAAACATTCAAATGATCAACTAGTTTTTGTCCTATGTGAGTAGCTAAGTGACTAATTCCAAAGTTTGTGTAAGGCCCTTCTGTTCTTCCAGTCTGCTTCCTGTATTCCAGAAAAATACTTTCATTGAAACTAATGTTTATTGACTGAAGAACCAGGCAGACTTTGGGACCACATTTTTGAACACTACTCCATGTATATAACAATGCTGCTTTTGTTTTCTCTCAGCTCAAACTTGCCCCCTGTTTATTTCTATTTCTTAAGGGAGATTCAAGGCCAAGGAAATGGTTGACCCATGGACCTAGAGATAGAAACATCCTGTTATTGATATATGGATTATGCATGAAGACCTAATGGAGACTGCTGTGGGGTTCAGGGAAGACCAATTAGGGAATTAATTCATTAGAGCCCAGAATACATGCTGTTTTATCTATTTATTTATTTAGGCTAATGCCTTTTGCCTCTCTTCTTACAGACATAAGAACCTGTCAATAGTGGATAATGTACTTGAATTTCCTTATGTAATTAAAATTTTACATATTGAGTGTTTTTTAACAGGAACCAAAGTTTACTTTTTACTCTGGCATCCTGCTATTTAGCATCTTGTGTATACTAATAAAGTAATACAGCTGTAGAGTCGTATACTGACCAGTCAACTCTCTCTGCATCTGACATTAGCTGGTACACATTTTTCAACCATCTTACTTATATGAATGGGTTGGCAGCCCTTATTACAGAACAAAGCTGTGCAGAGAATATTGCTTATTTTCCACATCATCCACTGCTGGATAGCATCTGTTTGTTTCTTTTCCTTCAGTCCCTGGTAAAATACCTTCTTTATCTCATTCTTACTTGTTGTGCTTTGTCCTTTGCCTTTTTTATATAGTGACAAGGGAATCCTGGTCACTGCGTCCATGGGGTTTATCCAAAAGATAAGTGAGAAGGTCATAGATCTGGGTGCCAGGGATTTGGGATCCAATCTCAGTTCATGGGCTTACAAGATGAATCCAGGAAGGCCACACATGACTCCTTTTTCCCAGTCTCAGTTGTCAGCTGGGCATTGTTCTAATGAGACTTGCCTTGAGTAAGGGTGATAGGGATACAAGATGAAATAGTGGCTATGACACTGCTTTGAAAATGTAAAGCAGCATGTGCCAGGCATGCTCTGCATAGCCATGTACATTTGAAATTTTTGTCCAGTTCAGATTCAAGACAACTTTATTATTCCCATTAAATCTGCTTACAGAGCAAATATGCTAATATGTGTGTGTTTAATGGTGGCGGGCTTGCTTTAATCCTTCTTGCTTTGGGGGCTGCGTTTCATTTTCTGGTGGTGCAGGCCTGGTAATGATCACCACCCATATTTACCACATTTTATTAATGCTATTTTTATGATCGTGCAGGAGATAATTAGGATTAGGTTTATTTTTTTCATTTTCATATTGTGAAATTTCAAGCTAAATAGTGACATGGTAGGAAGGAGTGAAATAGCACAGAGAAGGAATGTGTTACAAATAAACTCAACCCAGAAACCATATTTAACATGAATTAAAATTAATGTAGCCCTGTGTTCATTATTTATATCTATTATGTAGAAAATACGTTACTGGACTCTAGAATTGGATGTTAAGAATTGTTCTAGTCCACCCTTTGGGAAAGCATCCAATTAACATAGCATCCAGAGGGAAAGAACTGAGGGTTGGGGTAGACAGGAAATATTTTCTTTGATTTATTTATTTTAAAACCTTCATTTAATTTCTAACATTTAATAAAATTAGACATTGGCTGGATTGAACTAATTAACTTTCTTTATATCAGTGTGAGTTAATTTCAAGCCAGACTCTGTTGGCATAGCCTTATGTTTTGTTTCCTTTGAAAAATCTGTTCTTAGACAAGTAGGTCTGGATTTCGGCAAAGCCTTTCTATACATAACATGATCAAAATAATGGAATTAGGTCAATAGTTCTGTGAACATAAATCAGAACTCTGTAGGAATTTTTACTCTCATGTATGTATAGAGAAGCGTCTCAGAAAACTTTATAGAAGCCAGGATCCTAGTTAAGAGTCCTGATCAGCAGTAAGCAGACCTGTGTTCGAATCCTGGTGTTGACTGTCTGGTAACCTTGGACAAGTTACTTTGACCTTTCAGATCCTCAGTTTCTTCATTTGCAAAACAAGCAAAACAGTAGTAGCTAAGGCACAGATGTGGGTAAAAAGTTCAGGAAGATGCCGTCATGTAAAGTATTTGGTACAGTGCCTGGTATAGCAAACTATTATTCTTGCTTGTATGATCACTACCATTATCATAATATAATTCCATTAAGTAACACATATTACTTGTTATATAAACTAGGTAAGGACAGAGATACAGGGCATGAGGCAGGTAAAGGGTTTGGATGTACAGCCATTTGAACTCATTTAGAAATTATGAAAATATATTTTTGGAGAGATATTTTACATTTATGTAATATAAACTTTGTTTATGAATGTGAATTAGAACAAACATATAAAACTTCTAGGCTATATTAGTATATGTAGACAGATACTATGCGTGGACTATTTCTTTACTTGTAAATTACAGGGTGATGATGAAACAGTCTCTGTTGATGCTCTTATGACCTGCCCTGGCTGAGGCTCCTTTCTCCCTTTTCTGAACAGCCTGGGTAACACTGTGCCTTGATTTTCATCAGGTTACTTTTTATTCAGTGACTCCAACATTGGCTCCAACATTGGGCTCAAATTTCCTCATGAAACAAAGGTGGATTCAGAACCCCAGATTTCTCCAAAGTGAGGGTTCAAGGTCATTGTAACGAAGCCACAGTACCTAGTCCTTCATCTTCCTTGGCTCATTGGCACTAAGTTTAAACTCCTTTGCCACAGGGAAGCTGGTGTGAAGAACAGAGACATCAGTCAGTCATTGCTGTAGAAACCTTTCCTGCTTTTGCTGCACCTGCCCCATCCCTCAAGTGCCCTCATTTCCTCAGTATTTTCCTGTAAATTAGTCTAACCTAGCAAAGCTTACCACTTAGTCTTGGTCTAAACAGTAAGGGCTGGAAAATATCAGAGTACATATGCTGGTTTTATGTTTTCCTAACATATACCCGGTTGCCACACCAATGTGAAAGTTTGAAATGTCTGTCTGTTGTCCAACAAAAAGTTCCTTGTGTCCCACTAATGCGAGCATCCTGCCTTTGGGGAGATGTGTGATGGGTGAGAGCCCTTGGTGCATAGCCCGCTTCTCTGCTCTCTGCTGCTCACTAGCTTCGTGGCCTTAGGCAGGTT